>JANCRC010000011.1:22798500-24004500 GCA_024362995.1 Heteromeles arbutifolia | reverse complement strand
CCTTGTGTTATTGGCAATACTAAATTTGAACATGCTATGTTAGACTTAGGAGCTTCGATTAATGTCATGCCTTACCCAATTTACGCATCTATAAATTTAGGAGAGCTAAAACATGATGGTGTTATAATTCAATTAGCCGATCGTTCTAATGCATATCCGAAAGGAGTTTTGGAAGATGTCTTGGTGCAGGTGGATAACTTGATATTCCCAGCAGATTTCTATGTTTTAGAGATGGAGGAGTCACCCAATGTTACCCCATTGCCGATCCTACTTGGGAGGCCCTTCATGAAAACAGCACGTACCAAGATCGATGTGTTCAAGGGGACTTTAACAATGGAATTTGATGGGGAAGTGATTAATTTCAATCTTTCTGAAACTATTAAATATCCTAAAGACGATCATTCTTGTTTTTCTATTGATGCATTTGATTCATTGGCACAGGAATTCCTTGACTCATTGGATGAAGATCCCCTTGAAACAACAATTGCACAAGGAATTGGAATGAAGCCCAATCTGGTCGTACCTAGTGAAGAACAAGCCGAGATTGTGGCTGCCTTTGACTCATTGCCACGACATCATGGTACGTCTCCTAACCCAATTCCAATTCCCGGTTCTACTAATACGTTGTTACCTTCTGTGATTCAGGCCCCTATTCTTGAACTTAAGCCACTACCGGATCATTTAAAGTACGTCTTCTTGGGAGATGAAGAGACGTTGCCCGTCATTGTCTCTGCATCACTCACGACAACAGAAGAGGAGAAGTTGATTCGGGTGTTGAAGGAGCACAAAACAGCCATTGGTTGGACATTGGCCGATATTAGGGGGATTAGCCCTACAACATGCATGCATCGCATACTTTTAGAGAAGGGGGCTAAACCAACTCGAGAGGCTCAACGCCGACTTAACCCTCCAATGATGGAAGTTGTGAAGAAAGAGGTTATCAAGCTTCTCGATTATGGAGTGATCTATCCAATTTCGGATAGCCGTTGGGTTTCACCGGTTCAAGTTGTTCCAAAGAAATCCGGAGTTAATGTGGTGGAGAATGCTGAGAATGAGCTTGTACCCATCCGTATCCAAACAGGTTGGAGAGTGTGTATCGATTATAGGAAGCTCAATGCCACCACAAGGAATGACCACTTCCCTTTGCCGTTCATTGATCAAATGCTTGAAAGGTTAGCCGGTCATTCTTTTTATTGTTTTCTTGATGGGTATTCGGGATATAATCAAATTGTCATAGCTCCAGATGACCAAGAAAAGACCACTTTCACGTGCCCCTTTGGTACCTTTGCTTATCGTCGCATGCCATTTGGTTTATGCAATGCACCTGCCACGTTCCAAAGATGCATGGTAAGTATCTTTTCAGATTTCGTAGAGAAGATTATTGAGGTATTCATGGATGATTTTAGCGTCTTTGGTGATTCGTTTGAGGGTTGTTTAGAAAATCTCACATTAATCTTAAAACGATGCGTTGAAACCAACCTTGTTTTAAATTGGGAAAAGTGTCACTTTATGGTTAAACAAGGCATAGTTTTAGGGCATATCAGTTCAGAAAGGGGAATTGAGGTTGATAAATCAAAAATAGATCTTGTACGCTACTTACCCTCTCCTACTTCGGTTAGAGAGGTTCGTTCTTTTCTTGGACATGCAGGATTTCATAGGCGATTCATCAAAGATTTTTCGAAGATTTCTCAACCTTTGTGCCGTCTCCTTCAAAAGGAAGTAGCATTCAAATTTGACGAGGAATGTGAAAAGGCTTTCAACCAACTCAAAGAGAAGCTCACCACGGCACCAATCATTATGCCACCAGATTGGACTCTTCCGTTTGAGCTAATGTGCGATGCTTCCGACTATGCATTAGGAGCCGTGTTAGGGCAAAGGAAGGACAAAAAACTGCATGTCATCTACTATGCCTCGAGGACCTTGAACGACGCTCAATTGAACTACTCTACGACGGAAAAAGAACTTCTTGCCGTTGTCTTTGCTTTAGATAAGTTTCGTTCATATTTACTTGGTACTAAAGTCATTATTTACTCTGATCATGCAGCTTTAAGATACTTAATTACGAAGAAGGAGGCCAAACCCAGGCTTATTCGATGGATGCTCCTACTTCAAGAGTTCGATCTCGAAATCCGGGACAAGAAAGGAGTTGAAAACGTAGTGGCTGACCACCTAAGCAGATTAGTGCGTGAGGAAGACCAAATTCCCATCCCAGAGACGTTCCCAAATGAGCAGCTGCTGTCCATTCAGGTAAGTACACCTTGGTTTGCTGATTTAGTCAATTATTTAGTGTCTAAAGTGATTCCAAATGAGCTAAACAAGAACCAACGTGATAAACTCAAGCATGATGCACGAAATTATGTGTGGGATGATCCTTATTTGTGGAAATATTGCTCTGATCAAATCATTCGTAGATGTGTGCATGATTCTGAAATTCATTCAATTCTAAATTTTTGTCACACTTATGCATGTGGAGGTCACTTTGGCACTCAAAGGGTGCACGTAAAGTACTTGAATGTGGTTTTTATTGGCCTACTATCTTTAAGGATGCTAGAACTTTTTGCATAACATGTGATCGTTGTCAAAGAACCGGAAACATAGGACCAAAAGACCAAATGCCGCAGGTCTTTATCTTTGGTGTCGAAATTTTTTATGTTTGGGGCATTGATTTCATGGGTCCTTTTCCTTCATCTCATGGTTTTGTTTACATTCTACTTGCGGTTGATTATGTTTCGAAATGGGTGAAAGCAAAAGCCACCCGTACTAATGATTCTAAAGTGGTTGCAGATTTTGTTAGAACTAACATATTTGCTAGATTTGGAATGCCAAGAGTTCTTATCAGTGATGGGGGTTCACACTTTTGCAATCGAACCATTGAGGCGCTACTCAAGAAATATAACGTCACGCATAAGGTGGCAACACCTTATCACCCTCAAACAAGTGGGCAAGCCGAGGTCTCAAATAGAGAAATTAAGCAGATTTTGAAGAAAACTGTAGGGCCAAACCGCAAAGATTGGAGTTTGCGTTTAAATGATGCATTGTGGGCGTATCGTACGGCCTACAAAACACCCCTTGGCATGTCCCCATTTCGGCTCATCTTTGGGAAACCATGCCATCTTCCCGTTGAATTGGAGCACAAGGCGTATTGGGCAGTCAAGACCTGCAATATGGACATAGATGCGGCAGGAATCCATAGGAAGCTTCAATTGAACGAGCTTGAGGAGATTAGGAATGAAGCTTATGAGCATACGCGCATTTACAAAGAGAAGACGAAGGCTTTTCATGACAAGATGATTCGAACCAAAACGTTCTCAAATGGGCAGAAAGTTCTACTTTTCAATTCCCGTCTTCGATTATTTCCAGGTAAGTTACGTTCTAAGTGGATTGGTCCGTTTATTGTTACTAATGTATTTCGTCATGGTGCAGTCCAAATTCAAAGTTTAAAGACGGGACAAGAGTTCAAAGTGAATGGACAACGTTTGAAGCCTTACTATGAGCACTTTTAAGAGCACATCTCGGAGAACATAACCCTTAATGCCGTGGGCCCCATTGAAGAATAGACGGAAGGTTCGTCCGGCTGGAAGACGTTAAAGCAAGCGCTTCTTGGGAGGCAACCCATGCACATAAAAGAGGACCTAGGAATCTCCGGCTCCATCACCAGATTTGCGTTTCTAAACCCTACTCTTTATTGCTTTTACTTTGCATATTTTTCATATTTGTTTGTTGTGTTGTTTGCTTGCTTGTGTGTGAGTCTATGCTTAAAACATTGAGGACAATGTTTGGTTTAAGTGTGGGGGGGTCAACAAGTGTTTTCATTGAAAAATTCGTAGGTTTTTATCACCCATCACTTCTAAGGTTGTTTTTCATTGTTTTGAGTGTTTTGAGTGTGTTTTGAAGTGTTTTTATGTGTCTTGAAAGAAAAATACGAAAATTTACAAAAAAATTTGGAAAAAGTTTTCAAAATACCAAAAAGAGTCGTTTTTAGAGTCGTTTTTGTGTGTTTGTGTCTTAGGGTACCTTCCAACACAATGATGAGGATTTGGTTTTTAATTGCATGACTGTTAAAGAAAGTTACAAACATGGATTGAAGTTTGATATGCTCTTTGGTTTATGCTTGGTTATAGTTGACATTCATGAAGTCACATGTAGTCACAAAAAGAGAAAAATCAGTTTCTGTAACATGCTTGAAGGAAGTAACTCAAACTAACGCTACAACCTTGAGAGACTTGAGCCTAAACTTTGCTTGGAGAGTTAATAATCTTGACATTCTTTGTTTTCTAAAGTCGTTGCATGATCTCATCATTCTTTGCTTGGTTGCTACTTAGAATGCGTTTCATCATTATAGTTCCAAATACTAGAACTTATACCCATTTCATTCAAAACTAAAATTGATTAGCATAACATAAAACAAGATGAAGTTGTTTAGTTAAAACCAGAGCCAAAAAGCCTAACCCTTTGCATATGTATTGTAGGTTTAACCCCTTTGAGCCATATTTAGCCTATTTTCTTTGTTAGCCTACATTATCCTTACCTAGCCTAGATTAGGACCATTCTTACCCTTGTTCTTAAGACGTAGTGAAGCATGACCTAGAGTGAATTCCCTTTGTTCGTTATTAGGCAGCGAACAAGTGTGGGTGAAGGTTTTTGGTGATTTTGTGTGCCAAAATATCAAAAAGAGCACGGGTAAAAGAAGAAGAAAAAAAAAAAAGAAGAAAATTCGTGAGAAAAAGAAAAAAAAAGGAAAAGTATGTGAAAACGTGTGAAAAGTGTTCAAAACAAGTGAGATTAAAGCTCACAAGTGTTGGTTGTTGAAGAAAGGGTCCAAAACGTTGAATTTGGCCCTAAGTATGTGTGATCTTCCCCTTTGTGTTCAAAGTCTGTTTTTGTGTTTAAAAAGGGAGTTCTAAGTGTCATATTTCTTACTTTGCTTGCTATTGCTTTAAGAACATTTGTTTTCTTTACCTTTCTTTGTTAGCCAATACCCTTAGCCCCGTTACAACCCTTAGACTTCTATCTTGATTGTTATGTGTTTCAATATGTGGAGTTTGGGATTGGTATGAGCATATGGTATCCCTGGTTCTCACATCTAAGTAGTGGCATTCCATTCATGAGATCATATATATACATGCATTCCAGAAATTGCTTTCTTTGTTAATACATATGTGAGTACTAGTTTTCATGTTTACATCAATCTTCTCACATATACCTAGTGTAGGGAGTGTAGTCAGAAAATCTATGTGAAAATAGAGTGCATATCTAGAAAGGAATTGAGGGATTCTCTAAGGCATGTTACTACATTCAAAATGTTGTTTAACTGATTAAATGCGAGCTAGTGAGTAGTAACTACGATTAAGTATGTGCTCGAGAGTAAGGATAACTAAAATCTATGTAAGTAATCATTTTTAACATGTTATGTACCATTGGAAATCCCTGAGGCGAACGTTGGAAGGTTTAGGTTTTGTTTTGTTTGTTTGTTTTGCTCGAGGACTAGCAAAAGCTAAGTGTGGGGGAATTTAATAGGAGCATATTTATGCGACTTAGTTAGTGTGTTTTCTTGCATTTACTTAGTTATTTGTTGTTTATTATAGTGTCTTAAGTCATTTTTGTGTGTTTGTAGGTCCTAGAAGCAAAGTATGCAAAAGGATGCAATTTGGAGCATTTTAGAGCAGTTTTGGGCCAAGAATGGATATCACAAGATTGGAGCAAGATGGATGGACGAATTTGAAGATGGATGGACGAATTTGAAGTTCAAGAGAGGTTAGGAATATGTTTCAAGGTTGGAGAAATAAATTCAAATCAAAGAAGATAAGGAATCAGCTCAAAAGAAGGAGAATTATCCAAAACATTATCCAAACAACCTTATCTTATCGTATCTTATCCAATCCTTATTCTATCTTAACTAACCTTATCCTATCCTAATCCTTTGCTAATTCAATTCCTGGTACAATGAGGGTTTATTTTCTGATTGGGGGACATTTAAATTAAGTTTCTAGAAACCCTTAGCCTTGCCGCACCCTTATCCCTTCTCCTAGGTGGTTTTATTTCCTTCTAGAAGACCAGATGTCCTGTTAGGAAACCACACATATCTGCCGCATGGAATCCTTGTCCTTTGGGATTTCCTACCTTCAAGATGGCCTATTCCTGAGGGGTTTAGGTTGTGTAATCCTTCTCTAAATCCTAAAGCCTTTGTGCCGCACCATAACCCCTATAAATACCCATATTTGCCGTGCCATTTAATCATCAAGCCTTCCATTCATTCTCTGCCTTCACACACCCATTCATCCGCACCCCTCTCTACAAAACCCCCCATGCCATTCAACACCATCTCTCATTCACATATCTCTACACCACAAATCAGCCATACCCTCTTGTGCCGCAGCTTGCAAGGAAGAAAGGACTCTGGAGCATTTTCTAGGTGTTTTCTATCTTTGTTCAATGTTTAAGTTTATTTATGTTTGTTTGTTTGTGGACATGAGGAACTAATTTCTTTATAGTTAGAGGTGAATTTGAAGCCATGATTATATGTTTTATATGAATTGATTACATCTAGTTATTGTTTCTTAAGACGAGAATGTGATTTGCTTAACTGAGTTATTAAGACTTGTTTGTGTGTGTTAATTGGGGGTCGACACTTAATTTGCACGCATGAATTTGATGCTAGAGTATAAGGGAGTTTCACCTAATCGTTATGAACTTATATTCACAAGTAGTAAAGGTTGCTAGTCACAATCATGTTAAGTAAGTCCTAGGCAAGAGTATCATGCTGTCATAGTTACGAATGCCTCGTCAACACTTATGATTTTCAAAGAACGTAATGACCTTTGATATGTTTTCTATCATGCTGTCATAGTTAGGAGACTTGATAAGGATAATTTGGTTGTAATGCGTCTTCCATTCAATTCAATGAACTAAGGAAAATCTGAGGGTTTATTTGTGCTGTCACGGTTAACTTGGGGTGTTGTCATTCAAGTCTAAAGGAATAATAACTGGAAATTGGTTCATATGCATATATCATGTGTGGAGAAGGACCCTCTAACTAGCCTTTCACCCTTCTTAATTCATCAAAATCGTTTTTTTTAAAGTTTATGCAAAGTTTCTGTTTTTAGTTTTAAATTCGTCAAAAACCAAAACCCCCTTTTACTTTCTTGTTTCGAAGTGTCTAAAATCTGTTTTGTTTGTGTTTTAGAGTCTTTTGAGTCAAGTCAAAACCTTAAATTCGTCCAAAGAAGTGTTTAGAGTCCAAAACTGCCCAGATTGTGTTTTTAGGCAGTTTTGAGTGTTTTTAGCTTGTTTTGAGTCCCTTGAGTCTTTCCATACGTTTTTAACTTTGTTTTTGTGTTTTAGAGTCAGTTTAGAGGTTTTAGCAATCCCTCCTAATCCCCGGTCCAGAACGATCCCTACTTATACATATACTACAACTGTCAAAAAGAGGGTTTAATTTGAGTGCTTAACTTTTATCACATCAAGACTTATCAACCTCAATTCCTTTTTCAGATATGATATGCCCCAAAACTATACCTTGTTTGACCATAAAATGACACTTTTCCCAATTCAACACAAGGTTAGTTTCGATGCATCGTTTTAAAATCAAAGTAAGATTATCCAAACATCCATCAAATGAATCTCCAAAGAAACTGAAATCATCCATAAATACCTCGATCTTTTCCACAAAATCAAAGAAAATACTTACCATACACCTTTGGAACATGGCTGGTGCATTGCACAAACCAAATGGCATTCGTCTATAAGCAAAGGTACCAAAGGGGCACGTGAAGGTGGTCATCTCTTGGTCATCCGGGGCTATAACAATCTGATTGTAACCTGAATAGCCATCAAGAAAACAATAAAAAGCATGACTGGCTAACCTTTCAAGCATTTGATCAATAAAGGGCAACGGAAAGTGATCCTTTCTAGTTGTGGCGTTGAGCTTCCTTTAGTCAATGCAAACTCTCCATCCGGTTTGGATTCGGGTAGGCACAAGCTCATTCTCTTCATTTTTTACCACAGTGACTCCGGACTTCTTAGGAACAACTTGGACCGGAAAGACCCATCGGCTATCAGAAATGGGGTAAATCACTCCACAATCTAGTAGCTTGATTATTTCCTTCTTCACAACTTCCATCATGGGTGGATTGAGTCGGCGTTGTGCTTCTCAAGATGGTTTGGCTCCTTCTTCCAACAGAATACGATGCATGCAAGTGGTGGGGCTAATTCCCTTGATATCGGCCAAGGTCCATCCAATGGTTGTTTTATACTCTCTCAAAACATGCACTAATCTGTCCTCTTCTTGTGCCGTGAGTGAGGATGAGATGATGACCGGCAATGTCTCATGATCTCCTAAGAAAACATACTTCAAGTGACTTGGTAACGGTTTAAGTTCAAGGGAGGGTGGCTGTATTACTGAAGGAAGCAACTTATTAGTCAAAATCGAATCTGAAATTGGGATTGGGGGCTTACCATATTGTTTTGGCAATGATTCTAGGGCAGCCACCATCTCAGCTACATCATCACTAGGGGGCACGGCATGGTGTTCTTCAATGGTGCCGTGGGTTGTGCTTGGTTCTGCCCCGTGGTTCTTGCATCTAATTCCATTTGTAAGAACCATTTCAAATGCATCGTCATGCAATCGTTCCAAGTGCTCCTGCACCATTGAATTAATTATATCAATTGCAAAGCAAGAATGATCATCATTAGGATATTTCATAGCTTCAGAAATTTTAAAATCAATAACATCCCCATCAAACTCCATTGTCAGGATCCCTGTGAACACATCAATTTTTGTGCGAGCTGTTTTCATGAACGGTCTTCCAAGTAGAATCGGCAATGGGGTGGAATGGGCCGAATCTTCCATCTCTAGCACGTAGAAATCAGCCGGGAAGATGAGATGATTAACCTGCACTAAGACATCCTCCAAAACTCCCTTTGGATAAGCGTTAGATCTATCGGTGATGCAAAATATATAAGCACACAAATTAAACCCTCTTTTTATCAATTGTAGCAAAGTATGTAAGTAGGGATCGTTCTAGGCCGGGGATTAGGAGGGATTGCTAAATCACTTGAAAACTGACTCAAAAACTTAAAACAAAGTTAAAACACAAAATTAGACTCAAAGAATGCAAAACTATACTCTAAACCACTAAAACAAACCAAAAGACTCAAAACAGCAAACAAACACTCAAAACTGCCTTAAAAACACAAACTGGCTGTTTTGGACTCTAAACACAATTTTGGACGAAAATAAGTTTTAACTTGACTCAAAACACTCAAAAACACAAACTAAAACAGTTTCTAACTAATATGACTCAACAAAGTAAAGGGGGATTGGTTTTTGACGAAATTGAAAACAAAACATAAACTTTGTAAAACAAAACAGATTGTAAAACGAAATTGGTTTAAATTAATGGATGGAAGGCTAGCTAAGGGGTTCTTCTCCACACATGTCATACTTGCATACAAAAAGATTTCTAATTGCTTTTCAATAAACCATGGATTCTCAACGCCCCAGATTAACTGTGAATTGCACTAATTAACCCTCAGATTTTCCTAACGTTATTGAATTGGATGATTGCATACGACAACCCAAAACATTCCCCACAAGTTCCCTACATGAATTGCATAATAGAGATACAAGCAAGAATCATTAAGTTCTATGAAAACCATAAGCATTGACGAGGCATTCGTTACTATGAATTGCATGAAACTTATGCCAAGAATTTACTTAACACAATTGAGATCATCAACCTTGACTACTTGTGAATATAATTCTGTAACAATTAGGTGAAACTTCCTTATATCCTAGCATTAGATTTATGCATGACACTTAAGCGTGCACTCTCAACCAACACACACAAATCAGTTTAATTCAAATAGATAAGTAAATTGAAATCACAACTTATGAAACGCAATTAGAGGTAATCAAGTCATATAGCAAGCATAAACATGGTTTCGAATCACCCCCTAGCCAGAGGGGGTTTAGTTCCTCATACTCACAGAACAAAGAGTATTAAATTTAAACATTGAAATCAAAGGAAAGAAAACACCTAAAACTTCCAGCAATTCAAACTTGAATGGCATGCACGTCCCAGGCTCCTTCTCCTCCTCTTCTTTGCTGCGGCACAAGGTCTTGGGACAGGTTTAGGGGGTTATGAATGGTGTAGAAGGCTGGGTTATTGGCTAGGATGGATGTATGGTGCGGCAGGTAGTAGTGAAGAGTTTCTGGCGAGAATGGTGTGTATGGAGGGTGTGTAACCTGCGGCAAAGGGTGGATAAATATATATATAGGCACCAAAAACCCTAGGTAAATCAGATTAGGACTTCTAGAAAGCCAAATCCATCCAGAAATAGGTTCAACACAATCAGATTTCTAATGGGAAAGGGCCTAAGGTGCGGCAGGTTTGGATAAGGAGGGATAAGGCTTCTAGAAAGCCTTGCAAGGCAAGGAAAAAGGATTCTAGAAGGGAAGGAGACGCCAGATTTATAGGGTTCTAGAAAGAATGTGTTTTGTGGCAGATTTTGAGGTTTCTAGAAGGATTTGGGGCGCCACTTTTATAGGACAAGGGATAAGACTTCTAGAAATCAGGTTTTAAGTCCCCTAAACTGAAGAAAACAGGTTAGGATAAGATTAGGATAAGATTAGATAAGATAAGGTAAGGATTGGATAAGATAAGATAAGATAAGGTTGTTTTAGATAATGTTTTGGATAATTCTCCTTCTTTTGAGCTGATTCCTTATCTTCTTTATCTTTGACTTCTTTCTTCCATCTTCTTAGCTGATTTCAAGCCTTTATATCTTCAATTTCGTCCATCAACTTGCCTCCATGCTTGGACTACCCAATCTTGGCCCAAAAATGCTCTAGAATGCTCCAAATTGCTTCTTTTTGCCCTCTTTGTCAATTGGACCTTGAAACATATTCCTAACTCCATTTGGACTCCAAATTCGTCCATCTTCTTGGCTCTAAGCATATGATATCCATTCCAAGCTCAAATGTGCTCCAAAAAGCTCCAAAATGCATCCTTTTGCATACGTGCCCTTAGAAACTGAAAATACATCAAACTAGCTTAAAAGACTACTTTAACTAAGGAAAAACAACATAAATGCACAAGAACAAGCTAACTAAGGTGCATAAATATGCTCCTATCAAATTCCCCCACACTTAGCTTTTGCTAGTCCTCGAGCAAAACGAAACAAAGTAAACAAAACGAAACAAAACAAGTATAACACAACCTAAACCTTCCAACAATTGTCTCAGGGATTTCCAATGCACATGATATGTTAAAAATCATCATTCCCACAGATTTTGGCCATCTTTACGCTTAAGTACATACTTAATTATAGTCACTACTTACTAGTTCACAAATAACCAATTAAAACGATGTTTTGAATGTAGTAACATGCCTTAGAGAATTCCCTCAATTCCTTACAAGATATGCACTCAATCTTCACTCAGATTTTCTAACTACACACCCTACACTAGTTATATGTGAGAAGATTGATGTAAATATGAAAACGAACACTCACATATGTTTACAACAAAGAAAGCAATTTCTGGAGTTAATAAGCATGTTTAGATATGATCTCATGAATGGAATGCTACTACTTAGATGCGAGAACCAGTGACACCATATGCTCATACCAATCCCAAACTCCACATATTGAAACACACAACACTCAAGATTAAAGTCAAGGGTTGTAACGGGGCTTGGGGAGTTGGCTAACAACGAAAGGATATGGAAAACAAAGGTTCTTAAAGCAATAGCAAGCAAAATAATGAAATTGAACTTAGAATTCCCTTTAGCATGCAGAAATCAACTTTTAAACACAAAGGGAAGATTCAAGCAACAATTAGGGCCGGATTCAATGTTTTGGACCCTTCCTTCAACAAACAACACTTGAGAACTCTTTTTCACATCTTTTCAACTCCTTTTTCATTCTTTTCACAACTCTTTTCTTTTTTTTCCTTCTTTTTTTCTACGAATTTTTCTTCTTCTTTTTTTTCTTTCTTTTCTTTTCTTTTCTTTTCCGTGCCTCATTCAAGCCTTTGGCACACCCACAACAAAACTCATTTCCCCCACACTTATTTTCTGCCAAACAGTGATCAAAAGGAATTCATATTGAGTCATGCATTACTATGCTTCAAGAACAAAGGTATGGATGATCCTAATCTAGGCTAGGTGAGGATAATATGGCTAACAAAGAAAATAGGCTAAACAAGGCTCAATGGGGTTGAAACCTACAAATACATATGAACATGGGGTACGGCTATTTGGCTCTTGGTTTACTAAACAACTTCATCTTGTTATGTGTTATGCTAATCAATTTCATGCTTTGAATGAAACGGGTATGAGTTCTAGTATTTGGAACTAAATGATGAAACGCCTTCTAAGTAGCAACCAAGCAAAGAATAATGAGATCATGCAACGATTTTAGAAAACAACAAATGCACAGATTTTTAACTCTCCAAATAAACGTTTAGGCTCAAGTCTCACAAGGTTGTAGCGTTAGTTTGAGTTCCTTCCTTCAAGCATGTTACAAAACTGATTTTTCTTTTATGATTGCATGTGAATTCATAAGTTATAACCACAACCAAGCATAAACCACAGAGTAAATCAAACTTTCATCCATGTTTACAACTCTCTTTAACAGTCATGCAATTACAAACCAAATCCTCATCATTGTGTTGGAAGGTACCCTAAGACACAAACAAACACACAAAAACAACTCTTTTTTGGGTTTTTTAAAACCATTTTTCAAATTTTTATGGGATTTTCGGATTTTTGAGTCAAAGCACACTAAAACACACCAAAACAGCTTAAAAACACTTAAAAACAGCAAGGAACAACATTAGAAGTTATGGGTGATAAAACCCTACGAATTTGCATCAAAACATGTTGGTTACCCCCCCACACTTAAATCAAACATTGTCCTCAATGTTTCAAGCATAACCTAACACAAATAAACAAACAAACAAACAAAACAGCAACGAAACAATAAACAAGACAGAAACGAAAACAACAACAAAGAGAAGGGTTTAGGAACGCAAATCTGGAATTGGAGTGCTCCCTAGGTCTTCCTTTGTTGAATGCATGGGTTGCCTCCCAAGTAGCGCTTGCTTTAACGTCGTACAGCCGGACAAAGAACCCAATCACTCCAGATTGGAGCCCACGGCATCCAAGGAGATCTTCGAATGGGCGGTGATACTTGAAATGATCCGGCAATGGTTGAAACACTAATGTGGGTGCCTGAATCATCAAAATCAGCAAATTAGTAGAAAACAAAATCAAAATTGGAGAATATGGCTTACTTGCTTGCTCCGACATAAACTCGATTACAAACACCACATCTTTGAATGTTTCAGGGATTTTGAACTTGGCCAGATTTACTATGATGGTTGTGACTTGTCCCGTGTCATAAAATTGAACTTCTTTGGGCTTTGTTGTCTCATGAACATCCTCCTTGATGCATTCTTCATATGCTCCAGCCACTGCTTGCTCTTGAATCATTCTCCTCAACATACAAGGTTCTTTGAACACTTCAAGACAATCTGGAACTTGATTTGGTGTGCCAAGAATTGGGATATCACTTTGCACCTTTGGAAGGGTTTGCATGATGTCTTTTTCACTCTCTTCTTGCTTGGGATTTAAAAACCTGCGAGGAAAAGGTGCATTCGGAGGAATAACATTAGAATGAATTGAATTTGGGACGTCCTTACTTGTGGTGGGTGGTTGAGAGAGCTTAGGGGGCTGCGGCAAGGGTTGTTCTTCCCTTGCTGTGGGTGTGTCTTGTTCCTCCTCCTCAATCAGCAGCTCCACATCCACTTCTAGGCTATGTTTGGACGTTTTTAGGTCAGCTCCAACCTCCATAGCACTTTCCAAAGTGATAGCTTCAGCAATTTCAAAGTCTCCCATCGAATTGACAGTAGTTGAGTTGGAGAGTTCACGTTGTTCTTGAATTTGTGCCATGAACTCCATAATCTCTCCCATTTGATTCTTCAATTCGCTCATCCTTTGGTCTTGATTCTCTGCTTCCTGTGTCAAAGAGGTGAGTAATTGAACAATTTGGTCATTATCCATTGACGTACCTGAATTTGTTTGGGAAAATTGTGGTGGAGGCTGTGATGCTGCATATGGCCATTGATAGAACTCCTCAGATGGCTGTGAGTATTCTTCTTGTTGTGAGCCCTGCGTCAAAGAGGTTAGTACATCAAGAATTTCATCATAACTCATGGGCATACTTGAATTCGATTGCAATTGTTGTGGGGGAGGCGGTGGTGGCTGCATAGGTCTTGAATAGAACTCCTCTTCTTGCTGCCAATATCCACCTTGTTGGAATTGTTCAGGTTCTCCCCACATGTAATCTGAATAATCTCTCCAATCCGAATTGTAAGCGTTGGAAAACATGTTGTCCCATGATTGGCTATGGCCTTGATAACCCCAAGCACCTCCGTTCGCAGTGAATTGATGAGTTTGATGTCCTTGCCCATAGGGTACATTAAATGTAGGGGCAGTGTGCATTGTGGTCCTTTCGGCATATTGTGACAATTGAGAAGTAAGTTTCGCCAATTGAGCTTGAATGGTAGCAAAATCCATGTCTTACTTCTCTAGTACCTGAAAATCAAGGAAACAAAACTAAATCAAATATCAAAAGTAAAAGACACAAACAAAAACAAAGGGGATTAGCTAAAGAAAACAAGAAAACAACATAAAGTCAGAAACTAAAACAAAAACAAAATAAACGAAAAGAAAAGAACCAAGGGATTAGCAAAGT
Organism: Heteromeles arbutifolia; assembly: GCA_024362995.1. NCBI lineage: Eukaryota > Viridiplantae > Streptophyta > Magnoliopsida > Rosales > Rosaceae > Heteromeles > Heteromeles arbutifolia. The sequence goes on along the minus strand of JANCRC010000011.1, from coordinate 23,989,740 downwards.
TGCTAATCCCCGGCAACGGCGCCAAAAATTTGATGCAAAATATATAAGCACACAAATTAAACCCTCTTTTTATCAATTGTAGCAAAGTATGTAAGTAGGGATCGTTCTAGGCCGGGGATTAGGAGGGATTGCTAAATCACTTGAAAACTGACTCAAAAACTTAAAACAAAGTTAAAACACAAAATTAGACTCAAAGAATGCAAAACTATACTCTAAACCACTAAAACAAACCAAAAGACTCAAAACAGCAAACAAACACTCAAAACTGCCTTAAAAACACAAACTGGCTGTTTTGGACTCTAAACACAATTTTGGACGAAAATAAGTTTTAACTTGACTCAAAACACTCAAAAACACAAACTAAAACAGTTTCTAACTAATATGACTCAACAAAGTAAAGGGGGATTGGTTTTTGACGAAATTGAAAACAAAACATAAACTTTGTAAAACAAAACAGATTGTAAAACGAAATTGGTTTAAATTAATGGATGGAAGGCTAGCTAAGGGGTTCTTCTCCACACATGTCATACTTGCATACAAAAAGATTTCTAATTGCTTTTCAATAAACCATGGATTCTCAACGCCCCAGATTAACTGTGAATTGCACTAATTAACCCTCAGATTTTCCTAACGTTATTGAATTGGATGATTGCATACGACAACCCAAAACATTCCCCACAAGTTCCCTACATGAATTGCATAATAGAGATACAAGCAAGAATCATTAAGTTCTATGAAAACCATAAGCATTGACGAGGCATTCGTTACTATGAATTGCATGAAACTTATGCCAAGAATTTACTTAACACAATTGAGATCATCAACCTTGACTACTTGTGAATATAATTCTGTAACAATTAGGTGAAACTTCCTTATATCCTAGCATTAGATTTATGCATGACACTTAAGCGTGCACTCTCAACCAACACACACAAATCAGTTTAATTCAAATAGATAAGTAAATTGAAATCACAACTTATGAAACGCAATTAGAGGTAATCAAGTCATATAGCAAGCATAAACATGGTTTCGAATCACCCCCTAGCCAGAGGGGGTTTAGTTCCTCATACTCACAGAACAAAGAGTATTAAATTTAAACATTGAAATCAAAGGAAAGAAAACACCTAAAACTTCCAGCAATTCAAACTTGAATGGCATGCACGTCCCAGGCTCCTTCTCCTCCTCTTCTTTGCTGCGGCACAAGGTCTTGGGACAGGTTTAGGGGGTTATGAATGGTGTAGAAGGCTGGGTTATTGGCTAGGATGGATGTATGGTGCGGCAGGTAGTAGTGAAGAGTTTCTGGCGAGAATGGTGTGTATGGAGGGTGTGTAACCTGCGGCAAAGGGTGGATAAATATATATATAGGCACCAAAAACCCTAGGTAAATCAGATTAGGACTTCTAGAAAGCCAAATCCATCCAGAAATAGGTTCAACACAATCAGATTTCTAATGGGAAAGGGCCTAAGGTGCGGCAGGTTTGGATAAGGAGGGATAAGGCTTCTAGAAAGCCTTGCAAGGCAAGGAAAAAGGATTCTAGAAGGGAAGGAGACGCCAGATTTATAGGGTTCTAGAAAGAATGTGTTTTGTGGCAGATTTTGAGGTTTCTAGAAGGATTTGGGGCGCCACTTTTATAGGACAAGGGATAAGACTTCTAGAAATCAGGTTTTAAGTCCCCTAAACTGAAGAAAACAGGTTAGGATAAGATTAGGATAAGATTAGATAAGATAAGGTAAGGATTGGATAAGATAAGATAAGATAAGGTTGTTTTAGATAATGTTTTGGATAATTCTCCTTCTTTTGAGCTGATTCCTTATCTTCTTTATCTTTGACTTCTTTCTTCCATCTTCTTAGCTGATTTCAAGCCTTTATATCTTCAATTTCGTCCATCAACTTGCCTCCATGCTTGGACTACCCAATCTTGGCCCAAAAATGCTCTAGAATGCTCCAAATTGCTTCTTTTTGCCCTCTTTGTCAATTGGACCTTGAAACATATTCCTAACTCCATTTGGACTCCAAATTCGTCCATCTTCTTGGCTCTAAGCATATGATATCCATTCCAAGCTCAAATGTGCTCCAAAAAGCTCCAAAATGCATCCTTTTGCATACGTGCCCTTAGAACCTGAAAATACATCAAACTAGCTTAAAAGACTACTTTAACTAAGGAAAAACAACATAAATGCACAAGAACAAGCTAACTAAGGTGCATAAATATGCTCCTATCAATCGGCTAATTGAATAATCACTCCATCATTTTTCAATTTGCCCAAATTCATAGATGCATAAATAGAATAAGGCATGACATTTATTGATGCACCTAGATCTAACATGGCATGTTCGAACCTAGTATTACCAATAACACATGGAATTGTAAAGCTACCTGGGTCCTTGCATTTGGGAGGCAATTTGCGTTGCAATACCGCTGAAACATTTTCACTTACCCGTACCACTTCCTTGGTCGAAAATATCCTCTTTGTTGTGCACAGCTCCTTCAAGAATTTGGCATATTTGGGAACTTGCTTGATTGCATCAAGGAGTGGAATATTGACTTGCACCTTTCGAAACGTTTCTAGAATGTCCTTTTCGGTTTCCTCCTTCTTTGATTGCATAAATCTGCGAGGGAATGGTGCATTGGGTGGAACAAGGTTAGAATTAATCGAATTTGAACCCAACTTACTTGTGTTGGACGTTTTGGAGGGTTTGAGTGCATTGGAAGGCTGCGGCAAGGTTGGAGCACTCTTTGCCGTGGCTTCCTCTTGTTCTACCTCCTCTTGCAGCAACATTTCGTCCTCCTTTTGGGCAGACTTGGATGTTGGTGGATCGGTCCCAACCTCTTTGCCACTTCTTAATGTCATGGCCTTGACAGATTCGAATCCTCCCTTCGGATTCACAGTGGTAGAACTAGGAAGTTTTCCATGCTCTCGAAACTGCCCTATAAACTCAGCCATTTGTCCCATCTGTTTCTTCAATTCAGTCACCTCCCGGGCTTGAATTTGCACCTCCTTGGCATAGTTTTGCATCTCTTTGGTTTGATTTTGCTGCCCCTGTGCCAAAGTAGTTAGTAATTGAATAACTTGATCATTATCAAGAGATGAACCTGAGTTATTTTGGGCAGATTGTGTTTGGGATTGCATGGTTGCATATGGCTTCGGAAACATCCCAGGGGTTGGTGGCCGAAATCCACCTTGCTGTTGAGGTTGTTGGGGTTCCCTCCAACGCAAATTTGGATGATCTTTCCAACCCGAATTGTAGGTATTTGCATATGGATCATATCGGGGCTGATTTTGGCCTTGGAACCCAACAGCGTTGGCACTCTCCCATCCTCCATTCTCAATCAATTGAGGGCAACTTTCAGATTGGTGCCCTTGCATGGTGCACACGCCACAGATTGGTGGTGGTTGTGATTTTGGTCTTTCGACAACCTGAGACACAAGGAGAGTAAGATTAGCCAATTGTGATTGAATTTCAGAAATTGCACTTACCTCATTGACATGCTGCTGCCGTGGGCTCTCTCTTTGTCCAACACCTTCATATTGTTGTGCATTGAGGGCTCGGTTCGTAATTAAGGTCTTGGCAGCCACCGGCGTCTTGTCAACTAACGCACCACCTGCTGATGCATCTAGCATTTGGCGTTCAATGGGGAGGAGTCCTTCGTAGAAGTATTGAATGAGCAGCTTCCCTTCATTTGGTGTTGAGGGCATGACGCAACTAGGCCCTTAAAACGCTCATAATATGCAGGGAAAGACTCTCCTTGATTTTGCTGAATACCACTAATCCGTTTCCTCAAGAGAATGACTCTTGAAGTTGGGAAAAACTTCTCCAAGAATGCACGTTTCATACTTTCCCAAGATGTGACAGTTCCGGGCGCCAATTCATACAACCAATCTTTAGCCTTTTCCAACAATGAGAATGGAAAGGCTTTCATCTTCAAAATATTCCCATCAACATTAATGGGTGTCATACTTGAGCAACCCACTTCAAATTCCTTCAAATGCTTGTTTGGATCCTCCATGGACAGCCCATGGTATTTGGGAATGTGATGCAACAAGCTAGACTTCAATTCGAACTCGTCGGTCTTATCTGGAGCTGCCCTAGGATATTGGATACATAGGGGTACTGCATTATCCAATCCTGAGGCCGAAGGCTCCTTAATGGTTTGATTCTCTGCAGCCATAACCTCTTCAACCTCGGCCTCTTCTTGTTCCTCAACCTCGGTTTCAGAACTTGAACTAGGTGGGTGTGGTTCTGGGTTCTTTCTTTTCCTTCTCAAGGTTCGTTCAAAATCGTCGTCAAAATCCAAGATATGCTCACGAACCACTTGAGAACTAAGAGTCATAAACTAGTACCTGAAAACAAAGAAAACAAACTAGAATCAGAATCTAGACTAACACACACACGAAGATAAACAAAAAAAACAACGGGGGATTAGCAAAGTTGGTAATCCCCGGCAACGGCGCCAAAAATTTGATGTGATTAAAGTTAAGCACACAAATTAAACCCTCTTGTTATCAATTGTAGTATAAACGCAAGTAGGGATCGTTCAGGACCGGGGATTAGGAGGGCTTGCTAATCTAACACAAACTGACTCAAATAAGCAAAACAAGACTCAAAAGACTCTAAATAACCTAGTAAGACTCAAAACAGGTTCAAAACACTCAAAACTGCTTAAAAACACTAATTGGACAGATTCCAGACACTAGACACAACTTTGGACGAAAACTGGATTAAACTTGACTCAAAACACAGAAAAACACAAACTAAGACAGATTCTAACTAATTAGACTCAAACAAGTGAAGGGGGATTGGTTTTAGAGTGAAATTAAGCTAAAACAAACAAAGACTTTAACCTAGGCAGATTTAGACGAAATTGGGTTTTTAGGATGGATGGTGAACTAGCTAGAGGTTTCCTTATCCACACATGACTTATATGCATATAACTTGATTTCCAGTTACGTTTTCATTGAATCACAAATGACAATGCCCCAGATTAACCGTGTCAATCACTAATTAACCCTCAGATTCTCCTAATTTCATTGAATTGGACGGACAACTCATCTACAACCAAATTATTCTCATCAGTTTCCCTACATGACATCATAATAGAGACACAATCAGAGATCATTACGCTCAATGAGAATCATAAGCATTGACGAGGCATTCATAACTATGACATCATGTTACTCACACCAAGAATTGAACTTAACACGATTGTTCCAGCAACCTTTACTACTTGTGAACATAAGTTTGTAACGATTATGTGAAACTCACTTGTATCCTAGCATCAAATTTATGCATGCCAATTAAGTGTCGACCCTCAATCAACAAACAGAAATAAGTTCTAATTCAAACAGTTAAGCCAATTGCATTCATACTTCAAGAATCTGTAACTGAAATTTATCAAGTCATATGACACACAAAATCATGGTTTCAAAGTAGCCTCTAGCTAAAAACGAGTTTAGCCTCTCATAATTACAGCAAGACAAAGGAAAATTAAATTAATCAACGAAAACATAAGGTAGAAAACACCTAAGAACGCCCAGCACTCCAGATTGGGTGCAATGATAGGAGCATATTTATGCAACTTAGTTAGCTTGTTTTCATGCATTTATGTTGTTAGTTCTTAGTTAAATTTGTATTTTAAGCTACTTTCGTGTGTTTGTAGGTTCTAAGTGTCAAGATGGCAAAAAGAAGCAATTTGGAGCATTCTAGAGCATTTTTGGGCCAAGATTGGGCAGTGCAAGTATGGAGGCAAGTTGATGGACGAAATTGAAGATACAAAGGCTTGAAATCAGCTAAAAAGAGGGAAGAAAGAAGTCAAAGGTAAAGAAGATAAGGAATCAGCTAGAAAGAGGGGGAATTATCCAAAACATTATCCAAACTACCTTATCTTATCCAAACCTTATCTTATCTTATCCTAATCTTATCCTACCTTGTTTTCAGCTACAAAAGAGATTTAATTTCAGTTTAGGAGACTTAAAACCTGATTTCTAGAAGTCTTATCCCTTGTCCTACAAAAGTGGCGCCCCAAACCTTCTAGAAACCCCAAAATCTGCCACAAAACACATTCTTTCTAGAACCCTAAAAATCTGGCGTCTCCCTCCTCTCTAGAAGGTTTTTTCCTTGCCTTGCAAGGCATTCCCTGCCTTATCCAAGCCTTGCCTTGCATTCCCTATCCCTTTCCCTCTCAGATTCTGATTTGTTAGCCTATTTCCTTGTGGATTTGGGTTCTACAAATCCTTTTCAGAAATCAATTGGGCCATGATCCTTTTTCCTAATGGATTCACAATTTCTGCCGCACCTAGGGACCTAATCCCTTGCTTATGCTGAGTCCAAGTCCTAATCTGATTACCCTAGGGTTTGTGGTGCCTATATATACAGAATTAGAGAAGTGCCGCAGGTTACACCACCCCATATACATTCCATAATTCGTTCTACACCACCACACCTTCAGAAATTCATACTTTGCCGCAGAGGAGAGAAGACAAGGCCTTGCCGTGGCTTCCATTGGAGAGGAAGGGTTGTGCCGCAGCCTACCTGCAACCATTGGAGTTCTTGGAGTTCTTTCTTCTCTTGTTTCTGTTTCCATGTTTAATTTAATTTGCTTTTCAATTATGTTGAACATGTGGAACTAATTTCGTTTTAGTTAGAGGTGGATTCAAAGCCATGGACATATGTTTAGTATGAATTGATTACCTCCAGTTATTGTTTCATAAATTGTGAATGTGGTTTACTTATCTATTTTATTAAGAACTTGTTCCTGTGTGTTGATTAAGGATGCATACTTAGTTTACATGCATGAATTTGATGCTAGGATATAAGGGAATTTCACCTATTCGTTATGAACTTATATTCACAAGTAGTAAAGATTGCTAGTCACAATCATGTTAAGTAAATCCAAGGCAGAATTAACATGCAGTTCATAGTTATGAATGCCTTGTCAATGTTCATGATTTCCATGGAACTTAATGATCTTTGATATGTGTCTCTATCATGCGTATTCCATAGTTAGGTGATGTGAAATTAAATTGCACACAAACTTAAACCCTTATCAATGTAGTATGTGAAAGTAGGGATCGTTCTAAGCCGGGGATTAAAGGGATTGCTAATCGACACAAATTAGACTCTAAAACAATAAACTGGACTTTAAACAATGAAAACAAGTACTAGGGATCAATTTGGACGAATTTTAACTCTAGATACCTTAAACAACCTAACTTGACTCAAATAACTCAAAACAAACTCAAAACAGCAAATAGAATTCAATTAAACAGTTTCTGGACTCTAAAGACTCAAAAGAAGCTAAATAGACCTAAAACACACAAAACAAGTTATCTAGACTCTAATTGACTCAAAAGACTAAAAGACTCAAGATTTGACGAATTTAGACTATCTTAACACAAATTAAGAGCAAGGGATTGTTTGAAAACGGATTTAAACTTAAGCAAAACAGAATTGTAAACTAGACTTAGTTTTGTACGAAATTGGTGATTTAAATGGGTGAATGGCTAGCTAGAGGTTCCTTCTCCACACATGACATATATGCAACACAAATCGATTTTCAGTTGTTCTTTCTATAAACCATGAACGACAATGCCCCAAATTAATCGTGACTGCATGCATTAACCTTCAGATTTTCCCAAGTTCCTTGAATTTGGACGTAGCGCCGCAAACCAAATTATTCTTATCAAGTTCCCTATATGACTGCATACTAGAGATACATATCAAAGATCATTAAGCTTTGTGAAAATCATAAGCATTGACATGACATTCGTGACTATGACTGCATGACACTCCTGCCACGAATTTACTTAACACGATCGTGACTAGCAACCTCCACTACTTGTAAATATAAGTTTGTAACGATTAGGTGAAACTCCCTTATATTTTAGCATCAAATTCTAGCATGCAAACTAAGTATGCATCCTTACTCAACATACAAGAATAAGTTTTAAATTAAACAGCTAGCAAATTGCATTCACGATTCATGAAATCATAACTGGATGAAATCAATTCATATCACATATATGCTCATAGTTTCGAATTCCCCCCCCCCCCCTAGCTAAGTAGGGGTTTAGTTCCTCATGATTGCAAATAAACAAAGACAATTAAATTTAAACATCAAGAGTAAAGATAGAATACACCTAGAAACGCTCCAGATTTCTTCCTTCTTTCCTTTGCAAAGCTGCGGCACAATGAGGTTGAATGGTAAATGGTGGTGTAGAGAGATGTGAATGAGAGATGGTGTGTTGAATGGTGCAGCAAATATGTGAATATATAGGGGGAGGGTGCGGCACAATTAGATGGTGTAGGAAAAGGATTACAAAATGTAGTTTGTGTAGGAAAATAAAACACAATCCTAAGGGGAAAGGGTTTATGTAATCCTAGCAAGAAATAGGACATCTAGAAGACCAAAAACCAAAGGGAATTAGGCTAAAGGTGCGGCTGGATCATGCATCTAGAAGGCTTGGGTCGCCAGATTTTTAGGGACTTCTAGAAAGGGTGTTATTTGGCTGATTTTGGGGTTTCTAGAAGGGGATAGGTGCGGCACCTTTGTAGGAAGGGATAAGGTTCCTAGAAATCAGTTTTTCAGGTCTCCTAAACTGAAATTGAATCCCTTTTGCAGCAGGAATTAAGTTAAGAAAGGATTAGGATAGGATAAGATAAGGTAAGATAAGATAAGGTTTGGATAAGATAAGGATAAGATAAGGTAGTTTTGGATAATGTTTTGGATAATTCTCCTTCTTTGTAGCTGATTCCTTATCTTCTTTGACTTGGATTTATTTCTTCAACTCTTTTGCACATTCCTAGCCTCTCTTGAACTTCAAATTCGTCCATCCATCTTGCTCCAATCTTGTGATATCCATTCCAAGCCCAAAACTGCTCTAAAATGCTCCAAATTGCATCTTTTTGCCAACTTTGCTTCTAGGACCTATAAACACACGAAAATGACTTAAGACACTATAATAAGCAACAAATAACTAAGTAAATGCAAAAAAACACACTAACTAATTAGCATAAATATGCTCCTATCAAATTCCCCCACACTTAGCTTTTGCTAGTCCTCGAGCAAAACAAAACAAACAAAACATAACCTAAACCTTCCAACGTTCACCTCAGGGATTTCCAATGGAACATAACATGTTAAAAATCATTACTTACATAGATTTTAGTTATCCCCACCCTCGAGCACATACTTACTCATAGTTACCACTCACTAGTTCGCATCTAATCAATTAAAACAACATTTTGAATGTTGTAACATGCCTTAGAGAATTGATAAGGGCATATTTATGCACCATAGTTAGCTTGTTCTTGTGCATTTATGTTGTTTTTCCTTAGTTAAAGTAGTCTTTTAAGCTAGTTTGATGTATTTTCAGGTTCTAAGGGCAAGTATGCAAAAGGATGCATTTTGGAGCTTTTTGGAGCACATTTGAGCTTGGAATGGATATCATATGCTTAGAGCCAAGAAGATGGACGAATTTGGAGTCCAAATGGAGTTAGGAATATGTTTCAAGGTGCAATTGACAAAGAGGGCAAAAAGAAGCAATTTGGAGCATTCTAGAGCATTTTTGGGCCAAGATTGGGTAGTCCAAGCATGGAGGCAAGTTGATGGACGAAATTGAAGATATAAAGGCTTGAAATCAGCTAGGAAGATGGAAGAAAGAAGTCAAAGATAGAGAAGATAAGGAATCAGCTCAAAAGAAGGAGAATTATCCAAAACATTATCTAAAACAACCTTATCTTATCTTATCTTATCCAATCCTTACCTTATCTTACCTTATCTTATCCAATCTTATCCTAATCTTATCCTAACCTGTTTTCTTCAGTTTAGGGGACTTAAAACCTGATTTCTAGAAGTCTTATCCCTTGTCCTATAAAAGTGGCGCCCCAAATCCTTCTAGAAACCTCAAAATCTGCCACAAAACACATTCCTTGTAGAACCCTGAAAATCTGGCGTCCCCTTCCCTTCTAGAATCCTTTTTCCTTGCCTTGCAAGGCTTTCTAGAAGCCTTATCCCTCCTTATCCAAACCTGCCGCACCTTAGGACCTTTCCCATTAGAAATCTGATTGTTTTGAACCTATTTCTGGATGAATTTGGCTTTCTAGAAGTCCTAATCTGATTCATCTAGGGTTTTTGGTGCCTATATGTATATTTCTCCACCCTTTGCCGTGACCACCACCTCCATATACATCATTCACGCCAGAAATCATCCACCACTCTCTGCCGCACCCATCCTTCACCATTCTCCATAGTTTCTGACCTAATTCACTCCCTGCCGCACCATACATCCATCCTAGCCAATAACCCAGCCTTCTACACCATTCATACCCCCCAAAATCTGTCCCAAGACCTTGTGCCGCAGCAAAGAGGAGGAGAAGGAGCCCTGGGACGTGCATGCCATTCAAGTTTGAATTGCTGGAAGTTTTAGGTGTTTCCTTTCCTTTGATTTCAATGTTTAAATTCAATACTCTTTGTTTTGTACGTATGAGGAACTAAACCTCCTCTGGCTAGGGGGGGATTCGAAACCATGTTTATGCTTGCTATATGACTTGATTACCTCTAGTTGTGATTCATAAATTGTGATTTCAATTTACTTATCTATTTGAATTAAACTGATTTGTGTGTGTTGGTTGAGAGTGCACGCTTAATTGTCATGCATAAATCTAATGCTAGGATATAAGGAAGTTTCACCTAATCGTTACAGAATTATATTCACAAGTAGTAAAGGTTGATGATCTCAATTGTGTTAAGTAAATTCTTGGCATAAGTTTCATGCAATTCATAGTAACGAATGCCTCGTCAACGCTTATGGTTTTCATAGAACTTAATGATTCTTGCTTGTATCTCTATTATGCAATTCATGTAGGGAACTTGTGGGGAATGTTTTGGGTTGTCGTATGCAATCATCCAATTCAATAACGTTAGGAAAATCTGAGGGTTAATTAGTGCAATTCACAGTTAATCTGGGGCGTTGAGAATTCATAGTTTATTGAAAAGCAACTGGAAATCGTCTTGTATGCAAGTATGTCATGTGTGGAGAAGAACCTCCTAGTTATCCCATCATCCAGAGTTTTCACCCAATTTCGTGCAGATTTCATTTGTACTTTAAAGTTTATGTTTTGTTTTCAAATTCGTCAAAACCCAATCCCCCTTTACTTTGTTGAGTCATATTAGTTAGAAACTGTTTTAGTTTGTGTTTTTGAGTGTTTTGAGTCAAGTTAAAACTTATTTTCGTCCAAAATTGTGTTTAGAGTCCAAAACAGCCAGTTTGTGTTTTTAAGGCAGTTTTGAGTGTTTGTTTGCTGTTTTGAGTCTTTTGGTTTGTTTTAGTGTTTTAAAGTATAGTTTTGCATTCTTTGAGTCTAGTTTAGTGCTTTAACTTTGTTTTTACGTTTTTGAGTCAGTTTTCAAGTGGTTTAGCAATCCCTCCTAATCCCCGGTCTAGAACGATCCCTATTTACATACTCTGCTACAATTGATAAAAAGAGGGTTTAATTTGTGTGCTTATATATTTCGCACCAAATTTTTGGCGCCGTTGCCCGGGATTAGCAATTTTGCTAATCCCTTGGTTCTTTTCTTTTTGTTTATTTTGTTTTAGTTTCTGACTTTGTGTTGTTTTCTTGTTTTCTTTCGCTAATCCCCTTTGTTTTTGTTTGTGGCTTTTACTTTTGATATTTGATTTAGTTTTACTTCTTTGGTTTCAGGTACATAGAGAAGTAAGACATGGCACTTGCTAACATTCAAGCTCAATTGGCGAATCTTACTTCTCAATTGTCCCAGATTGCCGAAACAACCACAATGCACACTGCTCAAACTCATCAACGTGCTCAATTCACTGCACACGGAGGTGCTTGGGGTTATCAAGGCCATAGCCAATCATGGGACAACCTGTTTTCCAACGCTTACAATTCTGATTGGAGAGATTATTCAGATTATAGGTGGGGGGAACCTCAACAATTTCAACAAGGTGGATATTGGCAGCAAGATGAGGAGTTCTATTCAAGACCTATGCAGCCACCACAGCCTTCCCCACAACAATTCCAATCGAATTCAAGTATGTCCATGACTTATGATGAAATTCTTGATGTACTATCTTCTTTCACACAGGGCTCACACCAAGAAGGATATTGGCAGCCATCTGAGGAGTTCTATACAACGCCATATGAACCACCACAGCCTCAACCATATTCGGCCCAACCAAGTTCAGGTTCGTCAATGGATAATGATAAAATTCTTGAGTTACTCACTTCTTTATCTCAGGGACAAGAAAACCAAAACAAAAAGGTGGACCATTTGGAAAAGCAAATTGGGCAGATTGCAGAGTTCATGGTACAGATTCAAGAGCAAAGTGAACTCTCCAACTCAACTATTGCAAATTTGAAGGAAGATTTTGAAACCCATGATGCTATCACTTTGGGAAGTGCTGTGGAGGTTGGAGCTGACCTAAAAACGTCCAAACATAGCCTAGAAGTGGATGAGGAGCTGCTGATTGAGGAGGAGGAAGAAGACACACCCACAGCAAGGGAAGAACAACCCTTGCCGCAGCCCCCTAAGCCCTCCCAACCACCCACCACAAGTAAGGACGTCCCAAATTCATTTAATTCTAATGATATTCCTCCAAATGTCCCTTTTCCTCGCAGGTTTTTGATTCCCAAGCAAGAAGAGAGTGAAAAGGACATCATGCAAACCCTTCCAAAGGTGCAAAGTGATATCCCAATTCTTGGCACACCAAATCAAGTTCCAGATTGTGTTGCAGTGTTCAAAGAACCTTGTATGTCGAGGAGAATGATTCAAGAGCAAGAAGTGGCTGGAGCATATGAAGAATGCATCAAGGAGGATGTTCATGAGACAACAAAGCCCAAAGAAGTTCAATTTTATGACACGGGACAAGTCACAACCATCATAGTAAATCTGACCAAGTTCAAAATCCCTGAAACATTCAAAGATGTGGTGTTTGTAATTGAGTTTGTGTCGGAGCAAACAAGTAAGCCATCTTCTCCAATTTCAATTTTGTTTTCTACTAACTGGCTGATTTTAATGATTCAGGCACCCACACTAGAATTTAAACCATTGCCGGATCATTTCAAGTATCACCGCCCATTCGAAGATCTCCTTGGATGCCGTGGGCTCCAATCTGGAGTGATTGCGTTTCGTCCGGCTGTACGACGTAAAAAACAAGCGCTACTTGGGAGGCAACCCATGCATTCAATAAAGGAAGACCTAGGGAGCACTCCAATTCCAGATTTGAGTTCCTAAACCCTTCTCTTTGTTGTTGTTTTCGTTTCTGCCTTGTTTATTGTTTCGTTGCTGTTTTGTTTGCTTGTTGTTTATTTGTGTTAGTTTATGCTTGAAACATTGAGGACAATGTTTGATTTAAGTGTGGGGGGGTAACCAACATGTTTTGATGCAAATTCGTAGGGTTTTATCACCCATAACTTCTAATGTTGTTCCTTGCTGTTTTTAAGTGTTTTTAAGCTGTTTTGGTGTGTTTTAGTGTGTTTTGACTCAAAAATCCGAAAATCCCATAAAAATTTGAAAAATGGTTTTAAAAAACCCAAAAAGAGTTGTTTTTGTGTGTTTGTTTGTGTCTTAGGGTACCTTCCAACACAATGATGAGGATTCGGTTTGTAATTGCATGACTGTTAAAGAGAGTTGTAAACATGGATGAAAGTTTGATTTACTCTTTGGTTTATGCTTGGTTATGGTTATAACTTATGAATTCACATGCAATCATAAAAGAAAAATCAGTTTTTGTAACATGCTTGAAGGAAGGAACTCAAACTAACGCTACAACCGTGTGAGACTTGAGCCTAAACGTTTATTTGGAGAGTTAATAATCTGTGCATTGTTGTTTTCTAAAGTCGTTGCATGATCTCATTATTCTTTGCTTGGTTGCTACTTAGAAGGCGTTTCATCATTTAGTTCCAAACACTAGAACTCATGCCCAATTCATTCTAAGCATGTTATTGATTTGCATAACACATATTCAAGATGAAGTTGTGTAGTGACCACCATAGCCAAATTGCCGTATCTCCCCATTTCATTGTGTTTTGTAGGTTTTAACCACTTTGAGCCATATTTAGCCTATTTTTCTTTGTTAACCCACATTATCCTCACCTAGCCTAGATTAGGATCATCCATACCTTTGTTCTTGAAGCATAGTAATGCATGACTCAATATGAATTCCTTTTGATCACTGTTTGGCAGAAAATAAGTGTGGGGGAAATGAGTTTTGTTGTGGGTGTGCCAAAGGCTTGAATGAGGCACGGAAAAGAAAAGAAAAGAAAAGAAAGAAAAAAAAAGAAGAAGAAAAATTCGTAGAAAAAAAGAAGGAAAAAAAAGAAAAGAGTTGTGAAAAGAATGAAAAAGGAGTTGAAAAGATGTGAAAAAGAGTTCTCAAGTGTTGTTTGTTGAAGGAAGGGTCCAAAACATTGAATCCGGCCGTAATTGTTGCTTGAATCTTCCCTTTGTGTTTAAAAGTTGATTTCTGCATGCTAAAGGGAATTCTAAGTTCAATTTCATTATTTTGCTTGCTATTGCTTTAAGAACCTTTGTTTTCCATATCCTTTCGTTGTTAGCCAACTCCCCAAGCCCCGTTACAACCCTATACTTCAATCTTGAGTGTTGTGTGTTTCAATTTGTGGAGTTTGAATTTGGTAAGAGCATATGGTGTCACTGGTTCTCGCATCTAAGTAGTAGCGTTCCATTCATGAGATCATATCTATATATGCTTACTAACTCCAGAAATTGCTTTCTTTGTTATAAACATATGTGAGTGTTCGTTTTCATATTTACATCAATCTTCTCACATATAACTAGTGTAGGGTGTGTAGTTAGAAAATGTGTGTGAAAATTGAGTGCATATCTTGTAAGGAATTGAGGGAATTCTCTAAGGCATGTTACTACATTCAAAACATCGTTTTAATTGGTTATTTGTGAACTAGTAAGTAGTGACTATAATTAAGTATGTGCTTAAGCGTAAAGATGGCCAAAATCTGTGGGTATGATGATTTTTAACATATCATGTGCATTGGAAATCCCTGAGACAATTGTTGGAAGGTTTAGGTTGTGTTATACTTGTTTTGTTTCATTTTGTTTGCTCGAGGACTAGCAAAAGCTAAGTGTGGGGGAATTTGATAAGGGCATATTTATGTACCATGGTTAGCTTGTTCTTGTGCATTTATGTTGTTTTTCCTTAGTTAAAGTAGTCTTTTAAGCTAGTTTGATGTATTTTCAGGTTCTAAGGGCAAGTATGCAAAAGGATGCATTTTGGAGCTTTTTGGAGCACATTTGAGCTTGGAATGGATATCATATGCTTAGAGCCAAGAAGATGGACGAATTTGGAGTCCAAATGGAGTTAGGAATATGTTTCAAGGTGCAATTGACAAAGAGGGCAAAAAGAAGCAATTTGGAGCATTCTAGAGCATTTTTGGGCCAAGATTGGGTAGTCCAAGCATGGAGGCAAGTTGATGGACGAAATTGAAGATATAAAGGCTTGAAATCAGCTAGGAAGATGGAAGAAAGAAGTCAAAGATAGAGAAGATAAGGAATCAGCTCAAAAGAAGGAGAATTATCCAAAACATTATCTAAAACAACCTTATCTTATCTTATCTTATCCAATCCTTACCTTATCTTACCTTATCTTATCCAATCTTATCCTAATCTTATCCTAACCTGTTTTCTTCAGTTTAGGGGACTTAAAACCTGATTTCTAGAAGTCTTATCCCTTGTCCTATAAAAGTGGCGCCCCAAATCCTTCTAGAAACCTCAAAATCTGCCACAAAACACATTCCTTGTAGAACCCTGAAAATCTGGCGTCCCCTTCCCTTCTAGAATCCTTTTTCCTTGCCTTGCAAGGCTTTCTAGAAGCCTTATCCCTCCTTATCCAAACCTGCCGCACCTTAGGACCTTTCCCATTAGAAATCTGATTGTTTTGAACCTATTTCTGGATGAATTTGGCTTTCTAGAAGTCCTAATCTGATTCATCTAGGGTTTTTGGTGCCTATATGTATATTTCTCCACCCTTTGCCGTGACCACCACCTCCATATACATCATTCACGCCAGAAATCATCCACCACTCTCTGCCGCACCCATCCTTCACCATTCTCCATAGTTTCTGACCTAATTCACTCCCTGCCGCACCATACATCCATCCTAGCCAATAACCCAGCCTTCTACACCATTCATACCCCCCAAAATCTGTCCCAAGACCTTGTGCCGCAGCAAAGAGGAGGAGAAGGAGCCCTGGGACGTGCATGCCATTCAAGTTTGAATTGCTGGAAGTTTTAGGTGTTTCCTTTCCTTTGATTTCAATGTTTAAATTCAATACTCTTTGTTTTGTACGTATGAGGAACTAAACCCCCTCTGGCTAGGGGGGGATTCGAAACCATGTTTATGCTTGCTATATGACTTGATTACCTCTAGTTGTGATTCATAAATTGTGATTTCAATTTACTTATCTATTTGAATTAAACTGATTTGTGTGTGTTGGTTGAGAGTGCACGCTTAATTGTCATGCATAAATCTAATGCTAGGATATAAGGAAGTTTCACCTAATCGTTACAGAATTATATTCACAAGTAGTAAAGGTTGATGATCTCAATTGTGTTAAGTAAATTCTTGGCATAAGTTTCATGCAATTCATAGTAACGAATGCCTCGTCAACGCTTATGGTTTTCATAGAACTTAATGATTCTTGCTTGTATCTCTATTATGCAATTCATGTAGGGAACTTGTGGGGAATGTTTTGGGTTGTCGTATGCAATCATCCAATTCAATAACGTTAGGAAAATCTGAGGGTTAATTAGTGCAATTCACAGTTAATCTGGGGCGTTGAGAATTCATAGTTTATTGAAAAGCAACTGGAAATCGTCTTGTATGCAAGTATGTCATGTGTGGAGAAGAACCTCCTAGTTATCCCATCATCCAGAGTTTTCACCCAATTTCGTGCAGATTTCATTTGTACTTTAAAGTTTATGTTTTGTTTTCAAATTCGTCAAAACCCAATCCCCCTTTACTTTGTTGAGTCATATTAGTTAGAAACTGTTTTAGTTTGTGTTTTTGAGTGTTTTGAGTCAAGTTAAAACTTATTTTCGTCCAAAATTGTGTTTAGAGTCCAAAACAGCCAGTTT
This sequence comes from Heteromeles arbutifolia, assembly GCA_024362995.1. Lineage (NCBI taxonomy): Eukaryota > Viridiplantae > Streptophyta > Magnoliopsida > Rosales > Rosaceae > Heteromeles > Heteromeles arbutifolia. Next base: position 23,972,608 of record JANCRC010000011.1, on the reverse strand, counting down.
GTGTTTTTAAGGCAGTTTTGAGTGTTTGTTTGCTGTTTTGAGTCTTTTGGTTTGTTTTAGTGTTTTAAAGTATAGTTTTGCATTCTTTGAGTCTAGTTTAGTGCTTTAACTTTGTTTTTACGTTTTTGAGTCAGTTTTCAAGTGGTTTAGCAATCCCTCCTAATCCCCGGTCTAGAACGATCCCTACTTACATACTCTGCTACAATTGATAAAAAGAGGGTTTAATTTGTGTGCTTATATATTTCGCACCAAGAATCCCTCAATTCCTTACTAGATATGCACTCAATTTGCACTCAGATTTTCTGACTACACTCCCTACACTAGGTATATGTGAGAAGATTGATGTAATAAGAAAACTAATACTCACATATGTATATATAACAAAGAAAGCAATTTCTGGAATGCAAGTATATATATGATCTCATGAATGGAATGCCACTACTTAGACGCGAGAACCAGGGATACCATATGCTCATACCAATCCCAAACTCCACATATTGAAACACATAACAATCAAGATAGAAGTCAAAAGGGTTGTAACAGGGCTAAGGGTATTGGCTAACAAAGAAAGGTAAGGAAAACAAACGTTCTTAAAGCAATAGCAAGCAAAGTAATGAATATGACACTTAGAACTCCCTTTTGAAACGCAGCCACAAACTTTGATACATAAAGGGAAAATCACACATACTTAGGGCCGAATTCAACCTTTTTGGACCCTTTCTTCAACAACCAACACTTGTGAGCTTTTTCTCACTTATTTTGAACACTTTTCACACTTTTTCACGTACTTTTCTTTTTCTTTTCTATTTCTCACGAAATTTCTTGTTTTTCTCTACCCGTGCCCTTCTGGATATTTTGGCACACAAAACCACTAAAAACCTTCCCCCACACTTATTTGCTGCCTAATAACGAGCAAAGGGAATTCACTCTTAGGTCATGCTTCACTACGCCTTAAGAACAAGGGTAAGGATAATCCTAATCTAGGCTAGGTAAGGATAATGTAGGCTAACAAAGAAAATAGGCTACATATGGCTCAAAGGGGCTAAACCTACAATACATATGCAAAGGGTTAGGCTTTTTGGCACTGGTTTTAAACTAAACAACTTCATCTTGTTCTATGTTATGCTAATCAATTTTATGCCTTGAATGAAATGGGTATAAGTTCTAGTATTTGGAACTATATGATGAAACGCATTCTAAGTAGCAACCAAGCAAAGAATGATGAGATCATGCAACGACTTTAGAAAACAACAAATACACAAATTTTTAACTCTCCAAAGAACGTATAGGCTCAAGTCTCTCAGGGTTGTAGCGTTATGTTGAGTTACTTCCTTCAAGCATGTTACAAAAACTGATTTTATCCTTTTTGTGATTACATGTGAATTCAGGAATGTCAACTATAACCAAGCATAAACCAAAGAGCATATCAAACTTCAATCCATGTTTGTAACTTTCTTTAACAGTCATGCAATTAAAAACCAAATCCTCATCATTGTGTTTGAAGGTACCCTAAGACACAAACACACAAAAAAAACGACTCTTTTTGGTATTTTTCAAAACGTTTTCAAATTTTTTTTCAAAATTTTCGTATTTTTCTTTCAAGACATAAAAACACTTCAAAACACACTAAAAACACTTAAAAACAGTGAAAAACAACTTTAGAAGTGCTAGGTGATAAAAACCCACGAATTTTTCAATAAAACACCAAATCTGGCCGAGTGCAAAATTCCTAAAAACACCAAATCTGGTCGAGTGCAAAATTCCTGAAACTTTCAAAGAAGTGGTGTTTATTCTTGAGTTTGTGTCGGAGAACACAGGTAAGCCACCTCCCCTAATTTCAATTTTGTTTTATACTAATATGTTGTTAATGATTCAGGTACCCACACTAGAATTTAAACCATTGCCGAATCATTTCAAGTATCACCTTAGTACCAATTAAATATGAACGAAATTTATCTAAAGCAAAAACTACAGCAAGAAGTTCTTTTTCCGTAGTGGAGTAGTTCAATTGGGCGTCGTTCAAGGTCCTGGAAGCATAGTAAATGACGTGAGGGCATAGGGGGGCCGAAGTAAGGAAGGCTCCAATCTGGTGGTACAATTATGGGGGCCGAAGTAAGCATCTCCTTGAGGTGTTTAAAGGCCTTCTCACATTCCTCGTCGAACTTGAATGGCACTTCCTTCTGCAAAAGTCGGCATAGGGGGGTAGAAATCTTCGAGAAGTCCTTGATGAATCGCCTATAGAATCCTGCATGACCAAGAAAAGAACGAACCTCTCTCACCGAAGTGGGAGAGGGTAAGTAGCGTACAAGATCTATTTTCGACTTATCAACCTCAATTCCCCTTTCCGAAACGATGTGACCTAAAACTATGCCTTGTTTAACCATAAAGTGGCATTTTTCCCAATTCAAAACAAGGTTAGTTTCCATGCATCGTTTTAAGATCAAACTGAGATTATTTAAGCAACCGTCAAATGAGTCACCAAAAACACTAAAATCGTCCATAAACACTTCAATAATTTTTTCAACAAAATCAGAGAAGATACTTACCATGCACCGTTGAAAAGTTGCTGGAGTGTTGCACAAACCAAATGGCATTCGGCGATATGCAAAGTTCCCAAACGGACAAGTAAAAGTGGTCTTTTCTTGGTCGTCCGGAGCTATGACAATTTGGTTATACCCAGAATATCCATCAAGAAAACAATAAAAGGAATGACCCGCTAACCTCTCAAGCATTTGGTCAATGAACGGCAAGGGAAAGTTGTCCTTCCTCGTGGTGGCGTTGAGCTTCCTATAGTCGATGCACACTCTCCAACCTGTTTGGATTCGGGCAGGCACAAGTTCATTTTCTTCATTCTTCACCACTGTGACTCCCGACTTCTTTGGAACGACTTGAATTGGTGAAACCCAACGGCTATCTGAAATTGGATAGATGACCCCACAATCAAGGAGTTTTATAATCTCCTTTTTCACAACTTCTATCATAAGAGGGTTAAGACGGCGTTGAGCCTCTCGAGTTGGTTTAGCCCCCTCCTCAAGAAGTATGCGATGCATGCATGTCGTAGGGCTAATCCCCTTGATATCGGCTAGGGTCCATCCAATGGCAGTTTTATTCTCCCGCAACACACGAATGAGCTTTTCTTCCTCCAATGCCGTGAGAGATGATGAAATAATGACGGGTAACGTTTCTTTTTCTCCCAAAAAGACATACTTCAAGTGGTTGGGCAATGGTTTGAGCTCTAGTGTAGGTGCCTGCACCACCGAAGGTAATAACTTGTTAGTAGAAATAGGAATTGACATTGGGATTGAAGACTTACAACCACATGGTGGGGATGACTCAAGTGCAGCCACCATCTCCTCAATTTCTTCACAAAAACCCACGGAAACAACTTCCTCCTTGTTGTTGCCGTGCCCTTGCACGATTTCTGGGGCTTGGGTTATTCTTTCTAGTCCTCGAACGATGGTTGTTTCAAGGGCATCTCAATCTAATGAGTCAAGAAATTCCTGTGCCAAAGATTCTAAAATATCAATAGAAAAACACGATTGATCATCAATAGGATATTTCATGGCTTCAGAAATATTAAAATCAATAACTTCCCCATCAAATTCCATTGATAAAGTCCCCTTGAACACATCGATCTTTGTTCGGGCTGTTTTCATGAAGGGTCGCCCAAGCAAGATTGGCAATGGAGTAGCTTGGGCCGAATCATCCATCTCTAGCACATAGAAATCAGCCGGGAAGACTAAATGATCCACCTGCACCAAAACATCTTCCAAAACTCCTTTTGGATAGGCATTAGAACGATCGGCTAATTGAATGATTACACCATCACTTTTAAGTTCACCTAAGTTCATAGATGCAAAAATTGAGTATGGCATGACATTAATTGATGCTCCTAAGTCTAGCATGGCATGTTCAAATTTAGTATTGCCAATAACACAAGGAATCGTAAAACTCCCCGGATCTTTGCATTTAGGGGGTAATTTCCTTTGTAAAACAGCAGAGACATTCTCACTTACCTGGACAACCTCCTTGTTCGACATCTTCCTCTTTGTTGTGCAAAGCTCCTTCAAAAACTTGGCGTACCTGGGAACTTGCTTAATTGCATCAAGGAGAGGGATATTGACTTGCACCTTTCTAAACGTCTCAAGAATGTCCTTTTCAGCTTCCTCCTTCTTTGATTGCATAAATCTGCGAGGGAAGGGCACATTCGGAGGAACAACATTAGAAATAATCGAATTTTGAACCTTCTTACCTGAAGTGGACGGATTAGATGGCTTAGGTGGCTGCGGCAAGGGTGTTTCACCCTTTGCCGTGGGTTGTGCTTCCTCCTTCTCTTCAATCTGCAACTTGTCGTCCTCATTTTGACTTGATTTGGATGGTTGTAGATTGGTTCCAACTTGCTTGCCACTTCGTAACATGATTGCCTTTGCAGATTCGAATCCTCCCTTCGGATTGACAATTGTTGAAAAAGGCAATTTGCCTTGTTCTCTAATCTGCCCCAATAACTCAGAAATCTGCCCCAATTGATTCTTTATTTCTCCTATCTCCTGTTGATGATTTGCTACTACTTGTGCTTGAGTTTGCACCTCTTTGCTTTGGTTTTGTATTCCATGCGACATGGAGGTTAATAACTCAAGAATTTTAGCATTTTCAAGGGACGAACCTGAAGTTTGTTGGGTAGCTTGTGGATAGGCTTGAGATGGCACGAATGGTTTTTGAAGAAACCCAGGGGGCTGTCGAAATTGGCTATGTTGTTGAGGTTGTTGTGGCGCCCTCCACTTGAAGTTAGGGTGATCTCTCCAACCCGGATTGTACGTGTTGGAGTAAGGATCATTGCGTGGCTGATTTTGGTTCCCAAAACCCTTGGCATTGGCAGATTCCCACCCTCCATTCTCAATCAATTGAGGGCATTGATCATTGAGGTGCCCTTGCATAGAGCACACACCACATACACTTTGTGTAATCCCTTGCAATTTGGTTACATCAACAACCTGCGACACAAGCATAGTGAGGTTATCTAATTTGGATTGAATTTCAGAAATTGAACTTACCTCATGCACACTTTGTTGGCGTGGCCCTTCTCTTTGTCCGCCTTCATATTGTTGTGCATTCAACGCTCGGTTGGCGATTAGGACCTTTGCAGCCATTGGTGTTTTGTCAACCAATGCACCTCCCGCTGAAGCATCTAGCATTTGTCGCTCAATTGGAAGAAGTCCTTCGTAAAAGTATTGAATGAGAAGCTCTTCTTTCATTTGATGTTGAGGACATAAGGCAACAAGACCCTTGAAACGTTCATAATATGTTGGGAATGATTCGCCTTGGTCTTGTTGAATCCCGCTAATCTTCTTCCTCAAAAGGATAACTCTAGAAGTTGGGAAGAATTTCTCTAAAAACGCTCTTTTCATGCTTTCCCAAGATGTGACAGTTCCGGGCGCCAATTCGAATAACCAATCCTTAGCTTTATCCATAAGAGAGAATGGAAAAGCTTTCATCTTCAGAATATTCCCATCAACATTAATGGGAGTCATGCTTGAACAAACAACTTCAAATTCCTTTAAGTGCTTGTTTGGATCTTCCATGGACAGCCCATGGTATTTTGGAACATGATGCAACAAGCTAGACTTTAGTTCGAATTCATTGGTCTTGCCTTCACATGCCGCAGGGTATTGGATACATAAAGGCACAGCATTATCCAACCCCGAGGCTGAAAGCTCTTTAATTGTACGATTGTCCGCTGCCATGACTTGTTCGTCTTCCTCCTCTTCTCCAAATTCGGATTCTCTGCTTGAAATAGATGGAGTGGGTGGCAGCTTCCTTTTGTTTCTTCTCAACGTTCGCTCAAAATCGTCGTCAAACTCAAAGATGTGCTCGTGAACTGGTTGAGAACTCCGAGTCATACACTAGTACCTGAACCAAAGGAAAAGAAACAAAACGAAATCAGAAACCAAAAGAAAAACTTGACAAAAACAAGGGATTAGCAAACTTGCTAATCCCCGGCAACGGCGCCAAAAATTTGATGTGAAATTAAATTGCACACAAACTTAAACCCTTATCAATGTAGTATGTGAAAGTAGGGATCGTTCTAAGCCGGGGATTAAAGGGATTGCTAATCGACACAAATTAGACTCTAAAACAATAAACTGGACTTTAAACAATGAAAACAAGTACTAGGGATCAATTTGGACGAATTTTAACTCTAGACACCTTAAACAACCTAACTTGACTCAAATAACTCAAAACAAACTCAAAACAGCAAATAGAATTCAATTAAACAGTTTCTGGACTCTAAAGACTCAAAACAAGCTAAATAGACCTAAAACACACAAAACAAGTTATCTAGACTCTAATTGACTCAAAAGACTAAAAGACTCAAGATTTGACGAATTTAGACTATCTTAACACAAATTAAGAGCAAGGGATTGTTTGAAAACGGATTTAAACTTAAGCAAAACGGAATTGTAAACTAGACTTAGTTTTGTATGAAATTGGTGATTTAAATGGGTGAATGGCTAGCTAGAGGTTCCTTCTCCACACATGACATATATGCAACACAAATCGATTTCCAATTGTTCTTTCTATAAACCATGAACGACAATGCCCCAAATTAATCGTGACTGCACGCATTAACCTTCAGATTTTCCCAAGTTCATTGAATTTGGACGTAGCGCCGCAAACCAAATTATTCTTATCAAGTTCCCTATATGACTGCATACTAGAGATACATATCAAAGATCATTAAGCTTTGTGAAAATCATAAGCATTGACATGACATTCGTGACTATGACTGCATAACACTCCTGCCACGAATTTACTTAACGCGATCGTGACTAGCAACCTCCACTACTTGTAAATATAAGTTTGTAACGATTAGGTGAAACTCCCTTATATTTTAGCATCAAATTCTAGCATGCAAACTAAGTATGCATCCTTACTCAACATACAAGAATAAGTTTTAAATTAAACAGTTAAGCAAATTGCATTCACGATTCATGAAATCATAACTGGATGAAATCAATTCATATCACATATATGCTCATAGTTTCGAATTCCCCCCCCCCTAGCTAAGTAGGGGTTTAGTTTCTCATGATTGCAAATAAACAAAGACAATTAAATTTAAACATCAAGAGTAAAGAAAGAATACACCTAGAAACGCTCCAGATTTCTTCCTTCTTTCCTTTGCAAAGCTGCGGCACAATGAGGTTGAATGGTAGATGGTGGTGTAGAGAGATGTGAATGAGAGATGGTGTGTTGAATGGTGCAGCAAATATGTGAATATGTAGGGGGAGGGTGCGGCACAATTAGATGGTGTAGGAAAAGGATTACAAAATGTAGTTTGTGTAGGAAGATAAAACACAATCCTAAGGGGAAAGGGTTTATGTAATCCTAGCAAGAAATAGGACATCTAGAAGACCAAAAACCAAAGGGAATTAGGCTAAAGGTGCGGCTGGATCATGCATCTAGAAGGCTTGGGTCGCCAGATTTTTAGGGACTTCTAGAAAGGGTGTTATTTGGCTGATTTTGGGGTTTCTAGAAGGGGATAGGTGCGGCACCTTTGTAGGAAGGGATAAGGTTCCTAGAAATCAGTTTTTCAGGTCTCCTAAACTGAAATTGAATCCCTTTTGCAGCAGGAATTAAGTTAAGAAAGGATTAGGATAGGATAAGATAAGGTAAGATAAGATAAGGTTTGGATAAGATAAGGATAAGATAAGGTAGTTTTGGATAATGTTTTGGATAATTCTCCTTCTTTGTAGCTGATTCCTTATCTTCTTTGACTTGGATTTATTTCTTCAACTCTTCTGCACATTCCTAGCCTCTCTTGAACTTCAAATTCGTCCATCCATCTTGCTCCAATCTTGTGATATCCATTCCAAGCCCAAAACTGCTCTAAAATGCTCCAAATTGCATCTTTTTGCCAACTTTGCTTCTAGGACCTATAAACACACGAAAATGACTTAAGACACTATAATAAGCAACAAATAACTAAGTAAATGCAAAAAAACACACTAACTAATTAGCATAAATATGTTCCTATCATTAGGGAACTTGATAAGAATAATTTGGTTGTGATGCATTATCCATTCAATTCAATGAACTTAGGGAAATCTGAGAATTGATTAGTGCAATACAATTAATTCGGAGCATTGCCATTCATGGTTTATCGAAAGAATAACTGGAAATCAATTTGTATGCATATGTTCATGTGTGGAGAAGAACCCTCTAACTAGCTTTTCACCCTTGAATTCACCTTAATTTCGTTTTAACTTACTTTGTTTGCTGGAATTTACTTAGTTTTGATAACTTAGTCTAAAAACCCCCTCAGTTCTTATTTGTGTTTTAGTTTTGTTAAATTCGTCCAAATCTGTTTTCTTTTAGTGTTTTGAGTCTTACTAGTTTAAAATTCATCCAATTCACTTCCTAGTACCTGTTTTGAGTCTATTTAGATTAGTTTTGCTGTTTTGAGTCAATTTGGTCAGTTTTGAGTTGTCTAGAGTCTAGTTTAGTGTTTTAGAGTTTAACTTGTGTAGATTAGCATCCCTTCTAATCTCCGGCCTAAAACGATCCCTACTTTCATATACTACGTCGATAGGGTTTTAATTTGAGTGTCAAGTAATTTTCACATCATGCAACACGCTCCAAAGCTGCTCCTTCTCTCCTTCCTCCTTGCAAGGCTGCGGCACAAGTGGTTTTAGGGTTTGTGAATGGTGTTTGGAATGGCTGAGATGTGTAGAGGTGTGTAGAATTCGTATGGATGGGTGGTGGTGTGCGGCAAGGCTTGGAAATACGTATATATAGCATGGCAAACCATAGGGAAATCAGTTTAGGACTTGGACTTAGCAGAAAAATAGGATTAGGGCCCTAGGGTGCGGCACAAGGCTCAAATCCAATAGGAAAAAGGATTTTAGCCCAATTAATTTATGAAAAGAATTTGTAGAACCCAAATCCACAAGGAAATAGGCTAATTAAATCAGAATCCAAGTGAGAAAAGGATAGGGATGCTCGGCTGAGAGGATAAGGGCAGGGAATACCTTGCAAGGCAAGGAAAAAGGATTCTAGAAGGGTTTAGGTGCAGCACTTTTGTAGGACATGGGATAGGACTTCTAGAAATCAGGTTTTAAGTCCCCTAAACTGAAGTTAAATCTCTTTTGTAGCTGAAAACAAGGTAGGATAAGATTAGGATAAGATAAGATAAGGTTTGGATAAGATAAGGTAGTTTGGATAATTCCCCTTCTTTATAGCTGATTCCTTATCTTCTTTATCTTTGACTTCTTTCTTCCATCTTCTTAGCTGATTTCAAGGCTTTGTATCTTCAAATTCGTCCATCAACTTGCCTCCATGATTGCACTACCCAATCTTGGCCCAAAAATGCTCTAGAATGCTCCAAATTGCTTCTTTTTGCCATCTTGACACTTAAAACCTACAAACACACAAAAATAGCTTAAAATACAAATTTAACTAAGAACTAACAATGTAAATGCATGAAAACAAGCTAACTAAGTCGCATAAATATGCTCCTATCAATACACAAATAAGTTATCAATCAAGCAATTAAACAAATTGAATTCACAACTTATGAAATCACAACTGAAGGTAATCAATTCATATTGCAAGTATGTTCATGGCTTTTAATCTTCCCCCTAGCCAAAAGGGCTTAGTTCCTCATAATCGTAAAGCAAAGAATAACAAGTTTATACATTGAAAACAAATGAAAGAAAATACCTAAACGCTTCAGCGATCCAAACTGAACAGCAAGCACGTCCAAGAACTTCCTTTCCCTTCATGGTTAGGATGGATGTATGGTGCGGCAAGGGTTGTTTAAGGTCAGAAACTATGGAGAATGGTGAAGGAAGGGTGCAGCAGAGAGTGGTGGATGATTTCTTGCGTGAATGGGTGAATGAATGATGTATTGTGGCTGTAAAAAGGAAGTTTTTTTAAAGGTTTAAGGAATTACAACCCTAGGTTATTTAGGTACACAGAAATTAAGTCAAAAGCTTCTAGAAAAAGGTAAACAAATCAGAAAACTAAAGGAAATTGGCTAAGAATTGCGGCAAGGCTTTAAAACAAATTAGGAATGTGTTTTAATGCAAGGAAACAGGAAACAACCCTCTCCCTTGCACGGCAAGGAAGAGTAAAGGGTAAGGAGGTGCGGCTGGATGTTTAGGAAAGGGAAAGTGTCCTAAAACTAAAGGGAAATGGGTCCCCTTGCACGGCAAGGGAAAGGGAGAATGGGAAAGGTGCGGCAAGGACTTTAATGGTACAAGGAAAGTTCACTTTGTGTCCTAAAATGCATAGGAGGCCTTCAATGTTGCTGGAACTTAGGAATATTTAGGTTTAGGAAAGGTCAAACCAAAATAGGAAACCTTGGCTTAACTTTCCTACTTCAAGTAGGAATCTTTGTTTGAGTAGGAATCCTCATGTGAGTAGGAATCCTTATTCTTCTAGGAATCCATCTTCAATTAGGAATCCTAACATCTTCAAGTCTTCAATTTCATCCATTCCATTTGCTCCAAGCATGTGATAACCATTCCAAGCCCAATTTTGCTCCAAAATACACCTTCTTGCATACTTTGTCCTTAGAACCTGAAAACACACGAAAATGACTTTAAACACTAAAATAACTAAGGAAACACAACAAAAAAGCACAAGAACAAGCCAATTAAGTCGCATAAATATGCTCCTATCATCTGCCATGTTAGACTTAGGTGCATCCATAAATGTCATGCCATATTCAATTTATGCATCTATGAACTTGGGAGAATTGAAAAATGATGGACTAATTATTCAATTGGCTGATAGATCTAATGCGTATCCAAAAGGTGTTTTGGAGGATGTTTTAGTGCAGGTGAATCACCTAGTCTTTCCGGCGGACTTCTATGTGCTTGAAATGGAAGATTCGGACCGTTCCCCTCCATTACCACTCTTACTTGGCCGAGCATTCATGAAGACTGCCCGAACAAAGATAGACGTATTCAAAGGAACATTAACCATGGAATTTGATGGGGAAGTGATTGATTTCAATATTTATGATGCTATGAGATATCCTCATGATAATCACTCTTGTTTCTCTATTGATATACTTGACTCTTGTGCGCAGGAATTCTTTGACAATTTGAGTGAGGATACACTTGAAAAGACCCTCACACAAGGCATTGGACTAAAAAAATGAAGGGTTAGCCCTTAAGCATACCCACGGCAACAACAAGGACATCCTTGCCGTGCCTATTCGAGAAGCATTGGTGGAAATGGTTGCTGCCCTCGAGTCAAATCCAGAACATATTGGTAATTCTCCTAACCAAATTTCGCTTCCCCTTTCGACTAACAAGTTGCTTCCTGATGTGAAAATTAACTTGACACACAAATTAAACCCTATTGATGACAATTGTAGCAATGATGTAAGTGATAGGAGCATATTTATGCGACTTAGTTAGCTTGTTTTCATGCATTTATGTTGTTAGTTCTTAGTTAATTTTGTGTTTAAAGTCATTTTCGTGTGTTTTTAGGTCCAAGAAGCAAAGTTGGCAAAAAGATGCATTTTGGAGCATTTTAGAGCAAATCTGCGCTTGGAATGGATAGCACTAGCAGTGGGCAAGAAGATGGACGAATTTGGAGTCCAAATGGAGTTAGGAATATGTTTCAAGGTTGGAGAAATAAATTCAAATCATTGAAGATAAGGAATCAGCTCAAAAGAAGGAGAATTATCCAAAACATTATCCAAACAACCTTATCTTATCTTATCTTATCCAATCCTTATCCTATCTTAACTAACCTTATCCTATCCTAATCCTTTTCTAACTTAATTCCTGGTACAATGAGGGTTTATTTTCTGATTGGGGGACATTTAATTTAGGATTCTAGGAACCCTAAGTCCTTGCCGCACCCTTATCCCTTATCCTAAGTGGTTTTAGTTCTTCTAGAAGACCAAATTTCCTGCTAGGTAACCACAAAAATCTGCCGCAAGAAATCCTTTTCCTTTGGGGTTTCCTACCTTCTAGATGGTCTATTCCTGATGGGTTTAGTTGTGTAATTCTTCTCTGATTCCTAAAGCCCTTTATGATGCACCCTAAACCCTATAAATAGCACTCTTTGCCACACCATTTAATGATGAAGCCTTCAATTTATTCTCTGCCTTCACACATCCATTCATCCGCAAGTCCTCTCTACAAAAACCCCCTACACCACCCCATATACACTCCATAATTTGTTCTACACCACCACACCTTCAGAAATTCATACTTTGCCGCAGAGGAGAGAAGACAAGGCCTTGCCGTGGCTTCCATTGGAGAGGAAGGGTTGTGCCGCAGCTTACCTGCAACCATTGGAGTTCTTGGAGTTCTTTCTTCTCTTGTTTCTGTTTCCATGTTTAATTTAATTTGCTTTTCAATTATGTTGAACATGTGGAACTAACTTCGTTTTAGTTAGAGGTGGATTCAAAGCCATGGACATATGTTTAGTATGAATTGATTACCTCCAGTTATTGTTTCATAAATTGTGAATGTGATTTACTTATCTGTTTTATTAAGAACTTGTTCTTGTCTGTTGATTAAGGATGCATACTTAGTTTACATGCATGAATTTGATGCTAGGATATAAGGGAATTTCACCTAATCGTTATGAACTTATATTCACAAGTAGTAAAGATTGCTAGTCACAATCATGTTAAGTAAATCCAAGGCAGAATTAACATGCAGTTCATAGTTATGAATGCCTTGTCAATGTTTATGATTTCCATGGAACTTAATGATCTTTGATATGTGTCTCTATCATGCGTATTCCATAGTTAGGGAACTTGATAAGAATAATTTGGTTGTGATGCGTTATCCATTCAATTCAATGAACTTAGGGAAATCTGAGAATTGATTAGTGCAATACAATTAATTCGGAGCATTGTCATTCATGGTTTATCGAAAGAATAACTGGAAATCAATTTGTATGCATATGTTTATGTGTGGAGAAGAACCCTCTAACTAGTTTTTCACCCTTGAATTCACCTTAATTTCGTTTTAACTTACTTTGTTTGCTGCAATCTTCTTAGTTTTGATAAATTCGTCTAAAAACCCCCTTAGTTCTTATTTGTGTTTTAGTTTTGTTAAATTCGTCCAAATCTGTCTCTTTTTAGTGTTTTGAGTCTTGCTAGTCTAAAATTCATCCAATTCACTTCCTAGTACCTGTTTTGAGTCTGTTTAAATTAGTTTTGCTGTTTTGAGTCAATTTGGTCAGTTTTGAGTTGTCTAGAGTCTAGTTTAGTGTTTTAGAGTTTAACTTGTGTAGATTAGCATCCCTTCTAATCCCCGGCCTAAAACGATCCCTACTTTCATATACTACGTCGATAGGGTTTTAATTTGAGTGTCAAGTAATTTTCACATCAAATTTTGGCGCCGTTGCCGGGGATTAGCAAACTTGCTAATCTCCCTATTTTCTGCCGTGTGTCTTAGTTGTTTTTTTTTTGTTTTTGTTTTTCTTTGTTTTCTGAGTTCGTTTTGTTTTCTTAGTTGTAGGTACTAGTTCCAGTTCCGAATCTGAGTTTGAAGAACAAATGAACATGGGGTACGGCTATTTGGCTCTTGGTTTACTAAACAACTTCATCTTGTTTTCCTTACCTTTCTTTGTTAGCCAATACCCCTAGCCCCGTTACAACCCTATACTTCAATCTTAAGTGTTGTGTGTTTCAATATGTGGAGTTTGGGATTGGTATGAGCATATGGTGTCCCTGGTTCTCGCATCTAAGTAGTAGCATTCCGTTCTTGAGATCATATCTAAACATGCTTATTAACTCCAGAAATTGCTTTCTTTGCTATAAACATATGTGAGTGTTCGTTTTCATGTTTACATCAATCTTCTCACATATACCTAGAATAGGGAGTGTAGTTAGAAATTCTGTGAGAAAATAGAGTGTATACCTTGTGAGGAATTGAGTGAATTCTCTAAGGCATGTTACCACATTCAAGATTAACATGTTGGATCACATTGGCCACAACCAAGAAACGAATTCAAGAGAAAGAAGTGGTGCATGTGAGTGAAAATGTCTCAGCCATCTTGCAACGTAAACTGCCCCCTACGTGCAAAGATCCGGGTAGTTTTACAATTCCTTGTGTTATTGGCAATACTCGGTTTGAACATGCCATGTTAGACTTAGGTGCATCAATTAATGTCATGCCTTATTCTATTTATGCATCTATGAACTTAGGAGAGTTGAAAAATGATGGTGTGATTATCCAATTAGCTGATCGATCTAATGCATACCCAAAAGGAGTTTTGGAAGATGTTTTGGTGCAGGTAGACCACTTGATTTTTCCTGCAGATTTCTATGTGCTTGACATGGAGGATTCAGCCCACTCTTCAACGTTGCCAATCTTACTTGGACGACCTTTCATGAAAACAGCTCAAACCAAGATTGACGTGGCCAAAGGAGCAGTAACTATGGAGTTTGGTGGTGATATGATTAATTTTAATATTTCTGAATTTGTTGAGAATACTAATCGTGTTCGCTCTTGTTTTATCATTGATAAAATAAAAAATAAAGGACAGGAACGTTCAGTATCATTTAAGAAAGATGCATTTCGAACCACCAACGAAGAGGGAATTGGATTGAAGCACAACGATTGCACGGCCACAACCCTCAAACCCCCAAATATGGCCGAGAGCATGTCAATCAATTGAGGGCATTGGCTCCCAAATCCCACGGCATTGGCAGATTCCCACCCTCCATTCTCAATCAATTGAGGGCATTGATCATTGGCATGTCCTTGCATAGAGCACACGCCACAAACACTTTGGCCATGTATCTTCATTCCCCCGGCCATCTGAGAAACAATAGAAGTAAGGTTAGCTAATTGGGATTGAATGTCGGACATAGAACTTACCTCATTCACTCCTTGCCGTGGGGTGTCTCTCTGTCCAACTCCTTCATATTGTTGCGCATTCAAGGCTCGATTTGGAATTAGAGTCTTGGCAGCCACTGGAGTTTTGTCAACCAAAGCTCCTCCTGCTGAAGCATCGAGCATTATTGGAAGAAGTCCTTCATAGAAATATTGAAGGAGAAGCTCTTCTTTCATTTGGTGTTGTGGACAAGATTTGCATTGCCACTTCTCAAGAGAATGTCTTCTCATTGGCCATGGAGTGAATTATCCCATGATGTAATTAGGGATCGTTCTAGACCGGGGATTAACTAGGGATGCTAATCAACACAAATAAGACTCAAAAACACTAAACTAGACTCTATAGACTCTAAACTAACTTAAAACACTCAAAACAGCAAGAAACAATCAGAAAGACTCAATTCTAAACCTAACAAGTGGTTTTGACGAAAATAAAACTTAAAAGACTCAAAAGACTAAAACAAAACAGGTTTTGGCTCTAAAAACAAGTTTAAATGAAAGGGGGATTGTTTTTGACGAAATTAAGACTTAAAACAGAAATTTTGCATAAAAACTTTAGAAAAACGAGTTTGGTGATTTAAAACGGGTGAAAGGCTAGTTAAAGGGCCCTTCTCCACACATGAACATATGCATATAAATTGATTTCCAGTTATTCTTTCAACAAACCATGAATGACAATGCCCCAAATTAATTGTATAGAACTAATTAATTCTCAGATTTCCCTAGATTCATTGAATTGGATGAAAAGCATACGACAACCCAAATCATTCTTTATTAAGCTCCCTAACTATGAAAAGCATGATAGAGACACAAAACAAAGATCATTAAGCTTTATGGAAACCATAAGCATTGACGAGGCATTCATAACTATGAAAAGCATGTTACTCTTGCCTAGGATTTACTTAACATGATTGTGACTAGCAACCTTTACTACTTGTGAATATAAGTTCATAACGATTAGGTGAAACTCCCTTATACTCTAGCATCAAATTCATGCATGCAAACTAAGTATGTATCCTTAATCAACACACAAGAACAAGTTCTTAATAAAACAGTTAAGCAAACCACATCCACGATTCATGAAACCATAACTGGAGGAAATCAATTCATATAAAACATATGTCCATGGCTTTGAATTCGCCTCTAACTATAAAGAAATTAGTTCCTCATGTTCGCAATCAAACAAATATAAATAAAATTAAACATTGAACAAAGATAGAAAACACCTAGAAAACGCTCCAGATTCCTTCCTTCCTTGCTTGCAAATTGCGGCACAATGAGGGTATGGCTGAATGGTAGTGTAGAGATGTGTGAATGAGAGATGGTGGTGTGAATGGTGCAGCAAAAGGGTCAATTTATAGGGGGAGGTGCCGCACAAACATGTAGTGTAGGAAAAGGATTACAAAATGTAGTTTGTGTAGGAAAATAAAATCACAATCCTAAGGGGAAAAGGTTTATGTAATCCCAGCAGGAAATAGGACATCTAGAAGGTCAAAAACCCAAGGGATCAAGGACAAGGGTGCGGCACCTTTGTAGGAGAGGATAAGGTTCCTGGAAATCAGGTTTTTATGTCTCCTAAACTGAAATTAAAACCCTTTTACAGCAGGAATTAAGTTAGGAAAGGATTAGGATAAGATAAGATAAAGTTTGGATAAGATAAGGATAAGATAAGGTAGTTTGGATAATGTTTTGGATAATTCTCCTTCTTTGTAGCTGATTCCTTATCTTCTTTGACTTGGATTTATTTCTTCAACTCTTTTGCACATTCCTAGCCTCTCTTGAACTTCAAATTCGTCCATCCATCTTGCTCCAATCTTGTGATATCCATTCCAAGCCCAAAACTGCTCTAAAATGCTCCAAATTGCATCTTTTTGCCAACTTTGCTTCTAGGACCTACAAACACACGAAAATGACTTAAGACACTATAATAAGCAACAAATAACTAAGTAAATGCAAGAAAACACACTAACTAAGTCGCATAAATATGCTCCTATCACTTTCGTCCATAATCCAGCCACCTTGCCTAGAGCTTAAACCATTGCCTAGCCACTTGAAGTATGTGTTCCTGGGAGAACAAGAGACGCTGCCCATCATCATCTCTTCTTCACTCATGGCATAAGAGGAGGACAAGTTGGTGAGAGTGCTTCCGGAGTACAAAACTGCCATTGGGTGGACATTGGCCGATATCAAGGGAATTAGCCCAACCACTTGTATGCATCATATACTTTTGGAGGAGGGATTTAAGACATCTCGAGAGGCTCAACGCCGACTCAACCCTCCAATGATGGAAGTTGTGAAGAAGGAGATAATCAAGCTACTTGATTGTGGAGTGATCTATCCAATCTCCGATAGTGGTTGGGTTTCACCTGTGCAATGTGTTCCAAAGAAATTTGGAGTAACTGTGGTAAAGAATGCTGAAGAGGAGCTTGTGCCTACTCGAATCCAAACAGGTTGGAGGGTTTGTATCGATTATAGGAAGCTCAACGCCACCACAAGGAAGGATCACTTCCCTTTGCTGTTCATTGATCAAATGCTTGAAAGATTAGCAGGTTATGCATTCTATTGTTTTCTTGATGGTTATTCTGGTTACAATCAAATTGTCATAGCACCTGAGGACCAAGAAAAAACCACTTTCACATGCCTATTTGGTACATTTGCTTATCGTCGCATGCCATTTGGTTTATGCAATGCACCTGCCACATTTCAAAGATGCATGATGAGCATGTTTTTTGATTATGTTGAGAAAATTATTGAAGTTTTCATGGATGATTTCAGCGTTTTTGGTGATTCATTTGATGGTTGTTTGCATAATCTCAGTTTGATCTTAAAACGATGCGTTGAAACTAACCTTGTTCTCAATTGGGAAAAATGTCATTTCATGGTTAAACAAGGCATAGTTTTAGGTCATATCATCTCTGAAAACGGTATTGAGGTTGATAAGTCAAAGATAGATCTTGTACATCACTTACCCTCTCCTCCTTAAAAAAGATGTGGCGTTTGACTTCAATGAGGAGTGCACGACATCCTTCACACAACTCAAGGAGTTGTTGACCATGGCCCCAATTATTGTTCCACCTGATTGGAGCCTTCCTTTCGAGCTCATGTGTCACACATCCGATTATGCTTTAGGGGTTGTTTTAGGACAAAGGAAGGACAAGAAGCCGCATGTCATCTACTATGCCTCCAGGATGTTGAATGATGCCCAATTGAACTATTCTACAATGGAAAAAGAACTTCTTGCCGTTGTCTTTGCTTTAGATAAATTTCGATCATATTTAATTGGTACTAAAGTAATTGTTTTCACTGATCATGCAGCTTTGAAATATTTGCTCACAAAGAAGGAAGCCAAACCAAGGCTGATTCGTTGGATGCTCTTACTACAAGAATTTGACATTGAAATTCGGGACAAAAAAAGGAGTGAAAACGTGGTGGCTGACCACCTGAGCCGTATGGTGCATGAAGAGGACTCTCTCCCCATTTCAGAGACATTTCTGGATGAGCAATTGTTATCCATCGAGGTAAGTGAACCATGATACACAGATTTGGTGAATTACTTGGTAACTAAACGTTTTCCCACCACTTTCACTAAACCCCAACGTGACAAACTCAAGAATGATGCACGATTTTATGTGTGGGATGATCCATATTTGTGGAAGTATTGTCCGGATCAGATTGTTCGGCGATGTGGGCATAATTCTGAGTTTAATTCCATTCTGACCTTTTGTCACTCTTAAGCATGTGAGGGACATTTTGGCACCCAAAGAACAGCCCTCAAGGTGTTAGAATGTGGTTTTTATTGGCCTACATTGTTCAAAGATGCTCGAATGTTTTGTTTAACATGTGATAGATGTCAAAGAACAGGTAGCATAGGTGCCAAGGATCAAATGCCGCAAAACCCTATCTTCAATGTTGAAATTTTTGATGTTTGGGGTATTGATTTCATGGGTCCCTTTCCTTCTTCATATGGTTTCACTGATATCTTGCTTGCAGTTGATTATGTTTCCCAATGGGTAGAAGCAAAGGCTACCTGGACTAACGATTCTAGAGTGGTTGCAAATTTCATCAAAACTAACATTTTCTCTAGATTTGGGATGCCACGGGTCTTCATCAGTGATGGAGGGTCACATTTTTGCAATCGAACCATTGAGGCGCTGTTTAAGAAATACAATGTCAAGCACAAGGTTTCGACACCTTATCATCCTCAAATAAGTGGCCAAGCCGAAGTTTCGAATAGAGAAATCAAGCAAATCTTGGAGAAGACTGTTGGGCTAACTCGGAAGGATTGGAGCTTACGTTTAGACGATGCATTGTGGGCGTATCAAACTGCCTACAAAACACCTCTAGGGATGTCTCCATTTCGGCTAATCTATAATGAGTTCTTTGTCCGGCTGCAAGATGTTAAAGCAAGCGCTTCTTGGGAGGCAACCCATGCATTCAACAAAGGAGGACCTAGGACTCACTCCAATTCCAGATTTACGTTCCTAAACCTTTCTCTTTGCTGTTGTTTCTATTCTGCCTTGTTTAGTTTGTTGATTCATTGTTAGTTGTTTGTTTTTTTTTGTTTCTGTGAGTTTATGCTTGAAACATTAAGGACAATGTTTGATTTAAGTGTGTTGGGGGGGGGGGGGTAACAAAGTGTTTTTGATGCAAATTCGTGGGATTTTATCACCCATTACTTCAAAAGTTGTTCCTTGCTGTTTTTAAGTGTTTTTAAGCTGTTGTGGAGTGCTTTTGTGTGTTTTGACATAAAAAATCAGAAAATCTCATAAAAATTTGAAAAATTGTTTTGGAAAACCCAAAAAAGAGTTGTTTTTGTGTCGTTTTTGTGTCTTAGGTACCTTCCAACACAATGATGAGGATTTGGTTTTTAATTACATGACTGTTAAAGAGAGTTATAAACATGGATGAAAGTTTGATTTACTCTTTGGTTTATGCTTGGTTGTGGTTATAATTTATGAATTCTCATGCAATCATAAAGGAAAAATCAGTTTTTGTAATATGCTTGAAGGAAACTCAATTTAACGCTACAACCTTGAGAGACTTGAGCCTAAAACGTTTATTTGGAGAGTTGATAATCTGTGCATTATTGTTTTCTAAAGTTGTTGCATGATCTCATTATTCTTTGCTTGGTTGCTACTTAGAAGGCGTTATCATTTAGTTCCAAATACTAGAACTCATACCTATTTCATTCAAAGCATGCTATTGAATTGCATAACACATATTCAAGATGAAGTTGTGTAGTGACCACCAGGCAAATAGCCGAACCCCATTTGTCATTTGTTTTGTAGGTTTAAACCCCGTTGAGCTTTGCTTAGCCTATTTTCTTTGTGAACCATATCATCCCTACCTAGCCTAGATTAGGACCATCCATACCCTTGTTCTTAAAGCATAGTGAAGCATGACTTAAAAAGATTTCCTTTTGATTGACTTCTTGCAAAAAAACAAGTGTGGGGGAAGGGATTTGTGTGTGTGTGTGTGCCAAGAAAAAGAAATAAGGCACGGGTAGGAAAGAAAAGAAAATTCGTGAGAAAAGAAAAGAAAAAGAAAAAAGTTATGAAAAGAGTGAAAAGGAGTTGAAAAATAAGTGAGAATGAGCTCACAAGTGTTGATTGTTGAAGGAAGGGTCCAAACATCAAATCTGGCCCTAGAATGTGTATTTCTTCCCTTTTGTGTTTAAAGTTGATTTCTGCATTCAAAATTGAATTCTAAGTGTCAATTTCGTTACTTTGCTTGCTATTGCTTTAAGAACCATTGTTCTCCATATTCTTTCTTTCTTAACCATTTCCCTTAGCCCCGTTTCAACCCTTAAACTTCAATCTTGAGTGTTATGTGATTCAATATGTGGAGTTTGGAGTTGGTATGAGTATATGGTGTCACTAGTTCTCGCATCTAAGTAGTAGCATTCCATTCATGAGATCATATCTAAATATGCTTATTAACTCCATAAATTGCTTTCTTTGTTATAACATATGTGAGTGTTCGTTTTCATGTTTACATCAATCTTCTCACATATAACTAGTGTAGGGTGTGTAGTCAGAAAATGTGTGTGAAAATAGAGAGTATCTTGTAAGGAAGTGAGCAAATTCTCTAAGGCATGTTACCACATTCAAAGTATCGTTTTAATTGGTTAAATGTGAACTAGTAAGTGGTAACTGTGATTAAGTATGTGCTTAAGTGTTAAGTTGACTAAAATCTGTGGGAATGATGATTTTTAACATGTCATGTGCGTTGGAAATCCCTGAGGCAAATGTTGGAAGGATTAGAGTGTATTTTGTTTACTTGGTTTTGTTGTTTCGTTTTGCTCGAGGACTAGCAAAAGCTAAGTGTGGGGGAATTTGATAGGAGCATATTTAGGCGACTTAGTTGGCTTGTTCTTGTGCATTTACATTGTTATTTCTTAGTTATTTTAGTCTTTTAAGCCATTTTCGTGTGTTTCCAGGTTCTAAGGTGAAAGTATGCAAGAAAGTGCATTTTGGAGCTTTTTGGAGCAAAATTGGGCTTGGAATGGTTATCACATGCTTGGAGCAAAAGGAATGGACGAAATTGAAGAAGTTAGGATTCCTAATCAAAGAAGGATTCCTAATCAAAAAAGGATTCCTAGTCAAAGAAGGATTCCAAATCAAGGAAGGATTCCTACTTGAAGTAGGAAAGTTAAGCCTAGGTTTCCTATTTTGGTTTGACCTTTCCTAAACCTAAATATTTGATGTGAAAATTAACTTGACACACAAATTAAACCCTCTTCTTGACAGTTGTAGTATATGTATAAGTAGGGATCGTTCTGGACCGGGGATTAGGAGGGATTGCTAAACACTTGAATCTGACTCAAAAACGTAAAAACAAAGTTTAAAATACTAAACTAGACTCAAAGAATGCAAGACTAAATTCTAAAACACTAAAACAACTCAAAAGACTCAAAACAGCACAAAAACACTCAAAACTGCCTAAAAACACAAACTGGGCAGTTTTGAACTCTAAACACTACTTTGGACGAAAATAGATTTTAACTTGACTCAAGACACTTAAAAACACAAATCTAAACAGATTTTAACTATTCTAACACTTCAAAATAAAGGGGGATTTGTTTTTGAACGAATTTAAACTTAAACAAACAAAATTGTAAAGACAACTTAAAAAGGCACGAAATTGGTGATTTGAATGGGTGAATGGCTAGTTAGAGGGATCCTTATCCACGCATAAACATATGCATACAACTTGATTCCCAGTTACTCTTTCGATAAACCATGAATGACAATGTTCCGAATTAATTGTATTGAACTAATTAATTCCCAGATTTCCCTAAGTTCATTGAATTGAATGGATAACGCATCACAACCAAATTATTCTTATCAAGTTCCCTAACTATGGAATACGCATGATAGAGATACATATCAAAGATCATTAAGTTCCATGGAAATCATAAACATTGACAAGGCATTCATAACTATGGAAGACGCATGTTAATCCAGCCTAGGGTTTACTTAACATGATTGTGACTAGCAACCTTTACTACTTGTGAATATAAGTTCATAACGATTAGGTGCAATTCCCTTATATCCTAGCATCAAATTTATGCATGCAAGTCAAGTGTCGACCCCCAACCCACATACATAAACAAGTTCTTAATAAGCACAGAAAAGTAAACCACATTCATAATTTATGAAATCGTAACTGGAGTGAATCAAATCATAAGAAACATATATTCATGGCTTCAAATTCCCCCTCTAACTAATAGGGGTTTAGTTCCTCATGACAGCAATTAAACAAAGAAAACTGAATTGAAACATTGAAACCAAGGATAGACAACACCTAAGAACGCTCCAGCAATAGTCACGACTTAGAGTGGCACCTTCTCCTTCCTTCCTTGAATAGCTGCGGCACAAGAGGGGTTTTCTAGGTTTGTGTGGATGATATGGCACGGCAGGGAGTGGTGGATGATTTCTGGCGTGAATGGTTGTGTATGGAGGGTGGTGTGCACGGCAAAGGGTGTTTTAATATATATAGGCACCAAAAACCCTAAGTGAATCAGATTGGGACTTCTAGAAAACCAAATCCATCCAGAAATAGGCTCAAAACAATCAGATTTCCAATGGGAAAGGGCCTTAGGTGCGGCAGATTTGGATAAGGAGGGATAAGGCTTCTAGAAAGCCTTGCAAGGCAAGGAAATCAGGTTTTCTGAAAAGCTAGGTGCGGCAAGGCTTAGGGTTTCTAGAAACTTAATTTAAATGTCCCCCAATCAGAAAATAAACCCTCATTGTACCAGGAATTGAATTAGAAAAGGATTAGGATAGGATAAGGTTTGTTAAGATAAGATAAAGATTGGATAAGATAAGATAAGATAAGGTTGTTTGGATAATGTTTTGGATAATTCTCCTTCTTTTGAGCTGATTCCTTATCTTCAATGATTTGAATTTATTTCTCCAACCTTGAAACATATTCCCAACTCCATTTAAACTCCAAATTCGTCCATCTTCATGCCCATTGCTTGTGCTATCCATTCCAAGCCCAGATTTGCTCTAAAATGCTCCAAAATGCATCTTTTTGCCAACTTTGCTTCTTGGACCTAAAAACACACGAAAATGACTTTAAACACTATACTAAACAACAAATAGCTAAGCAAATGCAAGGAAACACACTAACTAAGTAGCATACATATGCTCCTATCAAATTCCCCCACACTTAGCTTTTGCTAGTCCTCAAGCAAAACAAAACAAACAAATGTAACCTAAACCTTCCAACATTCACCTCAGGGATCTTCAATGATACATAACATGCCAAAGATCATTACTCCCACAGATTTTAGTTATCCCTACCCTTGAGCACATACTTAATCAAAGTTACCACACATTAGCTCGCATTTAATCAATTAAAACAACATTTTGAATGTAGTAACATGCCTTAGAGAATCCCTCAATTCCTTACTAGATATGCACTCAATCACACAGATTTTCTGACTACACTCCCTACACTAGTTATATGTGAGAAGATTGATATAAATATGAAAACTAATACTCACATATGTGTTTATGACAAAGAAAGCAATTTCTGGAATGCATGTATAGATATGATCTCATGAATAGAATGCTACTACTTAGATGCGAGAACCAGGGACACCATATGCTCATACCAATCCCACACTCCACATATTGAAACACATAACACTCAAGATTGAAGTATAGGGTTATAACGGGGCTAGGGGGTATTGGCTAACAAAGAAAGGTAAGGAAAACAAACGTTCTTAAAGCAATAGCAAGCAAAGCAATGAATATGACACTTAGAACTCCCTTTCTTGAATGCAGCCGCACACTTGAACACAAAGGGACAGAAAACACATATTTTTAGGGCCGAATTCAACTTTTTGGACCCCTTCTTCAACAACCAACACTTGTGAGCTTCACTCTCACTTATTTTGAAAACTTTTCATACTTTTTCACAACTTTTCTTTTCTTCTTTTCTTTTTCACACGTATTTTTCTCTTTTTTTTTCTTCTTTTCTTTTTTTTTTTTTTCTTCTTTTCTGCTTCTTCACTCGTGCCCTTGTTTGATACTTTGTTGGCACACAATCAGACACATAAATCCCTTCCCCCACACTTGTTTTGCCGCCCAAATAACGAACAAAGGGAATTCATTCTCAGGTCATGCTTACTATGCCTTAAAAACAAGGGTAAGGAAGGTCCTAATCTAGGCTAGGTAAGGATAATGTGGGTAACAAAGAACATAGGCTAAACAAGGCTCAAAAGGGTTAAACCTACAATACATATGCAAAGGGTTAGGCTTTTTGGCTCTGGTTTTAAACTAAACAACTTCATCTTGATTATGTGTTATGCTAATCAATTTCATGCTTTGAATGAAACGGGTATGAGTTCTAGTATTTGGAACTAAATAATGAAACGCCTTCTAAGTAGCAACCAAGCAAAGAATAATGAGATCATGCAACGACTTTAGAAAACAAAGAATGCACAGATTTTTAACTCTCCAAAGAACGTTTTAAGCTCAAGTCTCTCAC
The DNA here is from genome assembly GCA_024362995.1 of Heteromeles arbutifolia. Taxonomy (NCBI): domain Eukaryota; kingdom Viridiplantae; phylum Streptophyta; class Magnoliopsida; order Rosales; family Rosaceae; genus Heteromeles; species Heteromeles arbutifolia. The sequence goes on along the minus strand of JANCRC010000011.1, from coordinate 23,947,733 downwards.
GGTTGTAGCGTTAGTTTGAGTTACTTCCTTCAAGCATGTTACAAAAACTGATTTTATCCTTTTTTGTGATTACATGTGAATTCATGAATGTCAACTACAACCAAGCATAAACCAAAGAGCAATTCAAACTTTCATCCATGTTTGTAACTTTCTTTAACAGTTATGCAATTAAAAACCAAATCCTCATCATTGTGTTGGAAGGTACCCTAAGACACAAACAAACACACAAAAACAACTCTTTTTGGGTTTTTCAAAACAAGTTGTCAAATTTTTATGGTATTTTCGGATTTTCTTTTCAAAACACACTAAAAGACTGAAAAACAGCTTAAAAACACTTAAAAACACTGAAAACAACATTCAAAGTGATAGGTGATAAAAACCCACGAATTTCATGCAAAAACACTTTGTTACCCCCCCACACTTAAACCAAACATTGTCCTCAATGTTTCAAACATATACTCACAGAAAGCAAACAGCAATCAACACAACTAACTAACATAACAAGATGGCAAATGAAAAGCAATAAAGAGTAGGGTTTAGAAACGCAAATCTGGTTTTGGAGCCGGAGAGTTCCTAGGTCGTCTTTATTTGCATGGGTTGCCTCCCAAGAAGCGCTTGCTTTAACGTCTTCCAGCCGGACGAACCTTCCCTCTATTCTTCAATGAGGCCTACGGCATTAAAGGATATGTCCTCCGTAATGTGCTCTTCAAAGTGCTCATAATATGGCTTCAATCGATGTCCATTCACTTTGAATTCTTGTTGCGTTTTTAAACTTTGAATTTGGACTGCACCATGAGGAAAAACATTAGTAACCACAAAAGGACCAATCCACTTAGAACGCAACTTACCTGGAAATAGACGAAGGCGAGAATTGAAAAGTAACACTTTCTGCCCTATAGAGAACAGCTTGCTACGAATCATCTTGTCATGGAATGCCTTTGTTTTCTCCTTGTAGATCCGTGCATTCTCATAAGCTTCATTCCTAATTTCCTCTAGCTCATTCAATTGAAGCTTTCTATGAAGACCTGCGGCATCAATGTCCATGTTGAATGTTTTGACAGCCCAATGTGCACGATGTTCTAACTCGACGGGAAGATGACATGGTTTCCCATAGACTAGCCGAAATGGGGACATTCCAATTGGGGTTTTATAGGCAGTGCGATACGCCCACAATGCATCATTCAAACGCAAGCTCCAATCCTTCCGAGTTGGCCCTACAGTTTTCTCCAAAATCTGCTTGATTTCTCTATTTGAAACCTCGGCTTGCCCACTGGTTTGAGGGTGATAAGGTGTTGAAACCTTATGCGTGACATTATACTTCTTGAGCAGCGCCTCAATGGTTCGATTGCAAAAATGGGAACCCCCATCACTGATTAGGACCCTTGGCATTCCAAATCTAGCAAATATGTTAGTTCTAACAAAATCTGCAACCACTTTAGAATCATTAGTTCGGGTGGCTTTTGCTTCCACCCATTTCGACACATAATCCACAGCAAGCAAAATATAAAGGAAACCATGTGAGGAAGGAAAAGGACCCATGAAATCAATACCCCAAACATCAAAGATTTCAACACTAAATATGGGGTGTTGCGGCATTTGTTGTTTAGGACCTATATTGCCCGTTCTTTGACATCTATCACAAGTCATACAAAAAGTTCTAGCATCTCTAAAGATAGTAGGCCAATAAAATCCACATTCTAAAACTTTATGTGCTGTTCTTTGCGTACCAAAGTGACCTCCACATGCATAGGTGTGACAAAAAGTTAAAATTGAATTAAACTCAGAATCATGCACACACCTACGTAGAACCTGATCAGGGCAATATTTCCACAAGTATGGGTCATCCCAAACATAAGAACGTGCATCCTTTTTAAGTTTATCTCTTTGGTGCTTGTTTAGTTCTCTTGGAATGTGTTTAGACACCAAATAATTTACTACATCGGCATACCATGGCTCACTTACCTTGATGGACAGCAGCTGCTCATCGGGGAATGTCTCTTGGATAGGCACGGCATCCTCCTCCTGCACCATACGGCTCAAGTGATCAGCCACCACGTTTTCACTCCCCTTCTTGTCCCGGATTTCAATATCGAACTCTTGGAGAAGAAGCATCCAGCGAATGAATCTTGGTTTGGCCTCTTTCTTGGTGAACAAATACTTCAAAGCTGCATGGTCAGTGTAAATAATAACTTTAGTACCAAGTAAATAAGAACGAAACTTATCTAAAGCAAACACAACAGCAAGAAGTTCTTTTTCAGTGGTAGAGTAATTCAATTGTGCATCATTCAAGGTCCGAGATGCATAATAGATGACATGGGGCTTCTTGTCCTTCCTTTGTCCCAAAACAGCTCCTAATGCATAATCCGAAGCATCACACATAAGCTCAAAAGGAAGGCTCCAATCTGGTGGGACTATGATGGGGGCCGAAGTTAACATCTCTTTGAGGTGTTTGAATGCCTTCTCACATTCCTCGTTGAAGTCAAAAGCCACATCTTTCTGGAGGAGACGGCAAAGAGGGTTTGAAATCTTTGAAAAGTCCTTGATGAATCGCCTATAGAATCCTGCATGTCCAAGAAAAGAACGAACCTCTCTAACCGAAGTAGGAGAGGGTAAGTAGCGTACAAGATCTATTTTTGATTTATCAACCTCAATTCCCCTTTCTGAAATGATATGACCTAAAACTATGCCTTGTTTTACCATAAAGTGACATTTTTCCCAATTCAAAACAAGGTTAGTTTCAATGCAACGTTTTAGAATCAAAGTGAGATTATCTAAGCACCCATCAAACGAATCCCCAAAAACACTAAAATCATCCATGAATACCTCAATAATCTTCTCCACAAAATCTGAAAAGATACTTACCATGCATCTTTGAAAGGTGGCAGGTGCATTGCATAAACCGAATGGCATGCGACGATAGGCAAAGGTACCAAAGGGGCACGTGAAAGTGGTCTTTTCTTGATCATCCGGAGCTATAACAATCTGATTATATCCAGAGTACCCATCAAGAAAACAATAAAAAGAATGACCGGCTAACCTTTCAAGCATTTGATCAATGAACGGCAAAGGGAAGTGGTCCTTCCTCGTGGTGGCGTTTAGCTTCCTATAGTCAATGCACACTCTCCAACCTGTTTGGATACGTGTGGGCACAAGTTCATTCTCGGCATTCTTCACCACAGTGACTCCGGATTTCTTTGGAACACATTGCACCGGTGAAACCCAACGGCTATCTGAGATTGGATAAATTACTCCACAATCAAGAAGCTTTATAATTTCCTTCTTCACAACTTCCATCATTGGAGGGTTGAGTCGGCGTTGAGCCTCTCGAGTTGGTTTAGCCCCCTCCTCTAGAAGTATGCGATGCATGCATGTTGTAGGGCTAATCCCCCTAATATCGGCCAATGTCCATCCAATGGCTGTTTTGTGCTCTTTCAACACCTGAATTAACTTTCCTTCCTCTGTTGCCGTGAGTGTGGAGGATACAATGACGGGCAATGTCTCGTTATCTCCCAAAAAGACGTACTTCAAATGATCCGGCAATGGTTTAAGCTCAAGTACGGGTGCCTGAATCACTGAGGGTAACAACTTGTTAGTAGAAATTGGAATTGAAATTGGTTTTGAAGGCTTACCATGGTGCTGAGGTAGTGACTCTTGGGCAGCCACCATCTCGGCCTCTTCTTCACTTATAGGCACGGCAATATTGGGTTTTTGCCCAATTCCTTGTGCAATTGTTGATTCAAGGGGATCCCTATCCAAGGAATCAAGGTAATCCTGCGCCAATTCATCAAATATATCAATAGCAAAACAAGAATGATTTTCTTTAGGAAATTTAATAGTTTCAGCAAGATTGAAATCAATAACTTCCCCATCAAATTCCATTGTCAACGTCCCTTTGAACACATCGATCTTGGTGCGGGCTGTTTTCATGAAAGGTCTCCCAAGGAGGATCGGCAAAGGGGTAGAATGGGGTGTATCCTCCATGTCAAGCACATAAAAATCCGCTGGAAAAATCAGATTTCCAACCTGCACCAAAACATCTTCCAAAACTCCTTTTGGATATGCATTAGAACGATCGGCTAATTGGATAATAACACCATCATTTTTAAGCTCTCCTAAATTCATAGATACATAAACAGAATATGGCATGACATTTATAGATGCACCTAAGTCTAACATGGCAGATTCAAAACGAGTATTTCCAATAACACAAGGAATTGTAAAACTACCCGGATCTTTGCATTTAGGGGGTAATTTCCTTTGTAAAACAGCAGAGACATTCTCACTTACTTGAACCACTTCTTTGTTAGAAATCCTTCTTCTTGTTGTACAAAGCTCTTTCAAAAACTTAGCATACCTTGGGACTTGCTTTATTGCATCAAGGAGTGGGATATTGACTTGGACTTTCTGGAATGTCTCTAGAATGTCTTTTTCAGCATCCTCTTTCTTTGATTGCCGCAACCTGCCAGGAAAGGGCACAATTAGTGGAGTAGAGCTTGAAGAATTCATATTGGGACTTACCTTGATGGTTGAGGACGGTTTAGAAGTGGGGTTTGGCTGCGGCAAAGATTGTGCATTCCTTGCCGTGGGTTTGGGTGCTTCATCCTCCTCCAATTGCAGCTTCTTGTCCTCTTCTTGACTTGATCTAGATGGTTGTGAATCAGTTCCAACCTGCTTACCACTTCTCAACGTGATTGCTTGGGCAGTTTCAAATCCTCCCTTAGGATTAACAACGGTTGAACTAGGCAACCTGCCTTGTTCTCGGAATTGGCCCATGAATTCAGCCATTTGACCCATTTGTTTCTTCAATTCATCCACCTCTTTAGCTTGATTTTTTATGCTCTGCATGTCCTGCGTCAAAGAGGTTAGTGCTTGAAGAATTTTATCATTATTTAACGACGAACCTGAATTGGTTTGGGCCGAAGTTGGGTGAGGTTGTGGGGCTGCATACGGCCTTGGAAACATCCCGGGGGCTGTCTAAATCCGCTTTGTGGCTGTGCTTGCTGAGAATCCCTCCACTTGAAGTTTGGATGATCTCTCCATCCCGGATTGTATGTGTTTGAGTATGGGTCGTGTCTTTGTTGGGTTTGGCCTTGGAAACCCACGGCTTGGGCAGTTTCCCACCCCCCATTCTCAATCAATTGAGGGCATTGATCGTTGAGATGTCCCTGCATAGAACACACTCCACATATGGCCGGCCCTTGTGCTTTGTTTCCATCCACAACCTGTGACAAAAGAAGAGTGAGATTAGCCATTTGAGATTGTAATTCTGAAATTGCATTTACCTCATTCACTTGTTGTTGCCGTGGCCCTTCTCTCTGTCCAACTCCTTCGTATTGTTGCGCATTCAAGGCTCGATTTGCAATTAGAGTCTTGGCAGCCACGGCTGTTTTGTCAACCAAAGCTCCTCCCGCTGAAGCATCAAGCATTTGTCTCTCAATGGGGAGAAGTCCTTCATAGAAATATTGGAGGAGAAGCTCTTCCTTCATTTGATGTTGTGGACAAGAAGCAACAAGCGCCTTGAACCGCTCATAATAGGCTGGAAACGATTCCCCTTGGGTTTGTTGAATGCCACTTATCTTTTTCCTCAAGAGAATGACTCTTGAAGTTGGGAAAAATTTCTCTAAGAATGCGCGCTTCATGCTTTCCCATGAAGTAACGGTTCCAGGTGCTAGTTCGTAGAGCCAATCCTTAGCCTTTTCCAAAAGAGAGAATGGAAAGGCTTTCATCTTCAATATACTTCCATCAACATTGACAGGGGTCATGCTTGAACAAACCACTTCAAATTCCTTCAAGTGCTTGTTCGGATCTTCCATGGACAACCCGTGGAATTTGGGGATGTGGTGCAACAAGCTAGACTTCAATTCAAACTCATCAGTCTTGCCTTGAGCCGCCCTAGGATATTGAATGCATAAAGGGGTCGCATTGTCCAATCCCGAGGCTGAAAGTTCTTTGATTGTTCGGTTATCTGCAGCCATGTCGTGCTCCTCTTCCATTTCAACTTCAGATTCGGATTTAGAACTTGAACTAAGTAGATCAGGTTCTGGGTGCTTCCTCTTCCTTCTCAAATCTCGTTCAAAATCGTCGTTAAACTCCAAGATATGTGCGTGAACGGGTTGAGAACTTCGAGTCATACACTAGTACCTAAAACAAAGAAAACAAAACAAATCAGAAAACTAAGCAAAACAGAAACAAAAACAAGTTAAAATACACGGCAAAAACTAGGGAGGTTAGCAAGTTTGCTAATCCCCGGCAACGGCGCCAAAATTTGATGTGAAAATTAACTTGACACACAAATTAAACCCTCTTCTTGACAGTTGTAGTATATGTATAAGTAGGGATCGTTCTGGACCGGGGATTAGGAGGGATTGCTAAACACTTGAATCTGACTCAAAAACGTAAAAACAAAGTTTAAAATACTAAACTAGACTCAAAGAATGCAAGACTAAATTCTAAAACACTAAAACAACTCAAAAGACTCAAAACAGCACAAAAACACTCAAAACTGCCTAAAAACACAAACTGGGCAGTTTTGAACTCTAAACACTACTTTGGACGAAAATAGATTTTAACTTGACTCAAGACACTTAAAAACACAAATCTAAACAGATTTTAACTATTCTAACACTTCAAAATAAAGGGGGATTTGTTTTTGAACGAATTTAAACTTAAACAAACAAAATTGTAAAGACAACTTAAAAAGGCACGAAATTGGTGATTTGAATGGGTGAATGGCTAGTTAGAGGGATCCTTATCCACGCATAAACATATGCATACAACTTGATTCCCAGTTACTCTTTCGATAAACCATGAATGACAATGTTCCGAATTAATTGTATTGAACTAATTAATTCCCAGATTTCCCTAAGTTCATTGAATTGAATGGATAACGCATCACAACCAAATTATTCTTATCAAGTTCCCTAACTATGGAATACGCATGATAGAGATACATATCAAAGATCATTAAGTTCCATGGAAATCATAAACATTGACAAGGCATTCATAACTATGGAAGACGCATGTTAATCCAGCCTAGGGTTTACTTAACATGATTGTGACTAGCAACCTTTACTACTTGTGAATATAAGTTCATAACGATTAGGTGCAATTCCCTTATATCCTAGCATCAAATTTATGCATGCAAGTCAAGTGTCGACCCCCAACCCACATACATAAACAAGTTCTTAATAAGCACAGAAAAGTAAACCACATTCATAATTTATGAAATCGTAACTGGAGTGAATCAAATCATAAGAAACATATATTCATGGCTTCAAATTCCCCCTCTAACTAATAGGGGTTTAGTTCCTCATGACAGCAATTAAACAAAGAAAACTGAATTGAAACATTGAAACCAAGGATAGACAACACCTAAGAACGCTCCAGCAATAGTCACGACTTAGAGTGGCACCTTCTCCTTCCTTCCTTGAATAGCTGCGGCACAAGAGGGGTTTTCTAGGTTTGTGTGGATGATATGGCACGGCAGGGAGTGGTGGATGATTTCTGGCGTGAATGGTTGTGTATGGAGGGTGGTGTGCACGGCAAAGGGTGTTTTAATATATATAGGCACCAAAAACCCTAAGTGAATCAGATTGGGACTTCTAGAAAACCAAATCCATCCAGAAATAGGCTCAAAACAATCAGATTTCCAATGGGAAAGGGCCTTAGGTGCGGCAGATTTGGATAAGGAGGGATAAGGCTTCTAGAAAGCCTTGCAAGGCAAGGAAATCAGGTTTTCTGAAAAGCTAGGTGCGGCAAGGCTTAGGGTTTCTAGAAACTTAATTTAAATGTCCCCCAATCAGAAAATAAACCCTCATTGTACCAGGAATTGAATTAGAAAAGGATTAGGATAGGATAAGGTTTGTTAAGATAAGATAAAGATTGGATAAGATAAGATAAGATAAGGTTGTTTGGATAATGTTTTGGATAATTCTCCTTCTTTTGAGCTGATTCCTTATCTTCAATGATTTGAATTTATTTCTCCAACCTTGAAACATATTCCCAACTCCATTTAAACTCCAAATTCGTCCATCTTCATGCCCATTGCTTGTGCTATCCATTCCAAGCCCAGATTTGCTCTAAAATGCTCCAAAATGCATCTTTTTGCCAACTTTGCTTCTTGGACCTAAAAACACACGAAAATGACTTTAAACACTATACTAAACAACAAATAGCTAAGCAAATGCAAGGAAACACACTAACTAAGTAGCATAAATATGCTCCTATCAAATTCCCCCACACTTAGCTTTTGCTAGTCCTCAAGCAAAACAAAACAAACAAATGTAACCTAAACCTTCCAACATTCACCTCAGGGATCTTCAATGATACATAACATGCCAAAGATCATTACTCCCACAGATTTTAGTTATCCCTACCCTTGAGCACATACTTAATCAAAGTTACCACACATTAGCTCGCATTTAATCAATTAAAACAACATTTTGAATGTAGTAACATGCCTTAGAGAATCCCTCAATTCCTTACTAGATATGCACTCAATCACACAGATTTTCTGACTACACTCCCTACACTAGTTATATGTGAGAAGATTGATATAAATATGAAAACTAATACTCACATATGTGTTTATGACAAAGAAAGCAATTTCTGGAATGCATGTATAGATATGATCTCATGAATAGAATGCTACTACTTAGATGCGAGAACCAGGGACACCATATGCTCATACCAATCCCACACTCCACATATTGAAACACATAACACTCAAGATTGAAGTATAGGGTTATAACGGGGCTAGGGGGTATTGGCTAACAAAGAAAGGTAAGGAAAACAAACGTTCTTAAAGCAATAGCAAGCAAAGCAATGAATATGACACTTAGAACTCCCTTTCTTGAATGCAGCCGCACACTTGAACACAAAGGGACAGAAAACACATATTTTTAGGGCCGAATTCAACTTTTTGGACCCCTTCTTCAACAACCAACACTTGTGAGCTTCACTCTCACTTATTTTGAAAACTTTTCATACTTTTTCACAACTTTTCTTTTCTTCTTTTCTTTTTCACACGTATTTTTCTCTTTTTTTTTCTTCTTTTCTTTTTTTTTTTTTTCTTCTTTTCTGCTTCTTCACTCGTGCCCTTGTTTGATACTTTGTTGGCACACAATCAGACACATAAATCCCTTCCCCCACACTTGTTTTGCCGCCCAAATAACGAACAAAGGGAATTCATTCTCAGGTCATGCTTACTATGCCTTAAAAACAAGGGTAAGGAAGGTCCTAATCTAGGCTAGGTAAGGATAATGTGGGTAACAAAGAACATAGGCTAAACAAGGCTCAAAAGGGTTAAACCTACAATACATATGCAAAGGGTTAGGCTTTTTGGCTCTGGTTTTAAACTAAACAACTTCATCTTGATTATGTGTTATGCTAATCAATTTCATGCTTTGAATGAAACGGGTATGAGTTCTAGTATTTGGAACTAAATAATGAAACGCCTTCTAAGTAGCAACCAAGCAAAGAATAATGAGATCATGCAACGACTTTAGAAAACAAAGAATGCACAGATTTTTAACTCTCCAAAGAACGTTTTAAGCTCAAGTCTCTCAGGGTTGTAGCGTTAGTTTGAGTTACTTCCTTCAAGCATGTTACAAAAACTGATTTTATCCTTTTTTGTGATTACATGTGAATTCATGAATGTCAACTACAACCAAGCATAAACCAAAGAGCAATTCAAACTTTCATCCATGTTTGTAACTTTCTTTAACAGTTATGCAATTAAAAACCAAATCCTCATCATTGTGTTGGAAGGTACCCTAAGACACAAACAAACACACAAAAACAACTCTTTTTGGGTTTTTCAAAACAAGTTGTCAAATTTTTATGGTATTTTCGGATTTTCTTTTCAAAACACACTAAAAGACTGAAAAACAGCTTAAAAACACTTAAAAACACTGAAAACAACATTCAAAGTGATAGGTGATAAAAACCCACGAATTTCATGCAAAAACACTTTGTTACCCCCCCACACTTAAACCAAACATTGTCCTCAATGTTTCAAACATATACTCACAGAAAGCAAACAGCAATCAACACAACTAACTAACATAACAAGATGGCAAATGAAAAGCAATAAAGAGTAGGGTTTAGAAACGCAAATCTGGTTTTGGAGCCGGAGAGTTCCTAGGTCGTCTTTATTTGCATGGGTTGCCTCCCAAGAAGCGCTTGCTTTAACGTCTTCCAGCCGGACGAACCTTCCCTCTATTCTTCAATGAGGCCTACGGCATTAAAGGATATGTCCTCCGTAATGTGCTCTTCAAAGTGCTCATAATATGGCTTCAATCGATGTCCATTCACTTTGAATTCTTGTTGCGTTTTTAAACTTTGAATTTGGACTGCACCATGAGGAAAAACATTAGTAACCACAAAAGGACCAATCCACTTAGAACGCAACTTACCTGGAAATAGACGAAGGCGAGAATTGAAAAGTAACACTTTCTGCCCTATAGAGAACAGCTTGCTACGAATCATCTTGTCATGGAATGCCTTTGTTTTCTCCTTGTAGATCCGTGCATTCTCATAAGCTTCATTCCTAATTTCCTCTAGCTCATTCAATTGAAGCTTTCTATGAAGACCTGCGGCATCAATGTCCATGTTGAATGTTTTGACAGCCCAATGTGCACGATGTTCTAACTCGACGGGAAGATGACATGGTTTCCCATAGACTAGCCGAAATGGGGACATTCCAATTGGGGTTTTATAGGCAGTGCGATACGCCCACAATGCATCATTCAAACGCAAGCTCCAATCCTTCCGAGTTGGCCCTACAGTTTTCTCCAAAATCTGCTTGATTTCTCTATTTGAAACCTCGGCTTGCCCACTGGTTTGAGGGTGATAAGGTGTTGAAACCTTATGCGTGACATTATACTTCTTGAGCAGCGCCTCAATGGTTCGATTGCAAAAATGGGAACCCCCATCACTGATTAGGACCCTTGGCATTCCAAATCTAGCAAATATGTTAGTTCTAACAAAATCTGCAACCACTTTAGAATCATTAGTTCGGGTGGCTTTTGCTTCCACCCATTTCGACACATAATCCACAGCAAGCAAAATATAAAGGAAACCATGTGAGGAAGGAAAAGGACCCATGAAATCAATACCCCAAACATCAAAGATTTCAACACTAAATATGGGGTGTTGCGGCATTTGTTGTTTAGGACCTATATTGCCCGTTCTTTGACATCTATCACAAGTCATACAAAAAGTTCTAGCATCTCTAAAGATAGTAGGCCAATAAAATCCACATTCTAAAACTTTATGTGCTGTTCTTTGCGTACCAAAGTGACCTCCACATGCATAGGTGTGACAAAAAGTTAAAATTGAATTAAACTCAGAATCATGCACACACCTACGTAGAACCTGATCAGGGCAATATTTCCACAAGTATGGGTCATCCCAAACATAAGAACGTGCATCCTTTTTAAGTTTATCTCTTTGGTGCTTGTTTAGTTCTCCTTCCTTCCTTGAATAGCTGCGGCACAAGAGGGGTTTTCTGGGTCTGTGTGGATGATATGGCACGGCAGGGGGTGGTGGATGATTTCTGGCGTGAATGGTTGTGTATGGAGGGTGGTGTGCACGGCAAAGGGTGTTTTAATATATATAGGCACCAAAACCCCTAAGTGAATCAGATTGGGACTTCTAGAAAACCAAATCCATCCAGAAATAGGCTCAAAACAATCAGATTTCCAATGGGAAAGGGCCTTAGGTGCGGCAGATTTGGATAAGGAGGGATAAGGCTTCTAGAAAGCCTTGCAAGGCAAGGAAATCAGGTTTTCTGAAAAGCTAGGTGCGGCAAGGCTTAGGGTTTCTAGAAACTTAATTTAAATGTCCCCCAATCAGAAAATAAACCCTCATTGTACCAGGAATTGAATTAGAAAAGGATTAGGATAGGATAAGGTTTGTTAAGATAAGATAAGGATTGGATAAGATAAGATAAGATAAGGTTGTTTGGATAATGTTTTGGATAATTCTCCTTCTTTTGAGCTGATTCCTTATCTTCAATGATTTGAATTTATTTCTCCAACCTTGAAACATATTCCCAACTCCATTTAAACTCCAAATTCGTCCATCTTCATGCCCATTGCTTGTGCTATCCATTCCAAGCCCAGATTTGCTCTAAAATGCTCCAAAATGCATCTTTTTGCCAACTTTGCTTCTTGGACCTAAAAACACACGAAAATGACTTTAAACACTATACTAAACAACAAATAGCTAAGCAAATGCAAGGAAACACACTAACTAAGTAGCATAAATATGCTCCTATCAATATTCCTAAGTTCCAGCAACATTGAAGGCCTCCTATGCATTTTAGGACACAAAGTGAACTTTCCTTGCACCAAATCAGTCCTTGCCGCACCATCCCTTTATTTCCCATCCTTGCCGTGCAAGGGATCTCTCACTTGCCTAAAATCTGGACCTAAATCCGCAAGGAAATCCTTTTTCCTTGCCTTGCAAGGCATTCCCTTACCCTTTCCACCCTTGCTGCACCTACTTGCCCAATTCCCTTAGGATTCTGACTTTAATTCTTATTTCCTTTAAAGTTTTGATTTAATTTCTGTTTCCTAAATTGTTTCCTAGCTTTATTACCTTAAAGTCTTTAAATAAAACATCTTTGTGCCGCACCAAAGGTTCCATTCACTCACCCATTCATCCATTCACGCCAGAATTCATCCCTACACCTTTGCCGCAACTTCCTTTCATCCAAAACACATTCCTGACCCCAAAACACATCCCATACAATTCACCCACCTTTGTGCCGCAGCAAGGAGGAAGAAGGAAGGACTCTTGGATGTTCAAGCTTGATTGTTGGAGCATTCTAGGTGTAATTCGTTCTATGTTTACAATGTTTAATTTCTTTTCCTTTCGTTTTGCTGTGAACATGAGGAACTAAGCCCTTTTGGCTAGGGGGCTATTCAAAGCCATGAATATGCTTGCAATATGAATTGATTACCTTCAGTTGTGATTTCATAAATTGTGAATTCAATTTGCTTAACTGTTTGATTGATAACTTATTCTTGTATGTTGATTGAGAGTGCACGCTTAGTTTTCATGCATGAATTTGATGCTAAAAAATATAAGGGAGTTTCACCTAATCGTTATGAACTTATATTCATGTGTAGTGGAGGTTGCTGGTCACAATCGTGTTAAGTAAATTCTTGGCAGGAGTATCATGCTTTTCATAGTTACGAATGCCTCGTCAATGCTTATAGTTCTCACAAAGCTTAATGATATCTGATTGTATCTTTATTGTGCTGTTCACGTAGGGGACTTTTAGATAATGTGTTGAGTTGTTGTATGCGTTATTCCGTCCAATTCAATAACTTAAGGAGAACTTGAAGGTTAATTTAAGCGTACCTAATTAATCTGGGGTGTTGAGTTTCATGCTTTATCGAAAGAACAACTGAAAATTGGTTTGTATGCAAGTGTGTCATGTGCGGAGAAGAACCCTCTAGCTAGCCCATCATCCATAGTTTTACCCAAAATTCATGCAGATTTCATTAGTTCTTTACATTACTTGTTTTGTTTTCAAAATCGTCAAAACCCAATCCCCATTTACTTTGTTGAGTCATATTAGTTAGAAACTGATTTAGTTTGTGTTTTTAAGTGTTTTGAGTCAAGTAAAAACCTATTTTTGTCCAAATTCACTCTCAGTGGCAGATTTGAGTCTTTTAGCTTGTTTTGTACTGTTTTGAGTCTTTTGAGTTGTTTAGTGTTTTAGAGTTTAGTTTTGCATTCTGATAGGAGCATATTTATGCGACTTAGTTAGCTTGTTCTTGTGCTTTTACGTTGTTAGTTGTTAGTTATTTAGTCTTTTAAGCCAAATTCGTGTGTCTTCAGGTTCTAAGGACAATGTATGCAAAAAGAAGCAATTTGGAGCATTCTAGAGCATTTTTGAGCCAAGATTGGGTAGTGCAAGCATGGAGGCAAGTTGTTGGACGAGTTTGAAGACAAAAAGGCTTGAAATCAGCCTCAAAACACACTTTCTAGAAGTCCTATCCTTTGTGGTGGCGTTGAGCTTCCTATAATCGATACAAACCCTCCAACCTGTTTGGATTCGAGTAGTCACAAGCTCCTCTTCGGCATTCTTTGCCACAGTCACTCCAGATTTCTTTGGAACACATTGCACAGGTGAAACCCAACGACTATCGGAGGTTGGATAGATCATTCCACAATCATGTAGCTTGATTATCTCCTTCTTCACAACTCCCTTTGGATAGGCATTAGATCGATCGGCCAATTGTATAATCACACCATCATTTTTCAACTCGCCTAAGCCCATAGATGCATAAATTGAATATGGCATGACATTTATAGATGCACCTAAGTCTAACATGGCAGATTCAAAACGAGTATTGCCAATCACACAAGGAATTGTAAAACTACCAGGATCTTTGCATTTAAGGGGCAGTTTGCGTTGCAAGATGGCTAAGACATTTTCACCTACCTTTACAACCTCCTTGGTCGAAATTCTCTTCCTAGTGGTACAGAGTTCTTTTAAAAACTTGGCATACCTTGGAACTTGCTTAATTGCATCCAAAAGTGCTATATTGACTTGAACTTTTCTGAATGTTTCCAAAATGTCCTTTTCAGCCTCCTCCTTCTCTGATTGCATAAACCTACGAGAAAAGGGTACATTTGGAGGAACAACGTTAGAATTAACCAAAATTGGAACTTCCTTACCTGTGTTGGCCGAATTGGATTGTTTGGGTGGCTGTGGCAAGGGTGGTGCTACCCTTGCCGTGGGTGTGCATTGCTCCTCTTCTTCAACTATCAACTCTTCAAACTTGTTGGAACGTGATTTGGAAGGTTGGGGATCAGATCCAACTTGTTTTCCATTTCGCAGACTCATGGCTTTAGCAGATTCGAATCCACCCTTTGGGTTGACAACGGTTGAACTAGGCAACTTGCCTTGCTCTCGGAATTGGCCCATGAACTCTGCAATCTGCCCTACTTGCTTCTCCAACTCTTCCACCTTTTTGTCCCTAGTTTGCATACCCTGCGCCACAGAAGTTAGTAATTGAAAAATCTGATCATTATCGACAGACGAACCTGATTTGGTTTGGGCAGGTTGTGCTTGGGGTTGTGCGGGTACGTATGGTTTTGAATAGAAACCCGGGGGTTGCTGCCTAAATGCACTTTGTTGTTGGTTTTCTTGGGGTTCTCGCCATTCGAAATTTGGATGATCTCTCCAACCTGGATTGTATGTGTTAGAGAAAGGATCACTTCTTGGTTGTTGATTCCCAAAACCCACGGAATTGGCAGATTCCCACCCTCCATTCTCAATCAATTGTGGGCACTTATCAGAGGGATGTCCTTGCATGGAACACACGCCACAAGCAGCCACACTTTGCACTTTTGGTCCTTCCACAACCTGAGAAAGAAGAGTGGTAAGATTAGCCATTTGATTTTGAAGTTTGGAAATAGCACTTACCTCATTCACTTGTTATTGCCGTGAGGTGCTTCTTTGTCCAACACCTTCATATTGTTGAGCGTTCAAAGCTCGGTTAGCAATCAAGGTCTTGTGATGCGAAAATTGAATATGGCATGACTTTATAGATGCACCTAAGTCTAACATGGCAGATTCAAAACGAGTATTGCCAATAACACAAGGAATTGTAAAACTACCACGATCTTTGCATTTTGGGGGCCATTTGTGTTGCAAGATGGCTGAGACATTTTCACCTACCTTTACAACCTCCTTGGTCGAAATTCTCTTCCTAGTGGTACAGAGTTCTTTTAAAAACTTGGCATACCTTGGAACTTGCTTAATTGCATCCAAAAGTGCTATATTGACTTGAACTTTTCTGAATGTTTCCAAAATGTCCTTTTCAGCCTCCTCCTTCTTTGATTGCATAAACCTACGAGGAAAGGGTACATTTGGAGGAACAACGTTAGAATTAACCAAAATTGGAACTTCCTTACCTGTGTTGGCCGAATTGGATTGTTTGGGTGGCTGTGGCAAGGGTGGTGCTACCCTTGTCGTGGGTGTGCATTGCTCCTCGTCTTCAACTATCAACTCTTCAAACTCGTTGGAACGTGATTTGGAAGGTTGGGGATCAGATCCAACTTGTTTTTCATTTCGCAGACTCATGGCTTTAGCAGATTCGAATCCACCCTTTGGGTTGACAACGGTTGAACTAGGCAACTTGCCTTGCTCTCGGAATTGGCCCATGAACTCTGCAATCTGCCCTACTTGCTTCTCCAACTCGTCCACCTTTTTGTCCCTAGTTTGCATACCCTGCGCCATAGAAGTTAGTAATTGAAAAATCTGATCATTATCAACAGACGAACCTGATTTGGTTTGGGCAGGTTGTGCTTGGGGTTGTGCAGGTGCGTATGGTTTTGAATAGAAACCCGGGGGTTGCTGCCTAAATGCACTTTGTTGTTGGTTTTCTTGGAGTTCTCGCCATTCGAAATTTGGATGATCTCTCCAACCTAGATTGTATGTGTTAGAGAAATGATCACTTCTTGGTTGTTGATTCCCAAAACCCACGGCATTGGCAGATTCCCACCCTCCATTCTCAATCAATTGTGGGCACTTATCAGAGGGATGTCCTTGGATGGAACACACGCCACAAGCAGCCATACTTTGCACTTTTGGTCCTTCGACAACGTAAGAAAGAAGAGTGGTAAGATTAGCCATTTGATTTTGAAGTTCGGAAATAGCACTTAACTCATTCACTTGTTGTTGCCGTGAGGTGCTTCTTTGTCCAACACCTTCATATTGTTGAGCGTTCAAAGCTCGGTAAGCAATCAAGGTCTTGTGATGCGAAAACTGAATATGGCATGACATTTATAGATGCACCAAAGTCTAACATGGCAGATTCAAAACGAGTATTGCCAATAACACAAGGAATTGTAAAACTACCAGGATCTTTGCATTTAGGGGGCAGTTTGCGTTGCAAGATGGCTGAGACATTTTCACCTACCTTTACAACCTCCTTGGTCAAAATTCTCTTCCTAGTGGTACAGAGTTCTTTTAAAAACTTGGCATACCTTGGAACTTGCTTAATTGCATCCAAAAGTGCTATATTGACTTGAACTTTTCTGAATGTTTCCAAAATGTCCTTTTCAGCCTCCTCCTTCTTTGATTGCATAAACCTACGAGGAAAGGGTACATTTGGAGGAACAACGTTAGAATTAACCAAAATTGGAACTTCCTTACCTGTGTTGGCCGAATTGGATTGTTTGGGTGGCTGTGGCAAGGGTGGTGCTACCCTTGCCGTGGGTGTGCATTGCTCTTCTTCTTCAACTATCAACTCTTCAAACTCGTTGGAACGTGATTTGGAAGGTTGGGGATCAGATCCAACTTGTTTTCCATTTCGCAGACTCATGGCTTTAGCAGATTCGAATCCACCCTTTGGGTTACAACGGTTGAACTAGGCAACTTGCCTTGCTCTCGGAATTGGCCCATGAACTCTGTAATCTGCCCTACTTGCTTCTCTAACTCGTCCACCTTTTTGTCCCTAGTTTGCATACCCTGCGCCATAGAAGTTAGTAATTGAAAAATCTGATCATTATCAACAGACGAACCTGATTTGGTTTGGGCAGGTTGTGCTTGGGGTTGTGCGGGTGCGTATGGTTTCAAAGCTCGGTTAGCAATCAAGGTCTTGTGATGCGAAATATATAAGCACACAAATTAAACCCTCTTGTTGACACTGTTAATATAGATGCAAGTAGGGATCGTGAGGGATTGCTAAACACTTGAAACTGACTCAAAAACTTAAAAACAAAGTTTAAAACACTAAACTAGACTCAAAGAATGCAAAACTAAACTCTAAAACACTAAAACAACTCAAAAGACTCAAAACAGCACAAAAACACTCAAAACTGCCTAAAAACACAAACTGGGCAGTTTTGGACTCTAAACACTACTTTGGACGAAAATAGATTTTAACTTGACTCAAGACACTTAAAAACCCAAATCAAAACAGATTCTAACTAATCTAACACTTCAAAATAAATGGGGATTTGATTATGACGAATTTGAAAACAAAACAAACAGATTGTAAACTAAAACAGATTTTGGACGAATTTGGATAAAATATGGATGATGGGCTAGCTAGAGGATTCTTCTCCACACATGACACACTTGCAAATAAACCAATTTTCAGCTGTTCTTTCGATAAATCATGAAACTCAACCCCCCAGGTTAATTAGGTCCGCTTAAATTAACCTTCAAGTTCTCCTTAAGTTATTGAATTGGATGGGAAAACGCATACCACAATTCAAAGCAGTCTTCAAAAGTCCTTTACGTGAACAGCACAATAACAATACAATCAAAGATCATTAAGCATCATGAAAACTATAAGTATTGACGAGGCATTCGTTACTATGATGAGCATGAAACTCCTGCCAATAATTCATTTAACGCGATCGTTTATACGCGACCTCCACTACTTGTGAATATAAGTTTGTAACTATTAGGTGAAACTCCCTTATACTCTAGCATCATATTCATGCATGCAAATTAAGTGTGCACTCTTAATAAACATACACAAATAAGTTATCAATCAAGCAGTTAAACAAATTGAATTCACAACTTATGAAATCACAACCGAAGGTAATCAATTCATATTGCAAGTATGTTCATGGCTTTGAATCTTCCCCTAGCCAAAAGGGATTTGGTTCCTCATAATCGCAAAACAAAGAATAACAAGTTTATACATTGAAAACAAAAGAAAGAAAACACCTTAACGCTCCAGCGATCCAAACTGAACAGCAAGCACGTTCAAGAACTTCCCTTCCCTTCCTTGATTACTGCACAAGGTTTTGTGGTAGGTTTTGGGGATTATGGATCGTGGAGAAGGATGGGATTATGGTTAGATGGATGTATGGTGCGG
The DNA here is from genome assembly GCA_024362995.1 of Heteromeles arbutifolia. Classification (NCBI taxonomy): domain Eukaryota; kingdom Viridiplantae; phylum Streptophyta; class Magnoliopsida; order Rosales; family Rosaceae; genus Heteromeles; species Heteromeles arbutifolia. The sequence continues at coordinate 23,928,873 of JANCRC010000011.1, read as the reverse complement.
CAAAGGTTGTTTTTGGTCAGAAACTATAGAGAATGGTGAAGGAAGGGTGCGGCAGAGAGTGGTGGATGATTTCTGGCGTGAATGTATGAATGACTGATTTTTTGTGGCTGCAACAAGGAAGTTTATTTTAAAGGTTTCAGGAATTAAAACCCTAGGTTATTTAGGTAAACAGAAATTAAGTCAAAAGCTCTAAAAAGAGGAAACAAAATCAGAAAACTAAGGGAAAGTGCAAGGGATTTGCGGCAAGGATCTAAAAAGGGAATGTGCTTTAAATGCAAGAAATAGAAAAGAAAGAACTCCCCCTTGCACGGCAAGGAAGAGGGAAGGTCCAAAGGGTGCGGCAAGGGCTTTAATGGTGCAAGGAATGTTCACTTTGTGTCCTAAAATGCATAGGAGGCCTTCAATGTTGCTGGAACTTAGGAATATTTAGGTTTAGGAAAGGTCAAACCAAAATAGGAAACGTTGGCTTAACTTTCCTACTTCAAGTAGGAATCCTTGTTTGAGTAGGAATCCTCATTCTTCTAGGAATCCATCTTCAATTAGGAATCCTAACATCTTCAAGTCTTCAATTTCGTCCATTCCTTTTGCTCCAAACATGTGATATTCATTCCAAGCCCAATTTTGCTCCAAAAGGCTCCAAAATGCATCTTCTTGCATACTTTGTCCTTAGAATCTGAAAACACACGAAAATGACTTTAAACAATAAAATAACTAAGGAAACACATCATAAATGCACAAGAACAAGCCAATTAAGTTGCATAAATATGCTCCTATCAAATTCCCCCACACTTAGCTTTTGCTAGTCCTCGAGCAAAACAAAACAAACAAAGAAAACAAAACGAAACAAAACAAAACACAACCTAAACCCTCCAACATTTGCCTCAGGGATTTCCAATGCACATGACATGCTAAAAATCATCATTCCCACAGATTTTAGTCAACTTAACACTTGAGCACATACTTAATCACAGTCACCACTTACTAGTTCACATTTAACCAATTAAAACGATGTTTTGAATGTAGTAACATGCCTTAGAGAATTTGCTCAATTCCTTACCAGATATGCACTCAATTTTCACTCAGATTTTCTGACTACACACCCTACACTATGTATATGTGAGAAGATTGATGTAAACATGAAAACTAGTACTCACATATGTTATAGTAAAGAAAGCAATTTCTGGAGTTAATAAGCATGTTTAGATATGATCTCATGAATGGAATGCTACTACTTAGATGCGAGAACCAGTGACACCATATGCTCATACCAATTCCAAACTCCACATATTGAATCACATAACACTCAAGATTGTAGTTAAGGGTTGAAATGGGGCTAAGGGAAATGGTTAAGAAAGAAAGGATATGGAAAACAATGGTTCTTAAAGCAATAGTAAGCAAAGTAATGAAATTGACACTTAGAATTCATTTTTGAATGCAGAAATCAACTTTTAGACAAAAAGGGAAGATTCATGCAACACTTAGGGCCGAATTCAATGTTTTGGACCCTTTCTACAACAAACAACACTTTAGAATTCTTTTTCTCATATTTTTCAACTCTTTTCACAACTTTTCTTTTCTTTTCTTTTTTTTTTATTCTTTTCTACCCGTGCCTTATTTCTTTTTCTTGGCATAAACACACACAAATCCCTTCCCCCACACTTGTTTTTCTGCAAGAAGACAATCAAAAGGAATTCTTTTTAAGTCATGCTTCACTATGCTTTATGAACAAGGGTATGGATGGTCCTAATCTAGGCTAGGTGAGGATAGTGTGGGTTAACAAAGAACATAGGCTAACAAGGCTCAACGGGGCTAAACTTAAACACATAATGAAATAAGGGTCACGGCAATTTGGCTGTGGTGGTGGTCACTACACAACTTCATCTTGAATATGTGTTGTGCAAATCAATAGCATGCTTTGAATGAAATAGGCATGAGTTCTAGCATTTGGAACTAAATGATGAAACGCCTTCTAAGTAGTAACCAAGCAAAGAATAATGAGATCATGCAACGACTTAGAAAAACAACAATGCACAGATTATCAACTCTCCAAATAATCGTTTTAGGCTCAAGTCTCACAAGGTTGTAGCGTTAATTTGAGTTCCTTCCTTCAAGCATGTTACAAAAACTGATTTTTTTTCTCTATGATTGCATATGAATTCATAAATTATAACCACAACCAAGCATAAACCAAAGAGTGAATCAAACTTTCATCCATGTTTATAACTTTCTTTAACAGTCATGTAATTAAAAACCAAATCCACATCATTGTGTTGGAAGGTACCTAAGACACAAACAAACACACAAAAACAACTCTTTTTGGGTTTTTCAAAACAATTTTTTCAAATTTTTATGAGATTTTCGGATTTTTAAGCCAAAACACACTAAAAGACTCCAAAACAGCTTAAAAACACTTAAAAACAGCAAGGACAACTCTAGAAGTAATGGGTGATAAAATCCCACGAATTTCATGCAAAACAACTTGTTTACCTCCCCACACTTAAATCAAACATTGTCCTCAATGTTTCAAGCATAAATTCACACAAAGCATAAGTAAACAAACAAACAGCAACTAAACAACTCAACATGGCAGAAACGAAACAACAACAAAGAGAAGGGTTTTAGGAACGCAAATCTGGAAGTGGAGTGATTCCTAGATCTTCCTTTGTTGAATGCATGGGTTGCCTCCCAAGTAGCGCTTGCTTTAACGTCTTGCAGCCGGACGAAGATCGCATTCACTCCCCATTGGAGCCCATGGCATGTAGGGGGATCTCCTCCACTACATGCTCAACAAAGTTCTCATAGTAGGGCTTCAATCGATGCCCATTCACCTTGAATTCTTGTCCCGTTTTCAAACTTTGTATTTGGACTGCACCGTGCACAAAAACATTAGTAATAACAAATGGACCAACCCACTTAGAACGTAGCTTACCGGGGAATAAACGAAGATGTGAGTTAAATAGCAACACTTTCTGCCCAATTGAGAATGTTTTGCCTCGAATCATCTTGTCATGGAATGCCTTGGTCTTCTCTTTGTAAATGCGAGCATTCTCATAAACGTCATGCCTAATCTCTTCAAGTTCATTCAATTGAAGCTTTCTATGATTTCCAGCCTTGTCCACATCCATATTGAAGGTCTTGACCGCCCAATGTGCCTTATGCTCAAGCTCCACGGGTAAATGGCATGGCTTGCCATAGATGAGCCGAAATGGGGACATGCCAATGGGCGTTTTGTAAGCCGTTCGATATGCCCACAGTGCATCCTCCAAACGCAAGCTCCAATCCTTTCTAGTTTGCCCAACGGTATTCTCTAAAATCTGCTTGATCTCCCTATTCGAAACCTCGGCCTGGCAACTTGTTTGGGGGTGATAAGGTGTTGAAACCTTATGTGTCACATTGTACTTCTTGAGTAGTGCCTCAATGGTGCGATTGCAAAAATGAGACCCACCATCACTTATAAGCACTCTAGGCATCCCAAATCTGAAAAAAATGTTAGATTTCACAAAATCTGCCACAACTTTAGAATCGTTAGTGCAGGTGGCTTTTGCTTCCACCCATTTCGAAACATAATCAACCGCAAGTAAAATGTAAGTGAAACCGAAAGATGAAGGAAAAGGACCCATAAAATCAATACCCCAAACGTCAAAAATTTCAACAACAAGAATTGGAGTCTGCGGCATTTGGTCTCTTTGGCCTAAATTTCCTGTCCTTTGGCAACGATCACATGTTATGCAAAAAGTTCTAGCATCCAAGGGCATCTATCTGAGAATTGCCCTCAGTTGATCGAGAATGGTGGATGGGAATCTGCCAATGCTATTGGATTCCAAGGCCAAAATCAAACCAAATACGATCCATACTCGAACACATACAACCCCGGATGGAGAGATCACCCTAATATGAAGTGGAGAGAGCCCCAACAACCTGCACAACAAGGGGGATTTCGGCAAAACCCCCTGGGTTCCCACGGCCATACCAACAAAATCAACCACTTCCGGCCCAACCTAGAACAGGTACGTCCATGGATAATGATCAACTTGTTCAATTATTAACTAATGTGGCGCAGGGCATGCAAAATCAAGCCAAGGAAGTGGAAGATTTGAAGAAACAAATGGGACAGATGGCTGAATTCATGGGGAAATTCAGTAGAGAACAAGGTAAGCTACCTAGTGCAACAAATGTGAATCCGAAGGGAGGATTCGAATCTGCCCAAGCCATCATCTTGCGTAGTGGAAAAGATGCTAGGATATAAGGGAATTTCACCTAATCGTTAGGAACTTATATTCACAAGTAGTAAAGATTGCTAGTCACAATTGTGTTAAGTAAATCCTAGGCAAGAGTAACATGCGTATTCCATAGTTATGAATGCCTTGTCAATGTTTATGATTTCCATGGAACTTAATGATCTTTGATATGTATCTCTATCATGCGTATTCCATAGTTAGGGAACTTGATAAGAATAATTTGGTTGTGATGCGTTATCCATTCAATTCAATGAACTTAGGGAAATCTGGGAATTAATTAGTGCAATACAATTAATTCGAAGCATTGTCATTCATGGTTTATCGAAAGAATAACTGGAAATCAATTCGTATGCATATGTTCATGTGTGGAGAAGAACCCTCTAACTAGTTTTCACCCCTGATTTCACCTTTATCTCTTTCAATTTACTTTGTTTGCCTAAATCTGCTTAGTTTTGCTTAATTCGTCCAAATCTGTCCCCTTTTAGTGTTTTGAGTCTAACTAGTCCAAAAGTCATCCAATTCACCCCTTAGAACCTGTTTTGAGTCTGTTTAAGTTAGTTTGGTTGTTTTGAGTCTATTTAGCCTGTTTTGAGTCTCTAGTGTCTAGAATCTGCCTAGTTGAGTTTTATTTGTTGTTTTAAGTTTGTTTTGTGTTATTTGAGTCAAGTTAGGTTGTCTAGAGTTAAAATTCGTTCAGATTGATCCATAGTACCTGTTTTCATTGTCTAGAGTCCAGTTTTAGTGTTTCAGAGTTTAATTTGTATAGATTAGCATCCCTTCTAATCCCCGGCCTTAAACGATCCCTACTTTCATATACTACGTCGATAGGGTTTTAATTTGAGTGTCAAGTAATTCTCACATCATTTGTACTTCCTGCGTTAAAGTAGTAAGTAACTTAACAACTTGATCATTATCCAAAGACATACCTGAGTTTGTTGGGGCAGATTGCATTTGGGTTTGATTTGGTACGAATGGCTTTGTATAAAAGCCCGGTGGTTGCTGCCTAAATCCTCCTTGTTGTTGGGGTTGTTGAGGCTCCCTCCACTTGAAATTTGGGTGATCCCTCCAACCCGGATTGTATGTGTTTGCATATGGATCATTGCGTGGCTGATTTTGGCTCCCAAATCCCACGGCATTGGCAGATTCCCACCCTCCATTCTCAATCAATTGAGGGCATTGATCGTTGTGATGTCCCTGCATAGAACACACTGCACATATGGCCGGACTTTGCACTTTGGTTCCATCAACAACCTGTGACAAAAGAAAAGTGAGATTAGCCATTTGAGATTGCAATTCTGAAATTGCACTTACCTCATTCACATGTTGTTGCCGTGGGGGGTCCCTTTGTCCAACACCTTCGTATTGTTGTGCATTCAAGGCTAGGTTTGAAATTAAGATTTTGGCAGCCATCGGGGTTTTGTCAACCAAGGCACCTCCCGCTGAAGCATCAAGCATTTGTCTCTCAATTGGAAGAAGTCCTTCATAGAAATATTGAATCAAAAGCTCTTCCTTCATTTGGTGTTGTGGGCAGAATGCAACTAGGGCCTTAAAACGCTCATAATATGCTAGAAAAGATTCTCCTTGGCTTTGTTCAATGCCACTAATTCTCTTCCTCAAAAGAATAACTCTCGAAGTTGGGAAGAATTTCTCTAAAAACGCTCTTTTCATGCTTTCCCAAGAAGTGACCGTTCCAGGTGCCAATTCGAATAACCAATCCTTAGCCTTTTCAAATAGAGAGAATGGAAAGGCTTTCATCTTCAGAATATTCCCATCTACGTTGATTGGTGTCATGCTTGAGCACACCACCTCAAATTCCTTCAAATGCTTGTTTGGATCTTCCATGGACAGCCCATGGTACTTAGGAATGTGATGCAACAAGCTTGACTTCAATTCAAACTCATCGGTCTTTCCTTGACTTGCCGCAGGGTACTGGATGCATAGAGGCACGGCATTGTCAAGTCCTGAGGCTGAAAGCTCTTTGATTGTGCGATTGTCCACAGCCATGGCTTGTTCTTTCTTTTCTTGTTCTTAAAATTCAGACTCAGAGCTAGAACTAGTACCTACAACTAAGAAAACAAAACGAACTCAGAAAACAAAGAAAAACAAAAACAAAAGCAAACTAAAACACACGGCAGAAACTAGGGAGATTAGCAAGTTTGCTAATCCCCGGCAACGGCGCCAAAATTTGATGTGAAAATTACTTGACACTCAAATTAAAACCCTATCGACGTAGTATATGAAAGTAGGGATCGTTTTAGGCCGGGGATTAGAAGGGATGCTAGTTAAACTCTAAAACACTAAACCAGACTCTAGACAACTCAAAACTGACCAAATTGACTCAAAACAGCAAAACTAATTTAAAGGGACTCAAAACAGGTACTAGAAAGTGAATTGGATGAATTTTAGACTTGTAAGACTCAAAACACTAAAAGGAGACAGATTTGGACGAATTTAACAAAACTAAAACACAAATAAGAACTGAGGGGGTTTTTGGACGAATTTAACAAAACTAAGAAAATTGCAGCAAACAAAGTAAATTAAAGAGAGGTGAAGGTGAATTCAGGGGTGAAAAACTAGTTAGAGGGTTCTTCTCCACACATGAACATATGCATACGAATTGATTTCCAGTTATTCTTTCGATAAACCATGAATGACAATGCTTCGAATTAATTGTATTGAACTAATCAATTCTCAGATTTCCCTAAGTTCATTGAATTGAATGGATAACGCATCACAACCAAATTATTCTTATCAAGTTCCCTAACTATGGAATACGCATGATAGAGACACATATCAAAGATCATTAAGTTCCATGGAAATCATAAACATTGACAAGGCATTCATAACTATGGAAAACGCATGTTAATTCTGCCTAGGATTTACTTAACATGATTGTGACTAGCAACCTTTACTACTTGTGAATATAAGTTCATAACGATTAGGTGAAATTTCCTTATATCCTAGCATCAAATTCATGCATGTAAACTAAGTATGCATCCTTAATCAACACACAAGAATAAGTTCTTAATAAAACAGATAAGTAAACCACATTCACAATTTATGAAACAATAACTGGAGGTAATCAGTTCATACTAAACATATGTCCATGGCTTTGAATCCACCTCTAACTAAAACGAAATTAGTTCCACATGTTCAACATAATTGAAAAGCAAATTAAATTAAACATGGAAACAGAAACAAGAGAAGAAAGAACTCCAAGAACTCCAATGGTTGCAGGTAGGCTGCGGCACAACCCTTCCTCTCCAATGGTAGCCACGACAAGGCCTTGTCTTCTCTCCTCTGCAGCAAAGTATGAATTTCTAAAGGTGGGGTGGTGTAGAATTCGTATGGATGGGTGGTGTGCACGGCAAAGGGTGGAGCAATATATATATAGGCACCAAAAACCCTAGGTGAATCAGATTAGGATTTCTAGAAAGCCAAATCCATCCAGAAATAGGTTCAAAACAATCAGATTTCTCATGGGAAAGGGCCTAAGGTGCGGCAGATTTGAATAAAGAGGGATAAGGCCTCTAGAAAGCCTTGCAAGGGAAGGAAATCAGGTTTTCTAAAAGGCTAGGTGCGGCAAGGACTTAGGGTTCTAGAATCCTAAATTAAATGTCCCCCAATCAGAAAATAAGCCCTCATTGTACCAGGAATTGAATTAGAAAAGGATTAGGATAGGATAAGGTTAGTCAAGATAGGATAAGGATTGGATAAGATAAGATAAGATAAGGTTGTTTTGGATAATGTTTTGGATAATTCTCCTTCTTTTGAGCTGATTCCTTATCTTCAATGATTTGAATTTATTTCTCCAACCTTGAAACATATTCCTAACTCCATTTGGACTCCAAATTCATCCATCCTCTTGGCTCCAAGCATATGATATCCATTCCAAGCTCAAATGTGCTCCAAAAGGCTCCAAAATGCATCCTTTTGCATACTTTGCCCTTAAAACCTGAAAATACATCAAACTAGCTTAAAAGACTACTTTAACTAAGGAAAAACAACATAAATGCACAAGAACAAGCTAACTAAGGTGCATAAATATGCTCCTATCAAAGTTCCCTACATGGAATATGCATAATAGAGATACATTCAAAGATCATTAAGTTCTATGAAAATCATAAGCATTGACAAGGCATTCGTAACTATGAAAAACATGATGATACTCCTGCCATGGATTCACTTAACACGATTGTGACTAGCAACCTTTACTACTCATAAATATAAGTTCATAACAATTAGGTGAAATTTCCTTATATTTTAGCATCAGATTCATGCATGCAAACTAAGTGTGCACCCTTAACCCACATACAAGAATAAGTTTTGATCAAACAGATAAGTGAATCGCATTCATGTTTTACGAAACAATAACTGGAGGTAATCAATTCATATTAAACATATATCCATGGCTTCGAATTCACCTCTAACTAAGAAAAACTTAGTTACACATGTTCATAACAATTGAAAAGCAATCTGAAATAAACATTGAAACTAAAATAAGGGAAGAAAGAACTCAGGAAGTCTCCAATGGTTGCAGGTTGTTGCGGCACAAGGTCCTCCTCCAATGGAAGCCACGGCAAAGCTCTCCTCCTCTGCCTCTTGCGACAAAGGGTGTTTCTGTGTGTGGATGGTGATGGCTACGAATTATGGTGTCGTATAGGGGGTGGTAACCTGCAGCAAAGCCACAAAATATGTATATATAGGCATGGCAAACCCTAGGAAATCAGGTTACGACTTGGACTTAGCAGAAATAAAGGATTAGGGCCTTAGGGTGCGTCACAAGGCTTAAATCCATCAGGAAAAGGGTTTAGCCCAATTAATTTCTGAAAAGGCTTTGCACAATCCAAATCCACAAGGGAATAGGCTAATTAAATCAGAATCCAAGAGGAATAAGGGTAGGGAAGGTGCGGCAGCAATTGGAGGGAAGGGGATGGAGTGCAAGGCAAGGCAAAGGCCTTCCAGAAAAGTTTGGGGCGCCAGATTTTTAGGACTTCTAGAAAGGAGTGTTGTGGCATGTTTCTAGATGGCAAAGACCTCCTAAAAATAGGTTTTAGGCATCCTATTAGGAAAAGGAGTCACCCTTGCAGCTGGAATTAAGATAGGATAAGATTAGATAAGGATAAGATAAGATAAGGTTGGTTTGGATAATGTTCCATGTTTGTAGCTGATTCCTTATCTTCTTTGACTTGAATTTGTTTCTCCAACTTTTAAACACATTCCTAGCCTCATTTGAACTTCAAATTCGTCCATTCCTTGTGCTCCATACGCATGCAATCCATTTCAACCCAGAATTGCTCCAAAATGCTCTAAAATGCACTTTCTTGCCAACTTTGTCAATTGGACCTACAAACACACGAAAATAGCTTAAAACACTATAATAAACATAAACTAACTAAGTAAATGCAAGAAAACAAGCCAACTAAGTCGCATAAATATGCTCCTATCAATTTTGTGAAAACTAACATTTTTGCTAGGTTTGGAATGCCTAGAGTTCTCATCAGTGATGGAGGCTCCCATTTTTGTAATCGAACCATTGAAGCTTTGCTCAAGAAGTACAACGTTACGCATAAGGTTTCAACACCTTATCATCCTCAAACCAATGGGCAAGCCGAGGTTTCGAATAGGGAGATCAAGCAAATACTAGAGAAAACCGTGGGGCCAACAAGGAGGGACTGGAGCTTGCGCTTGGATGATGCTGATAGGAGCATATTTACATCACTTAGTTAGCTTGTTTCCTTGCATTTACGTTGTTAGTTCTTAGTTATTTTAGTCTTTTAAGCCATTTTCGTGTGTTTTCAGGTTCTAAGGGCTAAAGGAGCAAGAAAGTGCATTTTGGTGCTTTTTGGAGCAGTTTTGGGCTTGGAATGGATTGCACATGCTTGGAGCTAAGTGGATGGACGAAATTGAAGATCAAATGAGCTTAGGATTGAATGAAAAATGAAGAGTTCAAAATTGGAAGCCAAAGTTTCTAAAGTTGGAAGTTTCTATTCCTGGAGGTTTCCATTCTTGAAAGTTTCTATTGTTGGCTTAGAAGTTTCCTAATCCTTCCTCACCCATGTTCCAGCCATAAAAAGGTTTCAAAACATGTTAGGTTGCCTCATTACATGTTTCTAGAAGTCCTAGAACCTTTCCCTAACCTTGCCGCATATCTCCTTGCCCTTTTCTTCCAAAATATGCCACATAAGTGCCTTTCCCTTTCTCTCCACAACCTTGCCGCACAAGGGATCCTTTTCTTTCCTATTTTCTGACCCAAAATCACATTCCCTTTGTGTTCTATGCCTTGCCGCACAAGGAGGAGCTTTTCTTACTTATTTTGTGCCTCAAAACACATTCCTAAATCTGTCTTACATATTCTGCCGAATTTCACTTTCTTATTCTCTTTGATTTTCTGATTCTTTCTTACCTATTAAATTGTGAGACAAATGATAGGAGCATATTTACATCACTTACTTAGCTTGTTTCCTTGCATTTAGGTTGTTAGTTCTTAGTTATTTTAGTATTTTAAGCTATTTTCGTGTGTTTTCAGGTTCTAAGAGCTAAAGGAGCAAGAAAGTGCATTTTGGTGCCTTTTGGAGCAGTTTTGGGCTTGGAATGGATTGCACATGCTTGGAGCTAAGTGGATGGACGAAATTGAAGATCAAATGAGCTGAGGATTGAATGAAAAATGAAGAGTTCAAAATTGGAAGCCAAAGTTTCTAAAGTTGGAAGTTTCTATTCCTGGAGGTTTCCATTCTTGAAAGTTTCTATTGTTGGCTTAGAAGTTTCCTAATCCTTCCTCACCCATGTTCCAGCCATAAAAGGGTTTCAAAACATGTTAGGTTGCCTCATTACATGTTTCTAGAAGTCCTAGAACCTTTCCCTAACCTTGCCGCATATCTCCTTGCCCTTTTCTTCCAAAATATGCCACATAAGTGCCTTTCCCTTTCTCTCCACAACCTTGCCGCACAAGGGATCCTTTTCTTTCCTATTTTCTGACCCAAAATCACATTCCCTTTGTGTTCTATGCCTTGCCGCACAAGGAGGAGCTTTTCTTACTTATTTTGTGCCTCAAAACACATTCCTAAATCTGTCTTACATATTCTGCCGAATTTCACTTTCTTATTCTCTTTGATTTTCTGATTCTTTCTTACCTATTAAATTGTGAGACAAATGATAGGAGCATATTTACATCACTTACTTAGCTTGTTTCCTTGCATTTAGGTTGTTAGTTCTTAGTTATTTTAGTATTTTAAGCTATTTTCGTGTGTTTTCAGGTTCTAAGAGCTAAAGGAGCAAGAAAGTGCATTTTGGTGCCTTTTGGAGCAGTTTTGGGCTTGGAATGGATTGCACATGCTTGGAGCTAAGTGGATGGACGAAATTGAAGATCAAATGAGCTTAGGATTGAATGAAGCATGAAGAGTTCAAAATTGGAAGCCAAAGTTTCTAAAGTTGGAAGTTTCTATTCTTGGAGGTTTCCATTCTTGAAAGTTTCTATTGTTGTCTTAGAAGTTTCCTAATCCTTCCTTACCTATGTTCCAGCCATAAAAGGGTTCCAAAACATGTTAGGTTGCGTCATTACATGTTTCTAGAAGTCCTAGAACCTTTCCCTAACGTTGCCGCATATCTCCTTTCCCTTTCTTCCAAAATCTGCCACATAAGTGCCGTTCCCTTTCTTTCCACAACCTTGCCGCACAAGGGATCCTTTTCTTTCCTATTTTCTGACCCAAAATCACATTCCTTTTGTGTTCTACGCCTTGCCGCACAAGGAGGAGCCTTTCTTACTTATTTTGTGCCTCAAAACACATTCCTAAATCTGCCTTACATATTCTGCCGAATTTCACTTTCTTATTCTCTTTGATTTTCTGATTCTTTCTTACCTATTAAACTGTGAGACAAATTAGCTAAGTTATGAACCTTTCCTATTATTTTCTGATTGCCTTTCAACCCTGGCCCTATAATAAAGCCATCCGCACCATTTAGTCTCTCTCTCTCTGTGAACAGATTCTCTGCATCCATTCCATCCACCTATCTACCTATCCATCCTCTACCACCCATCACCACCCATTCTACACACCTTAACTCCTTGTGCCGCAGCTTTACAAAGGAAGAAGGAAAGGATTAACATGAAGTCGTGCCTAGCCATTCAAGACATTGGATTGCTGGAACGTTTCTAGGTGTAAGCTATCTTTGTTTTCAATGTTTAATCTAATTTCTCTTTGTTTTGCTGTGAACATGAGAAGCTAAACCCTTTTGGCTAGGGGAAGATTCAAAGCCATGAACGTACTTGCAATATGAATTGATTACCTTCAGTTGTGATTTCATAAGTTGTGAATTGAATTTGTTTAACTGCTTGATTGATAACTTATTTGTGTATGTTTATTAAGAGTGCACACTTAGTTTGCATGCATGAATTTGATGCTAGAATATAAGGGAGTTTCACCTAATAGTTACAAACTTATATTCACAAGTAGTGGAGGTCGCTTATAAACGATCGCGTTAAATGAATTCTTGGCAGGAGTTTCATGCTCATCATAGTAACGAATTCCTCGTCAATACTTATAGTTTTCATGATGCTTAATGATCTCTGATTGTATCTTTATTGTGATGTTCACGTAAAGGACTTTTAGAGAATGTTTTGAATTGTTGTATGCGCTTTCCCATCCAATTCAATAACTTAAGGAGAACTTGAAGGTTAATTTAAGTGGACCTAATTAACCTGGGGTGTTGAGTTTCATGATTTATCGAAAGAACAACTGAAAATTGGTTTATGTGCAAGTGTCATGTGTGGAGAAGAACCCTCTAGCTAGCCCATCATCCATCCAATTCACCAATTTCGTGCAAATCTATTTAGTTTTAGTTTCTGTTTTGTTTTTAGCTTAATTTCGTCCAAAACCCAATCCCCCTTTACTTTCTTGTGTTAGATTAGTTAAAAGTGTGTTTAAATCTGTCCAATTTAGTGTTTTGAGTCTTACTAGTCTAGAATTCGTCCAAATCAGTCCCTAGTGTCTGTTTTGAGTCTTTTTGGTTGTTTTAAGCTGTTTTGAGTCTTTGAAGTTTGTTTTGAGTCTTGTGAATCTTGTTAAGTGTTTTTAACTTTTTTTTTTTTATGTTTTTGAGTCAGTTTAGAGGTTTTAGCAAGCCCTCCTAATCCCCGGTCCAGAACGATCCCTACTTGCAGCTATACTACAATTGTCAACAAGAGGGTTTAATTTGTGTGCTGTTTTACATCGCATCAACAAATTAGCTAAGTTATGAACCTTTCCTATTATTTTCTGATTGCCTTTCAACCCTAGCTCTATAAATAAAGCCATCCACCCCATTTAGTCTCTGCCTCTCTGAATAGATTCTCTGCATCCATTCCATCCACCTATCTACCTATCCATCCTCTACCACCCATCACCACCCATTCTACACACCTTAACCCCTTGTGCTGCAACTCTACAAAGGAAGAAGGAGAGGATTAACTTGAAGTCGTGCCTAGCCATTCAAGACGTTGGATTGCTGGAACGTTTCTAGCTGTAATCTATCTTTTTTTTCAATGTTTAATCTAATTTCTCTTTGCTTTGCTGTGAACATGAGTGGTTAAACCCCTCTCGGCTAGGGGGAAATTCAAAGCCATGAACATACTTGCAATATGAATTGATTACCTTCAGTTGTGATTTCATAAATTTTGAATTCAATTTGCTTAACTGTTTGATTCAAAACTTATTCTTGTATGTTGATTGGGGTTGCCAACTTAATTTGCATGCATGAATTTGATGCTAGAATATAAGGGATTTTCACCTAATCGTTATAAACTTATATTCACAAGTAGTGAAAGTCGCTGGTCACGATCATGTTAAGTAGATTCCTAGCAGGAGTATCATGCGCTTTCATAGTTACGAATGCCCTGCCAATGCTTATGATTTTCATAGAGTTTAATGATCTTTGATTGTCTCTCTATTATGCGCTTTCATGTAGGGAACTTTTGAAGAATAATTTGATTACGATGCGCTACTTCCGTCCAATTCAATGACATAAGGAAAATCTGAGGGTTAATTTAAGCGTACCTAATTAATCTGGGGTGTTGAGGTTCATGGTTTATTGAAAGAACAACTGAAAATTAATTTGTATGCAAGTGTGTCATGTGTGGAGAAAAACCTTCTAGCTAGCCCATCATCCATCCAATTCACCAAATTCTTCCAAATCTGTTTAGTTTTAGTTTCTGTTTGTTTTTACTTTAATTTCGTCCAAAACTCAATTCCCCTTTACTTGGTTGTGTTAGATTAGTTAGAATCTGTCCAAACTCGTGTCTTTTAGTGTTTTGAGTCAAGTAAAGTTAGGAATTCGTCCAATAACTCCCTAGTATCTGTTTTGAGTCTATTTCATTGTTTTGTGCTGTTTTGAGTCTTTCTAGTTAGTTTTGAGTCTTTTCAGTTTGTATTGAGTCTATAGAGTCTAGTTAAGTGTTTTTAAGTTTCTTTTTGTGTTTTTGTGTTTTAAAGTCAGTTTAGTTTAGATTAGCAATCCCTCCTAATCCCCGGTCCAGAACGATCCCTACTTATACATATACTACAATTGTCAAAAGAGGGTTTAATTTGTGTGCTGTTTTACATCGCATCAGATGCATTGTGGGCTTATCGTACGGCCTACAAAACTCCCTTGGGCATATCACCTTTTCGGCTCATCTATGGCAAGCCATGCCATTTGCCCGTCGAGTTAGAGCACAAAGCACATTGGGCTGTGAAGACCATCAACTTGGATTTAGATGCCGCATGGGTGCATAGAAAGCTCCAATTGAATGAACTCGAGGAGATTAGGCACGAGGCTTACGAGAATGCCCGCATTTACAAGGACAAGACCAAGGCGTATCATGACAAGATGCTTCGTACAAAGACATTCTCTAAGGGGCAGAAAGTGCTCCTCTTTGATTATCGCCTTCGATTATTCCCCGGTAAGTTACGTTCCAAGTGGATTGGACCCCTTGTTGTTACTAATGTTTTTCCTCAGGGTGCAGTCCAAGTCCAAAGCTTGAAAACCGGACATGAGTTCAAGGTGAATGGGCATCGTTTGAAGCCCTATTATGATGTGATAAAAGTTAAGCACACAAATTAAACCCTCTTGTTGTCAAATTGTAGTAAAGATGCAAGTAGGGATCGTTCTAGACCGGGGATTACGAGGGCTTGCTAAAACCTCAAAACTGACTCAAAAACATTAAAACAAAGTTAAAAACGTTGAAAAGACTCAAAAGACTCAAGACAAGTTCACAAGACTCAAAATAAGCTAAAAACACTCAAAACTGCCTAAAAACACTAACTAGGTAGTTTCTGACACTAAACACAATTTTGGATGAAAATAAGGTATTGGCTTGACTCAAAACATTTAAAAGCAGAAACAAAACAGATTTTCAACACTTTGAAACAAAAAAGTAAAAGGGGTTTTTGTTTTGGACGAATTTAAACTAACAAAACAGATTGTAAAACTAAACAGCTTTTAAACGAATTTGGGAACTTAGATGGATGATGGGCTAGCTAGAGGCTCTTTCTCCACACAGGACATGTATGCAAACGACTCAATTTCCAGTTACTCCTTCATTGAATTATGAACGACAATGCCCCAAATTAACCGTGACATCTGATAGGAGCATATTTATGCTACTTAGTTAGTGTGTTTTCTTGCATTTGCTTAGCTATTTGTTGCTTAGTATAGTGTTTAAAGTCATTTTCGTGTGTTTTTAGGTCCTAGAAGCAAAGTTGGCAAAAAGATGCATTTTGGAGCATTTTAGAGCAAATCTGGGCTTGGAATGGTTAGCAGAAGCAATGGGCATGAAGATGGACGAATTTGGAGTTTAAATGGAGTTGGGAATATGTTTCAAGGTTGGAGAAATAAATTCAAATCATTGAAGATAAGGAATCAGCTCAAAAGAAGGAGAATTATCCAAAACATTATCCAAAACAACCTTATCTTATCTTATCTTATCCAATCCTTACCTTATCTTATCCTAATCTTATCCTAACCTGTTTTCTTCAGTTTAGGGGACTTAAAACCTGATTTCTAGAAGTCCTCTCCATTCTCCTACAAAAGTGGCGCCCCAAACTCTTCTAGAAACCCCAAAATCTGCCCAGAAACACATTCTTTCTAGAACCCTATAAATCTGGCGTCTCCTTCCCTTCTAGAATCCTTTTTCCTTGCCTTGCAAGGCATTCCCTGCCTTATCCCTTTGTGCCGCACCTTTCAGGCCCTTTCCCTCTTGGATTCTGATTGTTAGGCCTTTTCCTTGTGGATTTGGGTTCTACAAATCCTTCTCAGAAATCAATTGGGCCATAATCCTTTTTCCTACATATTCTGCCGCACCTAGGGTCCTAATCCCTTGCTTATGCTGAGTCCAAGTCCTAAACTGATTTCCCTAGGGTTTGCCATGCTATATATACATATTCCCAAGCCTTGCCGCAGACCACCACCCATCCATACGAATTCTACACCCCCATATACATTCAGAAATCCATATTTTGCTGCAGAGAAGGGAAGACAAGGCTGTGCCGTGGCTTCCATTGGAGAAGGAGGAGTTCTTTCTTCTCTTGTTTCGTTTCTATGTTTAATTTAACTTGCTTTTCAATTATGTTGAACATGTGGAACTAATTTCGTTTTAGTTAGAGGTGGATTCAAAGCCATGGACATATGTTTGATATGAATTGATTACCTTCAGTTATTGTTTCATAAATTATGAATGTGATTTACTTATCTGTTTTATGAAGAACTTGTTCTTGTGTGTTGATTAAGGATGCATACTTAGTTTACATGCATGAATTTGATGCTAGGATATAAGGGAATTTCACCTAATCGTTATGAACTTATATTCACAAGTAGTAAAGGTTGCTAGTCACAATCATGTTAAGTAAACCCTAGGCTGGATTAACATGCGTCTTCCATAGTTATGAATGCCTTGTCAATGTTTATGATTTCCATGGAACTTAATGATCTTTGATATGTATCTCTATCATGCGTATTCCATAGTTAGGGGACTTGATAAGAATAATTTGGTTGTGATGCGTTATCCATTCAATTCAATGAACTTAGGGAAATCTGGGAATTAATTAGTGCAATACAATTAATTCGAAGCATTGTCATTCATGGTTTATCGAAAGAATAACTGGAAATCAATTCGTATGCATATGTTCATGTGTGGAGAAGAACCCTCTAACTAGTTTTCACCCCTGAATTCACCTTTATCTCTTTCAATTTACTTTGTTTGCTTAAATCTGCTTAGTTTTGCTTAAATCGTCCAAAAACCCCCTTAGTTCTTAATTGAGTCTTAGTTTGTTTAAATTCGTCCAAATCTGTCTCCTTTTAGTGTTTTGAGTCTAACTAGTCCAAAAGTCATCCAATTCATCCCTTAGAATCTGTTTTGAGTCTGTTTAAGTCAGTTTGGTTGTTTTGAGTCTATTTAGCCTGTTTTGAGTCTCTAGTGTCTAGAATCTGCCTAGTTGAGTTTTATTTGTTGTTTTAAGTTTGGTTTGTGTTATTTGAGTCAAGTTAGGTTGTTTTAGGTTGTCTAGAGTTAAAATTCGTTCAGATTGACCCATAGTACCTGTTTTCATTGTCTAGAGTCCAGTTTTAGTGTTTTAGAGTTTAATTTGTATAGATTAGCATCCCTTCTAATCCCCGGCCTTAAACAATCCCTACTTTCATATACTACGTCGATAGGGTTTTAATTTGAGTGTCAAGTAATTCTCACATCAACATCACTAGTTAACCCTCAGATTTTCCTTGTATTATTGGATTGTTACTCAAAACAGCAAACAAACACTCAAAACTGCCTTAAAACCACTTTCTGGGCAGTTTTGAGCACTAAGGAAGAATTTGGACGAAAACAGTTTATAACTTGACTCAAGACACTTAAAAACACAGACTAAATTGATTTCTAGCTAAATTGACACTTCAAAATAAAGGGGGAATTGGTTTTGACGAAATTGAAAACAAAACATAAACTTTGTAAAACAAAACAGATTGTAAAACGAAATTGGTTAGCTAAGGGGTTCTTCTCCACACATGTCATACTTGCATACAAAACGATTTCTAATTGCTTTTCAATAAATCATGAATTCTCAACGCCCCAGATTAACCGTGAATTGCACTAATTAACCCTCAGATTTTCCTAACGTTATTGAATTGGATGATTGCATACGACAACCCAAAGCATTCCCCACAAGTTCCCTACATGAATTGCATAATAGAGATACAAGCAAGAATCATTAAGTTCTATGAAAACCATAAGCATTGACGAGGCATTCGTTACTATGAATTGCATGAAACTTATGCCAAGAATTTACTTAACACAATTGAGATCATCAACCTTTACTACTTGTGAATATAATTCTGTAACGATTAGGTGAAACTTCCTTATATCCTAGCATTAGATTTATGCATGCAACTAAGTTGGCCACCTCAATCAACACACACAAATCAGTTTTAATATGAACAGATAAGTAAATTGAATTCACAATTTATGAAACGCAATTAGAGGTAATCAAGTCATATAGCAAGTATAAACATGGTTTCGAATCCCCCCCTAGCCAAGGGGGGTTTAGTTCCTCATACGTACAAAACAAAGAGTATTGAATTTAAACATTGAAATCAAAGGAAAGGAAACACCTAAAACTTCCAGCAATTCAAACTTGAATGGCATGCACGTCCAAGGCTCCTTCTCCTCCTCTTTGCTGCGGCACAAGGTCTAGGGACAGATTTTGGGGGTTATGAATGGTGTAGAAGGCTGGGTTAATGGCTAGGATGGATGTATGGTGCGGCAGGGAGTGAATTAGGTCAGAAACTATGGAGAATGGTGAAGGATGGGTGCAGCAGAGAGTGGTGGATGATTTCTGGCATGAATGATGTATATGGAGGTGGTGTAACCTGCGGCAACCCTTTAAACTTATATATATAGGCACCACAAACCCTAGGTAAATCAGATTAGGACTTCTAGAAAGCCAAATCCATCCAGAAATAGGTTTAAAACAATCAGATTTCTAATGGGAAAAGGCCTAAGGTGCGGCAGGTTTGGATAAGGAGGGATAAGGCTTCTAGAAAGCCTTGCAAGGCAAGGAAATCAGATTCTAGAAGGGAAGGAGGCGCCAGATTTTCAGGGTTCTAGAAGGAATGTGTTTTGTGGCAGATTTTGGGGCTTCTAGAAGGATTTGGGGCGCCACTTTTATAGGACAAGGGATAAGACTTCTAGAAATCAGGTTTTAAGTCCCCTAAACTGAAGAAAACAGGTTAGGATAAGATTAGGATAAGATTGGATAAGATAAGGTAAGATAAGGTTGCTTTGGATAATGTTTTGGATAATTCTCCTTCTTTTGAGCTGATTCCTTATCTTCTTTATCTTTGACTTCTTTCTTCCATCTTCTTAGCTGATTTCAAGCCTTTATATCTTCAATTTCGTCCATCAACTTGCCTCCATGCTTGCACTACCCAATCTTGGCCAAAAAATGCTCTAGAATGCTCCAAATTGCTTCTTTTTGCATACTTGCCCTTAGAACCTGAAAATACATCAAACTAGCTTAAAAGACTACTTTAACTAAAGAAAAACAACATAAATGCACAAGAACAAGCTAACTAAGGTGCATAAATATGCCCCTATCAATTGGATGACATCATTCGACAACCCAAAGCATTCTTCAAAAGTCCCCTACATGACATCATAATAGAGATACAATCAAAGATCATTACGTTCAATGAAAATCATAAGCATTGACAAAACACTTGCAACTATGACATCATGTCACTCATGCTAGGAATTGAACTTAACACGATTGTGACTAGCAACCTTCACTACATATGAATATAAGTTTGTAACGATTATGTGAAACTCCCTTATACTCTAGCATCAGATTTATGCATGCCAATTAAGTGTCGACCCTCAATCAACAAACACAAATAAGTTCTTAATCAAACAGTTAAGCCAATTGCATTCACAAATCAAGAATTCGTAACTGGAATGTATCAACTCAAATTGCACACATAATCATAGCTTTGAAATCATCCCTAGCCAAAAGTGGTTTAGCCACTCATGTTTTTAGCAAATCGAAAGGAAAAAGAAATTAAACATTGTAAACATAGAATGAATTACACCTAGAATGCTCCAACAATCAAGCTTGAACATCCAAGAGTCCTTCCTTCTTTCTCCTTGCTGCGGTACAAAGGTGGGTGAAGTGTATGGGATGTGTTTTGGGGTCAGGAATGTGTTTAGGGTGAAAGAGAGTTGCGGCAAAGGTGTAGGTGTGAATTCTGACGTGAATGGATGAAGGGGAGAATGAATGGAACCTTTTATGCGGCACAGAGATGTTTTATTTAAAGACTTAGGGTAATAAAGCTAGGAAACAATTTAGGAAACAGAAATTAAACCAAAACATTAAGGGAAATAGGAATTAAAGTCAGAATCCTAAGAGAATTGGGCAAGTAGGTGCGGCAAGGATGGAAAGGGTAAGGGAATGCCTTGCAAGGCAAGGAAAAAGGATTTCCTTGCTGATTTAGGTCCAGAAATTAGGCAAGTGAGGGCTACCTAGCACGGCAAGGATGGGAAACAAGGGGATGGTGCGGCAAAGGCAGATTTGGTGCAAGGAAGGTTCAATTTGTGTCCTAAAATGCATAGGAGGCCTTCAATGTTGCTGGAACTTAGGGACAATTAGGATTAGGAAAGGTCAAACCAAAATAGGAAACCTTGGCTTAACTTTCCTACTTCAAGTAGGAATCCTTGTTTGAGTAGGAATCCATCTCCAATTAGGAATCCTTCTTCAATTAGGAATCCTAACATCTTCAATTCTTCAATTTCATCCATTCCTTTTGCTCCAAGCATGTGATATCCATTCCAAGCCCAATTTTGCTCCAAAAGGCTCCAAAATGCACCTTCTTGCATACTTTCTCCTTAGAACCTGAAAACATACGAAAATGGCTTAAAAGACTAAAATAACTAAGAAATAACAACGTAAATGCACAAGAACAAGCAAACTAAATCGCAAAAATATGCTCCTA
This sequence comes from Heteromeles arbutifolia, assembly GCA_024362995.1. Classification (NCBI taxonomy): domain Eukaryota; kingdom Viridiplantae; phylum Streptophyta; class Magnoliopsida; order Rosales; family Rosaceae; genus Heteromeles; species Heteromeles arbutifolia. The sequence continues at coordinate 23,907,646 of JANCRC010000011.1, read as the reverse complement.
TCAAATTCCCCCACACTTAGCTTTTGCTAGTCCTCGAGCAAAACAAAGCAAACAAAGAAAACAAAACGAAACAAGACAAACAAAACACAACCTAAACCTTCCAACATTTGCCTTAGGGATTCCCAATGCACATGACATGTCAAAAATCATTATTCCCACAGGTTTTAGTCATCTTCACACTTGAGCACATACTTGATCACAGTCACCACTTACTAGTTCACATTTAACCAATTAAAATGATGTTTTGTATATAGTAACATGCCTTAGAGAAATTGCTCAATTCCTTGCAAGATACTCTCTATTTTCACACACATTTTCTGACTACACACCCTACACTAGTTATATGTGAGAAGATTGATGTAAACATGAAAACTAATACTCACATATGTTGCAACAAAGAAAGCACTTTCTGGAGTTAATAAGCATATATGAATATGATCTCATGAACGGAATGCTACTACTTAGATGCGAGAACCAGTGACACCATATGCTCATACCAATTCCAAACTCCATATATTGAAACACACAACACCCAAGATCGAAGTTAAAGGGGTGTAACGGGGCAAAGGGTGTTGGGTAAGAAAGAAAGGATATAGAAAACAAGGGTTCTTAAAGAATAGCAAGCAAAGCAATGAAATCAACACTTAGAATTCAATTTTGAATGCAGAAATCAACTTTAACACAAAAAAGGGAAGATTTACACATTCTGGGGCCGAATTTTGATGTTTTGGACCCTTCCTTCAACAATCAACACTTGTGAGCTCATTCTCACTTATTTTTCAACTCTTTTTCATTCTTTTCACAACTTTTTCTTTTTCTTTTCCTTTTTCCACGAATTTTCTTTTCTTTTGAAACACAAAATGTCGAACTGAGCTTAAAACAACCAATCCTTCCCCCACACTTAATTTACTGCATAATGTAGATCAAAACGAATTCATTTTAAGTTATGCTTCACTATCCTTTAAGAACAAGGGTATGGATAGTCCTACACTAGGCTAGGTAAGGATAATGGGGTTAACAAAGAACATAGGCTAAACAAGGCTCAAAGGGGTTAAACCTACAAAACATATGAAAAGGGGGTACGGCTGTTTAGCTATGGTGGTCACTACACAACTTCATCTTGATATGTGTTATGCAAATCAATGTCATGCTTTGAATGGAACGGGCATGAGTTCTAGTATTTGGAACTAAATGATGAAACGCCTTCTAAGTAGCAACCAAGCAAAGAATAATGAGATCATGCAACGACTTTAGAAAACAAAGAATCACAGATTAATAATTCTCCAAAAGAACGTTTAGGCTCAAGTCTCTCAGGGATGTAGCATTAATTTGAGTTCCTTCCTTGAAGCATGTTACAAAAACTGATTTTTTTTCCTTTATGATTGCATGTGAATTCATAAATTATAACCACAACCAAGCATAAACCAAAGAGTAAATCAAACTTTCATCCATGTTTATAACTCTCTTTAACAGTCATGTAATTAAAAACCAAATCCTCATCATTGTGTTGGAAGGTACCTAAGACACAAACACACAAAAACAACTCTTTTTGGGTTTTTCAAAACAATTTTTCAAATTTTTATGAGATTTTCGGATTTTTAAGTCAAGACACACTAAAACACTCCAAAACAGCTTAAAAACACTTAAAAACAGTGAGAAACAACTTAAGAAGTAATGGGTGATAAAATCTCACGAATTTGCAGCAAAAACACTTTGTTACCCCCCCCACACTTAAATCAAACATTGTCCTCAATGTTTCAAGCATAAACTCACACAAAAACAAACAAACTAACAAACAAACACACTCAACATGGCAGAAAAGCAACAACAACAAAGAGAAGGGTTTAGGAACGCAAATCTGGAATTGGAGTGATCCCTAGGTCTTCCTTTGTTGAATGCATGGGTTGCCTCCCAAGTAGCGCTTGCTTTAACGTCTTGCAGCAGGATGAAAAACTCAGTCACTCCCTATTGGAGCCCACGGCTTGGAGAGAGATCTCCTCCACAACCTGCCCCACGGCACTCTCATAGTTATGGCTTCAATCGATGTCCGTTTACCTTGAATTCTTGTCCATTCCTTAAGCTTTGGACTTGAACTGCACCATATGGAAAAACATTAGTAACAACAAAAGGTCCAATCCACTTAGACCATAACTTACCAGGGAATAAACGTAAACGGGAGTTGAAAAGCAACACTTTCTGCCCAATGGAGAATGTTTTGCCTCGAATCATCTTGTCATGAAACGCCTTTGTTTTCTCCTTGTAAATCCGGGCATTCTCATATGCTTCGTTCCTTAGCTCCTCAAGTTCATTCAATTGGAGCTTCCTATGCATTCCAGCAGCATCTAAGTCCAAATTGAATGTTTTCACAGCCTGATAGGAGCATATTTATGCGACTTTGTTAGCTTGTTTCCTTGCATTTTCTTAGTTAGTTTCTACTTATTTAAGTGTTTTAAGCAATTTTCATGTATTTGTAGGTTCAAATGACAAAGTTGGCAAGAAAGTGCAATTTGGAGCATTTTAGAGCAATTTTGGGCTTGGAATGGATATCACAAGATTGGAGCAAGATGGATGGACGAATTTGAAGTTCACGAGAGGCTAGGAATGTGCAAAAGAGTTGAAGAAATAAATCTAGGTCAAAGAAGATAAGGAATCAGCTACAAAGAAGGAGAATTATCCAAAACCTTATCCAACCTTATCTTATCCAAACTAACCTTATCTTATCTTATCCTAATCCTTTCCTAACTTAATTCCTGTTGCAAAAGGGTTTTAATTTCAGTTTAGGAGACATAAAAACCTGATTTCTAGGAACCTTATCCTCTCCTACAAAGGTGCCGCACCCTTGTCCTTGATCCCTTGGGTTTTTGACCTTCTAGATGTCCTATTTCCTGCTGGGATTACATAACCTTTTGCCCTTAGGATTGTGTTATTATTTTCCTACAGAAACTACATTTTGCAATCCTTGTCCTACACTAAATGTTTGTGCCGCACCTCCCCCTATAAATACACTATTTTGCTGCACCATTCAGACCACCACCCTCTACCATAACTCACCTACATCCATCCACCACCATTCACCACACACTCTTGTGCCGCAGCTTTGCAAAGGAAGGAAGGAAGAAATCTGGAGCGTTTCTAGGTGTTTTCTATCTTTGTCTCAATGTTTAATTTAAGTTTTCTTTGTTTGCTTGTGGACATGAGGTACTAATTTCTTTATAGTTAGAGGTGAATTTGAAGCCATGATTATATGTTATATATGAATGGATTACGTCCAGTTATTGTTTCTTAAGACTAGAATGTGATTTGCTTAACTGAGTTATTAAAACCTGTTTGTGTGTGTTAATTGGGGGTCGACACTTAATTTGCACGCATGAATTTGATGCTAGAGTATAAGGGAGTTTCACCTAATCATTATGAACTTATATTCACAAGTAGTAAAGGTTGCTAGTCACAATCATGTTAAGTAAGTCCTAGTCAAGAGTATCATGCTGTCATAGTTACGAATGCCTCGTCAACACTTATGATTTTCAAAGAACTTAATGACCTTTGATATGTTTTCTATCATGCTGACATAGTTAGGAGACTTGATAAGGATAATTTGGTTGTAATGCGTCTTTCATTCAATTCAATGAACTAAGGAAAATCTGACGGTTAATTTGTGCAGTCACAGTTAACTTGGGGTGTTGTCATTCATGTCTAAAGGAATAATAACTGGAAATTGGTTCATATGCATATATCATGTGTGGAGAAGGACCCTCTAACTAGCCTTTCACCCATCCAAAGCACCCAATTTCGTACCTTTGTTACTTTGTTTCTTTAATTTGCTTAGTTTTAGTTAATTTCGTCAAAAACCCAATCCCCTTTACTTTTTTGTGTCAACTGAGTTAGAATCTGTTTAATTTTGTGTCTTTTAGCATTTTGAGTCAAGTCAAAGTTAGAATTCATCCAAATAACTCCCTAGAGTCTGTTTTGAGTCTAGTTGTTAGTTTTGTGCTGTTTTGAGTTGTTTTAAGTCTTTAGAGTCTAGTTAAGTGTTTTTAAGTTTAGTTTTGTGTTTTTGAGTCAGATTTGCGTAGAATAGCGTCCCTTCTAATCCCCGGCTAGAACGATCCCTACTTACACATACTACATTGATAGGGTTTGAGTTTGAGTGCAATTTAATTTAAATGTTTTCACAGCCCAATGTGCCTTGTGCTCTAGTTCCACAGGTAGATGACACGGCTTGCCATAGATTAGCCGAAATGGAGACATCCCTAGAGGTGTTTTGTAGGCAGTTCGATACGCCCACAATGCATCTGATTGGAGCATATTTATGCGACTTAGTTAGCTTGTTTTCATGCATTTACGTTGTTAGTTCTTAGTTAATTTTGTATTTTAAGCTATTTTCGTGTATTTGTAGGTTTAAAGTGTCAAGATGGCAAAAAGAAGCAATTTGGAGCATTCTAGAGCATTTTTGGGCCAAGATTGGGTAGTGCAAGCATGGAGGCAAGTTGATGGACGAAATTGAAGATACAAAGGCTTGAAATCAGCTAAAAAGAGGGAAGAAAGAAGTCAAAGATAAAGAAGATAAGGAATCAGCTCAAAAGAAGGAGAATTATCCAAAACATTATCCAAACAACCTTATCTTATCTTATCTTACCCAATCCTTACCTGTTTTCTTCAGTTTAGGGGACTTAAAACCTGATTTCTAGAAGTCCTATCCATTCCCCTACAAAAGTGGCGCCCCAAACTCTTCTAGAAACCCCAAAATCTGCCACAAAACACATTCTTTCTAGAACCCTATAAATCTGGCGTCTCCCTCCTTTCTAGAAGGCCTTTGCCTTGCCTTGCACTCAATTCCCTGCCTTATCCAAGCCATGCCGTGCATCCCTATCCCTTTCCCTCTCAGATTCTGATTTGTTAGCCTATTTTCTTGTGGATTTGGGTTCTACAAATCCTTCTCAGAAATCAATTGGGCCATAATCCTTTTTCCTACATATTCTGCCGCACCTAGGGTCCTAATCCCTTGCTTATGCTGAGTCCAAGTCCTAAACTGATTCCCCTAGGGTTTGCCATGCTATATATACATATTTCCAAGCCTTGCCGCAGACCACCACCCATCCATACGAATTCTACACCCCCATATACATTCAGAAATCCATATTTTGCTGCAGAGAAGGGAAGACCCTGCCGTGGCTTCCATTGGAGAAGGAGGAGTTCTTTCTTCTCTTGTTTCGTTTCTATGTTTAATTTAACTTGCTTTTCAATTATGTTGAACATGTGGAACTAATTTCGTTTTAGTTAGAGGTGGATTCAAAGCCATGGACATATGTTTGATATGAATTGATTACCTTCAGTTATTGTTTCATAAATTATGAATGTGATTTACTTATCTGTTTTATGAAGAACTTGTTCTTGTGTGTTGATTAAGGAGGCCTACTTAGTTTACATGCATGAATTTGATGCTAGGATATAAGGGAATTTCACCTAATCGTTATGAACTTATATTCACAAGTAGTAAAGATTGCTAGTCACAATTGTGTTAAGTAAATCCTAGGCAAGAGTAACATGCGTATTCCATAGTTATGAATGCCTTGTCAATGTTTATGATTTCCATGGAACTTAATGATCTTTGATATGTATCTCTATCATGCGTATTCCATAGTTAGGGGACTTGATAAGAATAATTTGGTTGTGATGCGTTATCCATTCAATTCAATGAACTTAGGGAAATCTGGGAATTAATTAGTGCAATACAATTAATTCGAAGCATTGTCATTCATGGTTTATCGAAAGAATAACTGGAAATCAATTCGTATGCATATGTTCATGTGTGGAGAAGAACCCTCTAACTAGTTTTCACCCCTGAATTCACCTTTATCTCTTTCAATTTACTTTGTTTGCTTAAATCTGCTTAGTTTTGCTTAAATCGTCCAAAAAACCCCCTAGTTCTTAATTGAGTCTTAGTTTGTTTAAATTCGTCCAAATCTGTCCCCTTTTAGTGTTTTGAGTCTAACTAGTCCAAAAGTCATCCAATTCACCCCTTATAACCTGTTTTGAGTCTGTTTAAGTTAGTTTTGTTGTTTTGAGTCTATTTAGCCTGTTTTGAGTCTCTAGTGTCTAGAATCTGCCTAGTTGAGTTTTATTTGTTGTTTTAAGTTTGTTTTGTGTTATTTGAGTCAAGTTAGGTTGTTTTAGGTTGTCTAGAGTTAAAATTCGTTCAGATTGACCCATAGTACCTGTTTTCATTGTCTAGAGTCCAGTTTTAGTGTTTTAGAGTTTAATTTGTATAGATTAGCATCCCTTCTAATCCCCGGCCTTAAACGATCCCTACTTTCATATACTACGTCGATAGGGTTTTAATTTGAGTGTCAAGTAATTCTCACATCAGCATCGTCTAAACGCAAGCTCCATTCCTTCCGGGTTGGCCCAACAGTCTTCTCCAAGATTTGCTTGATTTCTCTATTCGAAACTTCGGCTTGGCCACTTGTTTGAGGATGATAAGGTGTCGAAACCTTATGCTTGACATTGTATTTCTTAAACAGGGCCTCAATGGTGCGATTGCAAAAATGTGACCCTCCATCATTGATGAAGACCCGTGGCATCCCAAATCTAGAGAAAATGTTAGTTTTGTTGAAATCTGCAACCACTCTAGAATCGTTAGTACGGGTAGCCTGTGCTTCTACCCATTTGGAAACATAATCAACTGCAAGCAAGATATAAGTGAAACCATATGAAGAAGGAAAGGGACCCATGAAATCAATACCCCAAACATCAAAAATTTCAACATTGAAGATAGGGTTTTGCGGCATTTGATCACTGGCATCTATGCTACCTGTTCTTTCACATCGATCACATGTTAAACAAAACATTCAAGCATCTTTAAACAATGTAGGCCAATAAAAACCACACTCTAACACCTTGAGGGCTGTTCTTTGGGTGCCAAAATGACCTCCACATTCATAAGAGTGGCAAAAGGCCAAAATAGAATTAAACTCAAAATTATGCACACATCGTTGAACAATCTGATCTGGGCAATACTTCCACAAATATAGATCATCCCACACATAAAATCGTGCATCATTCTTAAGTTTGTCACGTTGGGGTTTAGTGAAAGTGGTTGGAAAATGTTTAGTTACCAAGTAGTTCATCAAATCTGTGTACCATGGTTCACTTACCTCGATGGACAACAATTGCTCATCCGGGAATGTCTCTGAAATAGGGAGAGAGTCCTCTTCATGCACCATACGGCTCAGGTGGTCAGCTACCAAGTTTTCTTGTCCCGAATTTCAATGTCGAATTCTTGTAGCAGGAGCATCCAACGAATCTGCCTTGGTTTGGCCTCCTTCTTGGGGAGAAGATACTTCAAGGCTGCATGGTCAGAATATACAATCACTTTAGTGCCAATTAAGTATGAACGAAATTTATCTAAAGCAAAGACAACGGCAAGAAGTTCTTTTTCCGTTGTAGAATAGTTTAATTGAGCATCATTCAATGTCCGTGAGGCATAGTAGATGACATGCGGCCTCTTGTCCTTCCTTTGTCCTAAAACAGCCCCTACAGCATAATCGGATGCGTCACACATGAGCTCGAAAGGAAGACTCCAATCAGGTGGAACAATAATTGGGGCTGTGGTCAGCAACTCCTTGAGTTGTGTGAAGGATGCCGTGCACTCCTCATTGAAATCAAACGCCACATCTTTTTGAAGGAGTCGGCAAAGAGGTTGGGAAACCTTTGAGAAATCTTTGATGAATCGTCGATAGAAACCTGCATGTCCAAGAAAAGAACGAACCTCTCTAATCGAAGTAGGAGAGGGCAAGTGACGTACAAGATCTATCTTTGACTTATCAACCTCAATACCATTTTTAGAGATGATATGACCTAAAACTATGCCTTGTTTAACCATAAAATGACACTTTTCCCAATTGAGAACAAGGTTAGTTTCAATGCATCGTTTTAAGATCAAACTGAGATTATGCAAACATCCATCAAATGAATCACCAAAGACGCTGAAATCATCCATAAAAACTTCAATAATTTTCTCAACATAATCTGAAAATATGCTCATCATGCATCTTTGAAATGTGGCAGGTGCATTGCATAAACCAAATGGCATGCGACGATAAGCAAATGTACCAAATGGGCATGTGAAAGTGGTTTTTTCTTGGTCCTCAGGTGCTATGATAATTTGATTGTAACCAGAATAACCATCAAGAAAACAATAGAATGCATAACCTGCTAACCTTTCAAGCATTTGATCAATGAATGGCAAAGGGAAGTGATCCTTCCTTGTGGTGGCGTTGAGCTTCCTATAATCGATACAAACCCTCCAACCTATTTGGATTCGAGTAGGCACAAGCTCATTCTCTTCATTCTTCACAACTGTCACTCCGGACTTCTTAGGGACCACTTGGACTAGAGAGACCCAACGGCTATCAGAAATTGGGTAGATCACTCCACAATCTAAGAGCTTGATGATTTCCTTCTTCACAACGTCCATCATGGGTGGATTGAGTTGACGTTGTGCTTCTCTAGATGGTTTGGCGCCTTCTTCCAATAGTATTCGATGCATGCAAGTGGTTGGGCAAATTCCCTTTATATCTGCCAATGTCCACCTAATGGCAGTTTTGTATTCCCGAAGTACTCTTGCCAACTTGTCCTCCTCTTGTGCCGTGAGTGAAGAAGAGATGATGATGGGCAGCATCTCTTGTTCTCCCAAAAACACATACTTCAAATGGCTAGGCAATGGTTTAAGCTCTAGGGAAGGTGGCTGGATTATGGAAGGAAGCAACTTGTTAGTCGAAACGGAAAGTCAAGTTTGGTTAGGAAACTTACCAATATGTTCTGGATTTGACTTGAGGGCAACAACTATTTCCACCAATTCCTCTTGAATAGGCACAGCAAGGTTGTCCTTGTTGTTGCTGTGGGTATGCCTAAGTGCCAACCCTTCGTTTTTTAGTCCAATGCTTTGTGTGAGGGTCTGTTCAAGTGCATCCTCACTCAAATTGTCAAGGAATTCCTGCGCAAAAGAGTCAATGATATCAATAGAGAAACAAGAGTGATTATCATGAGGATATCTCATAGCATCATAAATATTGAAATCAATCACTTCCCCATCAAATTCCATGGTCAATGTTCCTTTAAATACGTCTATCTTTGTTCGGGCAGTCTTCATGAATGGTCGGCCAAGTAAGAGTGGTAATGGAGGAGAATGGTCCGAATCTTCCATTTCAAGCACGTAGAAGTCCGCCGGAAAGACTAGGTGATTCACCTGCACTAAAACATCCTCCAAAACGCCTTTTGGATATGCATTAGATCTATCGGCCAATTGAATAACTACTCCATCATTTTTCAATTCACCCAAGTTCATAGATGCATAGATTGAATAAGGCATGACATTTATTGATGCACCTAAGTCTAACATGGCAGATTCAAAATGAGTATTGCCAATAACACAAGGAATTGTAAAACTGCCAGGATCTTTGCATTTAGGAGGTAATTTTCTTTGCAAAATGGCTGAGACATTCTCACTTACTCTTACCACCTCTTTGTTCGAAGCCCTCTTTCTTGTAGTGCACAACTCCTTCAGAAACTTAGCATACTTGGGAACTTGTTTAATGGCATCTAGAAGTGGAATGTTGACTTGCACCTTCCTAAATGTATCCAAAATGTCCTTTTCGCTTTCCTCCTTCTTTGTTTGCATGAATCTGCGAGGAAAGGGTGCATTGGATGGAATAAGGTTAGAATTAACACAATTGGAACCCAACTTACCTGTGATGGCCGATTTAGGGTTGCAAGGAGTGCACGGCAAGGTTGTCTTCTTCCTTGCCGTGGGTGTGTGTTGGGCATCCTCATCTTGTTGCAGCTTATCATCCTCCGTTTGGGCAGATTTTGATGCTTGGGGGTCCGTTCCAACTTCTTTTCCACTTCTCAACAAAATGGCCTTGGCAGATTCAAATCCTTCCTTTGGATTCACAATGGTTGAGCTAGGAAGTTTGCCTTGTTCCCTGAATTGCCCTAGGAACTCTGAAATCTACCCCACTTGTTTCTCCAACTCATCTACCTTTTTGTCCCTAGTTTGCATACACTGGGCCATAGAAGTTAGTAATTGAAAAATCTGATCATTATCAACGGACGAACCTGATTTGGTTTGGGTAGGTTGTGCTTGGGGTTGTGTGGATGTGTATGGTTTTGAATAGAAACCCGGGGGCTGCTGCCTAAATGCACTTTGTTGTTGATTTTGTTGGGGTTCTCGCCATTTGAAATTTGGATGATCTCTCCAACCTGGATTGTATGTGTTAGAGAAAGGATCACTTCTTGGTTGTTGATTCCCAAAACCCATGGCATTGGCAGATTCCCACCCTCCATTCTCAATCAGTTGCGGGCACTTATCAGAGGGATGTCCTTGCATGGAACACACACCACAAACAACCACACTTTGTACTTTTGGTCCTTCCACAACCTGAGAAAGAATAGTGGTAAGATTAGCCATTTGATTTTGAAGTTCGGAAATAGCACTTACCTCATTCACTTGCTGTTGTTGCCGTGAGGTGCTTCTTTGTCCAACACCTTCATATTGTTGAGCGTTCAAAGCTCGATTAGCAATCAAGGTCTTGGCAGCCATGGGTGTTTTGTCCACCAAAGCTCCTCCCGCTGAGGCATCTAGCATTTGAAGTTCAATGGAGAAGCTCCTCCTTCATTTGATGATGTGGACATGAAGCAACAAGAGTTTTAAAACGTTCATAATAAATGGGAAACTATTCACCTTCATTTTGCTGAATGCCACTAATCCTCTTGCGTAGAAGAATGACTCGAGAAGTTGGGAAAAACTTCTCTAAGAATGCCCGTTTCATGCTCTCCCAAGATGTGACAGTTCCAGGGGCTAATTCATACAACCAATCTTTAGCCTTTTCCAAGAGAGAAAAAGGAAAAGCCTTCATCTTCAATATGCTTCCATTGACATTGACAGGGGTCATGCTTGAACACACCACTTCGAACTCTTTCAAGTGCTTGTTTGGATCCTCCATGGACAGCCCATGGTACTTTGGAATGTGGTGCAACAAGCTAGACTTCAACTCAAACTCCTCAGTCTTGCCTTGAGCAGCCGTGGGGTATTGGGTGCATAGGGGTGTGGCATTGTCCAATCCCGAGGCAGAAAGCTCCTTGATTGTTCGATCGTCCGCTGCCATGGCTAATGCTTCCTCTAAAATCTGAGCCGTGGCTTCCTCCTCCACTTGTACTTCGTCTTCTTCAAGATTTGGTGCAGGTTGAGATGATTGGGGCTCTTGTTGATTCTTATTTTTCCTCAAAGTCCTCTCAAAATCGTCGTCAAAGTCCAAAATATTCCTACGAACAGGTTGAGAGCTTCGAGTCATAAACTAGTACCTAAAAACAAGAGAACAAAACAAAGTCAGAAACTTAAACAAACTAAAAAAAATCAAACAGAAAGAAAAATCCAAGGGATTAGGAAAGTTGCTAATCCCCGGCAACGGCGCCAAAAATTTGATGTGATAAAAGTTAAGCACAGAAATTAAACCCTTTTGTTGTCAAATTGTAGTAAAGATGCAAGTAGGGATCGTTCTAGACCGGGGATTAGAAGGGCTTGCTAAAACCTCAAAACTGACTCAAAAACATTAAAACAAAGTTAAAAACGTTGAAAAGACTCAAAAGACTCAAGACAAGTTCACAAGACTCAAAATAAGCTAAAAACACTCAAAACTGCCTAAAAACACTAACTAGGCAGTTTCTGACACTAAACACAATTTTGGACGAAAATAAGGTATTGGCTTGACTCAAAACACTTAAAAGCATAAACAAAACAGATTTTCACCACTTTGAAACAAGAAAGTAAAAGGGGGTTTTGTTTTGGACGAATTTAAACTAACAAAACAGATTGTAAAACTAAACAGCTTTTAAACGAATTTGGGAACTTAGATGGATGAAAGGGCTAGCTAGAGGCTCTTTCTCCACACATGACATGTATGCAAACGACTCGATTTCCAGTTACTCCTTCATTGAATTATGAACGACAATGCCCCAAATTAACCGTGACATCACTAGTTAACCCTCAGATTTTCCTTGTATTATTGGATTGGATGACATCATTCGACAACCCATGAATGCGATTCACTTATCTGTTTGATTAAAACTTATTCTTGTATTTGGGTTAAGGGTGCACACTTAGTTTACATGCATGAATCTGATGCTACAATATAAGGGAATTTCACCTAATTGTTATGAACTTATATTTATGAGCAGTAAAGGTTGCTAGTCACAATCATGTTAAGTGAATCCATGGCAGGAGTATCGTCATGCTTTTCATAGTTACGAATGCCTTGTCAATGCTTATGATTTTCATAGAACTTAATGATCTTTGAATGTATCTCTATTATGCGTATTCCATGTAGGGAACTTGATAAGAATAATTTGATTGTCGATGCGTTATCCATCCAATTCAACGAATTAAGGAAAATCTGAAAGTTGATTTGTGCATTCACGATTAATTTGGGGCATTGTCATTCATGGTTTAAAGAATCAATACTGGAAATCAATTTGTATGCATATGTTTCATGTGTGGAGAAGGATCCTCTAACTAGCTTTTTACCCTTGAATTCACCTTAATTTCGTTTTAACTTACTTTGTTTGCTGCAATTTACTTAGTTTTGTCAAATTCGTCCAAAAACCCCCTCAGTTCTTATTTGTGTTTTAGTTTTGTCAAATTCGTCCAAATATGTCCCCTTTCAGTGTTTTGAGTCTTACTAGTCTAGAATTTGTCCAATTCACTCTCTAGTATCTGTTTTGAGTCTATTTAGCTTAGTTTGTGTGTTTTGAGTCAATTTGGTCAGTTTTGAGTCATAAGAGTCTAGTTTAATGTTTTAGAGTTTAAATTGTGTAGATTAGCATCCCTTCTAATCTCCAGCCTAAAACAATCCCTACTTTCATATACTACGTCGATAGGGTTTTAATTTGAGTGTCAAGTAATTTTCACATCAAATTTTGGCGCCGTTGCCGGGGATTAGCAAACTTGCTAATCCCCCTAGTTTCTGCCATGTGTTTTAGTTTGCTTTTGTTTTTGTTTTGCTTTGTTTCCTGAGTTTGTTTTGTTTTCTTTGTTTTAGGTACTAGTGTATGACTCGAAGTTCTCAACCCGTTCACGCACATATCTTGGATTTTAACGACGATTTTGAACGAGATTTGAGAAGGAAGAGGAAGCACCCAGAACCCAATCCACCTAGTGCTAGCTCTAGTTCTGAATCTGAGTTTGAAGAAGAGGAAGAACAAGCCATGGCTGTGGATAATCGTACAATCAAAGAACTTTCAGCCTCGGGATTGGACAATGCCGTGCCCTTATGCATTCAATATCCTGGGGCGGCTCAAGGCAAGACTGATGAGTTTGAATTGAAATCAAGCTTGTTGCGTCACATTCCTAAGTACCATGGGCTGTCCATGGAAGATCCAAACAAGCATTTGAAGGAATTTGAGGTGGTGTGCTCAAGCATGACACTAATCAACGTAGATGGGAATATTCTGAAGATGAAAGCCTTTATTCTCTCTATTTGAAAAGGCTAAGGATTGGTTATTCGAATTGGCACCTGGAACGGTCACTTCTTGGGAAAGCATGAAAAGAGCATTTTTAGAGAAATTCTTCCCAACTTCGAGAGTTATTCTTTTGAGGAAGAGAATTAGTAGCATTGAACAAAGCCAAGGAGAATCTTTTCCAGCTTACTATGAACGTTTCAAGGCTCTAGTTGCATCGTGCCCTCAACATCAAATGAAGGAAGAACTTCTAAGTCAATATTTCTATGAAGGACTTCTTCCAATTGAGAGACAAATGCTTGATGCTTCAGCGGTTGGTGCCTTGGTTGACAAAACCCCGGTAGCTGCCAAGATCTTAATTGCAAACAGAGCCTTGAATGCACAACAATACGAAGGTGTTGGACAAAGGGACCCCCCACGGCAACAACAAGTGAATGAGGTAATTGCAATTTCTGAACTTCAATCTTAAATGGTTAATCTCACTGTTCTTTTGTCACAGGTTGTCGATGGATCCAAAATGCAAGGTCTGGCCATATGTGGAGTGTGCTCTATGCAGGGGTATCTCAATGATCAAGGCCCTCAATTGATAGAGAATAGAGGATGGGAAAGTGCCAATGTCGTGGGCTATCAAGGCCAAAATCAACCACATAATGATCCATACTCCAATACTTACAATCCGCGTTGGAGAAATCACCCAAACTTCAAGTGGAGGGAGCCTCAACAACCTCAACAACAAGGTGGATTTAGACAGCAAACTCTCGGGTTCTATCAAAGGCCATTCGAACCAATGCAACTTCAACCACAATCTGCTCAACCAAACTCATGTTCGCTATTTGATAATGATCAAGCTATTCAACTACTAACTTCTGTAGCCCAGGGATTACAAAATCAAAATAATCGAATAGCAAATCAAGACAAGGAGATGAGCGACATGAAGAAGCAAATAGGGCAGATTTCAGAGTTCCTTGGGCAGTTTCGAGAAGAAGGTAAACTTCCTAGTTCAACCATTGTGAATCCAAATGGAGGATTTGAAATCGCTAAAGCCATCATGTTGAGAAGTGGAAAAGAAGTTGGAATTGACCCACAACCATCCAAATCAAGCCAAAAAGAAGATGAAAAGTTGCTGATTGAAGAGAAGGAGCAAGACAAGCCCACGGCAAGGAAGGAACCATCCTTGCCGCAGCCCCCTAAGCCTTCCCACACTGTCCAATTCAGGTAAGGGTGGTTCAAATTTGACTCATTCTAACCTAATTCCACCAAATCTGCCTTTCCCTAGCAGGTTTATGCAAGCTAGGAACGAAGATAATGAACAAGACATTCTAGAGACCTTTAAGAAGGTGCATGTCAATATCCCGCTCCTTGATGCTATAAAGCAAATCCCGAAGTACGCTAAGTTTTTAAAGAAGCTATGTACAACAAGGAAACGGATTCGGGAGAAAGAGGTGGTACATGTAAGTGAGAATGTCTCTACAATGTTGCAAAGAAAGCTGCCATCTAAATGCAAAGATCCAGGTAGGTTCACAATCCCTTATGTAATTGGTACTACAAGGTTGACCACGCTATGCTAGATTTAGGTGCATCAATAAATGTCATGCCATATTCCGTTTATGTATCCATGAATCTAGGGGAGCTTAAAAATGATGGTGTTATTATTCAATTAGCCGATCGATTTAATGCATATCCGAAAGGAGTTTTGGAAGATGTTTTGGTGCAGGTAGACCACTTGATTTTTCCTGCAGATTTCTATGTGCTTGATATGGAGGACTCAGCCCACTCTCCACCATCGCCACTCTTACTTGGACGACCTTTCATGAAAACTGCTCAAACCAAGATTGACGTGGCCAAGGGAGCAGTAACTATTGCGTTTGGTGGTGATATGATTAGTTTTAATATTTCTGAATCTGTTGAGAATACTAATGACGTTCGTTCTTGTTTTGTCATTGATGTAATAAAAAATAAAGGGCTGGAACATTCAGCACCAATCAAGAAGGATGCATTTCAAACCACCAACGAAGAGGGAATTGGAGTGAAGCACAAGGATTGCACGGCCACAACCCTCAAACCCCCAAATCTGCCCGAGAGCACCCCACATGCATTTGTTGATAGTGCTGCCACTTCATTGCAGTACATTGGTAAGCCACCTATTCCAATTTCGATTCCCATTTCAAGTAATAGGTTGTTACCTTGTATGGTGCAGGTCCCCAATCAAATACAAACTGGTGGGAATGATTACATTGACTTTAGAATGCTCAACACCCCAATCAGGAAGGATTACTATCCCCTTCCATTCATAGAGCCAATGTATGAGTATTTTAAGGAGCATGTCGTGGAGAATTTACCCCTCCATGCTGTTGGCCCTATTCAAGCTTAAAAGGAGGTATCGTCCGGCTGGAAGACGTTAAAGCAAGCGCTTCTTGGGAGGCAACCCATGTGTTCAAACGAGGAGAAGATGGAATTCGAGCTCCAAAAACCAGATTTGCGTTCTTTAACCCTTCTCTTTACTGCTTTTACTTTGCCATATTTGTCATGCTTGTAGTTGTGTTGTTTGCTTGCTTATGTGTGAGTCTATATCTAAAACATTGAGGACAATGTTTGGTTTATGTGTGGGGGGTAAATGATAGGAGCATATTTATGCGACTTAGTTAGCTTGTTTTCATGCATTTATGTTGTTAGCTCTTAGTTAAATTTGTATTTTAAGCTATTTTCCTGTGTTTGTAGGTTCTAAGTGTCAAGATGGCAAAAAGAAGCAATTTGGAGCATTCTAGAGCATTTTTGGGCCAAGATTGGGTAGTGCAATCATGGAGGCAAGTTGACGGACGAATTTGAAGATACAAAGCCTTGAAATCAGCTAAGAAGATGGAAGAAAGAAGTCAAAGATGAAGAAGATAAGGAATCAGCTATAAAGAAGGGGAATTATCCAAAACATTATCCAAACTACCTTATTTTATCCAAACCTTATCTTATCTTATCCTAATCTTATCCTACCTTGTTTTCAGCTACAAAAGAGATTTAATTTCAGTTTAGGAGACTTAAAACCTGATTCTAGAAGTCTTATCCCTTGTCCTATAAATCTGGCGCCTCCTTCCCTTCTAGAATCCTTTTTCCTTGCCTTGCAAGGCATTCCCTGCCTTATCCCTCTTTGCCGTGCATTCCCTATCCCTTTCCCTCTTGGATTCTGATTTGTTAGCCTATTTCCTTGTGGATTTGGGTTCTACAAATCCTTTTCAGAAATTAATTGGGCCATAATCCTTTTTCCTAATGGATTCACACATTCTGCCACACCTAGGGTCCTAATCCCTTGCTTATGCTAAGTCCAAGTCCTAAACTGATTTCCCTAGGGTTTGCCATGCTATATATACATATTTCCAAGCCTTGCTGCACACCACCACCCATCCATACGAATTCTACACATCTCAGCCATTTCAAACACCATTCACAAACCCTAAAACCACTTGTGCCGCAGCCTTGCAATGAGGAAGGAGAGGAGGAGCAGCTTTGGAGCGTGTTGCACCCAATCTGGAGTGCTGGGCGTTCTTAGGTGTTTTCTACCTTATGTTTTCGTTGATTAATTTAGTTTTCCTTTGTTTTGCTGTAATCATGAGAGGCTAAATTCGTTTTTAGCTAGAGGCTACTTTGAAACCATGATTTTGTGTGTGATATGACTTGATAAATTTCAGTTACAGATTCTTGAAGTATGAATGCAATTGGCTTAACTGTTTGAATTAGAACTTATTTCTGTTTGTTGGTTAAGGGTCGACACTTAATTGGCATGCATAAATTTGATGCTAGGATAGAAGTGAGTTTCACATAATCGTTACAAACTTATGTTCACAAGTAGTAAAGGTTGTTGGAACAATCGTGTTAAGTTCAATTCTTGGTGTGAGTAACATGATGTCATATTTATGAATGCCTCGTCAATGCTTATGATTCTCATTGAGCGTAATGATCTCTGATTGTGTCTCTATTATGATGTCATGTAGGGAAATTGATGAGAATAATTTGGTTGTAGATGAGTTGTCCGTCCAATTCAATGAAATTAGGAGAATCTGAGGATTAATTAGTGATTGACACGGTTAATCTGGGGCATTGTCATTCATAATTCAATGAAAACGTAACTGGAAATCAAGTTATATGCATATAAATCATGTGTGGATAAGGAAACCTCTAGCTAGTTCACCATCCATCCTAAAAACCCAATTTTGTCTAAATCTGCCTAGTTTAAAGTCTTTGTTTGTTTTAACTTAGTTTCACTATTGATGTGAGAATTACTTGACACTCAAATTAAAACCCTATCGACGTAGTATATGAAAGTAGGGATCGTTTAAGGCCGGGGATTAGAAGGGATGCTAATCTATACAAATTAAACTCTAAAACACTAAAACTGGACTCTAGACAATGAAAACAAGTACTAGGGATCAATTTGGACGAATTTTAACTCTAGACACCTTTAAACAACCTAACTTGACTCAAATAACTCAAAACAAACTCAAAACAGCAAATAGAATTCAATTAAACAGTTTCTGGACTCTAGAGACTCAAAACAAGCTAAATAGACCTAAAACACACAAAACAAGTTATCTAGACTCTAAACTAACACCTAAGATAGATTTGAACGAAATTAAGACTCAAATTGACTCAAAAGACTAAAAGACTCAAGATTTGACGAATTTAGACCTTACTAACACAAACTAAAATCAGGGGATTGTTTTTGAACGAATTTAAACTTAAACAAACAAAATTGTAAAGACAACTTAAAAAGGCACGAAATTGGTGATTTAAATGGGTGAATGGCTAGTTAGAGGGATCCTTATCCACACATAAACATATGCATACAACTTGATTCCCAGTTACTCTTTCGATAAACCATGAATGACAATGTTCCGAATTAATTGTATTGAACTAATCAATTCCCAGATTTCCCTAGATTCATTGAATTGAATGGATAACGCATCACAACCAAATTATTCTTTCTCAAACTCCCTAACTATGGAATACGCATGATAGAGACATTCAACAAAGATCATTAAGTTCAATGGAAATCATGAACATTGACAAGGCATTCATAACTATGGAAGACGCATGTTAATCCAGCCTAGGGTTTACTTAACATGATTGTGACTAGCAACCTTTACTACTTGTGAATATAAGTTCATAACGATTAGGTGAAATTCCCTTATATTCTAGCATCAAATTCATGCATGTAAACTAAGTATGCATCCTTAATCAACACACAAGAACAAGTTCTTAATAAAACAGATAAGTAAACCACATTCACAATTTATGAAATCATAACTGGAGTAAATCAAATCATAAGAAACATATATTCATGGCTTCAAATTCCCCCTCTAACTAATAGGGGTTTAATTCCTCATGATAGCAATTAAACAAAGAAAACTGAATTGAAACATTGAAAACAAGGATAGACAACACCTAAGAACGCTCCAGCAGTAGTCACGACTTAGAGTGGCACCTTCTCCTTCCTTCCTTGAATAGCTGCGGCACAAGAGGGGTTTTCTGGGTTTGTGTGGATGATATGGCACGGCAGGGGGTGAATTAGGTCAGAAACTATGGAGAATGGTGAAGGAAAGGGGCGGCAGAGAGTGGTGGATGATTTCTGGCGTGAATGATGTATATGGAGGGTGGTGTGGAATTCGTATGGATGGGTGGTGGTCTGCGGCAGGGCTTGGAAATATGTATATATAGCATGGCAAACCCTAGGGAAATCAGTTTAGGACTTGGACTTAGCAGAAAAATAGGATTAGGGCGCGGCAATTAATTTGGAAAAGGAATTGTGGTCCAATTAATTTCTGATAAGGATTTGTAGAACCCAAATCCGCAAGGAAAAGTCCTAACAATCAGAATCCAAGAGGGAAAGGGTAGGGGATGCCTTGCAAGGCAAGGAAAAAGGATTCTAGAAGGGAAGGAGACGCCAGATTTTTAGGCTTCTAGAAAGAATGTATTTCTGGGCAGATTTTGGGGTTTCTAGAAGAGTTTGGGGCGCCACTTTTGTAGGGGAATGGATAGGACTTCTAGAAATCAGGTTTTAAGTCCCCTAAACTGAAGAAAACAGGTTAGGATAAGATTAGGATAAGATAAGGTAAGGATTGGATAAGATAAGATAAGATAAGGTTGTTTTGGATAATGTTTTGGATGATTCTCCTTCTTTTGAGCTGATTCCTTATCTTCTTTATCTTTGACTTCTTTCTTCCATCTTCTTAGCTGATTTCAAGCCTTTATATCTTCAATTTCGTCCATCAACTTGCCTCCATGCTTGCACTACCCAATCTTGGCCCAAAAATGCTCTAGAATGCTCCAAATTGCCTCTTTTTGCCATCTTGACACTTTGAACCTACAAACACACGAAAATAGCTTAAAATACAAAATTAACTAAGAACTAACAACGTAAATGCATGAAAACAAGCTAACTAAGTCGCATAAATATGCTCCTATCAAATATAAAACCAATCCCCCTTCACTTGTTTGAGTCTAATTAGTTAGAATCTGTCTTAGTTTGTGTTTTTGTGTGTTTTGAGTCAAGTTTAATTCAATTTTCGTCCAAAGTTATGTCTAGTGTCTAGAATCTGTCCAATTAGTGTTTTTAAGCAGTTTTGAGTATTTTGAACCTGTTTTGAGTCTTACTAGTCTATTTAGAGTCTTTTGAGTCTTGTTTTGCTTATTTGAGTCAGTTTGTGTTAGATTAGCAAGCCCTCCTAATCCCCGGTCCAGAACGATCCCTACTTGCGTTTATACTACAATTGATAACAAGAGGGTTTAATTTGTGTGCTTAACTTTAATCACATCAGTAAACAAAGTGTTTTTCATGAAAATTCGTACGATTTTGTCACCCATCACTTCTAAAGTTGTTTCCCACTGTTTTTAAGAGTTTTTAGTGTGTTTTGAAGTGTTTTTATGTGCCTTGAGCAGAAAATCCGAAAAAGAAAGAAAAAATTGAAAAAAGTTTGAAAAATACAAAAAGAGTTGTTTTTGTGTGTTTGTTTGTGTGTTAGGGTACCTTCCAACACAATGATGAGGATTTGGTTTTTAATTGCATGACTGTTAAAGAAAGTTACAAGCATGGATAGAAGTTTGATATGCTCTTTGGTTTATGCTTAATTGTAGTTGTTGTTTACGAATTCACATGTAATCACAAAGAAAAAAAATCAGTTTTTGTAACATGCTTGAAGGAAGTAACTCAAAATAACGCTACAACCCTGAGAGACTTGAGCTGATAGGAGCATATTTACATCACTTAGTTAGCTTGTTTCCTTGCATTTAGGTTGTTAGTTCTTAGTTATTTTAGTTTTTTTAAGCCATTTTCGTGTGTTTTCAAGTTTTAAGGGCTAAAGGAGCAAGAAAGTGCATTTTGGTGCCTTTTGGAGCAGTTTTGGGCTTGGAATGGATTGCACATGCTTGGAGCTAAGTGGATGGACGAAATTGAAGATCAAATGAGCTTAGGATTGAATGAATAATGAAGAGTTCAAAATTGGAAGCCAAAGTTTCTAAAGTTGGAAGTTTCTATTCTTGGAGGTTTCCATTCTTGAAAGTTTCTATTCTTGGCTTAGAGTTTCCTAATCCTTCCGCACCTATGTTCCAGCCATAAAAGGGTTCCAAAACATGTTAGGTTGCCTCATTACATGTTTCTAGAAGTCCTAGAACCTTTCCCTAACCTTGCCGCATATCTCCTTTCTCTTTCTTTCAAAATCTGCCACATAATTGCCTTTCCCTTTCTTTCCACAACCTTGCCGCACAAGGGATCCTTTTCTTGCCTATTTTCTGCCCAAAAATACTTCCTCTTTCTCTTACAAATCAATGCCACACCTTCTTTCCCTTTCTCTCTTAATTTCTGACCTTTAAATCACATTCATTTTCTCTCCTACATATTCTGCCGAATTTCACATTCCTATTTCTCTTTAAATTCTGATTCTTTCTTACCTATTAAATTGTGGAACCATAATAGCTAAGTTATGAACCTTTCCTATTATTTTCTGATTGCCTTTCAACCCTAGCCCTATAAATAAAGCCATCCGCACCATTTAGTCTCTCTCTCTGGGCGCAGAACAGATTCTCTGCGTCCATTCCATCCACCTATCTACCTATCCATCCTCTACCACCCATTCTACACACCTTAACCCCTTGTGCCGCAGCTTTACAAAGGAAGAATGAAAGGATTAACTTGAAGCCGTGACTAGCCATTCAAGACGTTGGATTGCTGGAACGTTTCTAGGTGTAATCTATCTTTGTTTTCAATGTTTAATTTAATTTCTCTTTGTTTTGCTGTGAACATGAGGAGCTAAACCCTTTTGGCTAGGGGTGATTTCAAAGCCATGATTATGTGTGCAATTTGAGTTGATAAATTCCAGTTATGAATTCTTGAATCGTGAATGCAATTGGCTTAACTATTTGATTAAGAACTTATTTGTGTTTGTTGATTGAGGGTCGACACTTAATTGGCATGCATAAATATGATGCTAGAGTATAAGGGAGTTTCACATAATCGTTACAAACTTATATTCATATGTAGTGAAGGTTGCTAGTCACAATCGCGTTAAGTTCAATTCCTAGCATGAGTGACATGATGTCATAGTTGCAAGTGCTTTGTCAATGCTTATGATTTTCATTGAACGTAATGATCTTTGATTGTATCTCTATTATGATGTCATGTAGGGGACTTTTGAAGAATGCTTTGGGTAGTCGAATGATGTCATCCAATCCAATAATACAAGGAAAATCTGAGGGTTAACTAGTGATGTCACGATTAATTTGGGGCATTGTCGTTCATAATTCAATGAAGGAGTAACTGGAAATTGAGTCGTTTGCATACATGTCATGTGTGGAGAAAGAGCCTTTAGCTAGCCCATCATCCATCCAATTCACCAATTTCGTGCAAATCTGTTTAGTTTTAGTTTCTATTTTGTTTTTAGCTTAATTTCGTCCAAAACCCAATCCCCCTTTACCTTCTTGTGTTAGATTAGTTAGAAGTGTGTTTAACTCTGTCCAATTTAATGTTTTGAGTCTTATTAGTCTAGAATTCGTCCAAATCAGTCCCTAGTGTCTGTTTTGAGTCTTTTTGGTTGTTTTAAGCTGTTTTGAGTCTTTTTAGTTTGTTTTGAGCCTTGTGAGTCTTGTTAAGTGTATTTAACTTTGTTTTTATGTTTTTGAGTGAGTTTAGAGGTTTTAGCAAGCCCTCCTAATCCCCGGTCCAGAACAATCCCTACTTGCATCTATACGACAATTGTCACAAGAGGGTTTAATTTGTGTGCTGTTGTACATCGCATCATGAGCCTAAATGTTTATTTGGAGAGTTATTAATCTTGACATTCTTGTTTTCTAAAGTCGTTGCATGATCTCATAATTCTTTGCTTGGTTGCTACTCAGAATGCGTTTCATCATTTAGTTCCAAATACTAGAACTCATGTCTGTTTCATTCAAAGCATGAAATTGATTAGCATAACAAATAACAAGATGAAGTTTTTTAGTTTAAACCAGAGCTAAAAAGCCTTAACCCTTTTGCATTATGATTTGTAGGTTTAACCCCGTTGAGCCTTGTTTAGCCTAATTTTCTTTGTTAGCCACATTATCCTTACCTAGCCTCGAATAGGACTATCCATACCCTTGTTCTTAAAGGATAGTGAAGCATGACTTAGAGGGAATTCCTTTTGATCGATATTATGCAGAAAAACAAGTGTGGGGGAAGGTTTTGTGTGCCAAAGAGAAAGGGCACGAGAAAAAGAAAAAAAAAAGAAAAAAAAAACCGTGAAAAGAAAAGAAAAGAAAGAAAAAGAGTTGAGAAACAAGTGAGAATGAGCTCACAAGTGTTGGTTGTTGAAGAAAGGGTCCAAAAGATTGAATCTGGCCCTAAAAGTTGTATGAATCTTCCCTTTCTGTTCAAAGTTTGTGGCTGCATTTCAGAAGGGAGTTCTAAGTGTTGATTTCATTGCTTTGCTTGCTATTGCTTTAAGAACATTTTTTTTCCTTACCTTTCTTTGTTAGCCAATACCCCTAGCCCCGTTACAACCCTATACTTCTATCTTGAGTGTTGTGTGTTTCAATATGTGGAGTTTGGGATTGGTATGAGCATATGGTATCCCTGGTTCTCGCGTCTAAGTAGTGGCATTCCATTCATGAGATCATATCTATACATGCTTAATAATTCCAGAAAGTGCCTTCTTTGTTATGACATATGTGAGCACTAGTTTTCTTGTTTACATCAATCTTCTCACATATACCTAGTGTAGGGTGTGTAGTTAGAAATTCTGTGTGAAAATAGAGTGTATATTTTGTGAGGAATTGAGGGATTCTCTAAGGCATGTTACTAGATTCAAAACATTGTTTTAATTGATTAAATGCGAGCTAGTAAGTGATGACTATGATTACGTATGTGCTTGAGAGTAGGGATGGCTAAAATCTATGTAGGTAGTGATTTTTAGCATGTTATGTACCATTGGAAATCCCTGAGGCGAATGTTGGAAGGTTTAGGAAGTTTTGTTTGTTTTGTTTTGCTCGAGGACTAGCAAAAGCTAAGTGTGGGGGCATTTGATAGGAGCATATTTATGCGACTTAGTTAGCTTGTTTCCTTGCATTTACTTAGTTAGTTTATGTTTATTATGGTGTTTTAAGCTACTTTCGTGTGTTTGTAGGTCCAATTGGCAAAGTTGGCAAGAAAGTGCATTTCAGAGCATTTTGGAGCAATTATGGGCTGAAATGGATTGCATGCATATGGAGCACAAGGAATGGACGAATTTGAAGTTCAAATGAGGCTAGGAATGTGTTTAAAAGTTGGAGAAACAAATTCAAGTCAAAGAAGATAAGGAATCAGCTACAAACATGGAACATTATCCAAACCAACCTTATCTTATCTTATCCTTATCTAATCTTATCCTATCTTAATTCCAGCTGCAAGGGGGACTCCTTTTCATAATAAGGTGCCTAAAAACTGTTTTTAGGAGGTCTTTTCCATCTACAAACATGCCACAACACTCCTTTCTAGAAGTCCTAAAAATCTGGCGCCCCAAACCTTTCTAGAAGGCCTTTGCCTTGCCTTGCACTCCATCCCCTTCCCTCCAATTGCTGCCGCACCTTCCCTACCCTTATTCCTCTTGGATTCTGATTTAATTAGCCTATTCCCTTGTGGATTTGGATTGTACAAAGCCTTTTCAGAAATTAATTGGGCTAAACCCCTTTCCTGATGGATTTAAGCCTTGTGCCGCACCCTAGGGCCCTAATCCTTTATTTCTGCTAAGTCCAAGTCGTAACCTAATTTCCCTAGGGTTTGCCATGCCTATATATACATATTTTGAGGCTTTGCTGCAGGTTACCACACCATAATTCGTAGCCATCACCATCCATACATAGAAACACCCTTTTCCGCAAGAAGGAGAGGAGGAGAGCTTTGCCGTGGCTTCCATTGGAGGAGGACCTTGTGCTGCAACAACCTGCAACCATTGGAGACTTCCTGAGTTCTTTCTTCCCTTATTTTAGTTTCAATGTTTATTTCAGATTGCTTTTCAATTGTCATGAACATGTGTAACTAAGTTTTTCTTAGTTAGAGGTGAATTCGAAGCCATGGACATATGTTTAATATGAATTGATTACCTCCAGTTATTGTTTCGTAAAATTTGATTGTCGATGCGTTATCCATCCAATTCAACGAATTAAGGAAAATCTGAAAGTTGATTTGTGCATTCACGATTAATTTGGGGCATTGTCATTCATGGTTTAAAGAAACAATACTGGAAATCAATTTGTATGCATATGTTTCATGTGTGGAGAAGGATCCTCTAACTAGCTTTTCACCCTTGAATTCACCTTAATTTCGTTTTAACTTACTTTGTTTGTTGCAATTTACTTAGTTTTGTCAAATTCATCCAAAAACCCCCTCAGTTCTTATTTGTGTTTTAGTTTTGTCAAATTTGCCAAATATGTCCCCTTTCAGTGTTTTGAGTCTTACTGATAGGAGCATATTTATGCTACTTAGTTAGTGTGTTTTCTTGCATTTGCTTAGCTATTTGTTGCTTAGTATAGTGTTTAAAGTCATTTTCGTGTGTTTTTAGGTCCAAGAAGCAAAGTTGGCAAAAAGATGCATTTTGGAGCATTTTAGAGCAAATCTGGGCTTGGAATGGATAGCACATGCAATGGGCATGAAGATGGACGAATTTGGAGTCTAAATGAAGTTGGGAATAGGTTTCAAGGTTGGAGAAATAAATTCAAATCATTGAAGATAAGGAATCAGCTCAAAAGAAGGAGGATTATCCAAAACATTATCCAAACAACCTTATCTTATCTTATCTTATCCAATCCTTATCTTATCTTAACAAACCTTATCCTATCCTAATCCATTTCTAATTCAATTCCTGGTACAATGAGGGTTTATTTTCTGATTGGGGGACATTTAAATTGAGTTTCTAGAAGCCTTATCCCTCCTTATCCAAATCTGCCGCACCTTAGGCCCTTTCCCATTGGAAATCTGATTGTTTTGAGCCTATTTCTGGATGGATTTGGCTTTCTAGAAGTCCTAATCTGATTCACCTAGGGTTTTTGGTGCCTATATATATATTAATCAACCCTTTGCCGTACACACCAACTCTCCATATACACCATTCACGCCAGAAATCATCCACCACTCTCTGTCGCCCCTTTCCTTCACCATTCTCCATAGTTTCTGACCTAATTCACCCCCTGCCGTGCCATATCATCCACACAAACCCAGAAAACCCCTCTAGTGCCGCAGCTATTCAAGGAAGGAAGGAGAAGGTGCCACTCTAAGTCGTGACTACTGCTGGAGCGTTCTTAGGTGTTGTCTATCTTTGTTTTTAATGTTTCAATTCAGTTTTCTTTGTTTAATTGCTATCATGAGGAACTAAACCCCTATTAGTTAGAGGGGGAATTTGAAGCCATGAATATATGTTTCTTATGATTTGATTTACTCCAGTTATGATTTCATAAATTGTGAATGTGGTTTGCTTATCTGTTTTATTAAGAACTTGTTCTTGTGTGTTAATTAAGGATGCATACTTAGTTTACATGCATGAATTTGATGCTAGAATATAAGGGAATTTCACCTAATCGTTATGAACTTATATTCGCAAGTAGTAAAGGTTGCTAGTCACAATCATGTTAAGTAAACCCTAGGCTGGATTAACATGCGTCTTCCATAGTTATGAATGCCTTGTCAATGTTCATGATTTCCATTGAACTTAATGATCTTTGTTGAATGTCTCTATCATGCGTATTCCATAGTTAGGGAGTTTGAGAAAGAATAATTTGGTTGTGATGCGTTATCCATTCAATTCAATGAATCTAGGGAAATCTGGGAATTGATTAGTTCAATACAATTAATTCAGAACATTGTCATTCATGGTTTATCGGAAGAGTAACTGGGAATCAAGTTGTATGCATATGTTTATGTGTGGATAAGGATCCTTCTAACTAGCCATTCACCCATTTAAATCACCAATTTCGTGCCTTTTTAAGTTGTCTTTACAATTTTGTTTGTTTAAGTTTAAATTCGTTCAAAAACAATCCCCTGCTTTTAGTTTGTGTTAGTAGAGTCTAAATTCGTCAAATCTTGAGTCTCTTAGTCTTTTGAGTCAATTTGAGTCTTAATTTCGTTCAAATCAGTCTTAGGTGTTAGTTTTGAGTCTAGATAACTTGTCTTGTGTGTTTTAGGTCTATTTAGCTTGTTTTGAGTCTCTAGAGTCCAGAAACTGTTTAATTGAATTCTATTTGCTGTTTTGAGTTTGTTTTGAGTTATTTGAGTCAAGTTAGGTTGTTTAAAGGTGTCTAGAGTTAAAATTCGTCCAAATTGATCCCTAGTACTTGTTTTCATTGTTTTAAGTCCAGTTTATTGTTTTAAGAGTCTAATTTGTGTAGATTAGCATCCCTTCTAATCCCCGGCCTAAAACGATCCCTACTTTCATATACTACGTCGATAGGGTTTTAATTTGAGTGTCAAGTAATTCTCACACCAAATTTTGGCGCCGTTGCCGGGGATTAGCAAACTTGCTAATCTCTTTAGTTTCTACCGTGCATTTTAACTTGTTTTTGTTTCTGTTTTGCTTAGTTTTCTGATTTGTTTTGTTTTCTTTGTTTTAGGTACTAGTGTATGACTCGAAGTTCTCACCCCGTTCACGCACATATCTTGGAGTTTAACGACGATTTTGAGCGAGATTTGAGAAGGAAGAGGAAGCACCCAGAACCTGATCTACTTAGTTCAAGTTCTAATTCCGAATCTGAAGTTGAGATTGAAGAGGATTTGGAAGAGGAGCACGACATGGCTGCAGATAACCGAACAATCAAAGAACTTTCAGCCTCGGGATTGGACAATGCGACCCCTTTATGCATTCAATATCCTAGGGCGGCTCAAGGCAAGACTGATGAGTTTGAATTGAAGTCTAGCTTGTTGCACCACATCCCCAAATTCCACGGGTTGTCCATGGAAGATCCGAACAAGCACTTGAAGGAATTTGAAGTGGTTTGTTCAAGCATGACCCCTGTCAATGTTGATGGGAGTATATTGAAGATGAAAGCCTTTCCATTCTCTCTTTTGGAAAAGGCTAAGGATTGGCTCTACGAACTAGCACCTGGAACCGTTACTTCGTGGGAAAGCATGAAGCGCGCATTCTTAGAGAAATTTTTCCCAACTTCAAGAGTCATTCTCTTGAGGAAAAGGATAAGTGGCATTCAACAAAACCAAGGGGAATCGTTTCCAGCCTATTATGAGCGTTTCAAGGCGCTTGTTGCTTCTTGTCCACAACACCAAATGAAGGAAGAGCTTCTCCTCCAATATTTCTATGAAGGACTTCTCCCCATTGAGAGACAAATGCTTGATGCTTCAGCGGGAGGAGCTTTGGTTGACAAAACACCCGTGGCTGCCAAGACTCTAATTGCAAATCGAGCCTTGAATGCGCAACAATACGAAGGAGTTGGACAGAGAGAAGGGCCACGGCAACAACAAGTGAATGAGGTAAATGCAATTTCAGAATTACAATCTCAAATGGCTAATCTCACTCTTCTTTTGTCACAGGTTGTGGATGGAACCAAAGCACAAGGGCCGGCCATATGTGGAGTGTGTTCTATGCAGGGACATCTCAACGATCAATGCCCTCAATTGATTGAGAATGGGGGGTGGGAAACTGATGCAAAATATATAAGCACACAAATTAAACCCTCTTTTTATCAATTGTAGCAAAGTATGTAAGTAGGGATCGTTCTAGGCCGGGGATTAGGAGGGACTGCTAAACCACTTGAAAACTGACTCAAAAACTTAAAACAAAGTTGAAACACTAAATTAGACTCAAAGAATGCAAAACTATACTCTAAAACACTAAAACAAACCAAAAGACTCAAAACAGCAAACAAACACTCAAAACTGCCTTAAAACCACTTTCTGGGCAGTTTTGAGCACTAAGGAAGAATTTGGACGAAAACAGTTTATAACTTGACTCAAAACACTCAAAAACACAAACTAAATTGATTTCTAACTAACTTGACACTTCAAAATAAAGGGGGAATTGGTTTTGACGAAATTGAAAACAAAACATAAACTTTGTAAAACAAAACAGATTGTAAAACGAAATTGGTTTAAATCAATGGATGGAAAGCTAGCTAAGGGGTTCTTCTCCACACATGTCATACTTGCATACAAAACGATTTCTAATTGCAATTCAATAACCCACGAATTCTCAACACTCCAAGTTAATTAGGTCTGCTTAAATTAACTTTCAGATTTCCCTTATGTCAATGAATTGGATGGAAACTGCGCATCACAATCAAATTATTCTTCAAGAGTTCTCTATATGAAAGCGCATACTAGAGATACAATCAAAGATCATTACGTTCAATGGAAACCATAAGTATTGACGAGGCACTTGTAACTATGAAAGCGCATGATACTTATGCCAAGAATTTACTTAACACAATTGAGATCATCAACCTTTACTACTTGTGAATATAAAGTTGTAACGATTTGGTGAAACTTCCTTATATCCTAGCATTAGATTTATGCATGACAATCAAGCGTGCACTCTCAACCAACACACACAAATCAGTTTAATTCAAATAGATAAGTAAATTGAATTCACAACTTATGAAACGCAATTAGAGGTAATCAAATCATATAGCAAGCATAAACATGGTTTCGAATCCCCCCCTAGCCAGAGGGGGTTTAGTTCCTCATACGTACAGAACAAAGAGTATTGAATTTAAACATTGAAATCAAAGGAAAGGAAACACCTAAAACTTCCAGCAATTCAAACTTGAATGGCATGCACGTCCCAGGGCTCCTTCTCCTCCTCTTTGCTGCGGCACAAGGTCTTGGGACAGGTTTAGGGGGTTATGAATGGTGTAGAAGGCTGGGTTAATGGCTAGGATGGATGTATGGTGCGGCAGGTAGTGAATTAGGTCAGAAATTATGGAGAATGGTGAAGGATGGGTGCGGCAGAGAGTGGTGAAGAGTTTCTGGCGAGAATGGTGTGTATGGAGGGTGTGTAACCTGCGGCAACCCTTAAAACTTATATATATAGGCACCACAAACCCTAGGGTAATCAGATTAGGACTTGGACTCAGCATTGCACAAGGAATTAGGGCCCTAGGTGCGGCAGAAATTGTGAATCCATTCGGAAAAAGGATTTTGGCCAATTGATTTCTGAAAAGGATTTGTAGAACCCAAATCCACAAGGAAAAAGCTTAATAAGTCAGAATCCAAGAGGGAATGGGAGTGAGAAGGCACGGCACAAAGGGATAAGGCAGGGAGCCTTGCAAGGCAAGGAAAAGACCTTCTAGAAAGGAGGGAGGCGCCAGATTTTTAGGCTTCCAGAAAGAATGTGTTTTGTGGCAGATTTTGGGGCTTCTAGAGGGATTTGGGGCGCCACTTTTATAGGACAAGGGATAAGACTTCTAGAAATCAGGTTTTAAGTCCCCTAAACTGAAGAAAACAGGTTAGGATAAGATTAGGATAAGATTGGATAAGATAAGATAAGATAAGGTTGTTTTAGATAATGTTTTGGATAATTCTCCTTCTTTTAAGCTGATTCCTTATCTTCTCTATCTTTGACTTCTTTCTTCCATCTTCTTAGCTGATTTTAAGCCTTTATATCTTCAATTTCGTCCATCAACTTGCCTCCATGCTTGCACTACCCCATCTTGGCCCAAAAATGCTCTAGAATGCTCCAAATTGCTTCTTTTTGCATACTTGCCCTTAGAACCTGAAAATACATCAAACTAGCTTAAAAGACTACTTTAACTAAGGAAAAACAACATAAATGCACAAGAACAAGCTAACTAAGGTGCATAAATATGCTCCTATCAAATTCCCCCACACTTAGCTTTTGCTAGTCCTCGAGCAAAACAAAACAAAGTAAACAAAACGAAACAAAACAAGTATAACACAACCTAAACCTTCCAACAATTGTCTCAGGGATTTCCAATGCACATGACATGTTAAAAATCATCTTTCCCACAGATTTTGGCCATCTTTACGCTTAAGCACATACTTAATTATAGTCACTACTTACTAGCTCACAAATAACCAATTAAAACGATGTTTTGAATACAGTAACATGCCTTAGAGAATTCCCTCAATTCCTTACTAGATATGCACTCTATTTTCACACACATTTTCTGACTACACACCCTACACTAGGTACATGTGAGAAGATTGATGTAAATATGAAAACGAACACTCACATATGTGTATAACAAGAAAAGCAATTTCTGGAGTTAATAAGCATGTTTAGATATGATCTCATGAATGGAACGCTACTACTTAGATGCGAGAACCAGTGACACCATATGCTCAAACCAAATTCAAACTCCACAAATTGAAACACACAACACTCAAGATTGAAGTATAGGGTTGTAACGGGGCTTGGGGAGTGTTGGCTAACAATGAAAGGATAGGAAAAACAAACGTTCTTAAAGCAATAGTAAGCAAAGTGATGAATATGACACTTAGAATTCCCTTTAGCATGCAGAAATCAACTTTTAAACACAAAGGGAAGATTCAAGCAACAATTAGGGCCGGATTCAATGTTTTGGACCCTTCCTTCAACAACCAACACTTGTGAGCTTTAATCTCACTTATTTTGAACACTTTCCATACTTCTTCACAACTTTTTCTTTTTTTCTTTCTATTTTCCACGAATTTTTCTTTTCTTTGTTTTTTTTTTTTCTCTTTTTTTTTCCTTCTACCCGTGCCTCATGCAAGACTTTGGCACACCCACAACAAAACTCACTTCCCCCACACTTGTTTTCTGCCAAACAATGATCAAAAGGAATTCATCTTGAGTCATGCGTTACTATGCTTCAAGAACAAAGGTATGGATGGTCCTAATCTAGGCTAGGTGAGGATAATATGGGTTAACAAAGAAAATAGGCTAAATATGGCTCAACGGGGTTAAAACCTACAAAACACAATGAAATAGGGAGATACGGCAATTTGGCTATGGTGGTCACTACACAACTTCATCTTGAATATGTGTTATGCAAATCAATAACATGCTTAGAATGAATTGGGCATGAGTTCTAGTGTTTGGAACTAAATGATGAAACGCCTTCTAAGTAGCAACCAAGCAAAGAATAATGAGATCATGCAACGACTTTAGAAAACAACAATGCACAGATTATTAACTCTCCAAAGAACGTTTAGGCTCAAGTCTCACAAGGTTGTAGCGTTAGTTTGAGTTCCTTCCTTCAAGCATGTTACAAAAACTGATTTTTCTTTTATGATTGCATGTGAATTCATAAGTTATAACCACAACCAAGCATAAACCAAAGAGCATCTCAAACTTCAATCCATGTTTGTAACTTTCTTTAACAGTCATGCAATTAAAAACCAAATCCTCATCATTGTGTTGGAAGGTACCCTAAGACGCCAACAAACACACAAAAACAACTCTTTTTTGGGTTTTTTTTTAAAAACAATTTTTCAAATTTTTATGGGATTTTCGGATTTTTGAATCAAAACACACTAAAACACTCCAAAACAGCTTAAAAACACTTAAAAACAGCAAGGAACAACATTAGAAGTTATGGGTGATAAAACCCTACGAATTTGCATCAAAACATGTTGGTTACCCCCCCACACTTAAATCAAACATTGTCCTCAATGTTTCAAGCATAAACTAACACAAATAAACAACAAGCAAACAAAACAGCAACGAAACAATAAACAAGGCAGAAACGAAAACAACAACAAAGAGAAGGGTTTAGGAACTCAAATCTGGAATTGGAGTGCTCCCTAGGTCCCCTAGGTCTTCCTTTGTTGAATGCATGGGTTGCCTCCCAAGTAGCGCTTGCTTTAACGTCGTACAGCCGGACAAAGAACCCAATCACTCCAGATTGGTACCCATGGCATCCAAGGAGATGTCATCCACGGTTTGCTCCACAAAGTTCTCATAATATGGCTTCAAGCGGTGCCCATTCACCTTGAATTCTTGTCCAGTTTTCAAGCTTTTGATTTGCACTGCACCATGAACAAAAACATTAGTAACAACAAACGGGCCAACCCACTTGGAACGTAACTTACCGGGATGATGTGAAAATTAACTTGACACACAAATTAAACCCTCTTCTTGACAGTTGTAGTATATGTATAAGTAGGGATCGTTCTGGACCGGGGATTAGGAGGGATTGCTAAACACTTGAATCTGACTTAAAAACGTAAAAACAAAGTTTAAAACACTAAACTAGACTCAAAGAATGCAAGACTAAATTCTAAAACACTAAAACAACTCAAAAGACTCAAAACAGCACAAAAACACTCAAAACTGCCTAAAAACACAAACTGGGCAGTTTTGAACTCTAAACACTACTTTGGACGAAAATAGACTTTAACTTGACTCAAGACACTTAAAAACACAAATCAAAACAGATTTTAACTATTCTAACACTTCAAAATAAAGGGGGATTTGTTTTTGAACGAATTTAAACTTAAACAAACAAAATTGTAAAGACAACTTAAAAAGGCACGAAATTGGTGATTTGAATGGGTGAATGGCTAGTTAGAGGGATCCTTATCCACACATAAACATATGCATACAACTTGATTCCCAGTTACTCTTTCGATAAACCATGAATGACAATGTTCCGAATTAATTGTATTGAACTAATTAATTCCCAGATTTCCCTAAGTTCATTGAATTGAATGGATAACGCATCACAACCAAATTATTCTTATCAAGTTCCCTAACTATGGAATACGCATGATAGAGATACATATCAAAGATCATTAAGTTCCATGGAAATCGTAAACATTGACAAGGCATTCATAACTATGGAAGACGCATGTTAATCCAGCCTAGGGTTTACTTAACACAATTGTGACTAGCAATCTTTACTACTTGTGAATATAAGTTCATAACGATTAGGTGAAATTCCCTTATATCCTAGCATCAAATTCATGCATGCAAATCAAGTGTCGACCCCCAACCCACATACATAAACAAGTTCTTAATAAGCACAGAAAAGTAAACCACATTCATAATTTATGAAATCGTAACTGGAGTGAATCAAATCATAAGAAACATATATTCATGGCTTCAAATTCCCCCTCTAACTAATAGGGGTTTAGTTCCTCATGACAGCAATTAAACAAAGAAAACTGAATTGAAACATTGAAACCAAGGATAGACAACACCTAAGAACGCTCCAGCAATAGTCACGACTTAGAGTGGCACCTTCTCCTTCCTTCCTTGAATAGCTGCGGCACAAGAGGGGTTTTCTGGGTCTGTGTGGATGATATGGCACGGCAGGGGGTGGTGGATGATTTCTGGCGTGAATGGTTGTGTATGGAGGGTGGTGTGCACGGCAAAGGGTGTTTTAATATATATAGGCACCAAAAACCCTAAGTGAATCAGATTGGGACTTCTAGAAAACCAAATCCATCCAGAAATAGGCTCAAAACAATCAGATTTCCAATGGGAAAGGGCCTTAGGTGCGGCAGATTTGGATAAGGAGGGATAAGGCTTCTAGAAAGCCTTGCAAGGCAAGGAAATCAGGTTTTCTGGAAAGCTAGGTGCGGCAAGGCTTAGGGTTTCTAGAAACTTAATTTAAATGTCCCCCAATCAGAAAATAAACCCTCATTGTACCAGGAATTGAATTAGAAAAGGATTAGGATAGGATAAGGTTTGTTAAGATAAGATAAGGATTGGATAAGATAAGATAAGATAAGGTTGTTTGGATAATGTTTTGGATAATTCTCCTTCTTTTGAGCTGATTCCTTATCTTCAATGATTTGAATTTATTTCTCCAACCTTGAAACATAATCCCAACTCCATTTAAACTCCAAATTCGTCCATCTTCATGCCCATTGCTTGTGCTATCCATTCCAAGCCCAGATTTGCTCTAAAATGCTCCAAAATGCATCTTTTTGCCAACTTTGCTTCTTGGACCTAAAAACACACGAAAATGACTTTAAACACTATACTAAGCAACAAATAGCTAAGCAAATGCAAGGAAACACACTAACTAAGTAGCATAAATATGCTCCTATCAAATTCCCCCACACTTAGCTTTTGCTAGTCCTCAAGCAAAACAAAACAAACAAAACGTAACCTAAACCTTCCAACATTCACCTCAGGGATCTTCAATGATACATAACATGCCAAAGATCATTACTCCCACAGATTTTAGTTATCCCTACCCTTGAGCACATACTTAATCAAAGTTACCACACATTAGCTCGCATTTAATCAATTAAGACAACATTTTGAATGTAGTAACATGCCTTAGAGAATCCCTCAATTCCTTACTAGATATGCACTCAATCTTCACTCAGATTTTCTGACTACACTCCCTACACTAGTTATATGTGAGAAGATTGATGTAAGTATGAAACTAATACTCACATATGTGTTTATGACAAAGAAAGCAATTTCTGGAATGCATGTATAGATATGATCTCATGAATAGAATGCTACTACTTAGATGCGAGAACCAGGGACACCATATGCTCATACCAATCCCAAACTCCACATATTGAAACACATAACACTCAAGATTGAAGTATAGGGTTATAACGGGGCTAAGGGTATTGGCTAACAAAGAAAGGTAAGGAAAACAAACGTTCTTAAAGCAATAGCAAGCAAAGCAATGAATATGACACTTAGAACTCCCTTTCTTGAATGCAGCCGCACACTTTGAACACAAAGGGGAAGATTACACATATTTTAGGGCCGAATTCAACTTTTTGGACCCCTTCTTCAACAAGCAACACTTGTGAGCTTATCCTCACTTATTTTGAACACTTTTCATACTTTTTCACAACTTTTCTTCTTCTTTTCTTTTTTTTCACGAATTTTTCTTTCTTTTTTTTTTTTCTCTTTTTTTTTTTTTTTTTTTTTTCACCCGTGCCCTCTTGATACTTTGTTGGCACACAATCAGACACATAAATCCCTTCCCCCACACTTGTTTTGCCGCCCAAATAACGAACAAAGGGAGTTCATTCTTAGGTCATGCTTAGCTACGCCTTAAGAACAAGGGTAAGGATGGTCCTAATCTAGGCTAGGTAAGGATAATGTGGGTAAACAAAGAACATAGGCTAAACAAGGCTCAAAAGGGTTAAACCTACAATACATATGCAAAGGGTTAGGCTTTTTGGCTCTGGTTTTAAACTAAACAACTTCATCTTGTTTATGTGTTATGCTAATCAATTTCATGCTTTGAATGAAACGGGTATGAGTTCTAGTATTTGGAACTAAATAATGAAACGCCTTCTAAGTAGCAACCAAGCAAAGAATAATGAGATCATGCAACGACTTTAGAAAACAAAGAATGCACAGATTTTTAACTCTCCAAAGAACGTTTTAAGCTCAAGTCTCTCAGGGTTGTAGCGTTAGTTTGAGTTACTTCCTTCAAGCATGTTACAAAAACTGATTTTATCCTTTTTTGTGATTACATGTGAATTCATGAATGTCAACTACAACCAAGCATATACCAAAGAGCAATTCAAACTTTCATCCATGTTTGTAACTTTCTTTAACAGTTATGCAATTAAAAACCAAATCCTCATCATTGTGTTGGAAGGTACCCTAAGACACAAACAAACACACAAAAACAACTCTTTTTGGGTTTTTCAAAACAACTTTTCAAATTTTTATGGTATTTTCGGATTTTCTTTTCAAAACACACTAAAAGACTGAAAAACAGCTTAAAAACACTTAAAAACACTGAAAACAACATTCAAAGTGATAGGTGATAAAAACCCACGAATTTCATGCAAAAACACTTTGTTACCCCCCCACACTTAAACCAAACATTGTCCTCAATGTTTCAAACATATACTCACAGAAAGCAAACAGCAATCAACACAACTAACTCACATAACAAGATGGCAAAGGAAAAGCAATAAAGAGGGAGAGTTTAGAAACGCAAATCTGGTTGTGGAGCCGGAGAGTTCCTAGGTCGTCTTTATTTGCATGGGCTGCCTCCCAAGAAGCGCTTGCTTTAACGTCTTCCAGCCGGACGATTCTTCCGTTTAAGTTCCCATGGTACCCACGGCATTAAAGGATATGTCCTCCGTAATGTGCTCTTCAAAGTGCTCATAATATGGCTTCAATCGATGTCCATTCACTTTGAATTCTTGTTGCGTTTTTAAACTTTGAATTTGGACTGCACCATGAGGAAAAACATTAGTAACCACAAAAGGACCAATCCACTTAGAACGCAACTTACCTGGAAATAGACGAAGGCGAGAATTGAAAAGTAACACTTTCTGCCCTATAGAGAACAGCTTGCTACGAATCATCTTGTCATGGAATGCCTTTGTTTTCTCCTTGTAGATCCGTGCATTCTCATAAGCTTCATTCCTAATTTCTTCTAGCTCATTCAATTGAAGCTTTCTATGAAGACCTGCGGCATCAATGTCCATGTTGAATGTTTTGACAGCCCAATGTGCACGATGTTCTAACTCGACGGGAAGATGACATGGTTTCCCATAGACTAGCCGAAATGGGGACATTCCAATTGGGGTTTTATAGGCAGTGCGATATGCCCACAATGCATCATTCAACCGCAAGCTCCAATCCTTCCGAGTTGGCCCTACAGTTTTCTCCAAAATCTGCTTGATTTCTCTATTTGAAACCTCGGCTTGCCCACTGGTTTGAGGGTGATAAGGTGTTGAAACCTTATGCGTGACATTATACTTCTTGAGCAACGCCTCAATGGTTCGATTGCAAAAATGGGAACCCCCATCACTGATTAGGACTCTTGGCATTCCAAATCTAGCAAATATGTTAGTTCTAACAAAATCTGCAACCACTTTAGAATCATTAGTTCGGGTGGCTTTTGCTTCCACCCATTTCGACACATAATCCACAGCAAGCAAAATATAAAGGAAACCATGTGAGGAAGGAAAAGGACCCATGAAATCAATACCCCAAACATCAAAGATTTCAACACTAAATATGGGGTGTTGCGGCATTTGTTGTTTAGGACCTATATTGCCCGTTCTTTGACATCTATCACAAGTCATACAAAAAGTTCTAGCATCTCTAAAGATAGTAGGCCAATAAAATCCACATTCTAAAACTTTATGTGCTGTTCTTTGCGTACCAAAGTGACCTCCACATGCATAGGTGTGACAAAAAGTTAAAATTGAATTAAACTCAGAATCATGCACACACCTACGTAGAACCTGATCAGGGCAATATTTCCACAAGTATGGGTCATCCCAAACATAAGAACGTGCATCCTTTTTAAGTTTATCACTTTGGTGCTTGTTTAGTTCTCTTGGAATGTGTTTAGACACCAAATAATTTACTACATCGGCATACCATGGCTCACTTACCTTGATGGACAGCAGCTGCTCATCTGGGAATGTCTCTTGGATAGGCACGGCATCCTCCTCATGCACCATACGGCTCAAGTGATCAGCCACCACGTTTTCACTCCCCTTCTTGTCCCGGATTTCAATATCGAACTCTTGGAGAAGAAGCATCCAGCGAATGAGTCTTGGTTTGGCCTCTTTCTTGGTGAACAAATACTTCAAAGCTGCATGGTCAGTGTAAATAATAACTTTAGTACCAAGTAAATAAGAACGAAACTTATCTAAAGCAAACACAACAGCAAGAAGTTCTTTTTCAGTGGTAGAGTAATTCAATTGTGCATCATTCAAGGTCCGAGATGCATAATAGATGACATGGGGCTTCTTGTCCTTCCTTTGTCCCAAAACAGCTCCTAATGCATAATCCGAAGCATCACACATAAGCTCAAAAGGAAGGTTCCAATCTGGTGGGACTATGATGGGGGCCGAAGTTAGCATCTCTTTGAGGTGTTTGAATGCCTTTTCACATTCCTCGTTGAAGTCAAAAGCCACATCTTTCTGGAGGAGACGGCAAAGAGGGTTTGAAATCTTTGAAAAGTCCTTGATGAATCGCCTATAGAATCCTGCATGTCCAAGAAAAGAACGAACCTCTCTAACCGAAGTAGGAGAGGGTAAGTAGCGTACAAGATCTATTTTTGATTTATCAACCTCAATTCCCCTTTCTGAAATGATATGACCTAAAACTATGCCTTGTTTTACCATAAAGTGACATTTTTCCCAATTCAAAACAAGGTTAGTTTCAATGCAACGTTTTAGAATCAAAGTGAGATTATCTAAGCACCCATCAAACGAATCCCCAAAAACACTAAAATCATCCATGAATACCTCAATAATCTTCTCCACAAAATCTGAAAAGATACTTACCATGCATCTTTGAAAGGTGGCAGGTGCATTGCATAAACCGAATGGCATGCGACGATAGGCAAAGGTACCAAAGGGGCACGTGAAAGTGGTCTTTTCTTAGTCATCCGGAGCTATAACAATCTGATTATATCCAGAGTACCCATCAAGAAAACAATAAAAAGAATGACCGGCTAACCTTTCAAGCATTTGATCAATGAACGGCAAAGGGAAGTGGTCCTTCCTCGTGGTGGCGTTTAGCTTCCTATAGTCAATGCACACTCTCCAACCTGTTTGGATACGTGTGGGCACAAGTTCATTCTCCGCATTCTTCACCACAGTGACTCCGGATTTCTTTGGAACACATTGCACCGGTGAAACCCAACGGCTATCTGAGATTGGATAAATTACTCCACAATCAAGAAGCTTTATAATTTCCTTCTTCACAACTTCCATCATTGGAGGGTTGAGTCGGCGTTGAGCCTCTCGAGTTGGTTTAGCCCCCTCCTCCAGAAGTATGCGATGCATGCATGTTGTAGGGCTAATCCCCCTAATATCGGCCAATGTCCATCCAATGGCTGTTTTGTGCTCTTTCAACACCTGAATTAACTTTCCTTCCTCTGTTGCCGTGAGTGTGGAGGATACAATGACGGGCAATGTCTCGTTATCTCCCAAAAAGACGTACTTCAAATGATCCGGCAATGGTTTAAGCTCAAGTACGGGTGCCTGAATCACTGAGGGTAACAACTTGTTAGTAGAAATTGGAATTGAAATTGGTTTTGAAGGCTTACCATGGTGTTGAGGTAGTGACTCTAGGGCAGCCACCATCTCGGCCTCTTCTTCACTTATAGGCACGGCAATATTGGGTTTTTGCCCAATTCCTTGTGCAATTGTTGATTCAAGGGGATCCCTATCCAAGGAATCAAGGTAATCCTGCGCCAATTCATCGAATATATCAATAGCAAAACAAGAATGATTTTCTTTAGGAAATTTAATAGTTTCAGCAAGATTGAAATCAATAACTTCCCCATCAAATTCCATTGTCAACGTCCCTTTAAACACATCGATCTTGGTGCGGGCTGTTTTCATGAAAGGTCTCCCAAGGAGGATCGGCAATGGGGTAGAATGGGGTGTATCCTCCATGTCAAGCACATAAAAATCCGCTGGAAAAATCAGATTTCCAACCTGCACCAAAACATCTTCCAAAACTCCTTTTGGATATGCATTAGAACGATCGGCTAATTGGATAATAACACCATCGTTTTTAAGCTCACCTAAGTTCATAGATGCATAAATAGAGTATGGCATGACATTAATTGAAGCTCCTAAGTCTAACATAGCATGTTCAAACTTAGTACTACCAATAACGCAAGGAATTGTAAAACTACCCGGATCTTTGCATTTAGGGGGTAATTTCCTTTGTAAGACAGCAGAGACATTCTCACTTACTTGAACCACTTCTTTGTTAGAAATTCTTCTCCTTGTTGTACAAAGCTCTTTCAAAAACTTAGCATACCTTGGGACTTGCTTTATTGCATCAAGGAGTGGGATATTGACTTGAACTTTCCGGAATGTCTCTAGAATGTCTTTTTCAGCATCCTCTTTCTTTGATTGCCGCAACCTGCCAGGAAAGGGCACAATTAGTGGAGTAGAGCTTGAAGAATTCATATTGGGACTTACCTTGATGGTTGAGGACGGTTTAGAAGTGGGGATTGGCTGCGGCAAGGATTGTGCATTCCTTGCCGTGGGTTTGGGTGCTTCATCCTCCTCCAATTGCAGCTTCTTGTCCTCTTCTTGACTTGATCTAGATGGTTGTGAATCAGTTCCAACCTGCTTACCACTTCTCAACGTGATTGCTTGGGCAGTTTCAAATCCTCCCTTAGGATTAACAACGGTTGAACTAGGCAACCTGCCTTGTTCTCGGAATTGGCCCATGAATTCAGCCATTTGACCCATTTGTTTCTTCAATTCATCCACCTCTTTAGCTTGATTTTTTATGCTCTGCATGTCCTGCGTCAAAGAGGTTAGTGCTTGAAGAATTTTATCATTATTTAACGACGAACCTGAATTGGTTTGGGCCGAAGTTGGGTGAGGTTGTGGGGCTGCATACGGCCTTGGAAACATCCCAGGGGGCTGTCTAAATCCGCTTTGTGGCTGTGCTTGCTGAGAATCCCTCCACTTGAAGTTTGGATGATCTCTCCATCCCGGATTGTATGTGTTTGAGTATGGGTCGTGTCTTTGTTGGGTTTGGCCTTGGAAACCCACGGCTTGGGCAGTTTCCCACCCCCCATTCTCAATCAATTGAGGGCATTGATCGTTGAGATGTCCCTGCATAGAACACACTCCACATATGGCCGGCCCTTGTGCTTTGTTTCCATCCACAACCTGTGACAAAAGAAGAGTGAGATTAGCCATTTGAGATTGTAATTCTGAAATTGCATTTACCTCATTCACTTGTTGTTGCCGTGGCCCTTCTCTCTGTCCAACTCCTTCGTATTGTTGCGCATTCAAGGCTCGATTTGCAATTAGAGTCTTGGCAGCCACGGGTGTTTTGTCAACCAAAGCTCCTCCCGCTGAAGCATCAAGCATTTGTCTCTCAATGGGGAGAAGTCCTTCATAGAAATATTGGAGGAGAAGCTCTTCCTTCATTTGGTGTTGTGGACAAGAAGCAACAAGCGCCTTGAACCGCTCATAATAGGCTGGAAACGATTCCCCTTGGTTTTGTTGAATGCCACTTATCTTTTTCCTCAAGAGAATGACTCTTGAAGTTGGGAAAAATTTCTCTAAGAATGCGCGCTTCATGCTTTCCCATGAAGTAACGGTTCCAGGTGCTAGTTCGTAGAGCCAATCCTTAGCCTTTTCCAAAAGAGAGAATGGAAAGGCTTTCATCTTCAATATACTTCCATCAACATTGACAGGGGTCATGCTTGAACAAACCACTTCAAATTCCTTCAAGTGCTTGTTCGGATCTTCCATGGACAACCCGTGGAATTTGGGGATGTGGTGCAACAAGCTAGACTTCAATTCAAACTCATCAGTCTTGCCTTGAGCCGCCCTAGGATATTGAATGCATAAAGGGGTCGCATTGTCCAATCCCGAGGCTGAAAGTTCTTTGATTGTTCGGTTATCTGCAGCCATGTCGTGCTCCTCTTCCAAATCCTCTTCAATTTCAACTTCAGATTCGGAATTAGAACTTGAACTAAGTAGATCAGGTTCTGGGTGCTTCCTCTTCCTTCTCAAATCTCGTTCAAAATCGTCGTTAAACTTCAAGATATGTGCGTGAACGGGTTGAGAACTTCGAGTCATACACTAGTACCTAAAACAAAGAAAACAAAACAAATCAGAAAACTAAGCAAAACAGAAACAAAAACAAGTTAAAATACACGGCAGAAACTAGGAAGATTAGCAAGTTTGCTAATCCCCGGCAACGGCGCCAAAATTTGATGTGAAAATTAACTTGACACACAAATTAAACCCTCTTCTTGACAGTTGTAGTATATGTATAAGTAGGGATCGTTCTGGACCGGGGATTAGGAGGGATTGCTAAACACTTGAATCTGACTTAAAAACGTAAAAACAAAGTTTAAAACACTAAACTAGACTCAAAGAATGCAAGACTAAATTCTAAAACACTAAAACAACTCAAAAGACTCAAAACAGCACAAAAACACTCAAAACTGCCTAAAAACACAAACTGGGCAGTTTTGAACTCTAAACACTACTTTGGACGAAAATAGACTTTAACTTGACTCAAGACACTTAAAAACACAAATCAAA
This sequence comes from Heteromeles arbutifolia, assembly GCA_024362995.1. Lineage (NCBI taxonomy): Eukaryota > Viridiplantae > Streptophyta > Magnoliopsida > Rosales > Rosaceae > Heteromeles > Heteromeles arbutifolia. The sequence continues at coordinate 23,864,700 of JANCRC010000011.1, read as the reverse complement.
ACAGATTTTAACTATTCTAACACTTCAAAATAAAGGGGGATTTGTTTTTGAACGAATTTAAACTTAAACAAACAAAATTGTAAAGACAACTTAAAAAGGCACGAAATTGGTGATTTGAATGGGTGAATGGCTAGTTAGAGGGATCCTTATCCACACATAAACATATGCATACAACTTGATTCCCAGTTACTCTTTCGATAAACCATGAATGACAATGTTCCGAATTAATTGTATTGAACTAATTAATTCCCAGATTTCCCTAAGTTCATTGAATTGAATGGATAACGCATCACAACCAAATTATTCTTATCAAGTTCCCTAACTATGGAATACGCATGATAGAGATACATATCAAAGATCATTAAGTTCCATGGAAATCGTAAACATTGACAAGGCATTCATAACTATGGAAGACGCATGTTAATCCAGCCTAGGGTTTACTTAACACAATTGTGACTAGCAATCTTTACTACTTGTGAATATAAGTTCATAACGATTAGGTGAAATTCCCTTATATCCTAGCATCAAATTCATGCATGCAAATCAAGTGTCGACCCCCAACCCACATACATAAACAAGTTCTTAATAAGCACAGAAAAGTAAACCACATTCATAATTTATGAAATCGTAACTGGAGTGAATCAAATCATAAGAAACATATATTCATGGCTTCAAATTCCCCCTCTAACTAATAGGGGTTTAGTTCCTCATGACAGCAATTAAACAAAGAAAACTGAATTGAAACATTGAAACCAAGGATAGACAACACCTAAGAACGCTCCAGCAATAGTCACGACTTAGAGTGGCACCTTCTCCTTCCTTCCTTGAATAGCTGCGGCACAAGAGGGGTTTTCTGGGTCTGTGTGGATGATATGGCACGGCAGGGGGTGGTGGATGATTTCTGGCGTGAATGGTTGTGTATGGAGGGTGGTGTGCACGGCAAAGGGTGTTTTAATATATATAGGCACCAAAAACCCTAAGTGAATCAGATTGGGACTTCTAGAAAACCAAATCCATCCAGAAATAGGCTCAAAACAATCAGATTTCCAATGGGAAAGGGCCTTAGGTGCGGCAGATTTGGATAAGGAGGGATAAGGCTTCTAGAAAGCCTTGCAAGGCAAGGAAATCAGGTTTTCTGGAAAGCTAGGTGCGGCAAGGCTTAGGGTTTCTAGAAACTTAATTTAAATGTCCCCCAATCAGAAAATAAACCCTCATTGTACCAGGAATTGAATTAGAAAAGGATTAGGATAGGATAAGGTTTGTTAAGATAAGATAAGGATTGGATAAGATAAGATAAGATAAGGTTGTTTGGATAATGTTTTGGATAATTCTCCTTCTTTTGAGCTGATTCCTTATCTTCAATGATTTGAATTTATTTCTCCAACCTTGAAACATAATCCCAACTCCATTTAAACTCCAAATTCGTCCATCTTCATGCCCATTGCTTGTGCTATCCATTCCAAGCCCAGATTTGCTCTAAAATGCTCCAAAATGCATCTTTTTGCCAACTTTGCTTCTTGGACCTAAAAACACACGAAAATGACTTTAAACACTATACTAAGCAACAAATAGCTAAGCAAATGCAAGGAAACACACTAACTAAGTAGCATAAATATGCTCCTATCACGGGAAACAACCGAAGACGGGAATTGAATAGCAACACTTTCTGCCCAACTGAGAATGATTTGCCACGAATCATTTTGTCATGAAAAGCCTTGGTCTTCTCCTTGTAGATTCGGGCGTTCTCATATGCTTCGTTCCTTATCTCCTCAAGTTCATTCAATTGAAGCTTCCTATGCATTCCAGCCGCATCTAACTCCAAGTTGAATGTTTTCACGGCCCAATGTGCTTTGTGCTCTAACTCCACAGGTAGGTGACATGGTTTGCCATATATTAGCCGAAATGGGGACATGCCAAGGGGTGTTTTGTAAGCCGTGCGATAGGCCCACAATGCATCGTTCAAGCGCAAGCTCCAATCCTTCCTTGTAGGCCCTACGGTTTTTTCTATGATCTGTTTGATCTCCCGGTTAGAAACCTCGGCTTGGCCATTCGTTTGAGGATGGTAAGGTGTAGACACCTTATGATTGACATTGTACTTCCTCAACAACGCCTCAATTGTTCGATTGCAAAAGTGCGACCCTCCATCACTAATGATCACCCGTGGCATACCAAACCTTGCAAAAATGTTAGTTCTAATAAAATCTGCAACCACTTTAGAATCATTAGTCCGGGTGGCCTTTGCTTCCACCCATTTTGAGACATAATCCACGGCAAGTAACATGTAAAGAAAACCATGCGATGAAGGAAATGGGCCCATGAAATCAATGCCCCAAACATCAAAAATTTCAACAGGGAGAATGATATTTTGCGGCATTTGGTCCTTAGCACCTATGTTACCCATTCTTTGGCAACGATCACAAGACATACAAAAGGTTCTAGCATCTTTGAATAAAGTCGGCCAATAAAATCCACATTCTAAAACCTTAAGGGCAGTGCGTTGTGTCCCAAAGTGTCCCCCACATGCATATGTATGACAAAAACTCAGAATTGAATGAAATTCAGAATCATGCACACATCGACGTACAATTTGATCAGGGCAAAATTTCCACAAATATGGATCATCCCACACATAAAACCGTGCATCATGTCTAAGTTTATCACGTTGGTGCCTAGTGAAATTGCTTGGAATACGTTTTGACACCAAAAAGTTCACCAAATCAGCATACCAAGGCTCACTAACCTTTATTGACAGCAATTGTTCATCAGGGAATGTCTCCAAAATAGGTAGAGACTCCTCGTTATGCACCATTCGGCTGAGGTGGTCAGCCACCACGTTTTCACTTCCCTTCCTGTCACGAATCTCAATGTCGAACTCTTGAAGTAGCAATACCCAACGAATTAGCCGTGGCTTGGCCTCCTTTTTGGTGAGCAAGTACTTCAATGCTGCATGGTCAGTGAACACAATTACTTTAGTACCAATTAGATATGATCTAAACTTATCTAAAGCAAAAACAACGGCAATAAGTTCTTTTTCCGTAGTGGAATAGTTCAACTGGGCATCATTCAATGTTCGTGAGGCATAGTAGATGACATGCGACCTCTTGTCCTTTCTTTGTCCCAAAACAGCCCCTAAAGCATAATCGGACGCATCACACATAAGCTCGAAAGGTAGGCTCCAATCTGGTGGAACAATAATGGGTGCCGTGGTTAACAACTCCTTGAGTTGGTTGAATGATGCCGTGCACTCCTTGGTGAATTCAAACGCCACTTCTTTTTGTAGGAGACGGCAAAGAGGTTGTGCAACCTTTGAGAAATCTTTGATAAACCTACGATAGAAACCTGCGTGGCCAAGAAAAGAACGAACCTCTCTAACCGAAGTCGGAGAGGGTAAGTGACGTACAAGATCTATTTTTGACTTATCAACCTCAATGCCATTTTCAGAGATGATATGACCTAGAACTATGCCTTGCTTAACCATGAAATGACATTTTTCCCAATTGAGAACAAGGTTAGTTTCAACGCAACGTTTTAGAATCAAACTAAGATTATGCAAGCAACCATCAAAGGAGTCACCAAAAACGCTAAAATCATCCATGAAAACTTCAATTATTTTCTCAACATAATCAGAAAATATGCTCATCATGCATCTTTGAAATGTGGCAGGTGCATTGCATAAACCAAAAGGCATGCGACGATATGCAAAAGTACCAAAGGGGCATGTGAAAGTAGTTTTTTCTTGATCCTCGGGTGCTATGACAATTTGATTATAACCAGAATAACCATCAAGAAAACAATAGAAAGCATAACCTGCTAACCTCTCAAGCATTTGGTCAATAAATGGCAGTGGGAAGTGATCCTTCCTTGTGGTGGCGTTTAGCTTCCTATAGTCGATGCACACCCTCCAACCGGTTTGAATGCGTGTAGGAACAAGTTCATTCTCGGCATTGGCTACCACTGTCACACCAGATTTCTTTGGCACACATTGAACGGGTGAAACCCACCTACTATCCGAGATTGGATAGATCACTCCACAATCCAAAAGCTTGATTATCTCCTTCTTCACAACTTCCATCATCGGAGGGTTGAGACGGCGTTGAGCCTCTCGAGATGTTTTTGACCCCTCCTCTAGAAGTATGCGATGCATGCACGTGGTAGGGCTAATTCCCTTTATGTCGGCCAAAGTCCATCCAATTGCTGTTTTGTACTCTTTTAGCACCCTCACCAATTTGTTTTCCTCTTGTGCCGTGAGTGAGGATGAGATGATGACGGGCAATGTCTCATCTTCTCCCAAGAAAACGTACTTCAAGTGACTTGGCAAAGGCTTAAGTTCAAGTGTAGGTGGCTGCACAACTGAGGGAAGCATCTTATTAGCCGAAACTGAACTTAAAATTGGGTCCAAAAACTTACCAGATTGTGATGGCAGTGACTCAAGGGCAGCCACCATCTCAATGACATCCTCACTAGGGGGCACGGCAAAGGGTGTTTCATGCATGCCGTGGGTTGCTTTTGTGGCTGTTTCAATGTTGTGCATGTCCCTTCCTTGTGCAATTGCCAATTCAAGTGCATCGTCCTTCAAATTGTCCAAATGGTCCTGTGCCAAAGAGTCAATTATATCAATAGCAAAACATGAATGATTCTCACTAGGGTACTTCATAGAATCAGAAAGATTGAAATTAATAACTTCCCCATCAAATTCCATCGTCAAAGTGCCATTAAACACATCAATCTTCGTGCGAGCAGTTTTCGTGAATGGCCTTCCAAGGAGGATGGGCAATGACGGGGAATGGTCCGATTCATCCATTTCAAGCACGTAGAAATCCGCCGGGAATATCAAGTGATTAACCTGCACCAAAACATCCTCCAAAACTCCCTTTGGATAGGCATTAGATCTATCGGCCAATTGTATGATAACACCGTCGTTTTTCAACGCTCCTAGGTTCATAGATGCATAAATTGAATATGGCATGACATTTATAGATGCACCTAAGTCTAACATGGCAGATTCAAACCTAGAATTACCAATGACACACGGAATTGTAAAACTACCCGGATCTTTGCATTTAGGGGGCAGTTTGCGTTGCAAGATGGCTGAGACATTTTCACCCACTTTTACAACCTCCTTGGTCGAAATCCTCCTCCTATTAGTGCAAAGTTCCTTCAAGAACTTGGCGTACCTGGGGACTTGCTTAATTGCATCCAAAAGGGGAATATTGACTTGAACTTTCCTAAACGTCTCAAGAATGTCCTTTTCCGCTTCTTCTTTCTTTGTTTGCTTGAACCTATTTGGAAAAGGCACATTCGAAGGGAAAACATTAGTAGGAACTGAATTTGACACGGTTTTACCTCTATTGGACAAATTGGATGGTTTAGGATCACTTAGGGCTTGCGGCAAAGGTGTTTCCACCTTTCCCGTGAGTGGGCTTTGCTCCTTCTCTTCAATTCTCAACTCGTCCTCCTCATTGGAACATGATTTGGATGGTTTAGGGTCAGATCCTACTTGCTTCCCACTTCACAGACTCATGGCTTTTGCAGATTCGAATCCACCTTTTGGATTGACAACGGTTGAACTTGGCAACTTGCCTTGCTCTCGAAATTGCCCCATGAACTCGGCAATCTGTCCTACCTGCTTCTCCAACTCGTCCACCTTCTTGTCCCTAGTTTGCATACCCTGCGCCATAGAAGTTAGCAATTGAAAAATCTGATCATTATCAATTGAAGAACCTGATTTGTTTTGGGCAGGTTGTGCTTGGGCTTGAGTTGGTGCCAACGGCTTCTGATAGAAACCCGGGGGTTGTTGCCTAAATCCGCTTTGTTGTTGGCCTTCTTGGGGTTCTCGCCATTTGAAATTTGGATGATCACGCCACCCAGGGTTGTAGGTATTGGAAAAAGGATCACCACGTGGTTGGTATTGATTGCCAAAACCCACGGCATTGAGTGTCTCCCACCCTCCATTCTCTATCAATTGTGGGCACTTATCTGTGGGATGTCCTTGCATGGAGCACACGCCACAAGAAGCTACATTTTGTACTTTTGGACCTTCCACCACCTGAGAAAGCAAAGTAGTAAGGTTAGCCATTTGATTTTGAAGTTCGGTTATGGCACTTACCTCATTGACTTGGTGTTGCCGTGGGATGCTCCTTTGCCCAACACCTTCGTATTGTTGAGCGTTCAACGCTCGATTGGCTATCAATGTCTTGGCTGCCGTGGGGGTCTTATCCACCAAGGCTCCTCCCGCTGAGGCATCTAGCATTTGACGTTCGATTGGTAGAAGTCCCTCGTAGAAATATTGTAGGAGAAGTTCCTCCTTCATCTGATGCTGTGGACATGAAGCAACAAGAGATTTAAAACGTTCATAATAAGTAGGAAAAGATTCACCTGCTTCTTGTTGAATTCCACTTATCCTTTTTCGTAGGAGGATGACTCGAGAAGTTGGGAAAAACTTCTCCAAGAAAGCCCGTTTCATGCTCTCCCATGATGTGACAGTTCCGGGGGCCAATTCATACAACCAATCCTTTGCCTTTTCCAAGAGAGAAAAGGGGAAGGCCTTCATCATCAGAATACTTCCATCTACGTTGATTGGTGTCATGCTTGAGCACACCACCTCGAATTCCTTCAAATGCTTGTTTGGGTCTTCCATGGACAGCCCATGGTACTTAGGAATGTGATGCAACAAGCTTGACTTCAAGTCCTGAGGCTGAAAGCTCTTTGATTGTACGATTATCCACAGCCATGTCGTCCACTTCCTCTTCAAATTCAGATTCGGCTTCTGAACTTGCACTTGATTCACTGGGTTCTGGATTCTTCCTCTTTCGTCTTAACTCTCGCTCGAAATCTGCGTCAAAGTCCAGAATATGTTCACGAACTGGGTGAGAACTCCGAGTCATACACTAGTACCTAAACAAGAAACAAAAAAACAAGGTCAGAATCTGATCTAATTGAACCAAACGAAAATAACAATCCAAGGGATTAGCACAGTTGCTAATCCCCGGCAACGGCGCCAAAAATTTGATGCAAAATATATAAGCACACAAATTAAACCCTCTTTTTATCAATTGTAGCAAAGTATGTAAGTAGGGATCGTTCTAGGCCGGGGATTAGGAGGGACTGCTAAACCACTTGAAAACTGACTCAAAAACTTAAAACAAAGTTGAAACACTAAATTAGACTCAAAGAATGCAAAACTATACTCTAAAACACTAAAACAAACCAAAAGACTCAAAACAGCAAACAAACACTCAAAACTGCCTTAAAACCACTTTCTGGGCAGTTTTGAGCACTAAGGAAGAATTTGGACGAAAACAGTTTATAACTTGACTCAAAACACTCAAAAACACAAACTAAATTGATTTCTAACTAACTTGACACTTCAAAATAAAGGGGGAATTGGTTTTGACGAAATTGAAAACAAAACATAATCTTTGTAAAACAAAACAGATTGTAAAACGAAATTGGTTTAAATCAATGGATGGAAAGCTAGCTAAGGGGTTCTTCTCCACACATGTCATACTTGCATACAAAACGATTTCTAATTGCAATTCAATAACCCACGAATTCTCAACACTCCAAGTTAATTAGGTCTGCTTAAATTAACTTTCAGATTTCCCTTATGTCAATGAATTGGATGGAAACTGCGCATCACAATCAAATTATTCTTCAAGAGTTCTCTATATGAAAGCGCATACTAGAGATACAATCAAAGATCATTACGTTCAATGGAAACCATAAGTATTGACGAGGCACTTGTAACTATGAAAGCGCATGATACTTATGCCAAGAATTTACTTAACACAATTGAGATCATCAACCTTTACTACTTGTGAATATAAAGTTGTAACGATTTGGTGAAACTTCCTTATATCCTAGTGATAGGAGCATATTTATGCTATTTAGTTAGTGTGTTTCCTTGCATTTGCTTAGCTATTTGTTGCTTAGTATAGTGTTTAAAGTCATTTTCGTGTGTTTTTAGGTCCAAGAAGCAAAGTTGGCAAAAAGATGCATTTTGGAGCATTTTAGAGCAAATCTGGGCTTGGAATGGATAGCACAAGCAATGGGCATGAGGATGGACGAATTTGGAGTTTAAATGAAGTTGGGAATATGTTTCAAGGTTGGAGAAATAAATTCAAAACATTAAAGATAAGGAATCAGCTCAAAAGAAGGAGGATTATCCAAAACATTATCCAAACAACCTTATCTTATCTTATCTTATCCAATCCTTATCTTATCTTAACAAACCTTATCCTATCCTAATCCTTTTCTAATTCAATTTCTGGTACAATGAGGATTTATTTTCTGATTGGGGGACATTTAAATTGAGTTTCTAGAACCCTAAAGGCCTTGCCGCACCTAGCCTTTTAGAATATCTGATTTCCTTGCCTTGCAAGGCTTTCTAGAAGCCTTATCCCACCTTATCCTATTGTGCCGCACTTAGGCCCTTTCCCATTGGAAATCTGATTGTTTTGAGCCTATTTCTGAATGGATTTGGTTTTCTAGAAGTCCCAATCTGATTCACCTAGGGTTTTGGTGCCTATATATATACAAATCAATCCTTTGCCGTGCACACCACCCTCCATACACAACCAATCACGCCAGAAATCATCCCCTACCCCCTGCCGTGCCATATTATCCACCCAAACCCAGAAAACCCCTCTTGTGCCGCAGCTATTCAAGGAAGGAGAAGGTGCCACTCTAAGTCGTGACTACTGCTGGAGCGTTCTTAGGTGTTGTCTATCTTTGTTTTCAATGTTTCAATTCAGTATTCTTTGTTTAATTGCTGTCATGAGGAACTAAACCCCTATTAGTTAGAGGGGGAATTTGAAGCCATGAATATATGTTTCTTATGATTTGATTCACTCCAGTTACGATTTCATAAAGTATGAATGTGGTTTACTTTTCTGTGCTTATTAAGAACTTGTTTATGTATGTGGGTTGGGGGTCGACACTTGATTTGCATGCATAAATTTGATGCTAGAATATAAGGGAATTTCACCTAATCGTTATGAACTTATATTCACAAGTAGTAAAGGTTGCTAGTCACAATTGTGTTAAGTAAACCCTAGGCAGGAGTAACATGCGTATTCCATAGTTATGAATGCCTTGTCAATGTTTATGATTTCCATTGAACTTAATGATCTTTGATATGTATCTCTATCATGCGTATTCCATAGTTAGGGAACTTGATAAGAATAATTTGGTTGTGATGCGTTATCCATTCAATTCAATGAACTTAGGGAAATCTGAGAATTAATTAGTTCTATACAATTAATTTGGAACATTGTCATTCATGGTTTATCGAAAGAGTAACTGGGAATCAAATTGTATGCATATGTTTATGTGTGGATAAGGATCCCTCTAACTAGCCGTTCACCCATCTAAGTCCCCAATTTCGTGCAGATTTCATTAAGTACTTTAAGTTTCTTGTTTTGTTTTCAAATTCGTTCAAAAACAAACCCCCCTTTACTTGTTGAGTCATATTAGTTAAAATCTGTTTTGATTTGTGTTTTTAAGTGTCTTGAGTCAAGTTAAAGTCTATTTTCGTCCAAAGTAGTGTTAGAGTTCAAAACTGCCCAGTTTGTGTTTTTAGGCAGTTTTGAGTGTTTTTGTGCTGTTTTGAGTCTTTTGAGTTGTTTTAGTGTTTTAGAATTTAGTCTTGCATTCTTTGAGTCTAGTTTAGTGTTTTAAACTTTGTTTTTACGTTTTTGAGTCTTATTTGTGTTGATTAGCATCCCTAGTTAATCCCCGGTTTAGAACGATCCCTACTTGCATCTTTACTACAATTGTCATCAATAGGGTTTAATTTGTGTGTCAAGTAATTCTCACATCAAATTTTGGCGCCGTTGCCGGGGATTAGCAAACTTGCTAATCTCCCTAGTTTCTGCCGTGTATTTTAACTTGTTTTTGTTTCTGTTTTGCTTAGTTTTCTGATTTGTTTTGTTTTCTTTGTTTTAGGTACTAGTGTATGACTCGAAGTTCTCAACCCGTTCACGCACATATCTTGGAGTTTAACGACGATTTTGAGCGAGATTTGAGAAGGAAGAGGAAGCACCCAGAACCTGATCTACTTAGTTCAAGTTCTAATTCCGAATCTGAAGTTGAAATTGAAGAAGATTTGGAAGAGGAGCACGACATGGCTGCAGATAACCGAACAATCAAAGAACTTTCAGCCTCGGGATTGGACGATGCGACCCCTTTATGCATTCAATATCCTAGGGCGGCTCAAGGCAAAACTGATGAGTTTGAATTGAAGTCTAGCTTGTTGCACCACATCCCCAAATTCCACGGGTTGTCCATGGAAGATCCAAACAAGCACTTGAAGGAATTTGAAGTGGTTTGTTCAAGCATGACCCCTGTCAATGTTGATGGGAGTATATTGAAGATGAAAGCCTTTCCATTCTCTCTTTTGGAAAAGGCTAAGGATTGGCTCTACGAACTAGCACCTGGAACCGTTACTTCGTGGGAAAGCATGAAGCGCGCATTCTTAGAGAAATTTTTCCCAACTTCAAGAGTCATTCTCTTGAGGAAAAAGATAAGTGGCATTCAACAAAGCCAAGGGGAATCGTTTCCAGCCTATTATGAGCGGTTCAAGGCACTTGTTGCTTCTTGTCCACAACACCAAATGAAGGAAGAGCTTCTTCTCCAATATTTCTATGAAGGACTTCTCCCCATTGAGAGACAAATGCTTGATGCTTCAGCGGGAGGAGCTTTGGTTGACAAAACACCCGTGGCTGCCAAGACTCTAATTGCAAATCGAGCCTTGAATGCGCAACAATACGAAGGAGTTGGACAGAGAGAAGGGCCACGGCAACAACAAGTGAATGAGGTAAATGCAATTTCAGAATTACAATCTCAAATGGCTAATCTCACTCTTCTTTTGTCACAGGTTGTGGATGGAAACAAAGCACAAGGGCCGGCCATATGTGGAGTGTGTTCTATGCAGGGACATCTCAACGATCAATGCCCTCAATTGATTGAGAATGGGGGTTGGGAAACTGCCCAAGCCGTGGGTTTCCAAGGCCAAACCCAACAAAGACACGACCCATACTCAAACACATACAATCCGGGATGGAGAGATCATCCAAACTTCAAGTGGAGGGATTCTCAGCAAGCACAGCCACAAAGCGGATTTAGACAGCCCCCTGGGATGTTTCCAATGCCATATGCAGCCCAACAACCTCACCCAACTTCGGCCCAAACCAATTCAGGTTCGTCGTTAAATAATGATAAAATACTTCAAGCACTAACCTCTTTGACGCAGGACATGCAGAGCATAAAAAATCAAGTTAAAGAGGTGGATGAATTGAAGAAACAAATGGGTCAAATGGCTGAATTCATGGGCCAATTCCGAGAACAAGGCAGGTTGCCTAGTTCAACCGTTGTTAATCCTAAGGGAGGATTTGAAACTGCCCAAGCAATCACGTTGAGAAGTGGTAAGCAGGTTGGAACTGATTCACAACCATCTAGATCAAGTCAAGAAGAGGACACAAAGCTGCAATTGGAGGAGGATGAAGCACCCAAACCCACGGCAAGGAATGCACAATCCTTGCCGCAGCCAATCCCCACTTCTAAACCGTCCTCAACCATCAAGGTAAGTTCCAATATGAATTCTTCAAGCTCTACTCCACTAATTGTGCCCTTTCCTGGCAGGTTGCGGCAATCAAAGAAAGAGGATGCTGAAAAGGACATTCTAGAGACATTCCGGAAAGTTCAAGTCAATATCCCACTCCTTGATGCAATAAAGCAAGTCCCAAGGTATGCTAAGTTTTTGAAAGAGCTTTGTACAACAAGGAGAAGGATTTCTAACAAAGAAGTGGTTCAAGTAAGTGAGAATGTCTCTGCTGTTTTACAAAGGAAATTACCCCCTAAATGCAAAGATCCGGGTAGTTTTACAATTCCTTGTGTTATTGGAAATACTCGTTTTGAATCTGCCATGTTAGATTTAGGTGCATCTATAAATGTCATGCCATATTCTGTTTATGCATCTATGAATTTAGGAGAGCTTAAAAATGATGGTGTTATTATCCAATTAGCCGATCGATCTAATGCATACCCAAAAGGAGTTTTGGAAGATGTTTTGGTGCAGGTAGACCACTTGATTTTTCCTGCAGATTTCTATGTGCTTGACATGGAGGATTCAGACCATTCCCATCCATTACCACTCTTACTTGGCCGACCATTCATGAAAACAGCCCAAACCAAGATTGATGTGGCCAAGGGAACGTTAACTATGAAGTTTGGTGGTGATAAGATTAAATTTAATGTTTCTAAGTCTGTTGAGAATCCTAACATTGTTCGTTCTTGTTTTGCCATGGATAAAATAAAAAAGATAGGGCCGGACTGTTCAAGCACAAAGGATACATCAAGAACCATACAAAACGAGGGAATTGGAGTGGAGCACAAGGACCATACAGCCACTGCCCTCAAAATGCCCCAATTGGTCGAAAATATCATGGGGAAGAATGTTCATAGTGCTGCCACTTCATTGCAGTACATGGGTAAGCCATCTATTCCAGATTCGATTCCCATTTCAACTAATAGGTTGTTACCTTGTATGGTGCAGATTCCCAATCAAATCCAAGTTGGTGGGCATGATTACATTGATTTTAGGATGTTCAATGCCACAATCCGGAAGGATCACTATCCCTTACCATTCAAAGATCCAATGCACGAGCTGTTTGAGGAGCATGTGGTGGAAGAACTACCTCTGCATGCCGTGGGTACCATGGGAACTTAAATGAAAGGTTCGTCCGGCTGGAAGACGTTAAAGCAAGCGCTTCTTGGGAGGCAACCCATGCAAATAAAGACGACCTAGGAACTCTCCGACTCCACAACCAGATTTGCGTTTCTAAACCCTACTCTTTATTGCTTTTCCTTTGCCATCTTGTTATGTTAGTTAGTTGTGTTGATTGCTGTTTGCTTTCTGTGAGTATATGTTTGAACCATTGAGGACAATGTTTGGTTTAAGTGTGGGGGGGTAACAAAGTGTTTTCGCATGAAATTCGTGGATTTTTATCACCTATCACTTTGAATGTTGTTTTCAGTGTTTTTAAGTGTTTTTAAGCTGTTTTGGTGTGTTTTAGTGTGTTTTGAAAAGAAACTCCGAAAATACCATAAAAATTTGAAAAATTGTTTTGAAAAACCCAAAAAGAGTTGTTTTTGTGTGTTTGTTTGTGTCTTAGGGTACCTTCCAACACAATGATGAGGATTTGGTTTTTAATTGCATAACTGTTAAAGAAAGTTACAAACTTGGATTGACGTTTGATATACTCTTTGGTTTATGCTTGGTTATAGTTGACATTCATGAATTCACATGTAATCACAAAAAGAAAAAAAAATCAGTTTTTGTAACATGCTTGAAGGAAGTAACTCAAACTAACGCTACAACCCTGAGAGACTTGAGCTTAAAACGTTCTTTGGAGAGTTAAAAATCTGTGCATTCTTTGTTTTCTAAAGTTGTTGCATGATCTCATTATTCTTTGTTTGGTTGCTACTTAGAAGGCGTTTCATCATTTAGTTCCAAATACTAGAACTCATACCCGTTTCATTCAAAGCATGAAATTGATTAGCATAACACATAAACAAGATGAAGTTGTTTAGTTTAAAACCAGAGCCAAAAAGCCTAACCCTTTGCATATGTATTGTAGGTTTAACCCCTTTTGAGCCGTGGTTAGCCTATGTTCTTTGTTTACCCACATTATCCTTACCTAGCCTAGATTAGGACCATCCTTACCCTTGTTCTTAAGGCGTAGCTAAGCATGACTTAAGAATGAATTCCCTTTGTTCGTTATTTGGGCAGCAAACAAGTGTGGGGGAAGGGATTGATGTGTCTGATTGTGTGCCAACAATGTATCAAGAGGGCACGGGTAGAAGAAGAAGAAAAAAAAAAGAAAAAGAAAGAAAAAAAAAGAGAAAAATTCGTGTGAAAAAGAAAAGAAGAAGAAAAGTTGTGAAAAAGTATGAAAAGTGTTCAAAATAAGTGAGATTGAAGCTCACAAGTGTTGATTGTTGAAGAAGGGGTCCAAAAAGTTGAAATTGGCCCTAAGTATGTGTTTTCTTCCCCTTTGTGTTCAAAGTGTACGGCTGCATTCAAGAAAGGGAGTTCTAAGTGTCATATTCATTGCTTTGCTTGCTATTGCTTTAAGAATGTTTGTTTTCCTTACCTTTCTTTGTTAGCCAATACCCCCTAGCCCCGTTATAACCCTATACTTCAATCTTGAGTGTTATGTGTTTCAATATGTGGAGTTTGGGATTGGTATGAGCATATGGTGTCCCTGGTTCTCGCATCTAAGTAGTAGCATTCCGTTCATGAGATCATATCTATACATGCATTCCAGAAATTGCTTTTCTTGTTATACACATATGTGAGTATTAGTTTTCATATTTACATCAATCTTCTCACATATAACTAGTGTAGGGAGTGTAGTCAGAAAATCTGTGTGATTGAGTGCATATCTAGTAAGGAATTGAGGGATTCTCTAAGGCATGTTACTACATTCAAAATGTTGTTTAATTGATTAAATGCGAGCTAATGTGTGGTAACTTTGATTAAGTATGTGCTCAAGGGTAGGGATAACTGAAATCTGTGGGAGTAATGATCTTTGGCATGTTATGTATCATTGAAGATCCCTGAGGTGAACGTTGGAAGGTTTAGGTTATGTTTTGTTTGTTTTGTTTTGCTTGAGGACTAGCAAAAGCTAAGTGTGGGGGAATTTGATAGGAGCATATTTATGCCATTTAGTTAGTGTGTTTCCTTGCATTTGCTTAGCTATTTGTTGCTTAGTATAGTGTTTAAAGTCATTTTCGTGTGTTTTTAGGTCCAAGAAGCAAAGTTGGCAAAAAGATGCATTTTGGAGCATTTTAGAGCAAATCTGGGCTTGGAATGGATAGCACAAGCAATGGGCATGAGGATGGACGAATTTGGAGTTTAAATGAAGTTGGGAATATGTTTCAAGGTTGGAGAAATAAATTCAAAACATTAAAGATAAGGAATCAGCTCAAAAGAAGGAGGATTATCCAAAACATTATCCAAACAACCTTATCTTATCTTATCTTATCCAATCCTTATCTTATCTTAACAAACCTTATCCTATCCTAATCCTTTTCTAATTCAATTTCTGGTACAATGAGGATTTATTTTCTGATTGGGGGACATTTAAATTGAGTTTCTAGAACCCTAAAGGCCTTGCCGCACCTAGCCTTTTAGAATATCTGATTTCCTTGCCTTGCAAGGCTTTCTAGAAGCCTTATCCCACCTTATCCTATTGTGCCGCACTTAGGCCCTTTCCCATTGGAAATCTGATTGTTTTGAGCCTATTTCTGAATGGATTTGGTTTTCTAGAAGTCCCAATCTGATTCACCTAGGGTTTTGGTGCCTATATATATACAAATCAATCCTTTGCCGTGCACACCACCCTCCATACACAACCAATCACGCCAGAAATCATCCCCTACCCCCTGCCGTGCCATATTATCCACCCAAACCCAGAAAACCCCTCTTGTGCCGCAGCTATTCAAGGAAGGAGAAGGTGCCACTCTAAGTCGTGACTACTGCTGGAGCGTTCTTAGGTGTTGTCTATCTTTGTTTTCAATGTTTCAATTCAGTATTCTTTGTTTAATTGCTGTCATGAGGAACTAAACCCCTATTAGTTAGAGGGGGAATTTGAAGCCATGAATATATGTTTCTTATGATTTGATTCACTCCAGTTACGATTTCATAAAGTATGAATGTGGTTTACTTTTCTGTGCTTATTAAGAACTTGTTTATGTATGTGGGTTGGGGGTCGACACTTGATTTGCATGCATAAATTTGATGCTAGAATATAAGGGAATTTCACCTAATCGTTATGAACTTATATTCACAAGTAGTAAAGGTTGCTAGTCACAATTGTGTTAAGTAAACCCTAGGCAGGAGTAACATGCGTATTCCATAGTTATGAATGCCTTGTCAATGTTTATGATTTCCATTGAACTTAATGATCTTTGATATGTATCTCTATCATGCGTATTCCATAGTTAGGGAACTTGATAAGAATAATTTGGTTGTGATGCGTTATCCATTCAATTCAATGAACTTAGGGAAATCTGAGAATTAATTAGTTCTATACAATTAATTTGGAACATTGTCATTCATGGTTTATCGAAAGAGTAACTGGGAATCAAATTGTATGCATATGTTTATGTGTGGATAAGGATCCCTCTAACTAGCCGTTCACCCATCTAAGTCCCCAATTTCGTGCAGATTTCATTAAGTACTTTAAGTTTCTTGTTTTGTTTTCAAATTCGTTCAAAAACAAACCCCCCTTTACTTGTTGAGTCATATTAGTTAAAATCTGTTTTGATTTGTGTTTTTAAGTGTCTTGAGTCAAGTTAAAGTCTATTTTCGTCCAAAGTAGTGTTAGAGTTCAAAACTGCCCAGTTTGTGTTTTTAGGCAGTTTTGAGTGTTTTTGTGCTGTTTTGAGTCTTTTGAGTTGTTTTAGTGTTTTAGAATTTAGTCTTGCATTCTTTGAGTCTAGTTTAGTGTTTTAAACTTTGTTTTTACGTTTTTGAGTCTTATTTGTGTTGATTAGCATCCCTAGTTAATCCCCGGTTTAGAACGATCCCTACTTGCATCTTTACTACAATTGTCATCAATAGGGTTTAATTTGTGTGTCAAGTAATTCTCACATCACCTAGCATTAGATTTATGCATGACAATCAAGCGTGCACTCTCAACCAACACACACAAATCAGTTTAATTCAAATAGATAAGTAAATTGAATTCACAACTTATGAAACGCAATTAGAGGTAATCAAATCATATAGCAAGCATAAACATGGTTTCGAATCCCCCCCTAGCCAGAGGGGGTTTAGTTCCTCATACGTACAGAACAAAGAGTATTGAATTTAAACATTGAAATCAAAGGAAAGGAAACACCTAAAACTTCCAGCAATTCAAACTTGAATGGCATGCACGTCCCAGGGCTCCTTCTCCTCCTCTTTGCTGCGGCACAAGGTCTTGGGACAGGTTTAGGGGGTTATGAATGGTGTAGAAGGCTGGGTTAATGGCTAGGATGGATGTATGGTGCGGCAGGTAGTGAATTAGGTCAGAAATTATGGAGAATGGTGAAGGATGGGTGCGGCAGAGAGTGGTGAAGAGTTTCTGGCGAGAATGGTGTGTATGGAGGGTGTGTAACCTGCGGCAACCCTTAAAACTTATATATATAGGCACCACAAACCCTAGGGTAATCAGATTAGGACTTGGACTCAGCATTGCACAAGGAATTAGGGCCCTAGGTGCGGCAGAAATTGTGAATCCATTCGGAAAAAGGATTTTGGCCCAATTGATTTCTGAAAAGGATTTGTAGAACCCAAATCCACAAGGAAAAAGCTTAATAAGTCAGAATCCAAGAGGGAATGGGAGTGAGAAGGCACGGCACAAAGGGATAAGGCAGGGAGCCTTGCAAGGCAAGGAAAAGACCTTCTAGAAAGGAGGGAGGCGCCAGATTTTTAGGCTTCCAGAAAGAATGTGTTTTGTGGCAGATTTTGGGGCTTCTAGAGGGATTTGGGGCGCCACTTTTATAGGACAAGGGATAAGACTTCTAGAAATCAGGTTTTAAGTCCCCTAAACTGAAGAAAACAGGTTAGGATAAGATTAGGATAAGATTGGATAAGATAAGATAAGATAAGGTTGTTTTAGATAATGTTTTGGATAATTCTCCTTCTTTTAAGCTGATTCCTTATCTTCTCTATCTTTGACTTCTTTCTTCCATCTTCTTAGCTGATTTCAAGCCTTTATATCTTCAATTTCGTCCATCAACTTGCCTCCATGCTTGCACTACCCCATCTTGGCCCAAAAATGCTCTAGAATGCTCCAAATTGCTTCTTTTTGCATACTTGCCCTTAGAACCTGAAAATACATCAAACTAGCTTAAAAGACTACTTTAACTAAGGAAAAACAACATAAATGCACAAGAACAAGCTAACTAAGGTGCATAAATATGCTCCTATCAGAAACTGCCCAAGCCGTGGGTTTCCAAGGCCAAACCCAACAAAGACACGACCCATACTCAAACACATACAATCCGGGATGGAGAGATCATCCAAACTTCAAGTGGAGGGATTCTCAGCAAGCACAGCCACAAAGCGGATTTAGACAGCCCCCTGGGATGTTTCCAAGGCCGTATGCAGCCCCACAACCTCAACCAACTTCGGCCCAAACCAATTCAGGTTCGTCGTTAAATAATGATAAAATTCTTCAAGTACTAACCTCTTTGACACAGGACGTGCAGAGCATAAAAAATCAAGCTAAAGAGGTGGATGAATTGAAGAAACAAATGGGTCAAATGGCTGAATTCATGGGCCAATTCCGAGAACAAGGCAGATTGCCTAGTTCAACCGTTGTTAATCCTAAGGGAGGATTTGAAACCGCCCAAGCAATCACGTTGAGAAGTGGTAAGCAGGTTGGAACTGATTCACAACCATCTAGATCAAGTCAAGAAGAGGACAAGAAGCTGCAATTGGAGGAGGATGAATCACCCAAACCCACGGCAAGGAATGCACAATCCTTGCCGCAGCCAATCCCCACTTCTAAACCGTCCTCAACCATCAAGGTAAGTTCCAATATGAATTCTTCAAGCTCTACTCCACTAATTGTGCCCTTTCCTGGCAGGTTGCGGCAATCAAAGAAAGAGGATGCTGAAAAGGACATTCTAGAGACATTCCGGAAAGTTCAAGTCAATATCCCACTCCTTGATGCAATAAAGCAAGTCCCAAGGTATGCTAAGTTTTTGAAAGAGCTTTGTACAACAAGGAGAAGGATTTCTAACAAAGAAGTGGTTCAAGTAAGTGAGAATGTCTCTGCTGTTCTACAAAGGAAATTACCCCCTAAATGCAAAGATCCGGGTAGTTTTACAATTCCTTGCGTTATTGGTAGTACTAAGTTTGAACATGCTATGTTAGACTTAGGAGCTTCAATTAATGTCATGCCATACTCTATTTATGCATCTATGAACTTAGGTGAGCTTAAAAACGATGGTGTTATAATCCAATTAGCCGATCGTTCTAATGCATATCCAAAAGGAGTTTTGGAAGATGTTTTGGTGCAGGTTGGAAATCTGATTTTTCCAGCGGATTTTTATGTGCTTGACATGGAGGATACACCCCTGATGCGATGTAAAACAGCACACAAAATTAAACCCTCTCTTTGACAATTGTAGTATATGTATAAGTAGGGATCGTTCTAGACCGGGGATTAGGAGGGATTGCTAAAACACTTGAAACTGACTCAAAAACGTAAAAACAAAGTTTAAACACTAAACTAGACTCAAAGAATGCAAAACTAGACTCTAAAACACTAAAACAACTCAAAAGACTCAAAACAGCACAAAAACACTCAAAACTGCCTAAAAACACAAACTGGGCAGTTTTGGACTCTAAACACTACTTTGGACGAAAATAGATTTTAACTTGACTCAAAACACTCAAAAACACAAACTAAAACAGTTTCTAACTAATATGACTCAACAAGTAAAGGGGGGATTGGGTTTTGACGAATTTGAAAACAAAACAAGAAACTTAAAGTACTTAATGAAATCTGCACGAAATTGGGTGAAAACTATGGATAATGGAATAGCTAGGAGGTTCTTCTCCACACATGACACACTTGCATACAAAACGATTTCCAGTTGCTTTCCATAAACCACGAATCCTCAACGCCCCAGGTTAACCGTGAATTGCACTAATTAACCCTCAGATTTTCCTGATTTTATTGAATTGGATGATTGCATTCGACAACTCAAAACATTCCTCACAAGTTCCCTACATGAATTGCATAATAGAGATACAAGCAAAGATCATTAAGTTCTCTGAAAATCATAAACATTGACAAGGCACTCGTAACTATGAATTGCATGATACTTATGCCAGGAATTTACTTAACACGATCGTGACTAGCAACCTTCACTACTAGTGAATATAAGTTCATAACGATTAGGTGAAACTCCCTTATATTCTAGCATCAACTTCATGCATGCAAATTAAGTTGGCCACCTCAATCAACACACACAAATCAGTTATAATATGAACAGATAAGTAAATTGAATTCACAACTTATGAATCACAACTGGATGTAATCAAATCATATTGCAAGTATAATCATGGTTTCGAATCCCCCCCTAGCTAAGAGGGGTTTAGTTCCTCATACTCACAGAACAAAGATTATTGAATTGAAACATTGAAAACAAAAGAAAGATTACACCTAAACGTTCCAGCAATCCTAACTTGAATGGCAAGCACGTCCAAGGGCTCTCCTCCTTCCTCTTTGCTGCGGCACAAGGGTTGGTGGTGAGTTTTGGGGGTTATGAGTGGTGTAGATGGCTGGGTTATTGGCTAGGATGGATGTATGGTGCGACAGGGAGTGTTTTTGGTCAGAAACTATGGAGAATGGTGAAGGATAGGTGCGGCTAGGGTTGGGGAAGGAATTCTGGCGAGACAGGTTGTGTGGATGGATGATAAGGATCCTCTATGCTGCAACAAGGAAGTTTATTTAAAGGTTTTAGGGAAATTAAAACCCTAACTTATTTAGGTAATCAGAAATTAAGTCAAAAGCATCTAGAAAGAGGAAACAAAATCAGAAAACTAAGGGAAAGTGCCAGGGGTGTGCGGCAAAGACTTTAAATTAAAAAGGAATGTGTTTTAATGCAAGGAAACAGGAAATAACCCTCTCCCTTGCACGGCAAGGAAGAGGAAAGGGGTAAGGAGGTGCGGCAAGGGTCCTTAGGTGGTCTAAGTCCTTCAATTTGTGTCCTAGAATGCATAGGAAGCCTTCAAAGTTGCTGGAATTTGGAAACATTTAGGATTAGGAAAGGCAAACCAAAATAGGAAACCTTGGCTTAACTTTCCTACTTCAAGTAGGAATCCTAGTTTGAGTAGGAATCCTTATGTGAGTAGGAATCCTTATTCTTCTAGGAATCCATCTTCAATTAGGAATCCTTCGTTGATTAGGAATCCTAACATCTTCAAGTCTTCAATTTCGTCCATTCCTTTTGCTCCAAACATGTGATATCCATTCCAAGCCCAATTTTGCTTCAAAATGCTCCAAAATGCATCTTCTTGTATACTTTGTCTTTAGGACCTAGAAACACACGAAAATGGCTTTAAACACTAAAATAACTAAGAAAACACAACATAAATGCACAAGAACAAGCCAACTAAGTCGCATAAATATGCTCCTATCAAATTCCCCCACACTTAGCTTTTGCTAGTCCTTGAGCAAAACAAAACAAACAAAGAAAACAAAACGAAACAAAACAAACAAAACACAACCTACACCTTCCAACATTTGCCTCAGGGATTTCCAATGCACATGACATATTAAAAATCATCACTTGCACAGATTTTAGTCAACTTAACACTTGAGCACATACTTAATCACAGTCACCACTTACTAGTTCACATTTAACCAATTAAAACGATGTTTTGAATGTGGTAACATGCCTTAGAGAATTCACTCAATTCCTTACAAGATATGCACTCAATTTTCACACACATTTTCTGACTACACACCCTACACTAGGTATATGTGAGAAGATTGATGTAAACATGAAAACGAACACTCACATATGTTTATACAAAGAAAGCAATTTCTGGAGTTAATAAACATGTTTACATATAATCTCATGAATGGAATGCTACTACTTAGATGCGAGAACCAGTGACACCATATGCTCATACCAATTCCAAACTCCACATATTGAAACACACAACACCCAGGATTGAAGTTAAAGGGTTGTAACGGGGCTTGGGGATATTGGCTAACAAAGAAAGGTAAGGAAAAACGAAGGTTCTTAAAGAAATAGTAAGCAAAGTAATGAAATTGACACTTGGAATTCACTTTTGAATGCAGAAATCAACTTTGAACAATAAGGGAAGAAATACACATTCTAGGGCCGAATTGTGATGTTTTGGACCATTCCTTCAACAATCAACACTTGTGAGCTCATTCTCACTTATTTTTCAACTCTTTTTCATTCTTTTCACAACTTTTTCTTTTTCTTTTTCTTTTTCCACGAATTTTTCTTTTTATTTTCTCAAACCTGTGCCTTATTTCTTTTTCTTGGCACACAAACACACACAAATCCCTTCCCCCACACTTGTTTTCTGCAAGAAGTCAATCAAAAGGAATTCTTTTTAAGTCATGCTTCACTATGCTTTATGAACAAGGGTATGGATGGTCCTAATCTAGGCTAGGTGAGGATAATGTGGTTCACAAAGAAAATAGGCTAAACAAGGCTCAAAGGGGTTTAAACCTACAAAATAAATGATATAGGGGGTTCGGCTGTTTGGCTGTGGTGGTTCACTAAATAACTTCATCTTGATCGTGTGTTATGCAAATCAATGTCATGCTTTGAATGGAATGGGCATGAGTTCTAGTATTTGGAACTAAATGATGAAACGCCTTCTAAGTAGCAACCAAGCAAAGAATAATGAGATCATGCAACGACTTTAGAAAACAACAAATGCACAGATTATAACTCTCCAAAAGAACGTTTAAGGCTCAAGTCTCACAAGGTTGTAGCGTTAATTTGAGTTCCTTCCTTCAAGCATGTTACAAAAACTGATTTTATCCTTTATGATTGCATGTGAATTCATAAATTATAACCACAACCAAGCATAAACCAAAGAGTAAATCAAACTTTCATCCATGTTTACAACTCTCTTTAACAGTCATGCAATTACAAACCGAATCCTCATCATTGTGTTGGAAGGTACCCGAAGACACAAATAAACACACAAAAACAACTCTTTTTTGGGTTTTTCAAAACAATTTTTCAAATTTTTATGAGATTTTCGGCTTTTTATGCCAAAACACACTAAAACACACTAAAACAGCTTAAAAAAAACTTAAAAACAACAAGGAACAACATTAGAAGTTATGAGTGATAAAACCCTACGAATTTGCATCAAAAACACTTTGGTTACCCCCCCACACTTAAATCAAACATTGTCCTCAATGTTTCAAGCATAAACTCACACAAATAAACAACAAACAAACAAAACAGCAACTCAACAATAAACAAGGCAGAAACGAAAACAACAACAAAGAGAAGGGTTTAGGAACGCAAATCTGGAATTGGAGTACTCCCTAGGTCTTCCTTTGTTGAATGCATGGGTTGCCTCCCAAGAAGCGCTTGCTTTAACGTCTTGCAGCCGGACGAAGAACTCATTCACTCCCCATTGGAGCCCACGGCCTGAAGAGAAATCTCCTCCACGGCATGCTCCTCAAAGTGCTCATAGTAAGGCTTCAAACGCTGTCCGTTTACTTGGAATTCATGACCTGTTTTTAGGCTTTGAATCTGGATTGCACCATAAGAAGATATGTTAGTAATAACAAACGGTCCAATCCACTTTGAACGTAACTTACCGGGAAACAAACGGAGACGGGAATTGAACAATAGCACTTTCTGCCCTAAGGAGAATGTTTTGCCACGAATCAGTTTGTCATGGAAAGCCTTGGTCTTCTCCTTGTAAATGCGAGCATTCTCATAAGCGTCATGCCTAATCTCTTCAAGTTCATTCAATTGAAGCTTTCTTTGATTTCCAGCCATGTCCACATCCATATTGAAGGTCTTGACCGCCCAATGTGCCTTGTGCTCAAGCTCCACGGGTAAATGGCAGGGCTTGCCATAGATGAGCCGAAATGGGGACATCCCAATGGGTGTTTTGTATGCTGTACGATATGCCCACAGTGCATCATCTAAACGTGAGCTCCAATCCTTCCTTGTCGGTCCAACGGTCTTTTCAAGTATTTGCTTGATTTCTCGGTTAGAAACCTCGGCTTGGCCATTCGTTTGAGGGTGATAAGGTGTAGAAACCTTATGGTTGACATTGTACTTTCGAAACAACGCCTCAATGGTCCGGTTGCAAAAGTGAGACCCTCCATCACTTATGATCACTCGTGGCATGCCAAACCTTGCAAATATGTTAGTTCTAATGAAATCTGCAACCACTTTAGAATCGTTAGTCCGGGTGGCTTTTGCTTCCACCCACTTGGACACATAATCAACCGCAAGCAAAATATACGTGAAACCAAACGAGGAAGGGAAAGGACCCATAAAATCAATACCCCAAACATCAAAAATTTCAACATTGAGGATGGAAACCTGCGGCATTTGATCTCTTGCACTGATATTTCCTGTTCTTTGGCATTTATCACATGTTAAACAAAAAGTTCTAGCATCTTTAAAGATACTAGGCCAATAGAATCCACATTGTAACACCTTAAGTGCTGTTCTTTGTGTGCCAAAGTGACCACCACATGCATATGTATGACAGAAGCTCAAAATGGAATGAAATTCAGAATTTTGCACACATCGACGTACAATCTGATCAGGGCAAAATTTCCATAAGTATGGATCATCCCACACATAAAACCGTGCATCATGCCTGAGCTTATCACGTTGGTGTCTAGTGAACGTGTTTGGAAATTGTTTAGACACCAAAAAGTTAACCAAATCAGCATACCAAGGTTCACTTACCTTTATGGACAGCAATTGTTCATCAGGAAACGTTTCAGCAATGGGTAAGGACTCCTCATGATGCACCATACGGCTTAGGTGGTCAGCCACCACGTTTTCACACCCTTTCTTGTCCCTAATTTCAATATCGAACTCTTGAAGTAAAAGCATCCAGCGAATGAGTCTTGGTTTAGCTTCCTTTTTGGTGAGCAAGTACTTCAGAGCTGCATGATCAGTGAAAACAATGACTTTAGTGCCAATTAAATAAGACCGAAACTTATCTAATGCAAATACAACAGCCAAGAGTTCTTTTTCAGTTGTGGAATAATTCAATTGGGCGTCATTTAAGGTGCGTGAAGCATAATAAATGACATGTGGCTGCTTGTTTTTCCTTTGACCCAAAACAGCTCCAATTGCATAATCCGATGCATCACACATGAGCTCAAAGGGAATGCTCCAGTCTGGTGGAGTGATGATTGGTGCCGTGGTGAGTAAGGCCTTGAGATGGTTGAATGCTTTCTCACACGCTTCGTTAAATTCAAACGACACTTCCTTTTGTAGGAGACGGCATAGGGGCTGTGCAATCTTGGAAAAATCCTTGATAAATCGTCTATAGAATCCTGCATGACCAAGAAAAGAACGAACCTCTCTAACCGAAGTAGGAGAGGGTAAGTAGCGTACAAGATCTATTTTAGACTTATCAACCTCAATACCTTTTTCAGAGATTATGTGACCCAAAACAATACCTTGTTTAACCATGAAATGACATTTCTCCCAATTTAACACAAGGTTTGTTTCCACACAACGTTTTAAGATCAAACTGAGATTATGCAAACACCCATCAAATGAATCACCAAAAACGCTGAAATCATCCATGAAAACCTCAATAATTTTCTCAACATAATCAGAAAAAATGCTCATCATACATCTTTGAAATGTGGCAGGTGCATTGCATAAACCAAATAGCATACGACGATAAGCAAATGTACCAAATGGGCATGTGAAAGTGGTTTTTTCTTGGTCCTCAGGTGCTATGACAATTTGGTTATAACCAGAATAACCATCAAGGAAACAATAAAATGCATAACCTGCTAACCTTTCAAGCATTTGATCAATGAATGGCAATGGGAAGTGATCCTTTCGTGTGGTGGCGTTGAGCTTCCTATAATCAATACAAACCCTCCAACCTGTTTGGATTCGAGTAGGCACAAGCTCCTCTTCAGCATTCTTGACCACAGTCACTCCAGATTTCTTTGGAACACACTGCACAGGGGAAACCCAACGACTATCGGAGATTGGATAGATCACTCCACAATCAAGTAGCTTGATTATCTCCTTTTTCACAACTTCCATCATCGGAGGGTTGAGACGGCGTTGAGCCTCTCTAGTTGGTTTGGCCCCCTCCTCAAGAAATATGTGATGCATACAGGTTGTAGGGCTTATCCCCTTGATGTCGGCTAAGGTCCAACCTAGGGCAGATTTGAACTCCCTTAAAACACGCACTAGCTTCTCTTCTTCTTGTGCCGTGAGGGATGAGGAAATAATGGCAGGTAAGGTCTCTTTTTCCCCCAAGAAAACATACTTCAAATGGTTTGGTAATGGTTTAAGTTCAAGGGTAGGTGCCTGAATCACTGAAGGAAGCAACTTATTAGTCGAAACGGGAATTGAATCAAAGTTAGGAGACTTACCATCATGTGTGGGTAATGACTCAAGGGCAGCAACCATCTCAATGGATTCCTCACAAGAGGGCACGACATGGATTGGTTCATGTGTGCCGTGGGTTAGCATGGGTTCTGCCCACTTGTTGTTGAGTTCCATCCTTCTTGTAATGACCTTTTCAAGTGCATCGTCATTCAAATCTTCCAAATACCCCTGCGCCAAAGAATCAATAATATCAATAGAAAAACAAGAGTGATCATCATTAGGATATCTCATGGTTTCAGAAATATTGAAATTAATCACTTCCCCATCAAATTCCATTGACAACGTTCCTTTGAACACATCAATCTTGGTGCGGGCTGTCTTCATGAATGGCCTACCAAGGAGAATCGGCAAAGAGGTGGAATGGGCTGAATCTTCCATGTCCAAAACATAAAAATCAGCCGGGAAGACTAAATGGTTCACCTGCACTAAAACATCCTCCAATACTCCTTTTGGATAAGCGTTAGAACGATCAGCCAATTGTATGATCACACCATCCTTTTTCAATTCACCCAAGTTCATAGATGCATAAATAGAATAAGGCATGACATTTATAGATGCACCTAAGTCAAGCATGGCAGATTCAAAACGAGTATGGCCAATTACACAAGGAATCGTAAAACTGCCGGGATCTTTGCATTTAGGGGGCAGTTTACGTTGCAATACGGCTGAAACATTTTCACTTACCTTCACAACCTCCTTGTTTGAAACTCTCTTCTTAGTTGTGCACAACTCCTTCAGAAACTTGGCATACCTCGGAACTTGCTTAATTGCATCCAAAAGTGGTATATTGACTTGAACCTTCCTAAATGTCTCTAGAATGTCCTTTTCAGCTTCCTCTTTCTTTGTTTGCATGAATCTGCTAGGAAAAGGAACATTCGAAGGAAAAACATTAGTAGGAATTGAATTTGACACATTCCTACCCTTGTTGGACAGATTTGATGGTTTAGGAGCACTTAGGGTCTGCGGCAAAGGTGTAGCCTTCCTTGCCGTGGGTTGGCTTTGTTCCTCCTCTTCAAATTGAAGTTTTTCATCTTCTTTGTGACCTGATGGTTGTGTACCTGCCCCAACTTCTTTTCCACTTCTCAACAATATGGCTTTTGCAGTTTCGAAACCTCCCTTCGGATTTGGAATGGTGGAACTAGGGAGTTGGCCTTGGTCTCGAAATTTCCCCATGAACTCGGCCATTTGGCCCATTTGTTTCTTCAACTCATCCACCTCTTTGTCCCTAGTTTGCATATTCTGTGCCATAGAAGTTAGTAATTGAAAAATCTGATCATTGTCAACCGACGAACCTGATTTGGTTTGGGCAGGTTGTGCCTGGGGCTGTGTGGGTGTGTATGGTTTTGAATAGAAACCCGGGGGTTGCTGTCTAAATCCTCCTTGTTGTTGGGGTTGTTGCGGCTCTCTCCATTTGAAATTCGGATGATCTCTCCAACCGGAATTGTATGTGTTAAAGAAAGGATCACTTCTTAGTTGTTGATTCCCAAATCCCACGGCATTCGCTGATTCCCATCCTCCATTCTCAATCAACTGAGGGCACTTATCCGTGAGATGTCCCTGCATAGAGCACACGCCACAAACAGCCATGCTTTGTGCTTTTGGTCCTTCCACAACCTGAGAAAGAAGAGTAGTAAGATTAGCCATTTGATTTTGAAGTTCGGAAATAGCACTTACCTCATTCACATGTTGCTGCCGTGGGGGGTTTCTTTGCCCAACACCTTCATATTGTTGAGCGTTCAATGCCCGGTTAGCAATCAAGGTCTTGGCATCCATGGGTGTCTTGTCCACCAAAGCTCCTCCCGCTGAGGCATCTAGCATTTGGCGTTCAATTGGTAGAAGCCCCTCGTAGAAATATTGAAGAAGAAGCTCCTCCTTCATTTGGTGCTGTGGACATGAAGCAACAAGAGATTTAAAACGTTCATAATAAGTGGGAAATGATTCACCTTCGTTTTGCTGAATTCCACTTATCCTTTTGCGAAGAAGAATGACTCGAGAAGTTGGGAAGAACTTTTCCAGAAATGCCCGTTTCATGCTCTCCCAAGAGGTGACAGTTCCCGGAGCTAATTCATACAACCAATCTTTGGCCTTGTCCATTAGAGAGAATGGAAAAGCCTTCATCTTCAATATGCTTTCATCGACGTTGACAGGGGTCATGCTTGAACACACTACTTCGAACTTTTTCAAGTGCTTGTTCGGATCCTCCATAGACAGCCCATGATACTTTGGAATGTGGTGCAACAAACTGGACTTCAATTCAAACTCATCGGTCTTGTCTTGGGCAGCCCTAGGGTATTGAATACATAGGGGTGCGGCATTGGCCAGTCCCGAAGCAGAGAGCTCCTTGATTGTTCGATTGCCCGCTGCCATAGCTTGTACTTCTTCCACAACCTGTGCCGTGGGGTTTTCTTCCTCTTCTAGCACTGGTTCTTCAAGCTCAGGTTCAGGGCTAGATGGATTAGATGCTTGTTGAGTTTTTTTCCTTCTCAAAGTCCTTTCAAAATCGTCGTCAAAGTCCAAAATATTCTTACGAATAGTTTGAGAACTTCGAGTCATAAACTAGTACCTAAAAACAAGAAACAAAACAAAATCAGAAACTGAAACAATTTAAAAGTAATCAGAAACAAAAGATCCAAGGGATTAGCAAAGTTGCTAATCCCCGGCAACGGCGCCAAAAATTTGCACCCCATTGCCGATCCTCCTTGGGAGACCTTTCATGAAAACAGCCCGCACCAAGATCGATGTGTTCAAAGGGACGTTGACAATGGAATTTGATGGGGAAGTTATTGATTTCAATCTTGCTGAAACTATTAAATTTCCTAAAGAAAATCATTCTTGTTTTGCTATTGATATATTCGATGAATTGGCGCAGGATTACCTTGATTCCTTGGAGAGGGATCCCCTTGAATCAACAATTGCACAAGGAATTGGGCAAAAACCCAATATTGCCGTGCCTATAAGTGAAGAAGAGGCCGAGATGGTGGCTACCCTAGAGTCACTACCTCAGCACCATGGTAAGCCTTCAAAACCAATTTCAATTCCAATTTCTACTAACAAGTTGTTACCCTCAGTGATTCAGGCACCCGTACTTGAGCTTAAACCATTGCCGGATCATTTGAAGTACGTCTTTTTGGGAAATAACGAGACGTTGCCCGTCATTGTGTCCTCCACACTCACGGCAACAGAGGAAGGAAAGTTAATTCGGGTGTTGAAAGAGCACAAAACAGCCATTGGGTGGACATTGGCCGACATTAGGGGGATTAGCCCTACAACATGCATGCATCGCATACTTCTAGAGGAGGGGGCTAAACCAACTCGAGAGGCTCAACGCCGACTCAACCCTCCAATGATGGAAGTTGTGAAGAAGGAGATTATAAAGCTTCTTGATTGTGGCGTGATTTATCCAATCTCGGATAGCCGTTGGGTTTCACCGGTGCAATGTGTTCCAAAGAAATTCGGAGTCACTGTGGTGAAGAATGCCGAGAATGAACTTGTGCCCACACGTATCCAAACAGGTTGGAGAGTGTGCATTGACTATAGGAAGCTAAACGCCACCACGAGGAAGGACCACTTCCCTTTGCCGTTCATTGATCAAATGCTTGAAAGGTTAGCCGGTCATTCTTTTTATTGTTTTCTTGATGGGTACTCTGGATATAATCAGATTGTTATAGCTCCGGATGACCAAGAAAAGACCACTTTCACGTGCCCCTTTGGTACCTTTGCCTATCGTCGAATGCCATTCGGTTTATGCAATGCACCTGCCACCTTTCAAAGATGCATGGTAAGTATCTTTTCAGATTTTGTGGAGAAGATTATTGAGGTATTCATGGATGATTTTAGTGTTTTTGGGGATTCGTTTGATGGGTGCTTAGATAATCTCACTTTGATTCTAAAACGTTGCACTGAAACTAACCTTGTTTTGAATTGGGAAAAATGTCACTTTATGGTAAAACAAGGCATAGTTTTAGGTCATATCATTTCAGAAAGGGGAATTGAGGTTGATAAATCAAAAATAGATCTTCTACGCTACTTACCCTCTCCTACTTCGGTTAGAGAGGTTCGTTCTTTTCTTGGACATGCAGGATTCTATACGCGATTCATCAAGGACTTTTCAAAGATTTCAAACCCTCTTTGCCGTCTCCTCCAGAAAGATGTGGCTTTTGACTTCAACGAGGAATGTGAGAAGGCATTCAAACACCTCAAAGAGATGCTAACTTCGGCCCCCATCATAGTCCCACCAGATTGGAGCCTTCCTTTTGAGCTTATGTGTGATGCTTCGGATTATGCATTAGGAGCTGTTTTGGGACAAAGGAAGGACAAGAAGCCCCATGTCATCTATTATGCATCTCGGACCTTGAATGATGCACAATTGAATTACTCTACCACTGAAAAAGAACTTCTTGCTGTTGTGTTTGCTTTAGATAAGTTTCGTTCTTATTTACTTGGTACTAAAGTTATTATTTACACTGACCATGCAGCTTTGAAGTATTTGTTCACCAAGAAAGAGGCCAAACCAAGACTCATTCGCTGGATGCTTCTTCTCCAAGAGTTCGATATTGAAATCCGGGACAAGAAGGGGAGTGAAAACGTGGTGGCTGATCACTTGAGCCGTATGGTGCAGGAGGAGGATGCCGTGCCTATCCAAGAGACATTCCCAGATGAGCAGCTGCTGTCCATCAAGGTAAGTGAGCCATGGTATGCTGATGTAGTAAATTATTTGGTGTCTAAACACATTCCAAGAGAGCTAAACAAGCACCAAAGTGATAAACTTAAAAAGGATGCACGTTCTTATGTTTGGGATGACCCATACTTGTGGAAATATTGCCCTGATCAGGTTCTACGTAGGTGTGTGCATGATTCTGAGTTTAATTCAATTTTAACTTTTTGTCACACCTATGCATGTGGAGGTCACTTTGGTACTCAAAGAACAGCACATAAAGTTTTAGAATGTGGATTTTATTGGCCTACTATCTTTAGAGATGCTAGAACTTTTTGTATGACTTGTGATAGATGTCAAAGAACGGGCAATATAGGTCCTAAACAAAAAATGCCGCAACACCCCATATTTAGTGTTGAAATCTTTGATGTTTGGGGTATTGATTTCATGGGTCCTTTTCCTTCCTCACATGGTTTCCTTTATATTCTGCTTGCTGTGGATTATGTGTCGAAATGGGTGGAAGCAAAAGCCACCCGAACTAATGATTCTAAAGTGGTTGCAGATTTTGTTAGAACTAACATATTTGCTAGATTTGGAATGCCAAGAGTCCTAATCAGTGATGGGGGTTCCCATTTTTGCAATCGAACCATTGAGGCGCTGCTCAAGAAGTATAATGTCACGCATAAGGTTTCAACACCTTATCACCCTCAAACCAGTGGGCAAGCCGAGGTTTCAAATAGAGAAATCAAGCAGATTTTGGAGAAAACCGTAGGGCCAACTCGGAAGAATTGGAGCTTGCGTTTGAATGATGCATTGTGGGCATATCGCACTGCCTATAAAACCCCAATTGGAATGTCCCCATTTCGGCTAGTCTATGGGAAACCATGTCATCCTCCCGTCGAGTTAGAACATCGTGCACATTGGGCTGTCAAAACATTCAACATGGACATTGATGCCGTAGGTCTTCATAGAAAGCTTCAATTGAATGAGCTAGAAGAAATTAGGAATGAAGCTTATGAGAATGCACGGATCTACAAGGAAAAAACAAAGGCATTCCATGACAAGATGATTCGTAGCAAGCTGTTCTCTATAGGGCAGAAAGTGTTACTTTTCAATTCTCGCCTTCGTCTATTTCCAGGTAAGTTGCGTTCTAAGTGGATTGGTCCTTTTGTGGTTACTAATGTTTTTCCTCATGGTGCAGTCCAAATTCAAAGTTTAAAGACGCAACAAGAATTCAAAGTGAATGGACATCGATTGAAGCCATATTATGAGCACTTTGAAGAGCACATTACGGAGGACATATCCTTTAATGCCGTGGGCCCCATTGAAGAATAGAGGGAAGGTTCGTCCGGCTGGAAGACGTTAAAGCAAGCGCTTCTTGGGAGGCAACCCATGCAAATAAAGATGACCTAGGAACTCTCCGGCTCCACAACCAGATTTGCGTTTCTAAACCCTACTCTTTATTGCTTTTCCTTTGCCATTTTGTTATGTTAGTTAGTTGTGTTGATTGCTGTTTGCTTTTTGTGAGTATATGTTTGAAACATTGAGGACAATGTTTGGTTTAAGTGTGGGGGGGGTAACAAAGTGTTTTTGCATGAAATTCGTGGGTTTTTATCACCTCTCACTTTGAATGTTGTTTTCAGTGTTTTTCAGTGTTTTTCAGTGTTTTTAAGTGTTTTTAAGCTGTTTTGGAGTCTTTTAGTGTGTTTTGAAAAGGAAATCCGAAAATACCATAAAAATTTGAAAAATTGTTTTGAAAAACCCAAAAAGAGTTGTTTTTGTGTGTTTGTTTGTGTCTTAGGGTACCTTCCAACACAATGATGAGGATTTGGTTTTTAATTGCATAACTGTTAAAGAAAGTTACAAACATGGATTGAAGTTTGATATGCTCTTTGGTTTATGCTTGGTTATAGTTGACATTCATGAATTCACATGTAATCACAAAAAGGATAAAATCAGTTTTTGTAACATGCTTAAAGGAAGTAACTCAAACTAACGCTACAACCCTGAGAGACTTGAGCCTTTAACGTTCTTTGGAGAGTTAAAAATCTGTGCATTCTTTGTTTTCTAAAGTCGTTGTATGATCTCATTATTCTTTGCTTGGTTGCTACTTGGAATGCGTTTCATCATTTAGTTCCAAATACTAGAACTCATACCCGTTTCATTCAAAGCATGAAATTGATTAGCATAACACATAATCAAGATGAAGTTGTTTAGTTTAAAACCAGAGCTAAAAAGCCTGACCCTTTGCATATGTATTGTAGGTTTAACCCATTTGAGCCTTGTTTAGCCTATGTTCTTTGTTTACCCACATTATCCTTACCTAGCCTAGATTAGGACCATCCTTACCCTTGTTCTTAAGGCATAGTAAGCATGACCTAAGAATGAATTCCCTTTGTTCGTTATTTGGGCGGCAAAACAAGTGTGGGGGAAGGGATTTATGTGTCTGATTGTGTGCCAACAAGACAAACAAGGGCACGGGTAGAAAAAGAAAAAAAAAGAAGAGAAAAGAAAAAATTTTCGTGGAAAGAAGAAGAAGAAGAAAAAAATTGTGAAAAAGTATGAAAAGTGTTCAAAATAGGTGAGAATAAGCTCACTAGTGTTGATTGTTGAAGAAGGGGTCCAAAACGTTGAATTCGGCCCTAAATATGTGTAATCTTCCCCTTTGTGTTCAAAGTGTGCGGCTGCATTCAAGAAAGGGAGTTCTAAGTGTCATATTCATTACTTTGCTTGCTATTGCTTTAAGAACGTTTGTTTTTCCTATCCTTTCTTTGTTAGCCAATACCCCCTAGCCCCGTTATAACCCTATACTTCAATCTTGAGTGTTGTGTGTTTCAATATGTGGAGTTTGGGATTGGTATGAGCATATGGTGTCCCTGGTTCTCGCGTCTAAGTAGTAGCATTCCATTCATGAGATCATATCTAAACATGTTATTAACTCCGGAAATTGCTTTTCTTTGTTATATACATATGTGAGTATTAGTTTTCATATTTACATCAATCTTCTCACATATAACTAGTGTAGGGAGTGTAGTCAGAAAATCTGTGTGATTGAGTGCATATCTAGTAAGGAATTGAGGGATTCTCTAAGGCATGTTACTACATTCAAAATGTTGTTTTAATTGATTAAATGCGAGCTAATGTGTGGTAACTTTGATTAAGTATGTGCTCAAGGGTAGGAATAACTAAAATCTGTGGGAGTAATGATCTTTGGCATGTTATGTATCATTGAAGATCCCTGAGGTGAACGTTGGAAGGTTTAGGTTACGTTTTGTTTGTTTTGTTTTGCTTGAGGACTAGCAAAAGCTAAGTGTGGGGGAATTTAATAGGAGCATATTTATACTACTTAGTGTGTTTTCTTGCATTTGCTTTGCTATTTGTTGCTTAGTATAGTGTTTAAAGTCATTTTCGTGTGTTTTTAGGTCCAAGAAGCAAAGTTGGCAAAAAGATGCATTTTGGAGCATTTTAGAGCAAATCTGGGCTTGGAATGGATAGCACATGCAATGGGCATGAAGATGGACGAATTTGGAGTCTAAATGAAGTTGGGAATAGGTTTCAAGGTTGGAGAAATAAATTCAAATCATTGAAGATAAGGAATCAGCTCAAAAGAAGGAGGATTATCCAAAACATTATCCAAACAACCTTATCTTATCTTATCTTATCCAATCCTTATCTTATCTTAACAAACCTTATCCTATCCTAATCCATTTCTAATTCAATTCCTGGTACAATGAGGGTTTATTTTCTGATTGGGGGACATTTAAATTGAGTTTCTAGAAGCCTTATCCCTCCTTATCCAAATCTGCCGCACCTTAGGCCCTTTCCCATTGGAAATTTGATTGTTTTGAGCCTATTTCTGGATGGATTTGGCTTTCTAGAAGTCCTAATCTGATTCACCTAGGGTTTTTGGTGCCTATATATATATATTAATCAACCCTTTGCCGTACACACCAACTCTCCATATACACCATTCACGCCAGAAATCATCCACCACTCTCTGCCGCCCCTTCCTTCACCATTCTCCATAGTTTCTGACCTAATTCACCCCCTGCCGTGCCATATCATCCACACAAACCCAGAAAACCCCTCTAGTGCCGCAGCTATTCAAGGAAGGAAGGAGAAGGTGCCACTCTAAGTCGTGACTACTGCTGGAGCATTCTTAGGTGTTGTCTATCTTTGTTTTTAATGTTTCAATTCAGTTTTCTTTGTTTAATTGCTATCATGAGGAACTAAACCCCTATTAGTTAGAGGGGGAATTTGAAGCCATGAATATATGTTTCTTATGATTTGATTTACTCCAGTTATGATTTCATAAATTGTGAATGTGGTTTGCTTATCTGTTTTATTAAGAACTTGTTCTTGTGTGTTAATTAAGGATGCATACTTAGTTTACATGCATGAATTTGATGCTAGAATATAAGGGAATTTCACCTAATCGTTATGAACTTATATTCGCAAGTAGTAAAGGTTGCTAGTCACAATCATGTTAAGTAAACCCTAGGCTGGATAAACATGCGTCTTCCATAGTTATGAATGCCTTGTCAATGTTCATGATTTCCATTGAACTTAATGATCTTTGTTGAATGTCTCTATCATGCGTATTCCATAGTTAGGGAGTTTGAGAAAGAATAATTTGGTTGTGATGCGTTATCCATTCAATTCAATGAATCTAGGGAAATCTGGGAATTGATTAGTTCAATACAATTAATTCAGAACATTGTCATTCATGGTTTATCGGAAGAGTAACTGGGAATCAAGTTGTATGCATATGTTTATGTGTGGATAAGGATCCTTCTAACTAGCCATTCACCCATTTAAATCACCAATTTCGTGCCTTTTGAAGTTGTCTTTACAATTTTGTTTGTTTAAGTTTAA
This sequence comes from Heteromeles arbutifolia, assembly GCA_024362995.1. Lineage (NCBI taxonomy): Eukaryota > Viridiplantae > Streptophyta > Magnoliopsida > Rosales > Rosaceae > Heteromeles > Heteromeles arbutifolia. Next base: position 23,828,981 of record JANCRC010000011.1, on the reverse strand, counting down.
ATTCGTTCAAAAACAATCCCCTGCTTTTAGTTTGTGTTAGTAGAGTCTAAATTCGTCAAATCTTGAGTCTCTTAGTCTTTTGAGTCAATTTGAGTCTTAATTTCGTTCAAATCAGTCTTAGGTGTTAGTTTTGAGTCTAGATAACTTGTTTTGTGTGTTTTAGGTCTATTTAGCTTGTTTTGAGTCTCTAGAGTCCAGAAACTGTTTAATTGAATTCTATTTGCTGTTTTGAGTTATTTGAGTCAAGTTAGGTTGTTTAAAGGTGTCTAGAGTTAAAATTCGTCCAAATTGATCCCTAGTACTTGTTTTCATTGTTTTAAGTCCAGTTTATTGTTTTAAGAGTCTAATTTGTGTAGATTAGCATCCCTTCTAATCCCCGGCCTAAAACGATCCCTACTTTCATATACTACGTCGATAGGGTTTTAATTTGAGTGTCAAGTAATTCTCACACCACTTACTAATCTAGAATTTGTCCAATTCACTCTCTAGTATCTGTTTTGAGTCTATTTAGCTTAGTTTGTGTGTTTTGAGTCAATTTGGTCAGTTTTGGGTCATAAGAGTCTAGTTTAATGTTTTAGAGTTTAAATTGTGTAGATTAGCATCTCTTCTAATCCCCGGCCTAAAACGATCCCTACTTTCATATACTACGTCGATAGGGTTTTAATTTGAGTGTCAAGTAATTTTCACATCAATTTGGTGCAAGGAAGGTTCAATTTGTGTCCTAAAATGCATAGGAGGCCTTCAATGTTGCTGGTACTTAGGGACAATTAGGATTAGGAAAGGTCAAACCAAAATAGGAAACCTTGGCTTAACTTTCCTACTTCAAGTAGGAATCCTTGTTTGAGTAGGAATCCATCTCCAATTAGGAATCCTTCTTCAATTAGGAATCCTAACATCTTCAAGTCTTCAATTTCGTCCATTCCTTTTGCTCCAAGCATGTGATATCCATTCCAAGCCCAATTTTGCTCAAAAAGGCTCCACAATGCAACTTCTTGCATACTTTCTCCTTAGAACCTGAAAACATACGAAAATGGCTTAAAAGACTAAAATAACTAAGAAATAACAACGTAAATGCACAAGAACAAGCAAACTAAGTCGCAAAAATATGCTCCTCTCATATTACGACCTGTTTGAGGAGCATGTGGTGGAGGACCTACCCCTCCATGCCGTGGGCTCCAAGGAAGCTTGAAAGATGGTATTCGTCTGGCTGCACGACGTTAAAGCAAGCGCTTCGTGGGAGGCAACCCATGCCAATGAAGAACACCTAGAATCGGCTCTACATCCAGATTTGCTTCCTTTCACCCTTTTCCCTTGCTGCCTTTATCTTTCTATGTTTATGTGTTGCTTGTTTGATTGTTTTTATGTTAGTTTATGTTTGAAACATTGAGGACAATGTTTGGTTTAAGTGTGGGGGGGTACACAAGTTGTTTTTGCATGATTTTCGTGGGATTTTATCACCTATCACTTCAAATGTTGTTTTCAGTGTTTTTAAGTGTTTTTAAGCTGTTTTGGAGTCTTTTTGTGTGTGTTGACATAAAAATCCGAAAATTTCATAAAAATTTGAACAAATTGTTTTGAAAAACCCAGAAAGAGTTGTTTGTGTGTGTTTGTTTGTGTCTTAGTGTACCTTCCAACACAATGATGAGGATTCGGTTTTTAATTGCATGACTATTAAGGAAAGTTATAAACATGGATGGATGTTTGAATTGCTCTCTGGTTTATGCTTGATTATGGTTATAGTTCATGAATTCGTGTTTAATCAAAAAGGAAAAAAATCAGTTTTTGTAACATGCTTGAAGGAAGAATCTCATACTAACGCTACAACCCTGAGAGACTTGAGCCTAAACGTTCTTTGGAGAGTTAAAAATCTGTGCATTTATTGTTTTCTAAAGTCGTTGCATGATCTCATTATTCTTTGCTTGGTTACTACTTAGAAGGCGTTTCATCATTTAGTTCCAAATACTAGAACTCATGCCCGTTTCATTCAAAGCATGAAATTGATTAGCATAACACATAAACAAGATGAAGTTGTGTAGTGAACCAATGCCAAAAAGCCTTATCCCGTGCATTAAGCTTTGGAGGATTAACCCTTTTGAGCCTTGATTAGCCTATGTTTTTTGTTAACCCACATTATCCCTACCTAGCCTAGATTAGGACCATCCTTACCCTTGTTCTTAAGGCGTAGTGAAGCATGACCTAGAGTGAGTACCCTTTGTTCGGTATTAGGCAGCAAACAAGTGTAGGGGAAGGGAAGTTGTACGTTTATGTGTGCCAAAGTAACAAAGAGGCACGGGTGAAAAAGAAAAAGAAAAAAAAAAAAAAAGAAAAATATGTGAAGAAAGTGTGAAAAGTGTTCGCAAAAAGTGAGAATAAGCTCACAAGTGTTGGTTGTTGAAGAAAGGGTCCAAAAAGTTGAATTCGGCCCTAAGAATGTGTGATCTTCCCTTTATGTATTAAAGTTTGTGGCTGCATTTTCAAAGGGAGTTCTAAGTGTCATATTCATTACTTTGCTTGCTATTGCTTTAAGAATGTTTGTTTTCCTTACATTTCTTTGTTAGCCAATACCCCTAGCCCCGTTACAACCCTATACTTCTATCTTGAGTGTTGTGTATTTCAATATGTGGAGTTTGGGATTGGTATGAGCATATGGTGTCCCTGGTTCTCGCATCTAAGTAGTAGCATTCCATTCATGAGATCATATCTAAACATGCTTATTAACTCCAGAAATTGCTTTCTTTGCTATAAACATATGTGAGTGTTAGTTTTCATGTTTACGTCAATCTTCTCACATATATCTAGAATAGGGAGTGTAGTTAGAAAATCTGAGTGAAAATAAGAGTGTACCTAGTGAGGAATTGAGTGAATTCTCTAAAGCATATTACTACATTCAAAACATCGTTTTAATTGGTTAAATGCGAGCTAATGAATGGTGACTATGATTAAGTATGTACTAAAGTGTGGGGATGACAAAAATCTATGGTTATTATGATCTTGAATATGTCATGTGTGTTGGAAATCCCTGAGGTGAACGTTGGAAGGTCTAGTTTGTTTGGTGTTTGTTTTGTTTGTTTTGTGTTGTTTTGCTCGAGAACTAGCAAAAGCTAAGTGTGGGGGAATTTGATAGGAGCATATTTATGCGACTTAGTTAACTTGTTCTTGTGCTTTTAATTTGTTAGTTCTTAGTTATTTAGTCTTTTAAGCCAAATTCGTGTGTTTTCAGGTTCTAAGGACAAAGTATGCAAGAAGAAGCAATTTGGAGCATTCTAGAGCATTTTTGAGCCAAGATTGGGTAGTGCAAGCATGGAGGCAAGTTGTTGGACGAGTTTGAAGACAAAAAGGCTTGAAATCAGCCTCAAAACACACTTTCTAGAAATCCTATCCTTTGTCCTACAAAAGTGGCGGCCCAATGATAGGAGCATATTTATGCGACTTAGTTAGCATGTTTTCTTGTATTTATTTAGTTAGTTATTGCTTATTTAAGTGTTTTAAGTTATTTTCGTGTGTTTGTAGGTTCAAATGACAAAGTTGGCAAGAAAGTGCAATTTGGAGCATTTTAGAGCAGTTTTGGGCCAAGAATGGATGTCACAAGTATGGAGCAAGATGGATGGACGAATTTGAAGTTCAAGAGAGGCTAGGAATGTGCAAAAGAGTTGAAGAAATAAATCCAAGTCAAAGAAGATAAGGAATCAGCTACAAAGAAGGAGAATTATCCAAAACATTAACCAAACTACCTTATCTTATCCTTATCTTATCCAAACCTTATCTTATCTTAACCTAATCCTTTCCTAACCTAATTCCTATTGCAAAAGGGATTCAATTTCAGTTTAGGAGACCTAAGAACCTAATTTCTAGGAACCTCATCCTCTCCTACAAAGGTGCCGCACCTATTCCCTTCTAGAAGTGTCAAAATCAGCCAAATAACACCCTTTCTAGAAGTCCCTAAAAAAGTGGCGCCTCAAGCCATCTAGATGCATGATCCAGCCACACCTTTCTCCTAAATCCCCTTGGTTTTTGACCTTCTAGATGTCCTATTTCCTGCTAGGATTACATAAACCTTTTCCCCTTAGGATTGTGTTTTATTTTCCTACACAAACTACATTTTGTAATCCTTTTCCTACACTACATGTTTGTGCCGCACCTCCCCCTATAAATTGACCCTTTTGCTGCACCATTCACACCACCATCTCTCATTCACACATCTCTACACTACCATTCAGCCATACCCTCATTGTGCCGCAACTTGCAAGCAAGGAAGGAAGGAATCTGGAGCGTTTTCTAGGTGTTTTCTATCTTTGTTCAATGTTTAATTTTATTTATATTTGTTTGATTGCGAACATGAGGAACTAATTTCTTTATAGTTAGAGGCGAATTCAAAGCCATGGACATATGTTTTATATGAATTGATTTCCTCCAGTTATGATTTCATGAATCATGAATGTGGTTTGCTTAACTGTTTTATTAAGAACTTGTTCTTATGTGTTGATTAAGGATGCATACTTAGTTTGCATGCATGAATTTGATGCTAGAGTATAAGGGAGTTTCACCTAATCGTTATGAACTTATATTCACAAGTAGTAAAGGTTGCTAGTCACAATCATGTTAAGTAAATCCTAGGCAAGAGTAACATGCTTTCCATAGTTATGAATGCCTCATCAATGCTTATGGTTTCCATAAAGCTTAATGATCTTTGTTTTGTGTCTCTATCATGCTTTTCATAGTTAGGGAGCTTAATAAAGAATGATTTGGGTTGTCGTATGCTTTTCATCCAATTCAATGAGTCTAGGGAAATCTGAGAATTAAACAATTAATTTGGGGCATTGTCATTCATGGTTTGTTGAAAGAATAACTGATAGGAGCATATTTATGCGACTTAGTTAGCTTGTTTTCACGCATTTATGTTGTTAGTTCTTAGTTAAATTTGTATTTTAAGCTATTTTAGTGTGTTTGTAGGTTCTAAGTGTCAAGATGGCAAAAAGAAGCAATTTGGAGCATTCTAGAGCATTTTTGGGCCAAGATTAGGTAGTGCAAGCATGGAGGCAAGTTGATGGACGAAATTGAAGATACAAAGGCTTGAAATCAGCTAAAAAGAGGGAAGAAAGAAGTCAAAGATGAAGAAGATAAGGAATCAGCTATAAAGAAGGGGAATTATCCAAAACATTATCCAAACTACCTTATCTTATCTTATCCTAATCTTATCCTACCTTGTTTTCAGCTACAAAAGAGATTTAATTTCAGTTTAGGAGACTTAAAACCTGATTTCTAGAAGTCCTATCCCTTGTCCTATAAATCTGGCGCCTCCTTCCTTTCTAGAAGGCCTTTGCCTTGCCTTGCACTCAATTCCCTTCCCTCCAAGCCTTGCCGTGCATCCCTTATCCCTTTCCTTCTTGGATTCTGATTTGTTAGGACTTTTTCCTTGTGGATTTGGGTTCTACAAATCCTTTTCAGAAATCAATTGGGCCATAATCCTTTCTCCTAATGGATTCACACATTCTGCCGCAACTAGGGTCCTAATCTCTTGCTTATGCTGAGTCCAAGTCCTAATCTGATTACCCTAGGGTTTGTGGTGCCTATATATACAAGTTTAGAGGGTTGCCGCAGGTTACACCACCACACCTTTAGAAATTCATACTTTGCCGCAGAGGAGAGAAGACAAGGCCTTGCCATGGCTTCCATTGGAGAGGAAGGGTTGTGCCGCAGCCTACCTGCAACCATTGGAGTTCTTGGAGTTCTTTCTTCTCTTGTTTCTGTTTCCATGTTTAATTTAATTTGCTTTTCAATTACGTTGAACATGTGGAACTAACTTTGTTTTAGTTAGAGGTGGATTCAAAGCCATTGACATATGTTTAGTATGAATTGATTACCTCCAGTTATTGTTTCATAAATTGTGAATGTGGTTTACTTATCTATTTTAGTAAGAACTTGTTCTTGTGTGTTGATTAAGGATGCATACTTAGTTTACATGCATGAATTTGATGCTAGGATATAAGGGAATTTCACCTAATCGTTATAAACTTATATTCACAAGTAGTAAAGGTTGCTAGTCACAATCATGTTAAGTAAATCCTAGGCAAAAGTAACATGCAGTTCATAGTTGTGAATGCCTTGTCGATGTATATGATTTCCATGGAACTTAATGATCTTTGATATGTGTCTCTATCATGCGTATTCCATAGTTAGGGAACTTGATAAGAATAATTTGGTTGTGATGCGTTATCCATTCAATTCAATGAACTTAGGGAAATCTGACAATTGATTAGTGCAATACAATTAATTCGGAGCATTGTCATTCATGGTTTATCGAAAGAATAACTGGAAATCAATTCGTATGCATATGTTCATGTGTAGAGAAGAATCCTCTAACTAGTTTTTCACCCCTGAATTCACCTTCACCTCTCTTTAATTTACTTTGTTTGCTGGAATCTTTTTAGTTTTGATAAATTCGTCTAAAAACCCCCTCAGTTCTTATTTGTGTTTTAGTTTACTTAAATTCGTCCAAATCTGTCTCCTTTTAGTGTTTTGAGTCTTACTAGTCTAAAATTCATCCAATTCACTTCCTAGTACCTGTTTTAAGTCTGTTTAAATTAGTTTTGCTGTTTTGAGTCAATTTGGTCAGTTTTGAGTTGTTTAGAGTCTAGTTTAGTGTTTTAGAGTTTAACTTGTGTAGATTAGCATCCCTTCAAATCCCCGGCCTAAAACAATCCCTACTTTCATATACTACGTCGATAGGGTTTTAATTTGAGTGTCAAGTAATTTTCACATCAAATTTTGGCGCCGTTGTCGGGGATTAGCAAACTTGCTATCTCCCTATTTTCTGCCGTGTGTCTTAGTTGTTTTTTTGTTTTTGTTTTGCTTTGTTTTTTGAGTTGTTTTGTTTTCTTTGTTGTAGGTACTAGTGTATGACTCGAAGTTCTCAACCCGTTCACGCACATATCTTGGATTTTAACGACGATTTTGAGCGAGATTTGAGAAGGAAGAGGAAGCACCCAGAACCTGATCTACTTAGTTCAAGTTCTAATTCTGAATCTGAAGTTGAAATTGAAGAGGATTTGGAAGAGGAGCAAGACATGGCTGCAGATAATCGAACGATCAAAGAACTTTCAGCCTCGAGATTGGACAATGCAACTCCTTTATGCATTCAATATCCTAGGGCAGCCTAGAGCAAGACTGATGAATTTGAATTGAAGTCTAGCTTGTTGCACCACATTCCCAAATTCCACGGGTTGTCCATGGAAGATCCAAACAAGCACTTGAAGGAATTTGAAGTGGTTTGTTCAAGCATGACCCCTGTCAATGTTGATGGAAGTATATTGAAGATGAAGGCCTTTCCATTCTCTCTTTTGGAAAAGGCTAAGGATTGGCTCTACGAACTAGCACCTGGAACCGTTACTTCTTGGGAAAGCATGAAGCACGCATTCTTAGAGAATTTTTTCCCAACTTCAAGAGTCATTCTCTTGAGGAAAAGGATTAGTGGCATTCAACAAAACCAAGGAGAATCGTTTCCAGCCTATTAAGAGCGTTTCAAGACGCTTGTTGCTTCTTGTCCACAACACCAAATGAAAGAAGAGCTTCTCCTTCAGTATTTCTATGAAGGACTTCTCCCCATTGAGAGACAAATGCTCGATGCTTCAGCGGGAGGAGCTTTGGTTGACAAAACTCCAGTGGCTGCCAAGACTCTAATTGCAAACCGAGCCTTGAATGCGCAACAATATGAAGGAGTTGGATAGAGAGAAGGGCCACGGCAACAACAAGTGAATGAGGTAAGTGCAATTTCAGAATTGCAATCTCAGATGGCTAATCTCACTCTTCTTTTGTCACAGGTTGTGGATGGAACCAAGGTGCAAGGTGCAGCAGTTTGTGGAGTGTGTTCTATGCAGGGACATCTCAACGATCAATGCCCTCAGTTGATTGAGAATGGGGGGTGGGAAACTGCCCATGCCGTGGGATTTCTGATGCAAAACATATAAGCACACAAATTAACCCTCTTTTTATCAATTGTAGCAAAGTATGTAAGTAGGGATCGTTCTAGGCCGGGGATTAGGAGGGATTGCTAAATCACTTGAAAACTGACTCAAAAACTTAAAACAAAGTTAAAACACTAAATTAGACTCAAAGAATGCAAAACTATACTCTAAAACACTAAAACAAACCAAAAGACTCAAAACAGCAAGCAAACACTCAAAACTGCCTTAAAAACACAAACTGGCTGTTTTGGACTCCAAACATAATTTTGGACGAAAATAAGTTTTAACTTGACTCAAGACACTTTAAAACACAAACTAAATTGATTTCTAACTAAATTGACACTTCAAAATAAAGGGGGAATTGGTTTTGACGAAATTGAAAACAAAACATAAACTTTGTAAAACAAAACAGATTGTAAAACGAAATTGGTTAAAGTGAATGGATGGAAGGCTAGCTAAGGGGTTCTTCTCCACACATGTCATACTTGCATACAAAATGATTTCTAATTGCAATTCAATAACCCATGAATTCTCAACACTCCAAGTTAATTAGGTCTGCTTAAATTAACTTTCAGATTTCCCTTATGTCAATGAATTGGATGGAAACTGCGCATCACAATCAAATTATTCTTCAAGAGTTCTCTATATGAAAGCGCATATTAGAGATACAATCAAAGATCATTACGTTCAATGGAAATCATAAGTATTGACTAAGCACTTGTAACTATGAAAGCGCATGATACTTATGCCAAGAATTTACTTAACACAATTGAGATCATCAACCTTTACTACTTGTGAATATAATTCTGTAACGATTAGGTGAAACTTCCTTATATCCTAGCATTAGATTTATGCATGACAATTAAGCGTGCACTCTCAACCAACACACACAAATCAGTTTAATTCAAAAAGATAAGTAAATTGAATTCACAACTTATGAAACGCAATTAGAGGTAATCAAATCATATAGCAAGCATAAACATGGTTTCGAATCCCCCCTAGCCAAAGGGGGTTTAGTTCCTCATACGTACAGAACAAAGAGTATTGAATTTAAACATTGAAATCAAAGGAAAGGAAACACCTAAAACTTCCAGCAATTCAAACTTGAATGGCATGAACATGGGGTACGGCTATTTGGCTATGGTTTACTAAACAACTTCATCTTGTTATGTGTTATGCTAATCAATTTCATGCTTTGAATGAAACGGATATGAGTTCTAGTATTTGGAACTAAATGATGAAACGCCTTCTAAGTAGCAACCAAGCAAAGAATAATGAGATCATGCAACGACTTAAGAAAACAACAAATGCACAGATTTTTAACTCTCCAAAGAACGTTTTAAGCTCAAGTCTCTCAGGGTTGTAGCGTTAGTTTGAGTTCCTTCCTTCAAGCATGTTACAAAAACTGATTTTATCCTTTTTGTGATTACATGTGAATTCATGAATGTCAACTATAACCAAGCATAAACCAAAGAGCAATTCAAACTTCCATCCATGTTTACAACTCTCTTTAACAGTCATGCAATTACAAACCGAATCCTCATCATTGTGTTGGAAGGTACCCTAGGACACAAACAAACACACAAAAACAACTCGTTTTGGGTTTTTTTTTTTTTTTAAACAATTTTTCAAATTTTTATGGGATTTTCGGATTTTTGAGTCAAAACACACCAAAACAGCTTAAAAACACTTAAAAACAGCAAGGAACAACATTAGAAGTTATGGGTGATCAAACCCTACGAATTTGCATCAAAACATGTTGGTTACCCCCCCACACTTAAATCAAACATTGTCCTCAATGTTTCAAGCATAAACTCACACAAATAAACAACAACCAAACAAAACAGCAACTAAACAAGAAACAAGGCAGAAACGAAAACAACAACAAAGAGAAGGGTTTAGGAACTCAAATCTGGAATTGGAGTGCTCCCTAGGTCTTCCTTTATTGAATGCATGGGTTGCCTCCCAAGTAGCGCTTGCTTTAACGTCGTACAGCCGGACAAAACCTCCAATTAAGCTTCATGGGAGGCCACGGCATGGAATTGATCTTTGAATGGAAGGTGATATTTGAAATGATCCGGCAATGGTTGAAACACTAATGTGGGTGCCTGAATCATCAAAATCAGCAAATTAGTAGAAAACAAAATCAAAATTGGAGAATATGGCTTACTTGCTTGCTCCGACATAAACTCGATTACAAACACCACATCTTTGAATGTTTCAGGGATTTTGAACTTGGCCAGATTTACTGTGATGGTTGTGACTTGTCCCGTGTCATAAAATTGAACTTCTTTGGGCTTTGTTGTCTCATGAACATCCTCCTTGATGCATTCTTCATATGCTCCAGCCACTTCTTGCTCTTGAATCATTCTCCTCGACATACAAGGTTCTTTGAACACTGCAACACAATCTGGAACTTGATTTGGTGTGCCAAGAATTGGGATATCACTTTGCACCTTTGGAAGGGTTTGCATGATGTCCTTTTCACTCTCTTCTTTCTTGGGAATCAAAAACCTGCGAGGAAAAGGGACATTTGGAGGAATATCATTAGAATTAAATGAATTTGGGACGCCCTTACTTGTGGTGGGTGGTTGAGAGAGCTTAGGGGGCTGCGGCAAGGGTTGTTCTTCCCTTGCTGTGGGTGTGTCTTGTTCCTCCTCCTCAATCAGCAGCTCCACATCCACTTCTAGGCTATGTTTGGACGTTTTTAGGTCCGCTCCAACCTCCACAGCACTTCCCAAAGTGATAGCTTCAGCAATTTCAAAGTCTCCCATCGAATTGACAGTAGTTGAGTTGGAGAGTTCACGTTGTTCTTGAATTTGTGCCATGAACTCCATGATCTCTCCCATTTGATTTTTCAATTCGCTCATCCTTTGGTCTTGATTCTCTGCTTCCTGTGTCAAAGAGGTGAGTAATTGAACAATTTGGTCATTATCCATTGACGTACCTGAATTTGTTTGGGAAAATTGTGATGGAGGCTGTGATGGTGCATATGGCCATTGATAGAACTCCTCAGATGGCTGTGAGTATTCTTCTTGTTGTGAGCCCTGCGTCAAAGAGGTTAGTACATCAAGAATTTCATCATAACTCATGGGCATACTTGAATTCGATTGGAATTGTTGTGGGGGAGGCGATGGTGGCTGCATAGGTCTTGAATAGAACTCCTCTTCTTGCTGCCAATATCCACCTTGTTGGAATCGTTCAGGTTCTCCCCACATGTAATCTGAATAATCTCTCCAATCCGAATTGTAAGCGCTGGAAAACATGTTGTCCCATGATTGGCTATGGCCTTGATAACCCCAAGCACCTCCGTGGGCAGTGAATTGAGCACGTTGATGAGTTTGAGCAGTGTGCATTGTGGTTGTTTCGGCAATCTGGGACAATTGAGAAGTAAGATTCGCCAATTGAGCTTGAATGTTAGCAAGTGCCATGTCTTACTTCTCTATGTACCTGAAACCAAAGAAGTAAAACTAAATCAAATATCAAAAGTAAAAGACACAAACAAAAACAAAGGGGATTAGCAAAAGAAAACAAGAAAACAACACAAAGTCAGAAACTAAAACAAAATAAACGAAAAGAAAAGAACCAAGGGATTAGCAAAATTGCTAATCCCCGGCAACGGCGCCAAAAATTTGATGCAAAATATATAAGCACACAAATTAAACCCTCTTTTTATCAATTGTAGCAAAGTATGTAAGTAGGGATCGTTCTAGGCCGGGGATTAGGAGGGATTGCTAAATCACTTGAAAACTGACTCAAAAACTTAAAACAAAGTTAAAACACTAAATTAGACTCAAAGAATGCAAAACTATACTTTAAAACACTAAGACAAACCAAAAGACTCAAAACAGCAAACAAACACTCAAAACTGCCTTAAAAACACAAACTGGCTGTTTTGGACTCTAAACACAATTTTGGACGAAAATGAGTTTTAACTTGACTCAAAACACTTAAAAACACAAACTAAATTGATTTCTAACTAACTTGACACTTCAAAATAAAGGGGGAATTGGTTTTGACGAATTTGAAAACAAAACAAAAACTTTGTAAAACAAAACAGATTGTAAAACGAAATTGGTTTAAATTAATGGATGGAAGGCTAGCTAAGGGGTTCTTCTCCACACATGTCATACTTGCATACAAAACGATTTCTAGTTGCTTTTCAATAAACCATGGATTCTCAACGCCCCAGATTAACCGTGAATTGCACTAATTAACCCTCAGATTTTCCTAACGTTATTGAATTGGATGATTGCATACGACAACCCAAAGCATTCCCCACAAGTTCCCTACATGAATTGCATAATAGAGATACAAGCAAGAATCATTAAGTTCTATGAAAACCATAAGCATTGACGAGGCATTCGTTACTATGAATTGCATGAAACTTATGCCAAGAATTTACTTAACGCGATCGTGATCAACAACCTTTACTACTTGTGAATATAATTCTGTAACAATTAGGTGAAACTTCCTTATATCCTAGCATTAGATTTATGCATGACAATTAAGCGTGCACTCTCAACCAACACACACAAATCAGTTTAATTCAAATAGATAAGTAAATTGAATTCACAACTTATGAAACGCAATTAGAGGTAATCAAATCATATAGCAAGCATAAACGTGGTTTAGAATCCCCCCCTAGCCAGAGGGGGTTTAGTTCCTCATACTCACAGAACAAAGAGTATTGAATTTAAACATTGAAATCAAAGGAAAGGAAACACCTAAAACTTCCAGCAATTCAAACTTGAATGGCATGCACGTCCCAGGGCTTCTTCTCCTCCTCTTTGCTGCGGCACAAGGTCTTGGGACAGGTTTAGGGGGTTATGAATGGTGTAGAAGGCTGGGTTAATGGCTAGGATGGATGTATGGTGCGGCAGGTAGTGAATTAAGTCAGAAATTATGGAGAATGGTGAAGGATGGGTGCGGCAGAGAGTGGTGAAGAGTTTCTAGCGAGAATGGTGTGTATGGAGGGTGGTACATGGCAAAGGGTGGAGAAATATATATATAGGCACCAAAAACCCTAGGTGAATCAGATTAGGACTTCTAGAAAGCCAAATCCATCCAGAAATAGGTTCAAAACAATCAGATTTCTAATGGGAAAGGGCCTAAGGTGCGGCAGGTTTGGATAAGGAGGGATAAGGCTTCTAGAAAGCCTTGCAAGGCAAGGAAAAAGGATTCTAGAAGGGAAGGAGACGCCAGATTTATAGGGTTCTAGAAAGAATGTGTTTTGTGGCAGATTTTGGGGCTTCTAGAGGGATTTGGGGCGCCACTTTTGTAGGGGAATGGATAGGACTTCTAGAAATCAGGTTTTAAGTCCCCTAAAGTGAAGAAAACAGGTTAGGATAAGAGTAGGATAAGATTGGATAAGATAAGGTAAGATAAGATAAGGATTGGATAAGATAAGATAAGATAAGGTTGTTTTGGATAATGTTTTGGATAATTCTCCTTCTTTTGAGCTGATTCCTTATCTTCTTTATCTTCTTAGCTGATTTCAAGCCTTTATATCTTCAATTTCGTCCATCAACTTGCCTCCATGCTTGCACTACCCAATCTTGGCCCAAAAATGCTCTAGAATGCTCCAAAACTCTTCTTTTTGCATACTTGCCCTTAGAACCTGAAAATACATCAAACTAGCTTAAAAGACTACTTTAACTAAGGAAAAACAACATAATTGCACAAGAACAAGCTAACTAAGGTGCATGAATATGCTCCTATCACAATAGCAAAACATGAATGAGTCTCACTAGGGTACTTCATAGAATCAGAAAGATTGAAATTAATAACTTCCCCATCAAATTCCATCGTCAAAGTGCCATTAAACACATCAATCTTCGTACAAGAAGTTTTCATGAATGGCCTTCCAAGGAGGATGGGCAATGACGGGGAATGGTCCGATTCATCCATTTCAAGCACGTAGAAATCCGCCGGGAATATCAAGTGATTAACCTGCACCAAAACATCCTCCAAAACTCCCTTTGGATAGGCATTAGATCTATCGGCCAATTGTATGATAACACCATCGTTTTTCAACGCTCCTAGGTTCATAGATGCATAAATTGAATATGGCATGACATTTATAGATGCACCTAAGTCTAACATGGCAGATTCAAACCTAGAATTACCAATAACACACGGAATTGTAAAACTACCGGATCTTTGCATTTAGGGGGCAGTTTGCGTTGCAAGATGGCTGAGACATTTTCACCCACTTTTACAACCTCCTTGGTCGAAATCCTCCTCCTATTAGTGCAAAGTTCCTTCAAGAACTTGGCGTACCTGGGGACTTGCTTAATTGCATCCAAAAGGGGAATATTGACTTGAACTTTCCTAAACGTCTCAAGAATGTCCTTTTCTGCTTCTTCTTTCTTTGTTTGCTTGAACCTATTTGGAAAAGGAACATTCGGAGGAAAAACATTAGTAGGAACTGAATTTGACACGTTCTTACCTCTATTGGACAAATTGGACGGTTTAGGATCACTTAGGGCTTGCGGCAAAGGTGTTTCCACCTTTGCCGTGAGTGGGCTTTGTTCCTCCTCTTCAATTCTCAACTCTTCCTCCTCGTTGGAACATGATTTGAATGGTTTAGGGTCAGATCCTACTTGCTTCCCACTTCGCAGACTCATGGCTTTTGCAGATTCGAATCCACCTTTTGGATTGACAACGGTTGAACTTGGCAACTTGCCTTGCTCTCGAAATTGCCCCATGAACTCGGCAATCTGTCCTACTTGCTTCTCCAACTCGTCCACCTTCTTGTCCCTAGTTTGCATACCCTGCGCCATAGAAGTTAGTAATTGAAAAATCTGATCATTATCAATTGAAGAACCTGATTTGTTTTGGGCAGGTTGTGCTTGGGCTTGAGTTGGTGCCAACGGCTTTTGATAGAAACCCGGGGGTTGTTGCCTAAATCCGCTTTGTTGTTGGCCTTCTTGGGGTTCTCGCCATTTGAAATTTGGATGATCACGCCACCCAGGGTTGTAGGTATTGGAAAAATGATCACCACGTGGTTGGTATTGATTGCCAAAACCCACGGCATTGAGTGTCTCCCACCCTCCATTCTCTATCAATTGTGGGCACTTATCTGTGGGATGTCCTTGCATGGAGCACACGCCACAAGAAGCTACATTTTGTGCTGTTGGACCTTCCACCACCTGAGAAAGCAAAGTAGTAAGGTTAGCCATTTGATTTTGAAGTTCGGTTATGGCACTTACCTCATTGACTTGGTGTTGCCGTGGGATGCTCCTTTGCCCAACACCTTCGTATTGTTGAGCGTTCAACGCTCGATTGGCTATCAATGTCTTGGCTGCCGTGGGGGTCTTGTCCACCAAGGCTCCTCCCGCTGAGGCATCTAGCATTTGACGTTTGATTGGTAGAAGTCCCTCGTAGAAATATTGTAGGAGAAGTTCCTCCTTCATCTGATGCTGTGGACATGAAGCAACAAGAGATTTAAAACGTTCATAATAAGTAGGAAAAGATTCACCTGCTTCTTGTTGAATTCCACTTATCCTTTTTCGTAGGAGGATGGCTCGAGAAGTTGGGAAAAACTTCTCCAAGAAAGCCCGTTTCATGCTCTCCCATGATGTGACAGTTCCGGGGGCCAATTCATACAACCAATCCTTTGCCTTTTCCAAGAGAGAAAAGGGAAAGGCCTTCATCATCAGAATATTTCCATCTACGTTGATTGGTGTCATGCTTGAGCACACCACCTCGAATTCCTTCAAATGCTTGTTTGGATCTTCCATGGACAGCCCATGGTACTTAGGAATGTGATGCAACAAGCTTGACTTCAATTCAAACTCATCAGTTTTGCCTTGAGCCGCCCTAGGGTATTGAATGCACAAGGGCACGGCATTGTCAAGTCCTGAGGCTGAAAGCTCTTTGATTGTACGATTATCCACAGCCATGTCGTCCACTTCCTCTTCAAATTCAGATTCGGCTTCTGAACTTGCACTTGATCCACTTGGTTCTGGATTCTTCCTCTTTCGTCTTAACTCTCGCTCGAAATCGGCGTCAAAGTCCAGAATATGTTCACGAACTGGATGAGAACTCCGAGTCATAAACTAGTACCTAAAACAAGAAACAAAAACAAGGTCAGAATCTGATCTAATTAAACCAAATGAAAATAACAATCCAAGGGATTAGCACAGTTGCTAATCCCCGGCAACGGCGCCAAAAATTTGATGCGAAATATATAAGCACACAAATTAACCCTCTTTTTATCAATTGTAGCAAAGTATGTAAGTAGGGATCGTTCTAGGCCGGGGATTAGGAGGGATTGCTAAATCACTTGAAAACTGACTCAAAAACTTAAAACAAAGTTAAAACACTAAATTAGACTCAAAGAATGCAAAACTATACTCTAAAACACTAAAACAAACCAAAAGACTCAAAACAGCAAGCAAACACTCAAAACTGCCTTAAAAACACAAACTGGCTGTTTTGGACTCCAAACATAATTTTGGACGAAAATAAGTTTTAACTTGACTCAAGACACTTTAAAACACAAACTAAATTGATTTCTAACTAAATTGACACTTCAAAATAAAGGGGGAATTGGTTTTGACGAAATTGAAAACAAAACATAAACTTTGTAAAACAAAACAGATTGTAAAACGAAATTGGTTAAAGTGAATGGATGGAAGGCTAGCTAAGGGGTTCTTCTCCACACATGTCATACTTGCATACAAAATGATTTCTAATTGCAATTCAATAACCCATGAATTCTCAACACTCCAAGTTAATTAGGTCTGCTTAAATTAACTTTCAGATTTCCCTTATGTCAATGAATTGGATGGAAACTGCGCATCACAATCAAATTATTCTTCAAGAGTTCTCTATATGAAAGCGCATATTAGAGATACAATCAAAGATCATTACGTTCAATGGAAATCATAAGTATTGACTAGGCACTTGTAACTATGAAAGCGCATGATACTTATGCCAAGAATTTACTTAACACAATTGAGATCATCAACCTTTACTACTTGTGAATATAATTCTGTAACGATTAGGTGAAACTTCCTTATATCCTAGCATTAGATTTATGCATGACAATTAAGCGTGCACTCTCAACCAACACACACAAATCAGTTTAATTCAAATAGATAAGTAAATTGAATTCACAACTTATGAAACGCAATTAGAGGTAATCAAATCATATAGCAAGCATAAACATGGTTTCGAATCCCCCCCTAGCCAAGGGGGGTTTAGTTCCTCATACGTACAGAACCAAGAGTATTGAATTTAAACATTGAAATCAAAGGAAAGGAAACACCTAAAACTTCCAGCAATTCAAACTTGAATGGCATGCACGTCCCAGGGCTCATTCTCCTCCTCTTTGCTGCGGCACAAGGTCTAGGGACAGATTTTGGGGGTTATGAATGGTGTAGAAGGCTGGGTTAATGGCTAGGATGGATGTATGGTGCGGCAGGGAGTGAATTAGGTCAGAAACTATGGAGAATGGTGAAGGATAGGTGCGGCAGAGAGTGGTGGATGATTTCTGGCGTGAATGATGTATATGGAGGGTGGTGGTGCGCGGCAAAGGGTGGAGAAATATATATATAGGCACCAAAAACCCTAGATGAATCAGATTAGGACTTCTAGAAAGCCAAATCCATCCAGAAATAGGTTTAAAACAATCAGATTTCTAATGGGAAAAGGCCTAAGGTGCGGCACAATAGGATAAGGAGGGATAAGGCTTCTAGAAAGCCTTGCAAGGCAAGGAAATCAGGTTTTCTAGAAGGCTAGGTGTGGCAAGGACTTTAGGGTTCTAGAATCCTAAATTAAATGTCCCCCAATCAGAAAATAAGCCCTTCTTGTACCAGGAATTGAGTTTAGAAAAGGATTAGGATAGGATAAGGTTAGTTAAGATAGGATAAGGATTGGATAAGATAAGATAAGATAAGGTTGTTTTGGATAATGTTTTGGATAATTCTCCTTCTTTTGAGCTGATTCCTTATCTTCTTTATCTTCTACTTCTTTCTTCCATCTTCTTAGCTGATTTCAAGCCTTTATATCTTCAATTTCGTCCATCAACTTGCCTCCATGCTTGCACTACCCAATCTTGGCCCAAAAATGCTCTAGAATGCTCCAAATTGCTTCTTTTTGCATACTTGCCCTTAGAACCTGAAAATACATCAAACTAGCTTAAAAGACTACTTTAACTAAGGAAAAACAACATAAATGCACAAGAACAAGCTAACTAAGGTGCATAAATATGCCCCTATCAATTTCAAGGCCAAAACCAGCAAAGAAATGACCCATACTCAAACACATACAATCCGGGGTGGAGAGATCATCCAAACTTCAAGTGGAGGGACTCCCAACAAGCACAGCAACAAAGCGGATTTACACAGCCCCCTGAGATGTTTCCAAGGCCATATGCAGCCACACAACCTCAACCAATTTCGGCACAAACCAATTCAGGTTCATCGTTAGATAATGATAAAATTCTTCAAGTACTAACCTCTTTGACGCAGGAAGTGCAAAGCATAAAAAATCAAGCTAAAGAGGTGGACGAATTGAAGAAACAAATGGGGCAAATGGCTGAATTCATGGGCCAATTCAGAGAACAAGCAGAGTGCCTAGTTCAACCATTGTTAATCCTAAAGAAGGATTTGAAACCGCCAATGCAATCACGTTGAGAAGTGGCAAACAGGTTGGATTCGACCCACAACCATCCAAATCAAGTCAAAATGAGGATGAAAAGTTGCTGATTGAGGAGGAAGAGCAAGTGAAACCCACGGCAAGGGTAGAACCACCCTTGCCATAGCCTCCTAAGCACCCTATGCCATCCGCTTTAACTAAGGTAGGTCGAAATTGGATTCCTTCTAATGTTATTCCATCAACTGTGCCTTTTCCTAGCAGATTCATGAAATCAAAGAAGGAAGAGGATGAAAAAGACATTCTGGAGACGTTTAGGAAGGTGCATGTCAATATCCCGCTCCTTGATGCTATAAAGCAAATCCCGAAGTACGCTAAGTTTTTGAAGAAACTTTGCACATCAAGGAAACAAATTCGGGACGAAGAGGTGGTACATGTAAGTGAGAATGTCTCTGCAATGTTGCAAAGGAAGCTGCCACCTAAATGCAAAGATCCAGGAGTTTTGGATGATGTTTTGGTGCAGGTAGACCACTTGATTTTTCCTGCAGATTTCTATGTGCTTGACATGGAGGATTCAGCCCACTCTTCAACATTGCCAATCTTACTTAGATGACCTTTCATGAAAACAGCTCAAACCAAGATTGACGTGGCCAAAGGAGCAGTAACTATGGAGTTTGGTGGTGATATGATTAATTTTAATGTTTCTGAATCTGTTGAGAATACTAATGGTGTTCGCTCTTGTTTTGTCATTGATAAAATAAAAAATAAAGGGCAGGAACGTTCAGTGTCATTCAAGAAGGATGCATTTCGAACCACCAACGAAGAGGGAATTGGATTGAAGCACAAGGATTGCACGGCCACAACCCTCAAACCCTCAAATCTGGCCGAGAGCACCCCACATGCATTTGTTGATAGTGCTGCCACTTCATTGCAGTACATTGGTAAGCCACCTATTCCAATTTCGATTCCAATTTCAACTAATAGGTTGTTACCTTGTATGGTGTAGGTCCCCAATCGAATACAAGCTGGTGGGAATGATTACATTGACTTTAGAATGCACAACACCCTAATCAGGAAGGATTACTATCCCCTTCCATTCATAGAGCCCATGTATGAGTATTTTGAGGAGCATGTGGTGGAAGAACTACCTCTGCATACCGTGGGTACCATGGGAACTTAAATGGAAGTATCGTCCGGCTGGAAGACGTTAAAGCAAGCACTTCTTGGGAGGCAACCCATGTGTTCAAACGAGAAAACGATGGAATTCTAGCTCCAAAACTAGATTTGCGTTCCTCTACTCTCTCTCTTTATTGCTTTTGTTTTGCCATATCTGTTATGTGTGTTAGTTGTGTTCTTTGCTTGCTTTTGTGTGAGTTTATGTTTGAAACATTGAGGACAATGTTTGATTTAAGTGCGGGGGGCGTAACCAAATGTTTCTGTATGAAATTTGTGGGTTTTATCACTTATCACTTCGAATGTTGTTTTCACTGTTTTTAAGTGTTTTTAGTGTGTTTTGGAGTCTTTTTGTGTGTGTTGACATAAAAATCCGAAAATTTC
Source organism: Heteromeles arbutifolia (assembly GCA_024362995.1). Taxonomy (NCBI): domain Eukaryota; kingdom Viridiplantae; phylum Streptophyta; class Magnoliopsida; order Rosales; family Rosaceae; genus Heteromeles; species Heteromeles arbutifolia. The sequence continues at coordinate 23,808,858 of JANCRC010000011.1, read as the reverse complement.
ATAAAAAGAGTTGTTTTTGTGTGTTTGTTTGTGTCTTAGGGTACCTTCCAACACAATGATGAGGATTCGGTTTTTAATTGCATGACTATTGAGGAAAGTTATAAACATGGATGGAAGTTTGAATGGCTCTTTGGTTTATGCTTGATTATGGTTATAATTCATGAATTCAAGTTCAATCAAAAAGATAAAAAAAAAACAGTTTTTGTAACATGCTTGAAGGAAGGAACTCAAACTAACGCTACAACCCTGAGAGACTTGAGCTTAAAACATTCTTTGGAGAGTTAAAAATCTGTGCATTTATTGTTTTCTAAAGTCGTTGCATGATCTCATCATTCTTTGCTTGGTTGCTACTTAGAAGGCGTTTCTTCATTTAGTTCCAAATACTAGAACTCATACCCGTTTCATTCAAAGCATGAAATTGATTAGCATAACACATTATCAAGATGAAGTTGTGTAGTGAACCAGTGCCAAAAAGCCTTAACCCTATGTCATTTGTTTTGTAGGTTTAACTCTTTTGAGCCTTGTTTAGCCATTTTCTTTGTTTACCCACATGTTCCCTACCTAGCCTAGATTAGGACCATCCTTACCCTTGTTCTTAACGCGTAGTGAACCATGACTTAGAGGAATTCCTTTTGATTGTCATTAGGCAGCAAACAAGTGTGGGGGAAGGTTTTTAGTGGTTTTGTGTGCCAAAGAAGTAGAAAAAGGCACGAGCAGAAAAGAAAAAAAAGAAGAAGAAAATTCGTGGAAAAAGAAGAAGGAAAGAAAAAGTTGTGAAAAAGAAAGAAAAAGAGTTGAAAAATAAGTGAGATTAAGCTCATAAGTGTTGGTTGTTGAAGAAAGGGTCTGATAGGAGCATATTTATGCGACTTAATTGGCTTGTTCTTGTGCATTTATGTTGTGTTTTCTTAGTTATTTTAGTGTTTAAAGTCATTTTCGTGTGTTTTCAGATTTTAAGGTCAAAGTATGCAAGAAGATGCATTTTGGAGCCTTTTAGAGCAAATTTGGGCTTGGAATGGTTATCACATGCTTGAAGCAAAAGGAATGGATGAAATTGAAGCCTTGAAGAAGTAAGGACTCCTAATTGAAGATGGATTCCTAGAAGAATAAGGATTCCTACTCACACAAGGATTCCTACTCAAACAAGGATTCCTAATTGAAGTAGGAAAGTTAAGCCAAGGTTTCCTATTTTGGTTTGACCTTTCCTAAACCTAAATGTCCCTGAATTCCAGCAACTTTGAAGGCTTCATATGCATTTTAGGACACAAACTACACATTCCTTGCACCATTAATGTCCTTGCCGCACTTTTCCCCTTCTCCCTTTCCCTTGCCGTGCAAGGGGACCCCTTTCCCTTTAGTTTCAGGATACTTTCCCTTTCTTAATCATCTGCCGCACCTCCTTGCCCTTCACTCTTCCTTGCCGTGCAAGGGAGAGGGTTATTTCCTGTTTCCTTGCATTAAAACACATTCCTAATTTAATTTAGATCCTTGCCACAAATCCCTGGCACTTTCCCTTAGTTTTCTGATTTTGTTTCCTCTTTTTAGAGCTTTTGACTTAATTTCTGTTTACCTAAATAACCTAGGGTTTCAATTCCTGAAACCTTTAAAATAAACTTCCTTGTTGCAGCCACAATTCATCATTCATTCACCCATTCTCGCCAGAAATCATCCCCACTCTCTGCCGCACCCTTATTTCACCATTCTCCATAGTTTCTGACCAAAAACAACCCTTGCCGCACCATACATCCATCCTAACCAGAATCCCATCCTTCAACACCATCCATAATCCCCAAAACCTACCACAAAACCTTGTGCGGCAATCAAGGAAGGGAAGGGAAGTTCTTAGACGTGCTTGCTGTTCAGTTTGGACCGCTGGAGCGTTTAGGTGTTTTCTTTCTTTTGTTTTCAATGTATAAACTTGTTATTCTTTGCTTTGCGACTATGAGGAACTAAGCCCTTTTGGCTAGGGGGCTATTCAAAGCCATGAACATACTTGCAATGTGAATTGATTACCTTCAGTTGTGATTTCATAAGTTGTGAATTCAATTTGTTTAACTGCTTGATTGATAACTTATTCTTGTATGTTGATTGAGGGTCGACACTTAGTTTGCAGGCATGAATTTGATGCTAGACTATAAGGGAGTTTCACCTAATAGTTACAAACTTATATTCACAAGTAGTGGAGGTCGCTTATAAACGATCGCGTTAAATGAATTCTTGGCAGGAGTTTCATGCTCATCGTAGTAACGAATGCCTCGTCAATGCTTATAGTTCTCACAAAGCTTAATGATCTCTGATTGTATCTTTATTGTGCTGTTCACATAGGGGACTTTTAGAGAATGTTTTGAGTTGTTGTATGCATTTTCCCGTCCAATTCAATAACTTAAGGAGAACTTGAAGGTTAATTTAAGCGGACCTAATTAACCTGGGGTGTTGAGTTTCATGATTTATCGAAAGAACAACTGAAAATTGGTTTATGTGCAAGTGTGTCATGTGTGGAGAAGAACCCTCTAGCTAGCTCATCATCCATATTTTATCCAAATTCGTCCAAAATCTGTTTTAGTTTACAATCTGTTTGTTTTGTTTTCAAATTCGTCAGAATCAAATCCCGCTTTATTTTGAAGTGTTAGATCAGTTAAAATCTATTTTGATTTGTGTTTTTAAGTGTCTTGAGTCAAGTTAAAATCTGTTTTCGTCCAAAGTAGTGTTTAGAGTCCAAAACTGCCCAGTTTGTGTTTTTAGGCAGTTTTGAGTATTTCTGTGCTGTTTTGAGTCTTTTGAGTTGTTTTAGTGGTTTAAACTTTGTTTCTACGTTTTTGCGTCAGTTTCAAGTGTTTTAGCAATCCCTCCTAATCCCTGGTCTAGAACGATCCCTACTTATACATATACTACAATTGTCAAAAAGAGGGTTTAATTTGTGTGCTGTTTTACATCGCATCAGGGTCCAAAAAGTTGAATTTGACCCTAAGTTGTATGAAATCCCCTAAAAGCTTCAAAGTTGATTGCTGCATTTTAGAAGGGAATTCTAAGTTGATTTCATTGCTTTGCTTGCTATTGCTTTAAGAACGTTTGTTTTCCTTACCTTTCTTTGTTAGCCAATACCCCTAGCCCCGTTACAACCGTATACTTCAATCTTGAGTGTTGTGTGTTTCAATATGTAGAGTTTGGGATTGGTACGAGCATATGGTGTCCCTGGTTCTCGCATCTAAGTAGTAGCATTCCATTCATGAGATCATATCTAAACATGCTTAATAACTCCAGAAATTGCTTTCTTTGCTATAAACATATGTGAGTGTTGGTTTTCATGTTTACATCAATCTTCTCACATATACCTAGAATAGGGAGTGTAGTTAGAAATTCTGTGTGAAAATAGAGTGTATACCTTGTGAGGAATTGAGTGAATTCTCTAAGCCATGTTACTACATTCAAAACATTGATTTAATTGGTTAAATGCGAGCTAATGAAGGGTGACTATGATTAAGTATGTACTAAAGGGTGGGGATGACTAAAATCTATGGTTATGATGATCTTGAATATGTCATGTGCATTAGAAATCTTTGAGGTGAACGTTGGAAGGTTTAGTTTGTTTGTTGTTTGGTTTAGTTTGTTTATCTCAAGTATCACCTTCCATTCAAAGATCAATTCCATGCCGTGGCCTCCAATTAAGCTTAAGAGGAGGTATCGTCCGGCTGGAAGACGTTAAAGCAAGCGCTTCTTGGGAGGCAACCCATGCAAATAAAGACGACCTAGGAACTCTCCGGCTCCACAACCAGATTTGCGTTTCTAAACTCTCACTCTTTATTGCTTTTCCTTTGCCATCTTGTTATGTTAGTTAGTTGTGTTGATTGCTGTCTGCTTTCTGTGAGTATATGTTTGAAACATTGAGGACAATGTTTGGTTTAAGTGTGGGGGGGTAACAAAGTGTTTTTTGCATGAAATTCGTGGGTTTTTATCACCTATCACTTTGAATGTTGTTTTCAGTGTTTTTAAGTGTTTTTAAGCTGTTTTGGAGTCTTTTAGTGTGTTTTGAAAAGAAAATCCGAAAATACCATAAAAATTTGAAAAATTGTTTTGAAAAACCCAAAAAGAGTTGTTTTTGTGTGTTTGTTTGTGTCTTAGGGTACCTTCCAACACAATGATGAGGATTTGGTTTTTAATTGCATAACTGTTAAAGAAAGTTACAAACATGGATGAAAGTTTGAATTGCTCTTTGGTTTATGCTTGGTTGTAGTTGACATTCATGAATTCACATGTAATCACAAAAAGGATCAAATCAGTTTTTGTAACATGCTTGAAGGAAGTAACTCAAACTAACGCTACAACCCTGAGAGACTTGAGCCTTTAACGTTCTTTGGAGAGTTAAAAATCTGTGCATTCTTTGTTTTCTAAAGTCGTTGCATGATCTCATCATTCTTTGCTTGGTTGCTACTTAGAATGCGTTTCATCACTGTAGTTCCAAATACTAGAACTCATACCCATTTCATTCGAGGCATAAAATTGATTAGCATAACAAATAACAAGATGAAGTTGTTTAGTTTAAAACCAGAGCCAAAAAACCTAACCCTTTGCATATGTATTGTAGGTTTAACCCATTTGAGCCTTGTTTAGCCTATGTTCTTTGTTTACCCACATTATCCTTACCTAGCCTAGATTAGGACCATCCTTACCCTTGTTCTTAAGGCGTAGCTAAGCATGACCTAAGAATGAATTCCCTTTGATCGTTATTTGGGCGGCAAAACAAGTGTGGGGGAAGGGATTTATGTGTCTGATTGTGTGCCAACAAAGTATCAAAGAGGGCACGGGTGAAGAAGCAGAAAGAAAAAAAAAAAAAAAAAAAAAAAAAAAAAAAAAGAAAAATTCGTGTGAAAAAGAAAAGAAAAAAGAAAAGTTGTGAAAAAAGTATGAAAAGTGTTCAAAATAAGTGAGAATAAGCTCACAAGTGTTGATTGTTGAAGAAGGGGTCCAAAACGTTGAATTTGGCCCTAAGTATGTGTTTTCTTCCCCTTTGTGTTCAAAGTGTACGGCTGCATTCAAGAAAGGGAGTTCTAAGTGTCATATTCATTGCTTTGCTTGCTATTGCTTTAAGAACGTTTGTTTTCCTTACCTTTCTTTGTTAGCCAATACCCCCTAGCCCCGTTACAACCCTTGACTTCAATCTTGAGTGTTGTGTGTTTCAATATGTGGAGTTTGGGATTGGTATGATCATATGGTGTCCCTGGTTCTCGCGTCTAAGTAGTAGCATTCCATTCATGAGATCATATCTAAACATGCATTCCAGAAATTACTTTTCTTGTTATACATATATGTGAGTATTAGTTTTCATATTTACATCAATCTTCTCACATATAACTAGTGTAGGGAGTGTAGTCAGAAAATCTGTGTGATTGAGTGCATATCTAGTAAGGAATTGAGGGATTCTCTAAGGCATGTTACTACATTCAAAATGTTGTTTTAATTGATTAAATGCGAGCTAATGTGTGGTAACTTTGATTAAGTATGTGCTCAAGGGTAGGGATAACTAAAATCTGTGGGAGTAATGATCTTTGGCATGTTATGTATCATTGAAGATCCCTGAGGTGAACGTTGGAAGGTTTAGGTTACGTTTTGTTTGTTTTGTTTTGCTTGAGGACTAGCAAAAGCTAAGTGTGGGGGAATTTGATAGGAGCATATTTATGCGACTTAGTTAGCTTGTTTTCATGCATTTACGTTGTTAGTTCTTAGTTAATTTTGTATTTTAAGCTATTTTCGTGTATTTGTAGGTTCAAAGTGTCAAGATGGCAAAAAGAGGCAATTTGGAGCATTCTAGAGCATTTTTGGGCCAAGATTGGGTAGTGCAAGCATGGAGGCAAGTTGATGGACGAAATTGAAGATATAAAGGCTTGAAATCAGCTAAGAAGATGGAAGAAAGAAATTGAAGATAAGGAAGATAAGGAATCAGCTCAAAAGAAGGAGAATTATCCAAAACATTATCCAAAACAACCTTATCTTATCTTATCTTACCCAATCCTTATCTTATCTCACCTTATCTTATCCTAATCTTATCCTAACCTGTTTTCTTCAGTTTAGGGGACTTAAAACCTGATTTCTAGAAGTCCTATCCATTCCCCTACAAAAGTGGCGCCCCAAACTCTTCTAGAAACCCCAAAATCTGCCCAGAAACACATTCTCTCTAGAAGCCTAAAAATCTGGCGTCTCCCTCCTTTCTAGAAGGTCTTTTCCTTGCCTTGCAAGGCATTCCCTGCCTTATCCCTTTGTGCCGCACCTTTCAGGCCCTTTCCCTCTTGGATTCTGATTGTTAGGACTTTTCCTTGTGGATTTGGGTTCTACAAATCCTTTTCAGAAATTAATTGGACCACAATTCCTTTTCCAAATTAATTGCCGCACCCTAATCCTATTTTTCTGCTAAGTCCAAGTCCTAAACTGATTTCCCTAGGGTTTGCCATGCTATATATACATATTCCCAAGCCTTGCCGCAGACCACCACCCATCCATACGAATTCTACACCCCCATATACATTCAGAAATCCATATTTTGCTGAAGAGAAGGGAAGACAAGGCTGTGCCGTGGCTTCCATTAGAGAGGGAGGAGTTCTTTCTTCTCTTGTTTCGTTTCTATGTTTAATTTAACTTGCTTTTCAATTATGTTGAACATGTGGAACTAATTTCGTTTTAGTTAGAGGTGGATTCAAAGCCATGGACATATGTTTGATATGAATTGATTACCTTCAGTTATTGTTTCATAAATTATGAATGTGATTTACTTATCTGTTTTATGAAGAACTTGTTCTTGTGTGTTGATTAAGGATGCATACTTAGTTTACATGCATGAATTTGATGCTAGAATATAAGGGAATTTCACCTAATCGTTATGAACTTATATTCACAAGTAGTAAAGGTTGCTAGTCACAATCATGTTAAGTAAACCCTAGGCTGGATTAACATGCGTCTTCCATAGTTATGAATGCCTTGTCAATGTTTATGATTTCCATGGAACTTAATGATCTTTGATATGTATCTCTATCATGCGTATTCCATAGTTAGGGGACTTGATAAGAATAATTTGGTTGTGATGCGTTATCCATTCAATTCAATGAACTTAGGGAAATCTGAGAATTAATTAGTTCTATACAATTAATTTGGAGCATTGTCATTCATGGTTTATCGAAAGAATAACTGGAAATCAATTCGTATGCATATGTTCATGTGTGGAGAAGAACCCTCTAACTAGTTTTCACCCCTAAATTCACCTTTATCTCTTTCAATTTACTTTGTTTGCTTAAATCTGCTTAGTTTTGCTTAAATCGTCCAAAAACCCCCTTAGTTCTTAATTGAGTCTTAGTTTGTTTAAATTCGTCCAAATCTGTCTCCTTTTAGTGTTTTGAGTCTAACTAGTCCAAAAGTCATCCAATTCATCCCTTAGAATCTGTTTTGAGTCTGTTTAAGTTAGTTTGGTTGTTTTGAGTCTATTTAGCCTGTTTTGAGTCTCTAGTGTCTAGAATCTGCCTAGTTGAGTTTTATTTGTTGTTTTAAGTTTGTTTTGTGTTATTTGAGTCAAGTTAGGTTGTTTTAAGTTGTTTGAAGTTAAAATTCGTTCAGATTGACCCATAGTACCTGTTTTCATTGTCTAGAGTCCAGTTTTAGTGTTTTAGAGTTTAATTTGTATAGATTAGCATCCCTTCTAATCCCCGGCCTTAAACGATCCCTACTTTCATATACTACGTCGATAGGGTTTTAATTTGAGTGACAAGTAATTCTCACATCAAACGTTGGAAGGTTTAGTTTGTTTGTTGTTTGGTTTGTTTGTTTTGTTTCGTTTTGCTTGAGGACTAGCAAAAGCTAAGTGTGGGGGAATTTGATAGGAGCATATTTATGCGACTTAGTTAGCTTGTTTTCATGCATTTATGTTGTTAGTTTTTAGTTAAATTTGTATTTTAAGCTATTTTCGTGTGTTTGTATGTTCTAAGTGTCAAGATGGCAAAAAGAAGCAATTTGGAGCATTCTAGAGCATTTTTGGGCCAAGATTGGGTAGTGCAAGCATGGAGGCAAGTTGATGGACGAAATTGAAGATACAAAGGCTTGAAATCAGCTAAAAAGAAGGAAGAAAGAAGTCAAAGATGAAGACGATAAGGAATCAGCTATAAAGAAGGGGAATTATCCAAAACATTATCCAAACTACCTTATCTTATCTTATCCTAATCTTATCCTACCTTGTTTTCAGCTACAAAAGAGATTTAATTTCAGTTTAGGAGACTTAAAACCTGATTTCTAGAAGTCCTATCCCTTGTCCTATAAATCTAGCGCCTCCTTCCTTTCTAGAAGGCCTTTGCCTTGCCTTGCACTCAATTCCCTTCCCTCCAAGCCTTGCCGTGCATCCCTTATCCCTTTCGCTCTTGGATTCTGATTTGTTAGGCCTTTTTCCTTGTGGATTTGGGTTCTACAAATCCTTTTCAAAAATCAATTGGGCCATAATCCTTTTTCCTAATGGATTCACACATTCTGCCGCACCTAGGGTCCTAATCCCTTGCTTATGCTGAGTCCAAGTCCTAATCTGATTACCCTAGGGTTTGTGGTGCCTATATATACAAGTTTAGAGGGTTGCCGCAGGTTACACCACCCCATATACACTTCATAGGAGCATATTTGTGCGACTTAGTTAGTGTGTTTTCTTGCATTTACTTAGTTATTTGTTGCTTATTATAGTGTCTGATGTGAAAATTAACTTGACACACAAATTAAACCCTATTGATGACAATTGTAGCAATGATGTAAGTAGGGATCGTTCTAGGCTGGGGATTAGCTAGGGATTGCTAAACACTTGAAACTGACTCAAAAACATAAAAACAAAGTTTAAAACACTAAACTGGACTCAAAAGACTCAAAACTGCACAAAAACACTCAAAACTGCCTAAAAACACAAACTAGGCAGTTTTGGACTCTAAACACTACTTTGGACAAAAATAAGGTTTTAACTTGACTCAAAAGACTAAAAGAAAACAGATTTAGACTCTAAAAACAAGACTTAAAAGCAAGGGGGATTGTTTTGACGAAATTGAAATTTAAAACCGAAACTTGTAACCAAACTTTAAAGAAAAACGATTTTTGATGAAATTGAGAAGGGTGAAAGGCTAGTTAGAGGGATCCTCATCCACACATGAACATATGTATACAACTTGATTCCCAGTTACTCTTTCGATAACCCATGAATGACAATGTTCCGAATTAATTGTACTGAACTAATCAATTCCCAGATTTCCCTAGATTCATTGAATTGAATGGATAACGCATCACAACCAAATTATTCTTTCTCAAACTCCCTAACTATGGAATACGCATGATAGAGACATTCAACAAAGATCATTAAGTTCAATAAAAATCATAAACATTGACAAGGCATTCATAACTATGGAAAACGCATGTTAATCCAGCCTAGGGTTTACTTAACATGATTGTGACTAGCAACCTTTACTACTTGTGAATTTATGTTCATAACGATTAGGTGAAATTCCCTTATATCCTAGCATCAAATTCATGCATGTAAACTAAGTATGCATCCTTAATCAACACACAAGAACAAGTTCTTAATAAAACAGATAAGTAAACCACATTCACAATTTATGAAATCGTAACTGGAGTAAATCAAATCATAAGAAACATATATCCATGGCTTCAAATTCCCCCCCTAACTAATTGGGGTTTAGTTCCTCATGATAGCAATTAAACAAAGAAAACTAAATTGAAACATTAAAAACAAAGATAGACAACACCTAAGAACGCTCCAGCAATTCGACAGTCACGACTTAGAATGGCACCTTCTCCTTCCTTCCTTGAATAGTTGCGACACAAGAGGGGTTTTCTGGGTTTGGGGATGGGTTTGGTGAAGGATGGGTGATGATGAATGGCATGGGGGTATTTACAGGGAGGGCTGCGGATGAATGGGTGTGTGAAGGCAGAGAATGAATGGAAGGCTTGATTCTCTAAATGGCACGGCAAAGAGGCTATTTATAGGGGTTAAGGTGCGGCATAAATGCTTTAGGAATCAGAGAAGAATTACACAACCTACACCCATCAGAATAGGCCATCTAGAAGGTAGGAAATCCCAAAGGACAAGGATTCCATGCGGCAGATATGTGTGGTTTCCTAACAGGACATTTGGTCTTCTAGAAGGAAATAAAACCACCTAGGAGAAGGGATAAGGGTGCGGCAAGGCTAAGGGTTTCTAGAAACTTAATTTAAATGTCCCCCAATCAGAAAATAAACCCTCATTGTACCAGGAATTGAATTAGCAAAGGATTAGGATAGGATAAGGTTAGTTAAGATAGGATAAGGATTGGATAAGATAAGATAAGATAAGGTTGTTTGGATAATGTTTTGGATAATTCTCCTTCTTTTGAGCTGATTCCTTATCTTCAATGATTTGAATTCATTTCTCCAACCTTGAAACATATTCCTAACTCCATTTAGACTCCAAATTCGTCCATCTTCATGCCCACTGCTTGTGCTATCCATTCCAAGCCCAGATTTGCTCTAAAATGCTCCAAAATGCATCTTTTCACCAACTTTGCTTCCTGGACCTAAAAACACACGAAAATGACTTTAAACACTATACTAAGCAACAAATAGCTAAGTAAATGCAAGAAAACACACTAACTAAGTAGCATAAATATGCTCCTATCAAATTCCCCCACACTTAGCTTTTGCTAGTCCTCGAGCAAAACAAAACAAACAAAACATAACCTAAACCTTCCAACGTTCACCTCAGGGATTTCCAATGGAACATAACATGTTAAAAATCATTACTTACATAGATTTTAGTTATCCCTACCCTCGAGCATATACTTAATCACAGTTATCACTCACTAGTTCGCATTTAATCAATTAAAACAACTTTTTGAATGTAGTAACATGCCTTAGAGAATCCCTCAATTCCTCACAAGATATATACTCTATTTTCACACAGATTTTCTGACTACACTCCCTACACTAGTTATATGTGAGAAGATTGATGTAACAAAAAAAACTAATACTCACATATGTATATAACAAAGAAAGCAATTTCTGGAATGCATGTTTAGATATGATCTCATGAATGGAATGCCACTACTTAGACGCGAGAACCAGGGATACCATATGCTCAAACCAAATTCAAACTCCACAAATTGAAACACACAACACTCAAGATTAAAGTCAAGGGTTGTAACGGGGCTTGGGGAGTTGGCTAACAACGAAAGGATAGGAAAAACAAACGTTCTTAAAGCAATAGTAAGCAAAGTAATGAATATGACACTTAGAACTCCCTTTAGCATGCAGAAATCAACTTTCAAACACAAAGGGAAGATTCAAGCAACAATTAGGGCCGGATTCAATGTTTTTGGACCCTTCCTTCAACAAACAACACTCGAGAACTCTTCTTCACATCTTTTCAACTCCTTTTTCATTCTTTTCACAACTTTTTCTTTTTTTCTTTCTTTTTTCTACGAATTTTTTTTTCTTTTTCTTTTCTTTTTCTTTTCTTTCCCATGCCTCATTCAAGACTTTGGCACACCCACAACAAAACTCACTTCCCCCACACTTGTTTTCTGCCAAACAATGATCAAAAGGAATTCACATTGAGTCATGCGTTACTATGCTTCAAGAACAAAGGTATGGATGGTCCTAATCTAGGCTAGGTGAGGATAATGTGGGTTAACAAAGAACATCGGCTAAACAAGGCTCAACGGGGTTAAAACCTACAAAACACAATGAAATAGGGAGATACGGCAATTTGGCTATGGTGGTCACTACACAACTTCATCTTGAATATGTGTTATGCAAATCAATAACATGCTTAGAATGAATTGGGCATGAGTTCTAGTGTTTGGAACTAAATGATGAAACGCCTTCTAAGTAGCAACCAAGCAAAGAATAATGAGATCATGCAACGACTTAAGAAAACAACAAATGCACAGATTTTTAACTCTGCAAAGAACGTTTTAAGCTCAAGTCTCTCAGGGTTGTAGCGTTAGTTTGAGTTCCTTCCTTCAAGCATGTTACAAAAACTGATTTTATCCTTTTTGTGATTACATGTGAATTCATGAATGTCAACTATAACCAAGCATAAACCAAAGAGCAATTCAAACTTCCATCCATGTTTACAACTCTCTTTAACAGTCATGCAATTACAAACCGAATCCTCATCATTGTGTTGGAAGGTACCCTAGGACACAAACAAACACACAAAAACAACTCGTTTTGGGTTTTTTTTTTTTTTTTAAACAATTTTTCAAATTTTTATGGGATTTTCGGATTTTTGAGTCAAAACACACCAAAACAGCTTAAAAACACTTAAAAACAGCAAGGAATAACATTAGAAGTTATGGGTGATCAAACCCTACGAATTTGCATCAAAACATGTTGGTTACCCCCCCACACTTAAATCAAACATTGTCCTCAATGTTTCAAGCATAAACTCACACAAATAAACAACAACCAAACAAAACAGCAACTAAACAAGAAACAAGGCAGAAACGAAAACAACAACAAAGAGAAGGGTTTAGGAACTCAAATCTGGAATTGGAGTGCTCCCTAGGTCTTCCTTTATTGAATGCATGGGTTGCCTCCCAAGTAGCGCTTGTTTTAACGTCGTACAGCCGGACGAAACGCCCATTCATTCCAGATTGGTACCCACGGCATGTAGGTGATCTTCGAATGGGCGGTGATACTTGAAATGATCCGGCAATGGTTTAAATTTTGTTTGCTCCGACGCAAACTCAATTACAAACACCACATTGTTGAATGTTTCAGGGATTTTGAACTTGGCCAGATTGAATGTGATGGTTGTGACTTGTCCCGTGTCATAAAATTGAACTTCTTTGGCCTTTGTTGTCTCCTGAACATCCTCCTTGATACATTCTTCACATGCTCCAGCCACATCTTGCTCTTGAATCATTCTTCTCGATGTACAAGGTTCTTTGAACACTGCAACACAATCTGGAACTTGATTTGGTGTGCCAAGAATTGGGATATCACTTTGAACCTTTGGAAGGGTTTGCATGATGTCCTTTTCACTCTCTTCTTTCTTGGGAATCAAAAACCTGCGAGGAAAATGGACATTTGGAGGAATATCATTAGAATTAAATGAATTTGGGACGTCCTTACTTGTGGTGGGTGGTTGGGAGGGCTTAGGGGGCTGCGGCAAGGGTTGTTCTTCCCTTGCTGTGGGTGTGTCTTCTTCCTCCTCCTCAATCAGCAGCTCCTCATCCACTTCTAGGCTATGTTTGGATGTTTTTAGGTCAGCTCCAACCTCCATAGCACTTTCCAAAGTGATAGCTTCAGTAATTTCAAAGTCTCCCATCGAATTGACAGTAGTTGAGTTGGAGAGTTCACGTTGTTCTTGAATTTGTACCATGAACTCTGCAATCTGCCCAATTTGCTTTTCCAAATGGTCCACCTTTTTGTTTTGGTTTTCTTGTCCCTGAGATAAAGAAGTGAGTAACTCAAGAATTTTATCATTATCCATTGACGAACCTGAACTTGGTTGGGCCGAATATGGTTGAGGCTGTGGTGGTTCATATGGCGTTGTATAGAACTCCCCAGATGGCTGCCAATATCCTTCTTGGTGTGAGCCCTGCGTGAAAGAAGATAGTACATCAAGAATTTCATCATAAGTCATGGACATACTTGAATTCGATTGGAATTGTTGTGGGGAAGGCTGTGGTGGCTGCATAGGTCTTGAATAGAACTCCTCATCTTGCTGCCAATATCCACCTTGTTGAAATTGTTGAGGTTCTCCCCACATATAATCTGAATAATCCCTCCAATCCGAATTGTAAGCGTTGGAAAACATGTTGTCCCATGATTGGCTATGGCCTTGATAACCCCAAGCATCTTCATTCGCAGCTAGTTGAGAACATTGATGAGTTGGATATCCTTGCCCATAGGACACACCACATGTAGGGACACTTTGCATTGTGGTCCTTTCGGCATATTGTGACAATTGAGAAGTAAGTTTCGCCAATTGAGCTTGAATGGTAGCAAAATCCATGTCTTACTTCTCTAGTACCTGAAAATCAAGGAAACAAAACTAAATCAAATATCAAAAGTAAAAGACACAAACAAAAACAAAGGGGATTAGCTAAAGAAAACAACACAAAGTCAGAAACAAAAACAAAAACAAAATAAACGAAAAGAAAAGAACCAAGGGATTAGAAAAGTTGCTAATCCCCAGCAACGGCGCCAAAAATTTGATGCGAAATATATAAGCACACAAATTAAACCCTCTTTTTATCGATTGTAGCAAAGTATGTAAGTAGGGATCGTTCTAGGCCGGGGATTAGGAGGGATTGCTAAACCACTTGAAAACTGACTCAAAAACTTAAAACAAAGTTAAAACACTAAATTAGACTCAAAGAATGCAAAACTATACTTTAAAACACTAAGACAAACCAAAAGACTCAAAACAGCAACCAAACACTCAAAACTGCCTTAAAAACACAAACTGGCTGTTTTGGACTCTAAACACAATTTTGGACGAAAATAAGTTTTAACTTGACTCAAAACACTTAAAAACACAAACTAAATTGATTTCTAACTAACTTGACACTTCAAAATAAAGGGGGAATTGGTTTTGACGAATTTGAAAACAAAACATAAACTTTGTAAAACAAAACAGATTGTAAAACGAAATTGGTTAAAGTGAATGGATGAAAGGCTGGCTAAGGGGTTCTTCTCCACACATGTCATACTTGCATACAAAACGATTTCTAATTGCAATTCAATAACCCACGAATTCTCAACACTCCAAGTTGATTAGGTCCGCTTAAATTAACTCTCAGATTTCCCTTATGTCAATGAATTGGATGGAAACTGCGCATCACAATCAAATTATTCTTCAAGAGTTCTCTATATGAAAGCGCATACTAGAGATACAATCAAAGATCATTACGTTCAATGGAAATCATAAGTATTGACGAGGCACTTGTAACTATGAAAGCGCATGATACTTATGCCAAGAATTTACTTAACACAATTGAGATCATCAACCTTTACTACTTGTGAATATAAAGTTGTAACGATTAGGTGAAACTTCCTTATATCCTAGCATTAGATTTATGCATGACAATTAAGCGTGCACTCTCAACCAACACACACAAATCAGTTTAATTCAAAGAGATAAGTAAATTGAATTCACAACTTATGAAACGCAATTAGAGGTAATCAAGTCATATAGCAAGCATAAACATGGTTTCGAATCAACCCCTAGCCAAGGGGGTTTAGTTCCTCATACGTACAAAACAAAGAGTATTGAATTTAAACATTGAAATCAAAGGAAAGGAAACACCTAAAACTTCCAGCAATTCAAACTTGAATGGCATGCACGTCCCAGGGCTCCTTCTCCTCCTCTTTGCTGCGGCACAAGGTCTTGGGACAGATTTTGGGGGTTATGAATGGTGTAGAAGGCTGGGTTATTGGCTAGGATGGATGTATGGTGCGGCAGGTAGTGAATTAGGTCAGAAACTATGGAGAATGGTGAAGGATGGGTGCGGCAGAGAGTGGTGGATGATTTCTGGCGTGAATGATGTATATGGAGGTGGTGTGCACGGCAAAGGGTGGAGAAATATATATATATAGGCACCAAAAACCCTAGATGAATCAGATTAGGACTTCTAGAAAGCCAAATCCATCCAGAAATAGGTTCAAAACAATCAGATTTCTAATGGGAAAGGGCCTAAGGTGCGGCAGGTTTGGATAAGGAGGGATAAGGCTTCTAGAAAGCCTTGCAAGGCAAGGAAAAAGGATTCTAGAAGGGAAGGAGACGCCAGATTTTCAAGGTTCTAGAAGGAATGTGTTTTGTGGCAGATTTTGAGGCTTCTAGAGGGATTTGGGGCGCCACTTTTATAGGACAAGGGATAGGACTTCTAGAAATCAGGTTTTAAGTCCCCTAAACTGAAGAAAATAGGTTAGGATAAGATAAGGTAAGATAAGATAAGGATTGGATAAGATAAGATAAGATAAGGTTGTTTTGGATAATGTTTTGGATAATTCTCCTTCTTTTGAGCTGATTCCTTATCTTCTTTATCTTTGACTTCTTTCTTCCATCTTCTTAGCTGATTTCAAGCCTTTATATCTTCAATTTCGTCCATCAACTTGCCTCCATGCTTGCACTACCCAATCTTGGCCAAAAAATGCTCTAGAATGCTCCAAATTGCTTCTTTTTGCATACTTGCCCTTAGAACCTGAAAATACATCAAACTAGCTTAAAAGACTACTTTAACTAAGGAAAAACAATATAAATGCACAAGAACAAGCTAACTAAGGTGCATAAATATGCTCCTATCACCCCACGGCTGCTCAAGGCAAGACCGATGAGTTCGAATTGAAGTCAAGCTTGTTGCATCACGTTCCCAAATACCATGGGCTGTCCATGGAAGATCCAAACAAGCATCTTAAGGAGTTCAAAGTGGTTTGTTCAAGCATGACACCCATCAATGTCGATGGGAGCATTTTGATGATGAAGGCCTTTCCATTCCCTATTTTGGAAAAGGCTAAAGATTGGCTTTATGAATTAGCACCCGGAACGGTCACTTCTTGGGAAAGCATGAAGAGGGCATTTTTAGAGAACTTCTTCCCCACTTCGAGAGTCATTCTCTTGAGGAAGAAGATTAGTGGAATTCAACAAAGCCAAGGAGAGACATTCCCAGCATACTATGAGCGTTTTAAAGCCCTTGTCGCGTCATGTCCTCAACATCAAATGAAAGAAGAGCTTCTACTTCAATACTTCTATGAAGGACTTCTTCCCATTGAGCGACAAATGCTAGATGCTTTAGCGGGAGGTGCATTGGTTGACAAAACACCAATGGCTGCGAAGACCCTAATTGCCAACCGAGCATTGAATGCACAACAATACGAGGGACTTGGACAAAGAGAGTCCCCACGGCAGCAAGTCCATGAGGTAAGTTCCAATTCCGACATTCAAACTCAATTAGCTAACCTCACTTCCATTGTGACTCAGATGGCCGAAGGAATGAAGATACAAGGACCAAGTGTTTGTGGCGTGTGTTCTATGCAAGGACATCCAACTGACCAATGCCCTCAATTGATTGAGAATGGAGGATGGGAATCTGCCAATGCCATGGGTTTTGGGAGTCAAAATCAGCCACGCAATGATCCATACTCCAACACTTACAATCCGAGTTGGAGAGATCATCCCAATTTCAAGTGGAGGGAACCTTAACAACCTCAACAACAAAGTGGATTTAGGCAGCAACCTCCAGGTTTCTATTCAAAACCATACGCGCATACACAACCCCAAGCACAACCTACCCAAACCAAATCTGGTTCGTCCGTTGATAATGATCAGATTTTTCAATTACTAACTTCTATGTCGCAGAGCATGCAAATTAGAGACAAAGAGGTGAACGATTTACAGAAACAAATGGGGCAGATGGCGGAGTTCATAGGGCAATTCCAAGAACAAGGCAAACTTCCTAGCTCAACCATTGTGAATCCAAAGGGAGGATTTGAATCCGCCAAAGCCATTATGTTGAGAAGTGGAAAAGAAGTTGGAACCAGCCCACAACCATCCAAATCAAGCCAAAAAGAGGATGAAAAGTTGCTGATTGAGGAGGAGGAACAAGCCAAACCCACGGCAGGGGGGGAGCAACCCTTGCCGCAGCCATCGTTCACTCCCAAACCATCCAATTCGGCCAAGGTAAGTCCTAACTCGAATTTTTCAAGTTCTATTCCACTAAATGTGCCCTTTACTAGCAGGTTTAAGCAATCAAGGAAAGAAGAGAACGAGAAGGATATTCTGGAAACCTTTCGGAAAATACAAGTCAATATTCCGCTCCTTGATGCAATCAAGCAAGTTCCAAAGTATGCCAAATTTTTGAAAGAGCTTTGCACAACAAGGAAAAGAATTTCGAACAAAGAGGTGGTCCAGGTAAGTGAGAATGTTTCTGCGGTGTTACAAAGGAAATTACCCCCTAAATGCAAAGATCCGGGTAGTTTTACGATTCCTTGTGTTATTGGCAATACTAAATTTGAACATGCTATGTTAGACTTAGGAGCTTCGATTAATGTCATGCCTTACCCAATTTACGCATCTATAAATTTAGGAGAGCTAAAACATGATGGTGTTATAATTCAATTAGCCGATCGTTCTAATGCATATCCGAAAGGAGTTTTGGAAGATGTCTTGGTGCAGGTGGATAACTTGATATTCCTAGCAGATTTCTATGTTTTAGAGATGGAGGAGTCACCCAATGTTACCCCATTGCCGATCCTACTTGGGAGGCCCTTCATGAAAACAGCACGTACCAAGATCGATGTGTTCAAGGGGACTTTAACAATGGAATTTGATGGGGAAGTGATTAATTTCAATCTTTCTGAAACTATTAAATATCCTAAAGACGATCATTCTTGTTTTTCTATTGATGCATTTGATTCATTGGCACAGGAATTCCTTGACTCATTGGATGAAGATCCCCTTGAAACAACAATTGCACAAGGAATTGGAATGAAGCCCAATCTGGTCGTACCTAGTGAAGAACAAGCCGAGATTGTGGCTGCCTTTGACTCATTGCCACGACATCATGGTACGTCTCCTAACCCAATTCCAATTCCCGGTTCTACTAATACGTTGTTACCTTCTGTGATTCAGGCCCCTATTCTTGAACTTAAGCCACTACCGGATCATTTAAAGTACGTCTTCTTGGGAGATGAAGAGACGTTGCCCGTCATTGTCTCTGCATCACTCACGACAACAGAAGAGGAGAAGTTGATTCGGGTGTTGAAGGAGCACAAAACAGCCATTGGTTGGACATTGGCCGATATTAGGGGGATTAGCCCTACAACATGCATGCATCGCATACTTTTAGAGGAGGGGGCTAAACCAACTCGAGAGGCTCAACGCCGACTTAACCCTCCAATGATGGAAGTTGTGAAGAAAGAGGTTATCAAGCTTCTCGATTATGGAGTGATCTATCCAATTTCGGATAGCCGTTGGGTTTCACCGGTTCAAGTTGTTCCAAAGAAATCCGGAGTTAATGTGGTGGAGAATGCTGAGAATGAGCTTGTACCCATCCGTATCCAAACAGGTTGGAGAGTGTGTATCGATTATAGGAAGCTCAATGCCACCACAAGGAATGACCACTTCCCTTTGCCGTTCATTGATCAAATGCTTGAAAGGTTAGCCGGTCATTCTTTTTATTGTTTTCTTGATGGGTATTCGGGATATAATCAAATTGTCATAGCTCCAGATGACCAAGAAAAGACCACTTTCACGTGCCCCTTTGGTACCTTTGCTTATCGTCGCATGCCATTTGGTTTATGCAATGCACCTGCCACGTTCCAAAGATGCATGGTAAGTATCTTTTCAGATTTCGTAGAGAAGATTATTGAGGTATTCATGGATGATTTTAGCGTCTTTGGTGATTCGTTTGAGGGTTGTTTAGAAAATCTCACATTAATCTTAAAACGATGCGTTGAAACCAACCTTGTTTTAAATTGGGAAAAGTGTCACTTTATGGTTAAACAAGGCATAGTTTTAGGGCATATCAGTTCAGAAAGGGGAATTGAGGTTGATAAATCAAAAATAGATCTTGTACGCTACTTACCCTCTCCTACTTCGGTTAGAGAGGTTCGTTCTTTTCTTGGACATGCAGGATTTTATAGGCGATTCATCAAAGATTTTTCGAAGATTTCTCAACCTTTGTGCCGTCTCCTTCAAAAGGAAGTAGCATTCAAATTTGACGAGGAATGTGAAAAGGCTTTCAACCAACTCAAAGAGAAGCTCACCACGGCACCAATCATTATGCCACCAGATTGGACTCTTCCGTTTGAGCTAATGTGCGATGCTTCCGACTATGCATTAGGAGCCGTGTTAGGGCAAAGGAAGGACAAAAAACTGCATGTCATCTACTATGCCTCGAGGACCTTGAACGACGCTCAATTGAACTACTCTACGACGGAAAAAGAACTTCTTGCCGTTGTCTTTGCTTTAGATAAGTTTCGTTCATATTTACTTGGTACTAAAGTCATTATTTACTCTGATCATGCAGCTTTAAGATACTTAATTACGAAGAAGGAGGCCAAACCCAGGCTTATTCGATGGATGCTCCTACTTCAAGAGTTCGATCTCGAAATCCGGGACAAGAAAGGAGTTGAAAACGTAGTGGCTGACCACCTAAGCAGATTAGTGCGTGAGGAAGACCAAATTCCCATCCCAGAGACGTTCCCAAATGAGCAGCTGCTGTCCATTCAGGTAAGTACACCTTGGTTTGCTGATTTAGTCAATTATTTAGTGTCTAAAGTGATTCCAAATGAGCTAAACAAGAACCAACGTGATAAACTCAAGCATGATGCACGAAATTATGTGTGGGATGATCCTTATTTGTGGAAATATTGCTCTGATCAAATCATTCGTAGATGTGTGCATGATTCTGAAATTCATTCAATTCTAAATTTTTGTCACACTTATGCATGTGGAGGTCACTTTGGCACTCAAAGGGTGCACGTAAAGTGCTTGAATGTGGTTTTTATTGGCCTACTATCTTTAAGGATGCTAGAACTTTTTGCATAACATGTGATCGTTGTCAAAGAACCGGAAACATAGGACCAAAAGACCAAATGCCGCAGGTCTTTATCTTTGGTGTCGAAATTTTTTATGTTTGGGGCATTGATTTCATGGGTCCTTTTCCTTCATCTCATGGTTTTGTTTACATTCTACTTGCGGTTGATTATGTTTCGAAATGGGTGAAAGCAAAAGCCACCCGTACTAATGATTCTAAAGTGGTTGCAGATTTTGTTAGAACTAACATATTTGCTAGATTTGGAATGCCAAGAGTTCTTATCAGTGATGGGGGTTCACACTTTTGCAATCGAACCATTGAGGCGCTACTCAAGAAATATAACGTCACGCATAAGGTGGCAACACCTTATCACCCTCAAACAAGTGGACAAGCCGAGGTCTCAAATAGAGAAATTAAGCAGATTTTGAAGAAAACTGTAGGGCCAAACCGCAAAGATTGGAGTTTGCGTTTAAATGATGCATTGTGGGCGTATCGTACGGCCTACAAAACACCCCTTGGCATGTCCCCATTTCGGCTCATCTTTGGGAAACCATGCCATCTTCCCGTTGAATTGGAGCACAAGGCGTATTGGGCAGTCAAGACCTGCAATATGGACATAGATGCGGCAGGAATCCATAGGAAGCTTCAATTGAACGAGCTTGAGGAGATTAGGAATGAAGCTTATGAGCATACGCGCATTTACAAAGAAAAGACGAAGGCTTTTCATGACAAGATGATTCGAACCAAAACGTTCTCAAATGGGCAGAAAGTTCTACTTTTCAATTCCCGTCTTCGATTATTTCCAGGTAAGTTACGTTCTAAGTGGATTGGTCCGTTTATTGTTACTAATGTATTTCGTCATGGTGCAGTCCAAATTCAAAGTTTAAAGACGGGACAAGAGTTCAAAGTGAATGGACAACGTTTGAAGCCTTACTATGAGCACTTTTAAGAGCACATCTCGGAGAACATAACCCTTAATGCCGTGGGCCCCATTGAAGAATAGACGGAAGGTTCGTCCGGCTGGAAGACGTTAAAGCAAGCGCTTCTTGGGAGGTAACCCATGCACATAAAAGAGGACCTAGGAATCTCCGGCTCCATCACCAGATTTGCGTTTCTAAACCCTACTCTTTATTGCTTTTACTTTGCATATTTTTCATATTTGTTTGTTGTGTTGTTTGCTTGCTTGTGTGTGAGTCTATGCTTAAAACATTGAGGACAATGTTTGGTTTAAGTGTGGGGGGGTCAACAAGTGTTTTCATTGAAAAATTCGTAGGTTTTTATCACCCATCACTTCTAAGGTTGTTTTTCATTGTTTTGAGTGTTTTTAGTGTGTTTTGAAGTGTTTTTATGTGTCTTGAAAGAAAAATACGAAAATTTACAAAAAAATTTGGAAAAAGTTTTCAAAATACCAAAAAGAGTCGTTTTTAGAGTCGTTTTTGTGTGTTTGTGTCTTAGGGTACCTTCCAACACAATGATGAGGATTTGGTTTTTAATTGCATGACTGTTAAAGAAAGTTACAAACATGGATTGAAGTTTGATATGCTCTTTGGTTTATGCTTGGTTATAGTTGACATTCATGAAGTCACATGTAGTCACAAAAAGAGAAAAATCAGTTTCTGTAACATGCTTGAAGGAAGTAACTCAAACTAACGCTACAACCTTGAGAGACTTGAGCCTAAACTTTGCTTGGAGAGTTAATAATCTTGACATTCTTTGTTTTCTAAAGTCGTTGCATGATCTCATCATTCTTTGCTTGGTTGCTACTTAGAATGCGTTTCATCATTATAGTTCCAAATACTAGAACTTATACCCATTTCATTCAAAACTAAAATTGATTAGCATAACATAAAACAAGATGAAGTTGTTTAGTTAAAACCAGAGCCAAAAAGCCTAACCCTTTGCATATGTATTGTAGGTTTAACCCCTTTGAGCCATATTTAGCCTATTTTCTTTGTTAGCCTACATTATCCTTACCTAGCCTAGATTAGGACCATTCTTACCCTTGTTCTTAAGACGTAGTGAAGCATGACCTAGAGTGAATTCCCTTTGTTCGTTATTAGGCAGCGAACAAGTGTGGGTGAAGGTTTTTGGTGATTTTGTGTGCCAAAATATCAAAAAGAGCACGGGTAAAAGAAGAAGAAAAAAAAAAGAAGAAAATTCGTGAGAAAAAGAAAAAAAAAGGAAAAGTATGTGAAAACGTGTGAAAAGTGTTCAAAACAAGTGAGATTAAAGCTCACAAGTGTTGGTTGTTGAAGAAAGGGTCCAAAACGTTGAATTTGGCCCTAAGTATGTGTGATCTTCCCCTTTGTGTTCAAAGTCTGTTTTTGTGTTTAAAAAGGGAGTTCTAAGTGTCATATTTCTTACTTTGCTTGCTATTGCTTTAAGAACATTTGTTTTCTTTACCTTTCTTTGTTAGCCAATACCCTTAGCCCCGTTACAACCCTTAGACTTCTATCTTGATTGTTATGTGTTTCAATATGTGGAGTTTGGGATTGGTATGAGCATATGGTATCCCTGGTTCTCACATCTAAGTAGTGGCATTCCATTCATGAGATCATATATATACATGCATTCCAGAAATTGCTTTCTTTGTTAATACATATGTGAGTACTAGTTTTCATGTTTACATCAATCTTCTCACATATACCTAGTGTAGGGAGTGTAGTCAGAAAATCTATGTGAAAATAGAGTGCATATCTAGAAAGGAATTGAGGGATTCTCTAAGGCATGTTACTACATTCAAAATGTTGTTTAACTGATTAAATGCGAGCTAGTGAGTAGTAACTACGATTAAGTATGTGCTCGAGAGTAAGGATAACTAAAATCTATGTAAGTAATCATTTTTAACATGTTATGTACCATTGGAAATCCCTGAGGCGAACGTTGGAAGGTTTAGGTTTTGTTTTGTTTGTTTGTTTTGCTCGAGGACTAGCAAAAGCTAAGTGTGGGGGAATTTAATAGGAGCATATTTATGCGACTTAGTTAGTGTGTTTTCTTGCATTTACTTAGTTATTTGTTGTTTATTATAGTGTCTTAAGTCATTTTTGTGTGTTTGTAGGTCCTAGAAGCAAAGTATGCAAAAGGATGCAATTTGGAGCATTTTAGAGCAGTTTTGGGCCAAGAATGGATATCACAAGATTGGAGCAAGATGGATGGACGAATTTGAAGTTCAAGAGAGGTTAGGAATATGTTTCAAGGTTGGAGAAATAAATTCAAATCAAAGAAGATAAGGAATCAGCTCAAAAGAAGGAGAATTATCCAAAACATTATCCAAACAACCTTATCTTATCGTATCTTATCCAATCCTTATCCTATCTTAACTAACCTTATCCTATCCTAATCCTTTGCTAATTCAATTCCTGGTACAATGAGGGTTTATTTTCTGATTGGGGGACATTTAAATTAAGTTTCTAGAAACCCTTAGCCTTGCCGCACCCTTATCCCTTCTCCTAGGTGGTTTTATTTCCTTCTAGAAGACCAGATGTCCTGTTAGGAAACCACACATATCTGCCGCATGGAATCCTTGTCCTTTGGGATTTCCTACCTTCAAGATGGCCTATTCCTGAGGGGTTTAGGTTGTGTAATCCTTCTCTAAATCCTAAAGCCTTTGTGCCGCACCATAACCCCTATAAATACCCATATTTGCCGTGCCATTTAATCATCAAGCCTTCCATTCATTCTCTGCCTTCACACACCCATTCATCCGCACCCCTCTCTACAAAACCCCCCATGCCATTCAACACCATCTCTCATTCACATATCTCTACACCACAAATCAGCCATACCCTCTTGTGCCGCAGCTTGCAAGGAAGAAAGGACTCTGGAGCATTTTCTAGGTGTTTTCTATCTTTGTTCAATGTTTAAGTTTATTTATGTTTGTTTGTTTGTGGACATGAGGAACTAATTTCTTTATAGTTAGAGGTGAATTTGAAGCCATGATTATATGTTTTATATGAATTGATTACATCTAGTTATTGTTTCTTAAGACGAGAATGTGATTTGCTTAACTGAGTTATTAAGACTTGTTTGTGTGTGTTAATTGGGGGTCGACACTTAATTTGCACGCATGAATTTGATGCTAGAGTATAAGGGAGTTTCACCTAATCGTTATGAACTTATATTCACAAGTAGTAAAGGTTGCTAGTCACAATCATGTTAAGTAAGTCCTAGGCAAGAGTATCATGCTGTCATAGTTACGAATGCCTCGTCAACACTTATGATTTTCAAAGAACGTAATGACCTTTGATATGTTTTCTATCATGCTGTCATAGTTAGGAGACTTGATAAGGATAATTTGGTTGTAATGCGTCTTCCATTCAATTCAATGAACTAAGGAAAATCTGAGGGTTTATTTGTGCTGTCACGGTTAACTTGGGGTGTTGTCATTCAAGTCTAAAGGAATAATAACTGGAAATTGGTTCATATGCATATATCATGTGTGGAGAAGGACCCTCTAACTAGCCTTTCACCCTTCTTAATTCATCAAAATCGTTTTTTTTAAAGTTTATGCAAAGTTTCTGTTTTTAGTTTTAAATTCGTCAAAAACCAAAACCCCCTTTTACTTTCTTGTTTCGAAGTGTCTAAAATCTGTTTTGTTTGTGTTTTAGAGTCTTTTGAGTCAAGTCAAAACCTTAAATTCGTCCAAAGAAGTGTTTAGAGTCCAAAACTGCCCAGATTGTGTTTTTAGGCAGTTTTGAGTGTTTTTAGCTTGTTTTGAGTCCCTTGAGTCTTTCCATACGTTTTTAACTTTGTTTTTGTGTTTTAGAGTCAGTTTAGAGGTTTTAGCAATCCCTCCTAATCCCCGGTCCAGAACGATCCCTACTTATACATATACTACAACTGTCAAAAAGAGGGTTTAATTTGAGTGCTTAACTTTTATCACATCAAGACTTATCAACCTCAATTCCTTTTTCAGATATGATATGCCCCAAAACTATACCTTGTTTGACCATAAAATGACACTTTTCCCAATTCAACACAAGGTTAGTTTCGATGCATCGTTTTAAAATCAAAGTAAGATTATCCAAACATCCATCAAATGAATCTCCAAAGAAACTGAAATCATCCATAAATACCTCGATCTTTTCCACAAAATCAAAGAAAATACTTACCATACACCTTTGGAACATGGCTGGTGCATTGCACAAACCAAATGGCATTCGTCTATAAGCAAAGGTACCAAAGGGGCACGTGAAGGTGGTCATCTCTTGGTCATCCGGGGCTATAACAATCTGATTGTAACCTGAATAGCCATCAAGAAAACAATAAAAAGCATGACTGGCTAACCTTTCAAGCATTTGATCAATAAAGGGCAACGGAAAGTGATCCTTTCTAGTTGTGGCGTTGAGCTTCCTTTAGTCAATGCAAACTCTCCATCCGGTTTGGATTCGGGTAGGCACAAGCTCATTCTCTTCATTTTTTACCACAGTGACTCCGGACTTCTTAGGAACAACTTGGACCGGAAAGACCCATCGGCTATCAGAAATGGGGTAAATCACTCCACAATCTAGTAGCTTGATTATTTCCTTCTTCACAACTTCCATCATGGGTGGATTGAGTCGGCGTTGTGCTTCTCAAGATGGTTTGGCTCCTTCTTCCAACAGAATACGATGCATGCAAGTGGTGGGGCTAATTCCCTTGATATCGGCCAAGGTCCATCCAATGGTTGTTTTATACTCTCTCAAAACATGCACTAATCTGTCCTCTTCTTGTGCCGTGAGTGAGGATGAGATGATGACCGGCAATGTCTCATGATCTCCTAAGAAAACATACTTCAAGTGACTTGGTAACGGTTTAAGTTCAAGGGAGGGTGGCTGTATTACTGAAGGAAGCAACTTATTAGTCAAAATCGAATCTGAAATTGGGATTGGGGGCTTACCATATTGTTTTGGCAATGATTCTAGGGCAGCCACCATCTCAGCTACATCATCACTAGGGGGCACGGCATGGTGTTCTTCAATGGTGTCGTGGGTTGTGCTTGGTTCTGCCCCGTGGTTCTTGCATCTAATTCCATTTGTAAGAACCATTTCAAATGCATCGTCATGCAATCGTTCCAAGTGCTCCTGCGCCATTGAATTAATTATATCAATTGCAAAGCAAGAATGATCATCATTAGGATATTTCATAGCTTCAGAAATTTTAAAATCAATAACATCCCCATCAAACTCCATTGTCAGGATCCCTGTGAACACATCAATTTTTGTGCGAGCTGTTTTCATGAACGGTCTTCCAAGTAGAATCGGCAATGGGGTGGAATGGGCCGAATCTTCCATCTCTAGCACGTAGAAATCAGCCGGGAAGATGAGATGATTAACCTGCACTAAGACATCCTCCAAAACTCCCTTTGGATAAGCGTTAGATCTATCGGCTAATTGAATAATCACTCCATTTTTCAATTTGCCCAAATTCATAGATGCATAAATAGGATAAGGCATGACATTTATTGATGCACCTAGATCTAACATGGCATGTTCGAACCTAGTATTACCAATAACACATGGAATTGTAAAGCTACCTGGGTCCTTGCATTTGGGAGGCAATTTGCATTGCAATACCGCTGAAACATTTTCACTTACCCGTACCACTTCCTTGGTCGAAAATATCCTCTTTGTTGTGCACAGCTCCTTCAAGAATTTGGCATATTTGGGAACTTGCTTGATTGCATCAAGGAGTGGAATATTGACTTGCACCTTTCGAAACGTTTCTAGAATGTCCTTTTCGGTTTCCTCCTTCTTTGATTGCATAAATCTGCGAGGGAATGGTGCATTGGGTGGAACAAGGTTAGAATTAATCGAATTTGAACCCAACTTACTTGTGTTGGACGTTTTGGAGGGTTTGAGTGCATTGGAAGGCTGCGGCAAGGTTGGAGCACTCTTTGCCGTGGCTTCCTCTTGTTCTACCTCCTCTTGCAGCAACATTTCGTCCTCCTTTTGGGCAGACTTGGATGTTGGTGGATCGGTCCCAACCTCTTTGCCACTTCTTAATGTCATGGCCTTGACAGATTCGAATCCTCCCTTCGGATTCACAGTGGTAGAACTAGGAAGTTTTCCATGCTCTCGAAACTGCCCTATAAACTCAGCCATTTGTCCCATCTGTTTCTTCAATTCAGTCACCTCCCGGGCTTGAATTTGCACCTCCTTGGCATAGTTTTGCATCTCTTTGGTTTGATTTTGCTGCCCCTGTGCCAAAGTAGTTAGTAATTGAATAACTTGATCATTATCAAGAGATGAACCTGAGTTATTTTGGGCAGATTGTGTTTGGGATTGCATGGTTGCATATGGCTTCGGAAACATCCCAGGGGTTGGTGGCCGAAATCCACCTTGCTGTTGAGGTTGTTGGGGTTCCCTCCAACGCAAATTTGGATGATCTTTCCAACCCGAATTGTAGGTATTTGCATATGGATCATATCGGGGCTGATTTTGGCCTTGGAACCCAACAGCGTTGGCACTCTCCCATCCTCCATTCTCAATCAATTGAGGGCAACTTTCAGATTGGTGCCCTTGCATGGTGCACACGCCACAGATTGGTGGTGGTTGTGATTTTGGTCTTTCGACAACCTGAGACACAAGGAGAGTAAGATTAGCCAATTGTGATTGAATTTCAGAAATTGCACTTACCTCATTGACATGCTGCTGCCGTGGGCTCTCTCTTTGTCCAACACCTTCATATTGTTGTGCATTGAGGGCTCGGTTCGTAATTAAGGTCTTGGCAGCCACCGGCGTCTTGTCAACTAACGCACCACCTGCTGATGCATCTAGCATTTGGCGTTCAATGGGGAGGAGTCCTTCGTAGAAGTATTGAATGAGCAGCTTCCCTTCATTTGGTGTTGAGGGCATGACGCAACTAGGCCCTTAAAACGCTCATAATATGCAGGGAAAGACTCTCCTTGATTTTGCTGAATACCACTAATCCGTTTCCTCAAGAGAATGACTCTTGAAGTTGGGAAAAACTTCTCCAAGAATGCACGTTTCATACTTTCCCAAGATGTGACAGTTCCGGGCGCCAATTCATACAACCAATCTTTAGCCTTTTCCAACAATGAGAATGGAAAGGCTTTCATCTTCAAAATATTCCCATCAACATTAATGGGTGTCATACTTGAGCAACCCACTTCAAATTCCTTCAAATGCTTGTTTGGATCCTCCATGGACAGCCCATGGTATTTGGGAATGTGATGCAACAAGCTAGACTTCAATTCGAACTCGTCGGTCTTATCTGGAGCTGCCCTAGGATATTGGATACATAGGGGTACTGCATTATCCAATCCTGAGGCCGAAGGCTCCTTAATGGTTTGATTCTCTGCAGCCATAACCTCTTCAACCTCGGCCTCTTCTTGTTCCTCAACCTCGGTTTCAGAACTTGAACTAGGTGGGTGTGGTTCTGGGTTCTTTCTTTTCCTTCTCAAGGTTCGTTCAAAATCGTCGTCAAAATCCAAGATATGCTCACGAACCACTTGAGAACTAAGAGTCATAAACTAGTACCTGAAAACAAAGAAAACAAACTAGAATCAGAATCTAGACTAACACACACACGAAGATAAACAAAAAAAACAACGGGGGATTAGCAAAGTTGGTAATCCCCGGCAACGGCGCCAAAAATTTGATGTGATTAAAGTTAAGCACACAAATTAAACCCTCTTGTTATCAATTGTAGTATAAACGCAAGTAGGGATCGTTCAGGACCGGGGATTAGGAGGGCTTGCTAATCTAACACAAACTGACTCAAATAAGCAAAACAAGACTCAAAAGACTCTAAATAACCTAGTAAGACTCAAAACAGGTTCAAAACACTCAAAACTGCTTAAAAACACTAATTGGACAGATTCCAGACACTAGACACAACTTTGGACGAAAACTGGATTAAACTTGACTCAAAACACAGAAAAACACAAACTAAGACAGATTCTAACTAATTAGACTCAAACAAGTGAAGGGGGATTGGTTTTAGAGTGAAATTAAGCTAAAACAAACAAAGACTTTAACCTAGGCAGATTTAGACGAAATTGGGTTTTTAGGATGGATGGTGAACTAGCTAGAGGTTTCCTTATCCACACATGACTTATATGCATATAACTTGATTTCCAGTTACGTTTTCATTGAATCACAAATGACAATGCCCCAGATTAACCGTGTCAATCACTAATTAACCCTCAGATTCTCCTAATTTCATTGAATTGGACGGACAACTCATCTACAACCAAATTATTCTCATCAGTTTCCCTACATGACATCATAATAGAGACACAATCAGAGATCATTACGCTCAATGAGAATCATAAGCATTGACGAGGCATTCATAACTATGACATCATGTTACTCACACCAAGAATTGAACTTAACACGATTGTTCCAGCAACCTTTACTACTTGTGAACATAAGTTTGTAACGATTATGTGAAACTCACTTGTATCCTAGCATCAAATTTATGCATGCCAATTAAGTGTCGACCCTCAATCAACAAACAGAAATAAGTTCTAATTCAAACAGTTAAGCCAATTGCATTCATACTTCAAGAATCTGTAACTGAAATTTATCAAGTCATATGACACACAAAATCATGGTTTCAAAGTAGCCTCTAGCTAAAAACGAGTTTAGCCTCTCATAATTACAGCAAGACAAAGGAAAATTAAATTAATCAACGAAAACATAAGGTAGAAAACACCTAAGAACGCCCAGCACTCCAGATTGGGTGCAATGATAGGAGCATATTTATGCAACTTAGTTAGCTTGTTTTCATGCATTTATGTTGTTAGTTCTTAGTTAAATTTGTATTTTAAGCTACTTTCGTGTGTTTGTAGGTTCTAAGTGTCAAGATGGCAAAAAGAAGCAATTTGGAGCATTCTAGAGCATTTTTGGGCCAAGATTGGGCAGTGCAAGTATGGAGGCAAGTTGATGGACGAAATTGAAGATACAAAGGCTTGAAATCAGCTAAAAAGAGGGAAGAAAGAAGTCAAAGGTAAAGAAGATAAGGAATCAGCTAGAAAGAGGGGGAATTATCCAAAACATTATCCAAACTACCTTATCTTATCCAAACCTTATCTTATCTTATCCTAATCTTATCCTACCTTGTTTTCAGCTACAAAAGAGATTTAATTTCAGTTTAGGAGACTTAAAACCTGATTTCTAGAAGTCTTATCCCTTGTCCTACAAAAGTGGCGCCCCAAACCTTCTAGAAACCCCAAAATCTGCCACAAAACACATTCTTTCTAGAACCCTAAAAATCTGGCGTCTCCCTCCTCTCTAGAAGGTTTTTTCCTTGCCTTGCAAGGCATTCCCTGCCTTATCCAAGCCTTGCCTTGCATTCCCTATCCCTTTCCCTCTCAGATTCTGATTTGTTAGCCTATTTCCTTGTGGATTTGGGTTCTACAAATCCTTTTCAGAAATCAATTGGGCCATGATCCTTTTTCCTAATGGATTCACAATTTCTGCCGCACCTAGGGACCTAATCCCTTGCTTATGCTGAGTCCAAGTCCTAATCTGATTACCCTAGGGTTTGTGGTGCCTATATATACAGAATTAGAGAAGTGCCGCAGGTTACACCACCCCATATACATTCCATAATTCGTTCTACACCACCACACCTTCAGAAATTCATACTTTGCCGCAGAGGAGAGAAGACAAGGCCTTGCCGTGGCTTCCATTGGAGAGGAAGGGTTGTGCCGCAGCCTACCTGCAACCATTGGAGTTCTTGGAGTTCTTTCTTCTCTTGTTTCTGTTTCCATGTTTAATTTAATTTGCTTTTCAATTATGTTGAACATGTGGAACTAATTTCGTTTTAGTTAGAGGTGGATTCAAAGCCATGGACATATGTTTAGTATGAATTGATTACCTCCAGTTATTGTTTCATAAATTGTGAATGTGGTTTACTTATCTATTTTATTAAGAACTTGTTCCTGTGTGTTGATTAAGGATGCATACTTAGTTTACATGCATGAATTTGATGCTAGGATATAAGGGAATTTCACCTATTCGTTATGAACTTATATTCACAAGTAGTAAAGATTGCTAGTCACAATCATGTTAAGTAAATCCAAGGCAGAATTAACATGCAGTTCATAGTTATGAATGCCTTGTCAATGTTCATGATTTCCATGGAACTTAATGATCTTTGATATGTGTCTCTATCATGCGTATTCCATAGTTAGGTGATGTGAAATTAAATTGCACACAAACTTAAACCCTTATCAATGTAGTATGTGAAAGTAGGGATCGTTCTAAGCCGGGGATTAAAGGGATTGCTAATCGACACAAATTAGACTCTAAAACAATAAACTGGACTTTAAACAATGAAAACAAGTACTAGGGATCAATTTGGACGAATTTTAACTCTAGATACCTTAAACAACCTAACTTGACTCAAATAACTCAAAACAAACTCAAAACAGCAAATAGAATTCAATTAAACAGTTTCTGGACTCTAAAGACTCAAAAGAAGCTAAATAGACCTAAAACACACAAAACAAGTTATCTAGACTCTAATTGACTCAAAAGACTAAAAGACTCAAGATTTGACGAATTTAGACTATCTTAACACAAATTAAGAGCAAGGGATTGTTTGAAAACGGATTTAAACTTAAGCAAAACAGAATTGTAAACTAGACTTAGTTTTGTACGAAATTGGTGATTTAAATGGGTGAATGGCTAGCTAGAGGTTCCTTCTCCACACATGACATATATGCAACACAAATCGATTTTCAGTTGTTCTTTCTATAAACCATGAACGACAATGCCCCAAATTAATCGTGACTGCATGCATTAACCTTCAGATTTTCCCAAGTTCCTTGAATTTGGACGTAGCGCCGCAAACCAAATTATTCTTATCAAGTTCCCTATATGACTGCATACTAGAGATACATATCAAAGATCATTAAGCTTTGTGAAAATCATAAGCATTGACATGACATTCGTGACTATGACTGCATGACACTCCTGCCACGAATTTACTTAACGCGATCGTGACTAGCAACCTCCACTACTTGTAAATATAAGTTTGTAACGATTAGGTGAAACTCCCTTATATTTTAGCATCAAATTCTAGCATGCAAACTAAGTATGCATCCTTACTCAACATACAAGAATAAGTTTTAAATTAAACAGCTAGCAAATTGCATTCACGATTCATGAAATCATAACTGGATGAAATCAAGTCATATCACATATATGCTCATAGTTTCGAATTCCCCCCCCCCCCCTAGCTAAGTAGGGGTTTAGTTCCTCATGATTGCAAATAAACAAAGACAATTAAATTTAAACATCAAGAGTAAAGATAGAATACACCTAGAAACGCTCCAGATTTCTTCCTTCTTTCCTTTGCAAAGCTGCGGCACAATGAGGTTGAATGGTAAATGGTGGTGTAGAGAGATGTGAATGAGAGATGGTGTGTTGAATGGTGCAGCAAATATGTGAATATATAGGGGGAGGGTGCAGCACAATTAGATGGTGTAGGAAAAGGATTACAAAATGTAGTTTGTGTAGGAAAATAAAACACAATCCTAAGGGGAAAGGGTTTATGTAATCCTAGCAAGAAATAGGACATCTAGAAGACCAAAAACCAAAGGGAATTAGGCTAAAGGTGCGGCTGGATCATGCATCTAGAAGGCTTGGGTCGCCAGATTTTTAGGGACTTCTAGAAAGGGTGTTATTTGGCTGATTTTGGGGTTTCTAGAAGGGGATAGGTGCGGCACCTTTGTAGGAAGGGATAAGGTTCCTAGAAATCAGTTTTTCAGGTCTCCTAAACTGAAATTGAATCCCTTTTGCAGCAGGAATTAAGTTAAGAAAGGATTAGGATAGGATAAGATAAGGTAAGATAAGATAAGGTTTGGATAAGATAAGGATAAGATAAGGTAGTTTTGGATAATGTTTTGGATAATTCTCCTTCTTTGTAGCTGATTCCTTATCTTCTTTGACTTGGATTTATTTCTTCAACTCTTTTGCACATTCCTAGCCTCTCTTGAACTTCAAATTCGTCCATCCATCTTGCTCCAATCTTGTGATATCCATTCCAAGCCCAAAACTGCTCTAAAATGCTCCAAATTGCATCTTTTTGCCAACTTTGCTTCTAGGACCTATAAACACACGAAAATGACTTAAGACACTATAATAAGCAACAAATAACTAAGTAAATGCAAAAAAACACACTAACTAATTAGCATAAATATGCTCCTATCAAATTCCCCCACACTTAGCTTTTGCTAGTCCTCGAGCAAAACAAAACAAACAAAACATAACCTAAACCTTCCAACGTTCACCTCAGGGATTTCCAATGGAACATAACATGTTAAAAATCATTACTTACATAGATTTTAGTTATCCCCACCCTCGAGCACATACTTACTCATAGTTACCACTCACTAGTTCGCATCTAATCAATTAAAACAACATTTTGAATGTTGTAACATGCCTTAGAGAATTGATAAGGGCATATTTATGCACCATAGTTAGCTTGTTCTTGTGCATTTATGTTGTTTTTCCTTAGTTAAAGTAGTCTTTTAAGCTAGTTTGATGTATTTTCAGGTTCTAAGGGCAAGTATGCAAAAGGATGCATTTTGGAGCTTTTTGGAGCACATTTGAGCTTGGAATGGATATCATATGCTTAGAGCCAAGAAGATGGACGAATTTGGAGTCCAAATGGAGTTAGGAATATGTTTCAAGGTCCAATTGACAAAGAGGGCAAAAAGAAGCAATTTGGAGCATTCTAGAGCACTTTTGGGCCAAGATTGGGTAGTCCAAGCATGGAGGCAAGTTGATGGACGAAATTGAAGATATAAAGGCTTGAAATCAGCTAGGAAGATGGAAGAAAGAAGTCAAAGATAGAGAAGATAAGGAATCAGCTCAAAAGAAGGAGAATTATCCAAAACATTATCTAAAACAACCTTATCTTATCTTATCTTATCCAATCCTTACCTTATCTTACCTTATCTTATCCAATCTTATCCTAATCTTATCCTAACCTGTTTTCTTCAGTTTAGGGGACTTAAAACCTGATTTCTAGAAGTCTTATCCCTTGTCCTATAAAAGTGGCGCCCCAAATCCTTCTAGAAACCTCAAAATCTGCCACAAAACACATTCCTTATAGAACCCTGAAAATCTGGCGTCCCCTTCCCTTCTAGAATCCTTTTTCCTTGCCTTGCAAGGCTTTCTAGAAGCCTTATCCCTCCTTATCCAAACCTGCCGCACCTTAGGACCTTTCCCATTAGAAATCTGATTGTTTTGAACCTATTTCTGGATGAATTTGGCTTTCTAGAAGTCCTAATCTGATTCATCTAGGGTTTTTGGTGCCTATATGTATATTTCTCCACCCTTTGCCGTGACCACCACCTCCATATACATCATTCACGCCAGAAATCATCCACCACTCTCTGCCGCACCCATCCTTCACCATTCTCCATAGTTTCTGACCTAATTCACTCCCTGCCGCACCATACATCCATCCTAGCCAATAACCCAGCCTTCTACACCATTCATACCCCCCAAAATCTGTCCCAAGACCTTGTGCCGCAGCAAAGAGGAGGAGAAGGAGCCCTGGGACGTGCATGCCATTCAAGTTTGAATTGCTGGAAGTTTTAGGTGTTTCCTTTCCTTTGATTTCAATGTTTAAATTCAATACTCTTTGTTTTGTACGTATGAGGAACTAAACCCCCTCTGGCTAGGGGGGGATTCGAAACCATGTTTATGCTTGCTATATGACTTGATTACCTCTAGTTGTGATTCATAAATTGTGATTTCAATTTACTTATCTATTTGAATTAAACTGATTTGTGTGTGTTGGTTGAGAGTGCACGCTTAATTGTCATGCATAAATCTAATGCTAGGATATAAGGAAGTTTCACCTAATCGTTACAGAATTATATTCACAAGTAGTAAAGGTTGATGATCTCAATTGTGTTAAGTAAATTCTTGGCATAAGTTTCATGCAATTCATAGTAACGAATGCCTCGTCAACGCTTATGGTTTTCATAGAACTTAATGATTCTTGCTTGTATCTCTATTATGCAATTCATGTAGGGAACTTGTGGGGAATGTTTTGGGTTGTCGTATGCAATCATCCAATTCAATAACGTTAGGAAAATCTGAGGGTTAATTAGTGCAATTCACAGTTAATCTGGGGCGTTGAGAATTCATAGTTTATTGAAAAGCAACTGGAAATCGTCTTGTATGCAAGTATGTCATGTGTGGAGAAGAACCTCCTAGTTATCCCATCATCCAGAGTTTTCACCCAATTTCGTGCAGATTTCATTTGTACTTTAAAGTTTATGTTTTGTTTTCAAATTCGTCAAAACCCAATCCCCCTTTACTTTGTTGAGTCATATTAGTTAGAAACTGTTTTAGTTTGTGTTTTTGAGTGTTTTGAGTCAAGTTAAAACTTATTTTCGTCCAAAATTGTGTTTAGAGTCCAAAACAGCCAGTTTGTGTTTTTAAGGCAGTTTTGAGTGTTTGTTTGCTGTTTTGAGTCTTTTGGTTTGTTTTAGTGTTTTAAAGTATAGTTTTGCATTCTTTGAGTCTAGTTTAGTGCTTTAACTTTGTTTTTACGTTTTTGAGTCAGTTTTCAAGTGGTTTAGCAATCCCTCCTAATCCCCGGTCTAGAACGATCCCTACTTACATACTCTGCTACAATTGATAAAAAGAGGGTTTAATTTGTGTGCTTATATATTTCGCACCAAATTTTTGGCGCCGTTGCCGGGGATTAGCAATTTTGCTAATCCCTTGGTTCTTTTCTTTTTGTTTATTTTGTTTTAGTTTCTGACTTTGTGTCGTTTTCTTGTTTTCTTTCGCTAATCCCCTTTGTTTTTGTTTGTGTCTTTTACTTTTGATATTTGATTTAGTTTTACTTCTTTGGTTTCAGGTACATAGAGAAGTAAGACATGGCACTTGCTAACATTCAAGCTCAATTGGCGAATCTTACTTCTCAATTGTCCCAGATTGCCGAAACAACCACAATGCACACTGCTCAAACTCATCAACGTGCTCAATTCACTGCACACGGAGGTGCTTGGGGTTATCAAGGCCATAGCCAATCATGGGACAACCTGTTTTCCAACGCTTACAATTCTGATTGGAGAGATTATTCAGATTATAGGTGGGGGGAACCTCAACAATTTCAACAAGGTGGATATTGGCAGCAAGATGAGGAGTTCTATTCAAGACCTATGCAGCCACCACAGCCTTCCCCACAACAATTCCAATCGAATTCAAGTATGTCCATGACTTATGATGAAATTCTTGATGTACTATCTTCTTTCACACAGGGCTCACACCAAGAAGGATATTGGCAGCCATCTGAGGAGTTCTATACAACGCCATATGAACCACCACAGCCTCAACCATATTCGGCCCAACCAAGTTCAGGTTCGTCAATGGATAATGATAAAATTCTTGAGTTACTCACTTCTTTATCTCGGGGACAAGAAAACCAAAACAAAAAGGTGGACCATTTGGAAAAGCAAATTGGGCAGATTGCAGAGTTCATGGTACAGATTCAAGAGCAAAGTGAACTCTCCAACTCAACTATTGCAAATTTGAAGGAAGATTTTGAAACCCATGATGCTATCACTTTGGGAAGTGCTGTGGAGGTTGGAGCTGACCTAAAAACGTCCAAACATAGCCTAGAAGTGGATGAGGAGCTGCTGATTGAGGAGGAGGAAGAAGACACACCCACAGCAAGGGAAGAACAACCCTTGCCGCAGCCCCCTAAGCCCTCCCAACCACCCACCACAAGTAAGGACGTCCCAAATTCATTTAATTCTAATGATATTCCTCCAAATGTCCCTTTTCCTCGCAGGTTTTTTATTCCCAAGCAAGAAGAGAGTGAAAAGGACATCATGCAAACCCTTCCAAAGGTGCAAAGTGATATCCCAATTCTTGGCACACCAAATCAAGTTCCAGATTGTGTTGCAGTGTTCAAAGAACCTTGTATGTCGAGGAGAATGATTCAAGAGCAAGAAGTGGCTGGAGCATATGAAGAATGCATCAAGGAGGATGTTCATGAGACAACAAAGCCCAAAGAAGTTCAATTTTATGACACGGGACAAGTCACAACCATCATAGTAAATCTGGCCAAGTTCAAAATCCCTGAAACATTCAAAGATGTGGTGTTTGTAATTGAGTTTGTGTCGGAGCAAACAAGTAAGCCATCTTCTCCAATTTCAATTTTGTTTTCTACTAACTGGCTGATTTTAATGATTCAGGCACCCACACTAGAATTTAAACCATTGCCGGATCATTTCAAGTATCACCGCCCATTCGAAGATCTCCTTGGATGCCGTGGGCTCCAATCTGGAGTGATTGCGTTTCGTCCGGCTGTACGACGTAAAAAACAAGCGCTACTTGGGAGGCAACCCATGCATTCAATAAAGGAAGACCTAGGGAGCACTCCAATTCCAGATTTGAGTTCCTAAACCCTTCTCTTTGTTGTTGTTTTCGTTTCTGCCTTGTTTATTGTTTCGTTGCTGTTTTGTTTGCTTGTTGTTTATTTGTGTTAGTTTATGCTTGAAACATTGAGGACAATGTTTGATTTAAGTGTGGGGGGGTAACCAACATGTTTTGATGCAAATTCGTAGGGTTTTATCACCCATAACTTCTAATGTTGTTCCTTGCTGTTTTTAAGTGTTTTTAAGCTGTTTTGGTGTGTTTTAGTGTGTTTTGACTCAAAAATCCGAAAATCCCATAAAAATTTGAAAAATGGTTTTAAAAAACCCAAAAAGAGTTGTTTTTGTGTGTTTGTTTGTGTCTTAGGGTACCTTCCAACACAATGATGAGGATTCGGTTTGTAATTGCATGACTGTTAAAGAGAGTTGTAAACATGGATGAAAGTTTGATTTACTCTTTGGTTTATGCTTGGTTATGGTTATAACTTATGAATTCACATGCAATCATAAAAGAAAAATCAGTTTTTGTAACATGCTTGAAGGAAGGAACTCAAACTAACGCTACAACCGTGTGAGACTTGAGCCTAAACGTTTATTTGGAGAGTTAATAATCTGTGCATTGTTGTTTTCTAAAGTCGTTGCATGATCTCATTATTCTTTGCTTGGTTGCTACTTAGAAGGCGTTTCATCATTTAGTTCCAAACACTAGAACTCATGCCCAATTCATTCTAAGCATGTTATTGATTTGCATAACACATATTCAAGATGAAGTTGTGTAGTGACCACCATAGCCAAATTGCCGTATCTCCCCATTTCATTGTGTTTTGTAGGTTTTAACCACTTTGAGCCATATTTAGCCTATTTTTCTTTGTTAACCCACATTATCCTCACCTAGCCTAGATTAGGATCATCCATACCTTTGTTCTTGAAGCATAGTAATGCATGACTCAATATGAATTCCTTTTGATCACTGTTTGGCAGAAAATAAGTGTGGGGGAAATGAGTTTTGTTGTGGGTGTGCCAAAGGCTTGAATGAGGCACGGAAAAGAAAAGAAAAGAAAAGAAAGAAAAAAAAAAGAAGAAGAAAAATTCGTAGAAAAAAATAAGGAAAAAAAAGAAAAGAGTTGTGAAAAGAATGAAAAAGGAGTTGAAAAGATGTGAAAAAGAGTTCTCAAGTGTTGTTTGTTGAAGGAAGGGTCCAAAACATTGAATCCGGCCGTAATTGTTGCTTGAATCTTCCCTTTGTGTTTAAAAGTTGATTTCTGCATGCTAAAGGGAATTCTAAGTTCAATTTCATTATTTTGCTTGCTATTGCTTTAAGAACCTTTGTTTTCCATATCCTTTCGTTGTTAGCCAACTCCCCAAGCCCCGTTACAACCCTATACTTCAATCTTGAGTGTTGTGTGTTTCAATTTGTGGAGTTTGAATTTGGTAAGAGCATATGGTGTCACTGGTTCTCGCATCTAAGTAGTAGCGTTCCATTCATGAGATCATATCTATATATGCTTACTAACTCCAGAAATTGCTTTCTTTGTTATAAACATATGTGAGTGTTCGTTTTCATATTTACATCAATCTTCTCACATATAACTAGTGTAGGGTGTGTAGTTAGAAAATGTGTGTGAAAATTGAGTGCATATCTTGTAAGGAATTGAGGGAATTCTCTAAGGCATGTTACTACATTCAAAACATCGTTTTAATTGGTTATTTGTGAACTAGTAAGTAGTGACTATAATTAAGTATGTGCTTAAGCGTAAAGATGGCCAAAATCTGTGGGTATGATGATTTTTAACATATCATGTGCATTGGAAATCCCTGAGACAATTGTTGGAAGGTTTAGGTTGTGTTATACTTGTTTTGTTTCATTTTGTTTGCTCGAGGACTAGCAAAAGCTAAGTGTGGGGGAATTTGATAAGGGCATATTTATGCACCATGGTTAGCTTGTTCTTGTGCATTTATGTTGTTTTTCCTTAGTTAAAGTAGTCTTTTAAGCTAGTTTGATGTATTTTCAGGTTCTAAGGGCAAGTATGCAAAAGGATGCATTTTGGAGCTTTTTGGAGCACATTTGAGCTTGGAATGGATATCATATGCTTAGAGCCAAGAAGATGGACGAATTTGGAGTCCAAATGGAGTTAGGAATATGTTTCAAGGTCCAATTGACAAAGAGGGCAAAAAGAAGCAATTTGGAGCATTCTAGAGCACTTTTGGGCCAAGATTGGGTAGTCCAAGCATGGAGGCAAGTTGATGGACGAAATTGAAGATATAAAGGCTTGAAATCAGCTAGGAAGATGGAAGAAAGAAGTCAAAGATAGAGAAGATAAGGAATCAGCTCAAAAGAAGGAGAATTATCCAAAACATTATCTAAAACAACCTTATCTTATCTTATCTTATCCAATCCTTACCTTATCTTACCTTATCTTATCCAATCTTATCCTAATCTTATCCTAACCTGTTTTCTTCAGTTTAGGGGACTTAAAACCTGATTTCTAGAAGTCTTATCCCTTGTCCTATAAAATTGGCGCCCCAAATCCTTCTAGAAACCTCAAAATCTGCCACAAAACACATTCCTTATAGAACCCTGAAAATCTGGCGTCCCCTTCCCTTCTAGAATCCTTTTTCCTTGCCTTGCAAGGCTTTCTAGAAGCCTTATCCCTCCTTATCCAAACCTGCCGCACCTTAGGACCTTTCCCATTAGAAATCTGATTGTTTTGAACCTATTTCTGGATGAATTTGGCTTTCTAGAAGTCCTAATCTGATTCATCTAGGGTTTTTGGTGCCTATATGTATATTTCTCCACCCTTTGCCGTGACCACCACCTCCATATACATCATTCACGCCAGAAATCATCCACCACTCTCTGCCGCACCCATCCTTCACCATTCTCCATAGTTTCTGACCTAATTCACTCCCTGCCGCACCATACATCCATCCTAGCCAATAACCCAGCCTTCTACACCATTCATACCCCCCAAAATCTGTCCCAAGACCTTGTGCCGCAGCAAAGAGGAGGAGAAGGAGCCCTGGGACGTGCATGCCATTCAAGTTTGAATTGCTGGAAGTTTTAGGTGTTTCCTTTCCTTTGATTTCAATGTTTAAATTCAATACTCTTTGTTTTGTACGTATGAGGAACTAAACCCCCTCTGGCTAGGGGGGGATTCGAAACCATGTTTATGCTTGCTATATGACTTGATTACCTCTAGTTGTGATTCATAAATTGTGATTTCAATTTACTTATCTATTTGAATTAAACTGATTTGTGTGTGTTGGTTGAGAGTGCACGCTTAATTGTCATGCATAAATCTAATGCTAGGATATAAGGAAGTTTCACCTAATCGTTACAGAATTATATTCACAAGTAGTAAAGGTTGATGATCTCAATTGTGTTAAGTAAATTCTTGGCATAAGTTTCATGCAATTCATAGTAACGAATGCCTCGTCAACGCTTATGGTTTTCATAGAACTTAATGATTCTTGCTTGTATCTCTATTATGCAATTCATGTAGGGAACTTGTGGGGAATGTTTTGGGTTGTCGTATGCAATCATCCAATTCAATAACGTTAGGAAAATCTGAGGGTTAATTAGTGCAATTCACAGTTAATCTGGGGCGTTGAGAATTCATAGTTTATTGAAAAGCAACTGGAAATCGTCTTGTATGCAAGTATGTCATGTGTGGAGAAGAACCTCCTAGTTATCCCATCATCCAGAGTTTTCACCCAATTTCGTGCAGATTTCATTTGTACTTTAAAGTTTATGTTTTGTTTTCAAATTCGTCAAAACCCAATCCCCCTTTACTTTGTTGAGTCATATTAGTTAGAAACTGTTTTAGTTTGTGTTTTTGAGTGTTTTGAGTCAAGTTAAAACTTATTTTCGTCCAAAATTGTGTTTAGAGTCCAAAACAGCCAGTTTGTGTTTTTAAGGCAGTTTTGAGTGTTTGTTTGCTGTTTTGAGTCTTTTGGTTTGTTTTAGTGTTTTAAAGTATAGTTTTGCATTCTTTGAGTCTAGTTTAGTGCTTTAACTTTGTTTTTACGTTTTTGAGTCAGTTTTCAAGTGGTTTAGCAATCCCTCCTAATCCCCGGTCTAGAACGATCCCTACTTACATACTCTGCTACAATTGATAAAAAGAGGGTTTAATTTGTGTGCTTATATATTTCGCACCAAGAATCCCTCAATTCCTTACTAGATATGCACTCAATTTGCACTCAGATTTTCTGACTACACTCCCTACACTAGGTATATGTGAGAAGATTGATGTAATAAGAAAACTAATACTCACATATGTATATATAACAAAGAAAGCAATTTCTGGAATGCAAGTATATATATGATCTCATGAATGGAATGCCACTACTTAGACGCGAGAACCAGGGATACCATATGCTCATACCAATCCCAAACTCCACATATTGAAACACATAACAATCAAGATAGAAGTCAAAAGGGTTGTAACAGGGCTAAGGGTATTGGCTAACAAAGAAAGGTAAGGAAAACAAACGTTCTTAAAGCAATAGCAAGCAAAGTAATGAATATGACACTTAGAACTCCCTTTTGAAACGCAGCCACAAACTTTGATACATAAAGGGAAAATCACACATACTTAGGGCCGAATTCAACCTTTTTGGACCCTTTCTTCAACAACCAACACTTGTGAGCTTTTTCTCACTTATTTTGAACACTTTTCACACTTTTTCACGTACTTTTCTTTTTCTTTTCTATTTCTCACGAAATTTCTTGTTTTTCTCTACCCGTGCCCTTCTGGATATTTTGGCACACAAAACCACTAAAAACCTTCCCCCACACTTATTTGCTGCCTAATAACGAGCAAAGGGAATTCACTCTTAGGTCATGCTTCACTACGCCTTAAGAACAAGGGTAAGGATAATCCTAATCTAGGCTAGGTAAGGATAATGTAGGCTAACAAAGAAAATAGGCTACATATGGCTCAAAGGGGCTAAACCTACAATACATATGCAAAGGGTTAGGCTTTTTGGCACTGGTTTTAAACTAAACAACTTCATCTTGTTCTATGTTATGCTAATCAATTTTATGCCTTGAATGAAATGGGTATAAGTTCTAGTATTTGGAACTATATGATGAAACGCATTCTAAGTAGCAACCAAGCAAAGAATGATGAGATCATGCAACGACTTTAGAAAACAACAAATACACAGATTTTTAACTCTCCAAAGAACGTATAGGCTCAAGTCTCTCAGGGTTGTAGCGTTATGTTGAGTTACTTCCTTCAAGCATGTTACAAAAACTGATTTTATCCTTTTTGTGATTACATGTGAATTCAGGAATGTCAACTATAACCAAGCATAAACCAAAGAGCATATCAAACTTCAATCCATGTTTGTAACTTTCTTTAACAGTCATGCAATTAAAAACCAAATCCTCATCATTGTGTTTGAAGGTACCCTAAGACACAAACACACAAAAAAAACGACTCTTTTTGGTATTTTTCAAAACGTTTTCAAATTTTTTTTCAAAATTTTCGTATTTTTCTTTCAAGACATAAAAACACTTCAAAACACACTAAAAACACTTAAAAACAGTGAAAAACAACTTTAGAAGTGCTAGGTGATAAAAACCCACGAATTTTTCAATAAAACACCAAATCTGGCCGAGTGCAAAATTCCTAAAAACACCAAATCTGGTCGAGTGCAAAATTCCTGAAACTTTCAAAGAAGTGGTGTTTATTCTTGAGTTTGTGTCGGAGAACACAGGTAAGCCACCTCCCCTAATTTCAATTTTGTTTTATACTAATATGTTGTTAATGATTCAGGTACCCACACTAGAATTTAAACCATTGCCGAATCATTTCAAGTATCACCTTAGTACCAATTAAATATGAACGAAATTTATCTAAAGCAAAAACTACAGCAAGAAGTTCTTTTTCCGTAGTGGAGTAGTTCAATTGGGCGTCGTTCAAGGTCCTGGAAGCATAGTAAATGACGTGAGGCCTCTTGTCTTTTCTTTGTTGATAGGAGCATATTTATGCTACTTAGTTAGTGTGTTTCCTTGCATTTGCTTAGCTATTTGTTGCTTAGTATAGTGTTTAAAGTCATTTTCGTGTGTTTTTAGGTCCAAGAAGCAAAGTTGGCAAAAAGATGCATTTTGGAGCATTTTAGAGCAAATCTGGGCTTGGAATGGATAGCACAAGCAATGGGCATGAAGATGGACGAATTTGGAGTTTAAATGGAGTTGGGAATATGTTTCAAGGTTGGAGAAATAAATTCAAGTCATTGAAGATAAGGAATCAGCTCAAAAGAAGGAGGATTATCCAAAACATTATCCAAACAACCTTATCTTATCTTATCTTATCCAATCCTTATCTTATCTTAACAAACCTTATCCTATCCTAATCCTTTTCTAATTCAATTCCTGGTACAATGAGGGTTTATTTTCTGATTGGGGGACATTTAAATTGAGTTTCTAGAAACTCTAAGCCTTGCCGCACCTAGCTTTCCAGAAAACCTGATTTCCTTGCCTTGCAAGGCTTCTAGAAGCCTTATCCCTCCTTATCTAAATCTGCCGCACCTTAGGCCCTTTCCTATTGGAAATCTGATTGTTTTGAGCCTATTTCTGGATGGATTTGGTTTTCTAGAAGTCCCAATCTGATTCACTTAGGGTTTTTGGTGCCTATATATATTAAAACACCCTTTGCCGTGCACACCACCCTCTATACAGAACCATTCACGCCAGAAATCATCCACCACCCCCTGCCGTGCCATATCATCCACACAAACCCAGAAAACCCCTCTTGTGCCGCAGCTATTCAAGGAAGGAAGGAGAAGGTGCCACTCTAAGTCGTGACTATTGCTGGAGCGTTCTTAGGTGTTGTCTATC
This sequence comes from Heteromeles arbutifolia, assembly GCA_024362995.1. Taxonomy (NCBI): domain Eukaryota; kingdom Viridiplantae; phylum Streptophyta; class Magnoliopsida; order Rosales; family Rosaceae; genus Heteromeles; species Heteromeles arbutifolia. The sequence continues at coordinate 23,764,103 of JANCRC010000011.1, read as the reverse complement.
CTTGGTTTCAATGTTTCAATTCAGTTTTCTTTGTTTAATTGCTGTCATGAGGAACTAAACCCCTATTAGTTAGAGGGGGAATTTGAAGCCATGAATATATGTTTCTTATGATTTGATTCACTCCAGTTACGATTTCATAAATTATGAATGTGGTTTACTTTTCTGTGCTTATTAAGAACTTGTTTATGTATGTGGGTTGGGGGTCGACACTTGATTTGCATGCATAAATTTGATGCTAGGTTATAAGGGAATTTCACCTAATCGTTATGAACTTATATTCACAAGTAGTAAAGGTTGCTAGTCACAATCATGTTAAGTAAATCCTAGGCTGGATTAACATGCGTATTCCATAGTTATGAATGCCTTGTCAATGTTTATGATTTCCATGGAACTTAATGATCTTTGATATGTATCTCTATCATGCGTATTCCATAGTTAGGGAACTTGATAAGAATAATTTGGTTGTGATGCGTTATCCATTCAATTCAATGAACTTAGGGAAATCTGGGAATTAATTAGTTCAATACAATTAATTCGGAACATTGTCATTCATGGTTTATCGAAAGAGTAACTGGGAATCAAGTTGTATGCATATGTTTATGTGTGGATAAGGATCCCTCTAACTAGCCATTCACCCATATAAATCCCCAATTTCGTGCAGATTTCATTAAGTACTTTAAGTTTCTTGTTTCGTTTTCAAATTCGTCAAAACCCAATCCCCCCTTTACTTGTTGAGTCATATTAGTTAGAAACTGTTTTGATTTGTGTTTTTAAGTGTCTTGAGTCAAGTTAAAGTCTATTTTCGTCCAAAGTAGTGTTTAGAGTTCAAAACTGCCCAGTTTGTGTTTTTAGGCAGTTTTGAGTGTTTTTGTGCTGTTTTGAGTCTTTTGAGTTGTTTTCGTGTTTTAGAATTTAGTCTTGCATTCTTTGAGTTTAGTTTAGTGTTTTAAACTTTGTTTTTACGTTTTTGAGTCAGATTCAAGTGTTTAGCAATCCCTCCTAATCCCCGGTCCAGAACGATCCCTACTTATACATATACTACAACTGTCAAGAAGAGGGTTTAATTTGTGTGTCAAGTTAATTTTCACATCAAATTTTGGCGCCGTTGCCGGGGATTAGCAAACTTGCTAATCTCTTTAGTTTTTGCCGTGCATTTTAACTTGTTTTTGTTTCTGTTTTGCTTAGTTTTCTGATTTGTTTTGTTTTCTTTGTTTTAGGTACTAGTGTATGACTCGAAGTTCTCAACCCGTTCACGCACATATCTTGGAGTTTAACGACGATTTTGAACGAGATTTGAGAAGGAAGAGGAAGCACCCAGAACCTGATCTACTTAGTTCAAGTTCTAATTCCGAATCTGAAGTTGAAATTGAAGAGGATTTGGAAGAGGAGCACGACATGGCTGCAGATAACCGAACAATCAAAGAACTTTCAGCCTCGGGATTGGACAATGCGACCCCTTTATGCATTCAGTATCCTAGGGCAGCCGAGGGCAAGACTGACGAATTCGAATTGAAGTCTAGCTTGTTGCACCACATCCCCAAATTCCACGGGTTGTCCATGGAAGATCCGAACAAGCACTTGAAGGAATTTGAAGTGGTTTGTTCAAGCATGACCCCTGTCAATGTTGATGGAAGTATATTGAAGATGAAAGCCTTTCCATTCTCTCTTTTGGAAAAGGCTAAGGATTGGCTCTACGAACTAGCACCTGGAACCGTTACTTCATGGGAAAGCATGAAGCGCGCATTCTTAGAGAAATTTTTCCCAACTTCAAGAGTCATTCTCTTGAGGAAAAAGATAAGTGGCATTCAACAAAACCAAGGGGAATCGTTTCCAGCCTATTATGAGCGGTTCAAGGCGCTTGTTGCTTCTTGTCCACAACATCAAATGAAGGAAGAGCTTCTCCTCCAATATTTCTATGAAGGACTTCTCCCCATTGAGAGACAAATGCTTGATGCTTCAGCGGGAGGAGCTTTGGTTGACAAAACACCCGTGGCTGCCAAGACTCTAATTGCAAATCGAGCCTTGAATGCGCAACAATACGAAGGAGTTGGACAGAGAGAAGGGCCACGGCAACAACAAGTGAATGAGGTAAATGCAATTTCAGAATTACAATCTCAAATGGCTAATCTCACTCTTCTTTTGTCACAGGTTGTGGATGGAAACAAAGCACAAGGGCCGGCCATATGTGGAGTGTGTTCTATGCAGGGACATCCCAACGATCAATGCCCTCAATTGATTGAGAATGGGGGGTGGGAAACTGCCCAAGCCGTAGGTTTCCAAGGCCAAACCCAACAAAGACACGACCCATACTCAAACACATACAATCCGGGATGGAGAGATCATCCAAACTTCAAGTGGAGGGATTCTCAGCAAGCACAGCCACAAAGCGGATTTAGACAGCCCCCTGGGATGTTCCCAAGGCCGTATGCAGCCCCACAACCTCACCCAATTTCGGCCCAAACCAATTCAGGTTCGTCGTTAAATAATGATAAAATTCTTCAAGCACTAACCTCTTTGACGCAGGACATGCAGAGCATAAAAAATCAAGTTAAAGAGGTGGATGAATTGAAGAAACAAATGGGTCAAATGGCTGAATTCATGGGCCAATTCCGAGAACAAGGCAGGTTGCCTAGTTCAACCATTGTTAATCCTAAGGGAGGATTTGAAACTGCCCAAGCAATCACGTTGAGAAGTGGTAAGCAGGTTGGAACTGATTCACAACCATCTAGATCAAGTCAAGAAGAGGACAAGAAGCTGCAATTGGAGGAGGATGAAGCACCCAAACCCACGGCAAGGAATGCACAATCCTTGCCGCAGCCAATCCCCACTTCTAAACCGTCCTCAACCATCAAGGTAAGTCCCAATATGAATTCTTCAAGCTCTACTCCACTAATTGTGCCCTTTCCTGGCAGGTTGCGGCAATCAAAGAAAGAGGATGCCGAAAAAGACATTCTAGAGACATTCCGGAAAGTTCAAGTCAATATCCCACTCCTTGATGCAATAAAGCAAGTCCCAAGGTATGCTAAGTTTTTGAAAGAGCTTTGTACAACAAGGAGAAGGATTTCTAACAAAGAAGTGGTTCAAGTAAGTGAGAATGTCTCTGCTGTTTTACAAAGGAAATTACCCCCTAAATGCAAAGATCCGGGTAGTTTTACAATTCCTTGTGTTATTGGAAATACTCGTTTTGAATCTGCCATGTTAGACTTAGGTGCATCTATAAATGTCATGCCATATTCTGTTTATGCATCTATGAACTTAGGTGAGCTTAAAAACGATGGTGTTATTATCCAATTAGCCGATCGTTCTAATGCATATCCAAAAGGAGTTTTGGAAGATGTTTTGGTGCAGGTTGGAAATCTGATTTTTCCAGCGGATTTTTATGTGCTTGACATGGAGGATACACCCCATTCTACCCCTTTGCCGATCCTCCTTGGGAGACCTTTCATGAAAACAGCCCGCACCAAGATCGATGTGTTCAAAGGGACGTTGACAATGGAATTTGATGGGGAAGTTATTGATTTCAATCTTGCTGAAACTATTAAATTTCCTAAAGAAAATCATTCTTGTTTTGCTATTGATATATTTGATGAATTGGCGCAGGATTACCTTGATTCCTTGGATAGGGATCCCCTTGAATCAACAATTGCACAAGGAATTGGGCAAAAACCCAATATTGCCGTGCCTATAAGTGAAGAAGAGGCCGAGATGGTGGCTGCCCTAGAATCACTACCTCAGCACCATGGTAAGCCTTCAAAACCAATTTCAATTCCAATTTCTACTAACAAGTTGTTACCCTCAGTGATTCAGGCACCCGTACTTGAGCTTAAACCATTGCCGGATCATTTGAAGTACGTCTTTTTGGGAGATAACGAGACATTGCCCGTCATTGTATCCTCCACACTCACGGCAACAGAGGAAGGAAAGTTAATTCAGGTGTTGAAAGAGCACAAAACAGCCATTGGATGGACATTGGCCGATATTAGGGGGATTAGCCCTACAACATGCATGCATCGCATACTTCTAGAGGAGGGGGCTAAACCAACTCGAGAGGCTCAACGCCGACTCAACCCTCCAATGATGGAAGTTGTGAAGAAGGAAATTATAAAGCTTCTTGATTGTGGAGTAATTTATCCAATCTCAGATAGCCGTTGGGTTTCACCGGTGCAATGTGTTCCAAAGAAATCCGGAGTCACTGTGGTGAAGAATGCCGAGAATGAACTTGTGCCCACACGTATCCAAACAGGTTGGAGAGTGTGCATTGACTATAGGAAGCTAAACGCCACCACGAGGAAGGACCACTTCCCTTTGCCGTTCATTGATCAAATGCTTGAAAGGTTAGCCGGTCATTCTTTTTATTGTTTTCTTGATGGGTACTCTGGATATAATCAGATTGTTATAGCTCCGGATGACCAAGAAAAGACCACTTTCACGTGCCCCTTTGGTACCTTTGCCTATCGTCGCATGCCATTCGGTTTATGCAATGCACCTGCCACCTTTCAAAGATGCATGGTAAGTATCTTTTCAGATTTTGTGGAGAAGATTATTGAGGTATTCATGGATGATTTTAGTGTTTTTGGGGATTCGTTTGATGGGTGCTTAGATAATCTCACTTTGATTCTAAAACGTTGCATTGAAACTAACCTTGTTTTGAATTGGGAAAAATGTCACTTTATGGTAAAACAAGGCATAGTTTTAGGTCATATCATTTCAGAAAGGGGAATTGAGGTTGATAAATCAAAAATAGATCTTGTACGCTACTTACCCTCTCCTACTTCGGTTAGAGAGGTTCGTTCTTTTCTTGGACATGCAGGATTCTATAGGCGATTCATCAAGGACTTTTCAAAGATTTCAAACCCTCTTTGCCGTCTCCTCCAGAAAGATGTGGCTTTTGACTTCAACGAGGAATGTGAGAAGGCATTCAAACACCTCAAAGAGATGCTAACTTCGGCCCCCATCATAGTCCCACCAGATTGGAACCTTCCTTTTGAGCTTATGTGTGATGCTTCAGATTATGCATTAGGAGCTGTTTTGGGACAAAGGAAGGACAAGAAGCCCCATGTCATCTATTATGCATCTCGGACCTTGAATGATGCACAATTGAATTACTCTACCACTGAAAAAGAACTTCTTGCTGTTGTGTTTGCTTTAGATAAGTTTCGTTCTTATTTACTTGGTACTAAAGTTATTATTTACACTGACCATGCAGCTTTGAAGTATTTGTTCACCAAGAAAGAGGCCAAACCAAGACTCATTCGCTGGATGCTTCTTCTCCAAGAGTTCGATATTGAAATCCGGGACAAGAAGGGGAGTGAAAACATGGTGGCTGATCACTTGAGCCGTATGGTGCATGAGGAGGATGCCGTGCCTATCCAAGAGACATTCCCAGATGAGCAGCTGCTGTCCATCAAGGTAAGTGAGCCATGGTATGCCGATGTAGTAAATTATTTGGTGTCTAAACACATTCCAAGAGAAGTAAACAAGCACCAAAGTGATAAACTTAAAAAGGATGCACGTTCTTATGTTTGGGATGACCCATACTTGTGGAAATATTGCCCTGATCAAGTTCTACGTAGGTGTGTGCATGATTCTGAGTTTAATTCAATTTTAACTTTCTGTCACACCTATGCATGTGGAGGTCACTTTGGTACGCAAAGAACAGCACATAAAGTTTTAGAATGTGGATTTTATTGGCCTACTATCTTTAGAGATGCTAGAACTTTTTGTATGACTTGTGATAGATGTCAAAGAACGGGCAATATAGGTCCTAAACAACAAATGCCGCAACACCCCATATTTAGTGTTGAAATCTTTGATGTTTGGGGTATTGATTTCATGGGTCCTTTTCCTTCCTCACATGGTTTCCTTTATATCTTGCTTGCTGTGGATTATGTGTCGAAATGGGTGGAAGCAAAAGCCACCCGCACTAATGATTCTAAAGTGGTTGCAGATTTTGTTAGAACTAACATATTTGCTAGATTTGGAATGCCAAGAGTCCTAATTAGTGATGGGGGTTCCCATTTTTGCAATCGAACCATTGAGGCGCTGCTCAAGAAGTATAATGTCACGCATAAGGTTTCAACACCTTATCACCCTCAAACCAGTGGGCAAGCCGAGGTTTCAAATAGAGAAATCAAGCAGATTTTGGAGAAAACTGTAGGGCCAACTCGGAAGGATTGGAGCTTGCGTTTGAATGATGCATTGTGGGCATATCGCACTGCCTATAAAACCCCAATTGGAATGTCCCCATTTCGGCTAGTCTATGGGAAACCATGTCATCTTCCCGTCGAGTTAGAACATCGTGCACATTGGGCTGTCAAAACATTCAACATGGACATTGATGCCGCAGGTCTTCATAGAAAGCTTCAATTGAATGAGCTAGAAGAAATTAGGAATGAAGCTTATGAGAATGCACGGATCTACAAGGAGAAAACAAAGGCATTTCATGACAAGATGATTCGTAGCAAGCTGTTCTCTATAGGGCAGAAAGTGTTACTTTTCAATTCTCGCCTTCGTCTATTTCCAGGTAAGTTGCGTTCTAAGTGGATTGGTCCTTTTGTGGTTACTAATGTTTTTCCTCATGGTGCAGTCCAAATTCAAAGTTTAAAAACGCAACAAGAATTCAAAGTGAATGGACATCGATTGAAGCCATATTATGAGCACTTTGAAGAGCACATTACGGAGGACATATCCTTTAATGCCGTAGGCCTCATTGAAGACTAGAGGGAAGGTTCGTCCGGCTGGAAGACGTTAAAGCAAGCGCTTCTTGGGAGGCAACCCATGCAAATAAAGACGACCTAGGAACTCTCAGGCTCCAAAACCAGATTTGCGTTTCTAAACCCTACTCTTTATTGTTTTTCCTTTGCCATCTTGTTATGTTAGTTAGTTGTGTTGATTGCTGTTTGCTTTCTGTGAGTATATGTTTGAAACATTGAGGACAATGTTTGGTTTAAGTGTGGGGGGGGTAACAAAGTGTTTTTGCATGAAATTCGTGGGTTTTTATCACCTATCACTTTGAATGTTGTTTTCAGTGTTTTTAAGTGTTTTTAAGCTGTTTTTCAGTCTTTTAGTGTGTTTTGAAAAGAAAGAAAATCCGAAAATACCATAAAAATTTGAAAAATTGTTTTGAAAAACCCAAAAAAGAGTTGTTTTTGTGTGTTTGTTTGTGTCTTAGGGTACCTTCCAACACAATGATGAGGATTTGGTTTTTAATTGCATAACTGTTAAAGAAAGTTACAAACTTGGATTAACGTTTGAAATACTCTTTGGTTTATGCTTGGTTGTAGTTGACATTCATGAATTCACATGTAATCACAAAAAGGATAAAATCAGTTTTTGTAACATGCTTGAAGGAAGTAACTCAAACTAACGCTACAACCCTGAGAGACTTGAGCTTAAAACGTTCTTTGGAGAGTTAAAAATCTGTGCATTCTTTGTTTTCTAAAGTCGTTGCATGATCTCATTATTCTTTGCTTGGTTGCTACTTAGAAGGCGTTTCATTATTTAGTTCCAAATACTAGAACTCATACCCGTTTCATTCAAAGCATGAAATTGATTAGCATAACACATAATCAAGATGAAGTTGTTTAGTTTAAAACCAGAGCCAAAAAGCCTAACCCTTTGCATATGTATTGTAGGTTTAACCCTTTTGAGCCTTGTTTAGCCTATGTTCTTTGTTTACCCACATTATCCTTACCTAGCCTAGATTAGGACCATCCTTACCCTTGTTCTTAAGGCATAGTGAGCATGACCTAAGAATGAATTCCCTTTGTTCGTTATTTGGGCAGCAAACAAGTGTGGGGGAAGGGATTTATGTGTCTGATTGTGTGCCAACAAAGTATCAAAGAGGGCACGGGTGAAGAAGAAGAAAAAAAAAAAGAAAAAAAAAAAAAGAGAAAAATTCGTGTGAAAAAGAAAAGAAAAAAAAGAAAAGTTGTGAAAAAGTATGAAAAGTGTTCAAAATAAGTGAGATTAAAGCTCACAAGTGTTGGTTGTTGAAGAAGGGGTCCAAAAAGTTGAATTCGGCCCTAAAAATATGTGTTTTCTGTCCCTTTGTGTTCAAAGTGTGCGGCTGCATTCAAGAAAGGGAGTTCTAAGTGTCATATTCATTGCTTTGCTTGCTATTGCTTTAAGAACGTTTGTTTTCCTTACCTTTCTTTGTTAGCCAATACCCCCTAGCCCCGTTATAACCCTATACTTCAATCTTGAGTGTTATGTGTTTCAATATGTGGAGTTTGGGATTGGTATGAGCATATGGTGTCCCTGGTTCTCGCATCTAAGTAGTAGCATTCCATTCATGAGATCATATCTAAACATGCATTCCAGAAATTGCTTTCTTTGTTATATACATATGTGAGTATTAGTTTTCATATTTACATCAATCTTCTCACATATAACTAGTGTAGGGAGTGTAGTCAGAAAATCTGTGTGATTGAGTACATATCTAGTAAGGAATTGAGGGATTCTCTAAGGCATGTTACTACATTCAAAATGTTGTTTTAATTGATTAAATGCGAGCTAATGTGTGGTAACTTTGATTAAGTATGTGCTCAAGGGTAGGGATAACTAAAATCTGTGGGAGTAATGATCTTTGGCATGTTATGTGTCATTGAAGATCCCTGAGGTGAATGTTGGAAGGTTTAGGTTACGTTTGTTTGTTTTGTTTTGCTTGAGGACTAGCAAAAGCTAAGTGTGGGGGAATTTGATAGGAGCATATTTATGCTACTTAGTTAGTGTGTTTCCTTGCATTTGCTTAGCTATTTGTTGCTTAGTATAGTGTTTAAAGTCATTTTCGTGTGTTTTTAGGTCCAAGAAGCAAAGTTGGCAAAAAGATGCATTTTGGAGCATTTTAGAGCAAATCTGGGCTTGGAATGGATAGCACAAGCAATGGGCATGAAGATGGACGAATTTGGAGTTTAAATGGAGTTGGGAATATGTTTCAAGGTTGGAGAAATAAATTCAAATTATTGAAGATAAGGAATCTGCTCAAAAGAAGGAGGATTATCCAAAACATTATCCAAACAACCTTATCTTATCTTATCTTATCCAATCCTTATCTTATCTTAACAAACCTTATCCTATCCTAATCCTTTTCTAATTCAATTCCTGGTACAATGAGGGTTTATTTTCTGATTGGGGGACATTTAAATTGAGTTTCTAGAAACTCTAAGCCTTGCCGCACCTAGCTTTCCAGAAAACCTGATTTCCTTGCCTTGCAAGGCTTCTAGAAGCCTTATCCCTCCTTATCTAAATCTGCCGCATCTTAGGCCCTTTCCTATTGGAAATCTGATTGTTTTGAGCCTATTTCTGGATGGATTTGGTTTTCTAGAAGTCCCAATCTGATTCACTTAGGGTTTTTGGTGCCTATATATATTAAAACACCCTTTGCCGTGCACACCACCCTCTATACAGAACCATTCACGCCAGAAATCATCCACCACCCCCTGCCGTGCCATATCATCCACACAAACCCAGAAAACCCCTCTTGTGCCGCAGCTATTCAAGGAAGGAAGGAGAAGGTGCCACTCTAAGTCGTGACTATTGCTGGAGCGTTCTTAGGTGTTGTCTATCCTTGGTTTCAATGTTTCAATTCAGTTTTCTTTGTTTAATTGCTGTCATGAGGAACTAAACCCCTATTAGTTAGAGGGGGAATTTGAAGCCATGAATATATGTTTCTTATGATTTGATTCACTCCAGTTACGATTTCATAAATTATGAATGTGGTTTACTTTTCTGTGCTTATTAAGAACTTGTTTATGTATGTGGGTTGGGGGTCGACACTTGATTTGCATGCATAAATTTGATGCTAGGTTATAAGGGAATTTCACCTAATCGTTATGAACTTATATTCACAAGTAGTAAAGGTTGCTAGTCACAATCATGTTAAGTAAATCCTAGGCTGGATTAACATGCGTATTCCATAGTTATGAATGCCTTGTCAATGTTTATGATTTCCATGGAACTTAATGATCTTTGATATGTATCTCTATCATGCATATTCCATAGTTAGGGAACTTGATAAGAATAATTTGGTTGTGATGCGTTATCCATTCAATTCAATGAACTTAGGGAAATCTGGGAATTAATTAGTTCAATACAATTAATTCGGAACATTGTCATTCATGGTTTATCGAAAGAGTAACTGGGAATCAAGTTGTATGCATATGTTTATGTGTGGATAAGGATCCCTCTAACTAGCCATTCACCCATATAAATCCCCAATTTCGTGCAGATTTCATTAAGTACTTTAAGTTTCTTGTTTCGTTTTCAAATTCGTCAAAACCCAATCCCCCCTTTACTTGTTGAGTCATATTAGTTAGAAACTGTTTTGATTTGTGTTTTTAAGTGTCTTGAGTCAAGTTAAAGTCTATTTTCGTCCAAAGTAGTGTTTAGAGTTCAAAACTGCCCAGTTTGTGTTTTTAGGCAGTTTTGAGTGTTTTTGTGCTGTTTTGAGTCTTTTGAGTTGTTTTAGTGTTTTAGAATTTAGTCTTGCATTCTTTGAGTTTAGTTTAGTGTTTTAAACTTTGTTTTTATGTTTTTGAGTCAGATTCAAGTGTTTAGCAATCCCTCCTAATCCCCGGTCCAGAACGATCCCTACTTATACATATACTACAACTGTCAAGAAGAGGGTTTAATTTGTGTGTCAAGTTAATTTTCACATCATTTGTCCCAAAACAGCTCCAATTGCATAATCGGATGCATCGCACATTAGCTCGAAAGGAAGGCTCCAATCTGGTGGTACAATTATGGGGGCCGAAGTAAGCATCTCCTTGAGGTGTTTAAAGGCCTTCTCGCATTCCTCGTCGAACTTGAATGGCACTTCCTTCTGCAAAAGTCGGCATAGGGGGGTAGAAATCTTCGAGAAGTCCTTGATGAATCGCCTATAGAATCCTGCATGACCAAGAAAAGAACGAACCTCTCTCACCGAAGTGGGAGAGGGTAAGTAGCGTACAAGATCTATTTTCGACTTATCAACCTCAATTCCCCTTTCCGAAACGATGTGACCTAAAACTATGCCTTGTTTAACCATAAAGTGGCATTTTTCCCAATTCAAAACAAGGTTAGTTTCCATGCATCGTTTTAAGATCAAACTGAGATTATTTAAGCAACCGTCAAATGAGTCACCAAAAACACTAAAATCGTCCATAAACACTTCAATAATTTTTTCAACAAAATCAGAGAAGATACTTACCATGCACCGTTGAAAAGTTGCTGGAGTGTTGCACAAACCAAATGGCATTCGGCGATATGCAAAGGTCCCAAACGGACAAGTAAAAGTGGTCTTTTCTTGGTCGTCCGGAGCTATGACAATTTGGTTATACCCAGAATATCCATCAAGAAAACAATAAAAGGAATGACCCGCTAACCTCTCAAGCATTTGGTCAATGAACGGCAAGGGAAAGTTGTCCTTCCTCGTGGTGGCGTTGAGCTTCCTATAGTCGATGCACACTCTCCAACCTGTTTGGATTCGGGCAGGCACAAGTTCATTTTCTTCATTCTTCACCACTGTGACTCCCGACTTCTTTGGAACGACTTGAATTGGTGAAACCCAACGGCTATCTGAAATTGGATAGATGACCCCACAATCAAGGAGTTTTATAATCTCCTTTTTCACAACTTCTATCATAAGAGGGTTAAGACGGCGTTGAGCCTCTCGAGTTGGTTTAGCCCCCTCCTCAAGAAGTATGCGATGCATGCATGTCGTAGGGCTAATCCCCTTGATATCGGCTAGGGTCCATCCAATGGCAGTTTTATTCTCCCGCAACACACGAATGAGCTTTTCTTCCTCCAATGCCGTGAGAGATGATGAAATAATGACGGGTAACGTTTCTTTTTCTCCCAAAAAGACATACTTCAAGTGGTTGGGCAATGGTTTGAGCTCTAGTGTAGGTGCCTGCACCACCGAAGGTAATAACTTGTTAGTAGAAACAGGAATTGACATTGGGATTGAAGACTTACAACCACATGGTGGGGATGACTCAAGTGCAGCCACCATCTCCTCAATTTCTTCACAAAAACCCACGGAAACAACTTCCTCCTTGTTGTTGCCGTGCCCTTGCACGATTTCTGGGGCTTGGGTTGTTCTTTCTAGTCCTCGAACGATGGTTGTTTCAAGGGCATCTCAATCTAATGAGTCAAGAAATTCCTGTGCCAAAGATTCTAAAATATCAATAGAAAAACACGATTGATCATCAATAGGATATTTCATGGCTTCAGAAATATTAAAATCAATAACTTCCCCATCAAATTCCATTGATAAAGTCCCCTTGAACACATCAATCTTTGTTCGGGCTGTTTTCATGAAGGGTCGCCCAAGCAAGATTGGCAATGGAGTAGCTTGGGCCGAATCATCCATCTCTAGCACATAGAAATCAGCCGGGAAGACTAAATGATCCACCTGCACCAAAACATCTTCCAAAACTCCTTTTGGATAGGCATTAGAACGATCGGCTAATTGAATGATTACACCATCACTTTTAAGTTCACCTAAGTTCATAGATGCAAAAATTGAGTATGGCATGACATTAATTGATGCTCCTAAGTCTAGCATGGCATGTTCAAATTTAGTATTGCCAATAACACAAGGAATCGTAAAACTCCCCGGATCTTTGCATTTAGGGGGTAATTTCCTTTGTAAAACAGCAGAGACATTCTCACTTACCTGGACAACCTCCTTGTTCGACATCTTCCTCTTTGTTGTGCAAAGCTCCTTCAAAAACTTGGCGTACCTGGGAACTTGCTTAATTGCATCAAGGAGAGGGATATTGACTTGCACCTTTCTAAACGTCTCAAGAATGTCCTTTTCAGATTCCTCCTTCTTTGATTGCATAAATCTGCGAGGGAAGGGCACATTCGGAGGAACAACATTAGAAATAATCGAATTTTGAACCTTCTTACCTGAAGTGGACGGATTAGATGGCTTAGGTGGCTGTGGCAAGGGTGTTTCACCCTTTGCCGTGGGTTGTGCTTCCTCCTTCTCTTCAATCTGCAACTTGTCGTCCTCATTTTGACTTGATTTGGATGGTTGTAGATTGGTTCCAACTTGCTTGCCACTTCGTAACATGATTGCCTTTGCAGACTCGAATCCTCCCTTCGGATTGACAATTGTTGAACAAGGCAATTTGCCTTGTTCTCTAATCTGCCCCAATAACTCAGAAATCTGCCCCAATTGATTCTTTATTTCTCCTATCTCCTGTTGATGATTTGCTACTACTTGTGCTTGAGTTTGCACCTCTTTGCTTTGGTTTTGTATTCCATGCGACATGGAGGTTAATAACTCAAGAATTTTAGCATTTTCAAGGGACGAACCTGAAGTTTGTTGGGTAGCTTGTGGATAGGCTTGAGATGGCACGAATGGTTTTTGAAGAAACCCAGGGGGCTGTCGAAATTGGCTTTGTTGTTGAGGTTGTTGTGGCGCCCTCCACTTGAAGTTAGGGTGATCTCTCCAACCCGGATTGTACGTGTTGGAGTAAGGATCATTGCGTGGCTGATTTTGGTTCCCAAAACCCTTGGCATTGGCAGATTCCCACCCTCCATTCTCAATCAATTGAGGGCATTGATCATTGAGGTGCCCTTGCATAGAGCACACACCACATACACTTTGTGTAATCCCTTGCAATTTGGTTACATCAACAACCTGCGACACAAGCATAGTGAGGTTATCTAATTTGGATTGAATTTCAGAAATTGAACTTACCTCATGCACACTTTGTTGGCGTGGCCCTTCTCTTTGTCCGCCTTCATATTGTTGTGCATTCAACGCTCGGTTGGCGATTAGGACCTTTGCAGCCATTGGTGTTTTGTCAACCAATGCACCTCCCGCTGAAGCATCTAGCATTTGTCGCTCAATTGGAAGAAGTCCTTCGTAAAAGTATTGAATGAGAAGCTCTTCTTTCATTTGATGTTGAGGACATAAGGCAACAAGACCCTTGAAACGTTCATAATATGTTGGGAATGATTCGCCTTGGTCTTGTTGAATCCCGCTAATCTTCTTCCTCAAAAGGATAACTCTAGAAGCTGGGAAGAATTTCTCTAAAAACGCTCTTTTCATGCTTTCCCAAGATGTGACAGTTCCGGGCGCCAATTCGAATAACCAATCCTTAGCTTTATCCATAAGAGAGAATGGAAAAGCTTTCATCTTCAGAATATTCCCATCAACATTAATGGGAGTCATGCTTGAACAAACAACTTCAAATTCCTTTAAGTGCTTGTTTGGATCTTCCATGGACAGCCCATGGTATTTTGGAACATGATGCAACAAGCTAGACTTTAGTTCGAATTCATTGGTCTTGCCTTCACATGCCGCAGAGTATTTGATACATAAAGGCACAGCATTATCCAACCCCGAGGCTGAAAGCTCTTTAATTGTACGATTGTCCGCTGCCATGACTTGTTCGTCTTCCTCCTCTTCTCCAAATTCGGATTCTCTGCTTGAAATAGATGGAGTGGGTGGCAGCTTCCTTTTGTTTCTTCTCAACGTTCGCTCAAAATCGTCGTCAAACTCAAAGATGTGCTCGTGAACTGGTTGAGAACTCCGAGTCATACACTAGTACCTGAACCAAAGGAAAAGAAACAAAACGAAATCAGAAACCAAAAGAAAAACTTGACAAAAACAAGGGATTAGCAAACTTGCTAATCCCCGGCAACGGCGCCAAAAATTTGATGTGAAATTAAATTGCACACAAACTTAAACCCTTATCAATGTAGTATGTGAAAGTAGGGAACGTTCTAAGCCGGGGATTAAAGGGATTGCTAATCGACACAAATTAGACTCTAAAACAATAAACTGGACTTTAAACAATGAAAACAAGTACTAGGGATCAATTTGGACGAATTTTAACTCTAGACACCTTAAACAACCTAACTTGACTCAAATAACTCAAAACAAACTCAAAACAGCAAATAGAATTCAATTAAACAGTTTCTGGACTCTAAAGACTCAAAACAAGCTAAATAGACCTAAAACACACAAAACAAGTTATCTAGACTCTAATTGACTCAAAAGACTAAAAGACTCAAGATTTGACGAATTTAGACTATCTTAACACAAATTAAGAGCAAGGGATTGTTTGAAAACGGATTTAAACTTAAGCAAAACGGAATTGTAAACTAGACTTAGTTTTGTATGAAATTGGTGATTTAAATGGGTGAATGGCTAGCTAGAGGTTCCTTCTCCACACATGACATATATGCAACACAAATCGATTTCCAATTGTTCTTTCTATAAACCATGAACGACAATGCCCCAAATTAATCGTGACTGCACGCATTAACCTTCAGATTTTCCCAAGTTCATTGAATTTGGACGTAGCGCCGCAAACCAAATTATTCTTATCAAGTTCCCTATATGACTGCATACTAGAGATACATATCAAAGATCATTAAGCTTTGTGAAAATCATAAGCATTGACATGACATTCGTGACTATGACTGCATAACACTCCTGCCACGAATTTACTTAACGCGATCGTGACTAGCAACCTCCACTACTTGTAAATATAAGTTTGTAACGATTAGGTGAAACTCCCTTATATTTTAGCATCAAATTCTAGCATGCAAACTAAGTATGCATCCTTACTCAACATACAAGAATAAGTTTTAAATTAAACAGTTAAGCAAATTGCATTCACGATTCATGAAATCATAACTGGATGAAATCAATTCATATCACATATATGCTCATAGTTTCGAATTCCCCCCCCCCCTAGCTAAGTAGGGGTTTAGTTTCTCATGATTGCAAATAAACAAAGACAATTAAATTTAAACATCAAGAGTAAAGAAAGAATACACCTAGAAACGCTCCAGATTTCTTCCTTCTTTCCTTTGCAAAGCTGCGGCACAATGAGGTTGAATGGTAGATGGTGGTGTAGAGAGATGTGAATGAGAGATGGTGTGTTGAATGGTGCAGCAAATATGTGAATATGTAGGGGGAGGGTGCGGCACAATTAGATGGTGTAGGAAAAGGATTACAAAATGTAGTTTGTGTAGGAAGATAAAACACAATCCTAAGGGGAAAGGGTTTATGTAATCCTAGCAAGAAATAGGACATCTAGAAGACCAAAAACCAAAGGGAATTAGGCTAAAGGTGCGGCTGGATCATGCATCTAGAAGGCTTGGGTCGCCAGATTTTTAGGGACTTCTAGAAAGGGTGTTATTTGGCTGATTTTGGGGTTTCTAGAAGGGGATAGGTGCGGCACCTTTGTAGGAAGGGATAAGGTTCCTAGAAATCAGTTTTTCAGGTCTCCTAAACTGAAATTGAATCCCTTTTGCAGCAGGAATTAAGTTAAGAAAGGATTAGGATAGGATAAGATAAGGTAAGATAAGATAAGGTTTGGATAAGATAAGGATAAGATAAGGTAGTTTTGGATAATGTTTTGGATAATTCTCCTTCTTTGTAGCTGATTCCTTATCTTCTTTGACTTGGATTTATTTCTTCAACTCTTCTGCACATTCCTAGCCTCTCTTGAACTTCAAATTCGTCCATCCATCTTGCTCCAATCTTGTGATATCCATTCCAAGCCCAAAACTGCTCTAAAATGCTCCAAATTGCATCTTTTTGCCAACTTTGCTTCTAGGACCTATAAACACACGAAAATGACTTAAGACACTATAATAAGCAACAAATAACTAAGTAAATGCAAAAAAACACACTAACTAATTAGCATAAATATGTTCCTATCATTAGGGAACTTGATAAGAATAATTTGGTTGTGATGCATTATCCATTCAATTCAATGAACTTAGGGAAATCTGAGAATTGATTAGTGCAATACAATTAATTCGGAGCATTGCCATTCATGGTTTATCGAAAGAATAACTGGAAATCAATTTGTATGCATATGTTCATGTGTGGAGAAGAACCCTCTAACTAGCTTTTCACCCTTGAATTCACCTTAATTTCGTTTTAACTTACTTTGTTTGCTGGAATTTACTTAGTTTTGATAAATTAGTCTAAAAACCCCCTCAGTTCTTATTTGTGTTTTAGTTTTGTTAAATTCGTCCAAATCTGTTTTCTTTTAGTGTTTTGAGTCTTACTAGTTTAAAATTCATCCAATTCACTTCCTAGTACCTGTTTTGAGTCTATTTAGATTAGTTTTGCTGTTTTGAGTCAATTTGGTCAGTTTTGAGTTGTCTAGAGTCTAGTTTAGTGTTTTAGAGTTTAACTTGTGTAGATTAGCATCCCTTCTAATCTCCGGCCTAAAACGATCCCTACTTTCATATACTACGTCGATAGGGTTTTAATTTGAGTGTCAAGTAATTTTCACATCATGCAACACGCTCCAAAGCTGCTCCTCCTCTCCTTCCTCCTTGCAAGGCTGCGGCACAAGTGGTTTTAGGGTTTGTGAATGGTGTTTGGAATGGCTGAGATGTGTAGAGGTGTGTAGAATTCGTATGGATGGGTGGTGGTGTGCGGCAAGGCTTGGAAATACGTATATATAGCATGGCAAACCATAGGGAAATCAGTTTAGGACTTGGACTTAGCAGAAAAATAGGATTAGGGCCCTAGGGTGCGGCACAAGGCTCAAATCCAATAGGAAAAAGGATTTTAGCCCAATTAATTTCTGAAAAGAATTTGTAGAACCCAAATCCACAAGGAAATAGGCTAATTAAATCAGAATCCAAGTGAGAAAAGGATAGGGATGCTCGGCTGAGAGGATAAGGGCAGGGAATACCTTGCAAGGCAAGGAAAAAGGATTCTAGAAGGGTTTAGGTGCAGCACTTTTGTAGGACATGGGATAGGACTTCTAGAAATCAGGTTTTAAGTCCCCTAAACTGAAGTTAAATCTCTTTTGTAGCTGAAAACAAGGTAGGATAAGATTAGGATAAGATAAGATAAGGTTTGGATAAGATAAGGTAGTTTGGATAATTCCCCTTCTTTATAGCTGATTCCTTATCTTCTTTATCTTTGACTTCTTTCTTCCATCTTCTTAGCTGATTTCAAGGCTTTGTATCTTCAAATTCGTCCATCAACTTGCCTCCATGATTGCACTACCCAATCTTGGCCCAAAAATGCTCTAGAATGCTCCAAATTGCTTCTTTTTGCCATCTTGACACTTAAAACCTACAAACACACAAAAATAGCTTAAAATACAAATTTAACTAAGAACTAACAATGTAAATGCATGAAAACAAGCTAACTAAGTCGCATAAATATGCTCCTATCAATACACAAATAAGTTATCAATCAAGCAATTAAACAAATTGAATTCACAACTTATGAAATCACAACTGAAGGTAATCAATTCATATTGCAAGTATGTTCATGGCTTTTAATCTTCCCCCTAGCCAAAAGGGCTTAGTTCCTCATAATCGTAAAGCAAAGAATAACAAGTTTATACATTGAAAACAAATGAAAGAAAATACCTAAACGCTTCAGCGATCCAAACTGAACAGCAAGCACGTCCAAGAACTTCCTTTCCCTTCCTTGAATGTGGCACAAGGTTTTGTGGTAGGTTTTGGGGATTATGGATGGTGTAGAAGGATGGGATTATGGTTAGGATGGATGTATGGTGCGGCAAGGGTTGTTTAAGGTCAGAAACTATGGAGAATGGTGAAGGAAGGGTGCAGCAGAGAGTGGTGGATGATTTCTGGCGTGAATGGGTGAATGAATGATGTATTGTGGCTGTAAAAAGGAAGTTTTTTTAAAGGTTTAAGGAATTACAACCCTAGGTTATTTAGGTACACAGAAATTAAGTCAAAAGCTTCTAGAAAAAGGTAAACAAATCAGAAAACTAAAGGAAATTGGCTAAGAATTGCGGCAAGGCTTTAAAACAAATTAGGAATGTGTTTTAATGCAAGGAAACAGGAAACAACCCTCTCCCTTGCACGGCAAGGAAGAGTAAAGGGTAAGGAGGTGCGGCTGGATGTTTAGGAAAGGGAAAGTGTCCTAAAACTAAAGGGAAATGGGTCCCCTTGCACGGCAAGGGAAAGGGAGAATGGGAAAGGTGCGGCAAGGACTTTAATGGTACAAGGAAAGTTCACTTTGTGTCCTAAAATGCATAGGAGGCCTTCAATGTTGCTGGAACTTAGGAATATTTAGGTTTAGGAAAGGTCAAACCAAAATAGGAAACCTTGGCTTAACTTTCCTACTTCAAGTAGGAATCTTTGTTTGAGTAGGAATCCTCATGTGAGTAGGAATCCTTATTCTTCTAGGAATCCATCTTCAATTAGGAATCCTAACATCTTCAAGTCTTCAATTTCATCCATTCCATTTGCTCCAAGCATGTGATAACCATTCCAAGCCCAATTTTGCTCCAAAATACACCTTCTTGCATACTTTGTCCTTAGAACCTGAAAACACACGAAAATGACTTTAAACACTAAAATAACTAAGGAAACACAACAAAAAAGCACAAGAACAAGCCAATTAAGTCGCATAAATATGCTCCTATCATCTGCCATGTTAGACTTAGGTGCATCCATAAATGTCATGCCATATTCAATTTATGCATCTATGAACTTGGGAGAATTGAAAAATGATGGACTAATTATTCAATTGGCTGATAGATCTAATGCGTATCCAAAAGGTGTTTTGGAGGATGTTTTAGTGCAGGTGAATCACCTAGTCTTTCCGGCGGACTTCTATGTGCTTGAAATGGAAGATTCGGACCGTTCCCCTCCATTACCACTCTTACTTGGCCGAGCATTCATGAAGACTGCCCGAACAAAGATAGACGTATTCAAAGGAACATTAACCATGGAATTTGATGGGGAAGTGATTGATTTCAATATTTATGATGCTATGAGATATCCTCATGATAATCACTCTTGTTTCTCTATTGATATACTTGACTCTTGTGCGCAGGAATTCTTTGACAATTTGAGTGAGGATACACTTGAAAAGACCCTCACACAAGGCATTGGACTAAAAAAACGAAGGGTTAGCCCTTAAGCATACCCACGGCAACAACAAGGACATCCTTGCCGTGCCTATTCGAGAAGCATTGGTGGAAATGGTTGCTGCCCTCGAGTCAAATCCAGAACATATTGGTAATTCTCCTAACCAAATTTCGCTTCCCCTTTCGACTAACAAGTTGCTTCCTGATGTGAAAATTAACTTGACACACAAATTAAACCCTATTGATGACAATTGTAGCAATGATGTAAGTGATAGGAGCATATTTATGCGACTTAGTTAGCTTGTTTTCATGCATTTATGTTGTTAGTTCTTAGTTAATTTTGTGTTTAAAGTCATTTTCGTGTGTTTTTAGGTCCAAGAAGCAAAGTTGGCAAAAAGATGCATTTTGGAGCATTTTAGAGCAAATCTGCGCTTGGAATGGATAGCACAAGCAGTGGGCAAGAAGATGGACGAATTTGGAGTCCAAATGGAGTTAGGAATATGTTTCAAGGTTGGAGAAATAAATTCAAATCATTGAAGATAAGGAATCAGCTCAAAAGAAGGAGAATTATCCAAAACATTATCCAAACAACCTTATCTTATCTTATCTTATCCAATCCTTATCCTATCTTAACTAACCTTATCCTATCCTAATCCTTTTCTAACTTAATTCCTGGTACAATGAGGGTTTATTTTCTGATTGGGGGACATTTAATTTAGGATTCTAGGAACCCTAAGTCCTTGCCGCACCCTTATCCCTTATCCTAAGTGGTTTTAGTTCTTCTAGAAGACCAAATTTCCTGCTAGGTAACCACAAAAATCTGCCGCAAGAAATCCTTTTCCTTTGGGGTTTCCTACCTTCTAGATGGTCTATTCCTGATGGGTTTAGTTGTGTAATTCTTCTCTGATTCCTAAAGCCTTTTATGATGCACCCTAAACCCTATAAATAGCACTCTTTGCCACACCATTTAATGATGAAGCCTTCAATTTATTCTCTGCCTTCACACATCCATTCATCCACAAGTCCTCTCTACAAAAACCCCCTACACCACCCCATATACACTCCATAATTCGTTCTACACCACCACACCTTCAGAAATTCATACTTTGCCGCAGAGGAGAGAAGACAAGGCCTTGCCGTGGCTTCCATTGGAGAGGAAGGGTTGTGCCGCAGCTTACCTGCAACCATTGGAGTTCTTGGAGTTCTTTCTTCTCTTGTTTCTGTTTCCATGTTTAATTTAATTTGCTTTTCAATTATGTTGAACATGTGGAACTAACTTCGTTTTAGTTAGAGGTGGATTCAAAGCCATGGACATATGTTTAGTATGAATTGATTACCTCCAGTTATTGTTTCATAAATTGTGAATGTGATTTACTTATCTGTTTTATTAAGAACTTGTTCTTGTCTGTTGATTAAGGATGCATACTTAGTTTACATGCATGAATTTGATGCTAGGATATAAGGGAATTTCACCTAATCGTTATGAACTTATATTCACAAGTAGTAAAGATTGCTAGTCACAATCATGTTAAGTAAATCCAAGGCAGAATTAACATGCAGTTCATAGTTATGAATGCCTTGTCAATGTTTATGATTTCCATGGAACTTAATGATCTTTGATATGTGTCTCTATCATGCGTATTCCATAGTTAGGGAACTTGATAAGAATAATTTGGTTGTGATGCGTTATCCATTCAATTCAATGAACTTAGGGAAATCTGAGAATTGATTAGTGCAATACAATTAATTCGGAGCATTGTCATTCATGGTTTATCGAAAGAATAACTGGAAATCAATTTGTATGCATATGTTTATGTGTGGAGAAGAACCCTCTAACTAGTTTTTCACCCTTGAATTCACCTTAATTTCGTTTTAACTTACTTTGTTTGCTGCAATCTTCTTAGTTTTGATAAATTCGTCTAAAAACCCCCTTAGTTCTTATTTGTGTTTTAGTTTTGTTAAATTCGTCCAAATCTGTCTCTTTTTAGTGTTTTGAGTCTTACTAGTCTAAAATTCATCCAATTCACTTCCTAGTACCTGTTTTGAGTCTGTTTAAATTAGTTTTGCTGTTTTGAGTCAATTTGGTCAGTTTTGAGTTGTCTAGAGTCTAGTTTAGTGTTTTAGAGTTTAACTTGTGTAGATTAGCATCCCTTCTAATCCCCGGCCTAAAACGATCCCTACTTTCATATACTACGTCGATAGGGTTTTAATTTGAGTGTCAAGTAATTTTCACATCAAATTTTGGCGCCGTTGCCGGGGATTAGCAAACTTGCTAATCTCCCTATTTTCTGCCGTGTGTCTTAGTTGTTTTTTTTTTGTTTTTGTTTTTCTTTGTTTTCTGAGTTCGTTTTGTTTTCTTAGTTGTAGGTACTAGTTCCAGTTCCGAATCTGAGTTTGAAGAACAAATGAACATGGGGTACGGCTATTTGGCTCTTGGTTTACTAAACAACTTCATCTTGTTTTCCTTACCTTTCTTTGTTAGCCAATACCCCTAGCCCCGTTACAACCCTATACTTCAATCTTAAGTGTTGTGTGTTTCAATATGTGGAGTTTGGGATTGGTATGAGCATATGGTGTCCCTGGTTCTCGCATCTAAGTAGTAGCATTCCGTTCTTGAGATCATATCTAAACATGCTTATTAACTCCAGAAATTGCTTTCTTTGCTATAAACATATGTGAGTGTTCGTTTTCATGTTTACATCAATCTTCTCACATATACCTAGAATAGGGAGTGTAGTTAGAAATTCTGTGAGAAAATAGAGTGTATACCTTGTGAGGAATTGAGTGAATTCTCTAAGGCATGTTACCACATTCAAGATTAACATGTTGGATCACATTGGCCACAACCAAGAAACGAATTCAAGAGAAAGAAGTGGTGCATGTGAGTGAAAATGTCTCAGCCATCTTGCAACGTAAACTGCCCCCTACGTGCAAAGATCCGGGTAGTTTTACAATTCCTTGTGTTATTGGCAATACTCGGTTTGAACATGCCATGTTAGACTTAGGTGCATCAATTAATGTCATGCCTTATTCTATTTATGCATCTATGAACTTAGGAGAGTTGAAAAATGATGGTGTGATTATCCAATTAGCTGATCGATCTAATGCATACCCAAAAGGAGTTTTGGAAGATGTTTTGGTGCAGGTAGACCACTTGATTTTTCCTGCAGATTTCTATGTGCTTGACATGGAGGATTCAGCCCACTCTTCAACGTTGCCAATCTTACTTGGACGACCTTTCATGAAAACAGCTCAAACCAAGATTGACGTGGCCAAAGGAGCAGTAACTATGGAGTTTGGTGGTGATATGATTAATTTTAATATTTCTGAATTTGTTGAGAATACTAATCGTGTTCGCTCTTGTTTTATCATTGATAAAATAAAAAATAAAGGACAGGAACGTTCAGTATCATTTAAGAAAGATGCATTTCGAACCACCAACGAAGAGGGAATTGGATTGAAGCACAAGGATTGCACGGCCACAACCCTCAAACCCCCAAATATGGCCGAGAGCATGTCAATCAATTGAGGGCATTGGCTCCCAAATCCCACGGCATTGGCAGATTCCCACCCTCCATTCTCAATCAATTGAGGGCATTGATCATTGGCATGTCCTTGCATAGAGCACACGCCACAAACACTTTGGCCATGTATCTTCATTCCCCCGGCCATCTGAGAAACAATAGAAGTAAGGTTAGCTAATTGGGATTGAATGTCGGACATAGAACTTACCTCATTCACTCCTTGCCGTGGGGTGTCTCTCTGTCCAACTCCTTCATATTGTTGCGCATTCAAGGCTCGATTTGGAATTAGAGTCTTGGCAGCCACTGGAGTTTTGTCAACCAAAGCTCCTCCTGCTGAAGCATCGAGCATTATTGGAAGAAGTCCTTCATAGAAATATTGAAGGAGAAGCTCTTCTTTCATTTGGTGTTGTGGACAAGATTTGCATTGCCACTTCTCAAGAGAATGTCTTCTCATTGGCCATGGAGTGAATTATCCCATGATGTAATTAGGGATCGTTCTAGACCGGGGATTAACTAGGGATGCTAATCAACACAAATAAGACTCAAAAACACTAAACTAGACTCTATAGACTCTAAACTAACTTAAAACACTCAAAACAGCAAGAAACAATCAGAAAGACTCAATTCTAAACCTAACAAGTGGTTTTGACGAAAATAAAACTTAAAAGACTCAAAAGACTAAAACAAAACAGGTTTTGGCTCTAAAAACAAGTTTAAATGAAAGGGGGATTGTTTTTGACGAAATTAAGACTTAAAACAGAAATTTTGCATAAAAACTTTAGAAAAACGAGTTTGGTGATTTAAAACGGGTGAAAGGCTAGTTAAAGGGCCCTTCTCCACACATGAACATATGCATATAAATTGATTTCCAGTTATTCTTTCAACAAACCATGAATGACAATGCCCCAAATTAATTGTATAGAACTAATTAATTCTCAGATTTCCCTAGATTCATTGAATTGGATGAAAAGCATACGACAACCCAAATCATTCTTTATTAAGCTCCCTAACTATGAAAAGCATGATAGAGACACAAAACAAAGATCATTAAGCTTTATGGAAACCATAAGCATTGACGAGGCATTCATAACTATGAAAAGCATGTTACTCTTGCCTAGGATTTACTTAACATGATTGTGACTAGCAACCTTTACTACTTGTGAATATAAGTTCATAACGATTAGGTGAAACTCCCTTATACTCTAGCATCAAATTCATGCATGCAAACTAAGTATGTATCCTTAATCAACACACAAGAACAAGTTCTTAATAAAACAGTTAAGCAAACCACATCCACGATTCATGAAACCATAACTGGAGGAAATCAATTCATATAAAACATATGTCCATGGCTTTGAATTCGCCTCTAACTATAAAGAAATTAGTTCCTCATGTTCGCAATCAAACAAATATAAATAAAATTAAACATTGAACAAAGATAGAAAACACCTAGAAAACGCTCCAGATTCCTTCCTTCCTTGCTTGCAAATTGCGGCACAATGAGGGTATGGCTGAATGGTAGTGTAGAGATGTGTGAATGAGAGATGGTGGTGTGAATGGTGCAGCAAAAGGGTCAATTTATAGGGGGAGGTGCCGCACAAACATGTAGTGTAGGAAAAGGATTACAAAATGTAGTTTGTGTAGGAAAATAAAATCACAATCCTAAGGGGAAAAGGTTTATGTAATCCCAGCAGGAAATAGGACATCTAGAAGGTCAAAAACCCAAGGCATCAAGGACAAGGGTGCGGCACCTTTGTAGGAGAGGATAAGGTTCCTGGAAATCAGGTTTTTATGTCTCCTAAACTGAAATTAAAACCCTTTTACAGCAGGAATTAAGTTAGGAAAGGATTAGGATAAGATAAGATAAAGTTTGGATAAGATAAGGATAAGATAAGGTAGTTTGGATAATGTTTTGGATAATTCTCCTTCTTTGTAGCTGATTCCTTATCTTCTTTGACTTGGATTTATTTCTTCAACTCTTTTGCACATTCCTAGCCTCTCTTGAACTTCAAATTCGTCCATCCATCTTGCTCCAATCTTGTGATATCCATTCCAAGCCCAAAACTGCTCTAAAATGCTCCAAATTGCATCTTTTTGCCAACTTTGCTTCTAGGACCTACAAACACACGAAAATGACTTAAGACACTATAATAAGCAACAAATAACTAAGTAAATGCAAGAAAACACACTAACTAAGTCGCATAAATATGCTCCTATCACTTTCGTCCATAATCCAGCCACCTTGCCTAGAGCTTAAACCATTGCCTAGCCACTTGAAGTATGTGTTCCTGGGAGAACAAGAGACGCTGCCCATCATCATCTCTTCTTCACTCATGGCATAAGAGGAGGACAAGTTGGTGAGAGTGCTTCCGGAGTACAAAACTGCCATTGGGTGGACATTGGCCGATATCAAGGGAATTAGCCCAACCACTTGTATGCATCATATACTTTTGGAGGAGGGGTTTAAGACATCTCGAGAGGCTCAACGCCGACTCAACCCTCCAATGATGGAAGTTGTGAAGAAGGAGATAATCAAGCTACTTGATTGTGGAGTGATCTATCCAATCTCCGATAGTGGTTGGGTTTCACCTGTGCAATGTGTTCCAAAGAAATTTGGAGTAACTGTGGTAAAGAATGCTGAAGAGGAGCTTGTGCCTACTCGAATCCAAACAGGTTGGAGGGTTTGTATCGATTATAGGAAGCTCAACGCCACCACAAGGAAGGATCACTTCCCTTTGCCGTTCATTGATCAAATGCTTGAAAGATTAGCAGGTTATGCATTCTATTGTTTTCTTGATGGTTATTCTGGTTACAATCAAATTGTCATAGCACCTGAGGACCAAGAAAAAACCACTTTCACATGCCTATTTGGTACATTTGCTTATCGTCGCATGCCATTTGGTTTATGCAATGCACCTGCCACATTTCAAAGATGCATGATGAGCATGTTTTTTGATTATGTTGAGAAAATTATTGAAGTTTTCATGGATGATTTCAGCGTTTTTGGTGATTCATTTGATGGTTGTTTGCATAATCTCAGTTTGATCTTAAAACGATGCGTTGAAACTAACCTTGTTCTCAATTGGGAAAAATGTCATTTCATGGTTAAACAAGGCATAGTTTTAGGTCATATCATCTCTGAAAACGGTATTGAGGTTGATAAGTCAAAGATAGATCTTGTACATCACTTACCCTCTCCTCCTTAAAAAAGATGTGGCGTTTGACTTCAATGAGGAGTGCACGACATCCTTCACACAACTCAAGGAGTTGTTGACCATGGCCCCAATTATTGTTCCACCTGATTGGAGCCTTCCTTTCGAGCTCATGTGTCACACATCCGATTATGCTTTAGGGGTTGTTTTAGGACAAAGGAAGGACAAGAAGCCGCATGTCATCTACTATGCCTCCAGGATGTTGAATGATGCCCAATTGAACTATTCTACAATGGAAAAAGAACTTCTTGCCGTTGTCTTTGCTTTAGATAAATTTCGATCATATTTAATTGGTACTAAAGTAATTGTTTTCACTGATCATGCAGCTTTGAAATATTTGCTCACAAAGAAGGAAGCCAAACCAAGGCTGATTCGTTGGATGCTCTTACTACAAGAATTTGACATTGAAATTCGGGACAAGAAAAGGAGTGAAAACGTGGTGGCTGACCACCTGAGCCGTATGGTGCATGAAGAGGACTCTCTCCCCATTTCAGAGACATTTCTGGATGAGCAATTGTTATCCATCGAGGTAAGTGAACCATGATACACAGATTTGGTGAATTACTTGGTAACTAAACGTTTTCCCACCACTTTCACTAAACCCCAACGTGACAAACTCAAGAATGATGCACGATTTTATGTGTGGGATGATCCATATTTGTGGAAGTATTGTCCGGATCAGATTGTTCGGCGATGTGGGCATAATTCTGAGTTTAATTCCATTCTGACCTTTTGTCACTCTTAAGCATGTGAGGGACATTTTGGCACCCAAAGAACAGCCCTCAAGGTGTTAGAATGTGGTTTTTATTGGCCTACATTGTTCAAAGATGCTCGAATGTTTTGTTTAACATGTGATAGATGTCAAAGAACAGGTAGCATAGGTGCCAAGGATCAAATGCCGCAAAACCCTATCTTCAATGTTGAAATTTTTGATGTTTGGGGTATTGATTTCATGGGTCCCTTTCCTTCTTCATATGGTTTCACTGATATCTTGCTTGCAGTTGATTATGTTTCCCAATGGGTAGAAGCAAAGGCTACCCGGACTAACGATTCTAGAGTGGTTGCAAATTTCATCAAAACTAACATTTTCTCTAGATTTGGGATGCCACGGGTCTTCATCAGTGATGGAGGGTCACATTTTTGCAATCGAACCATTGAGGCGCTGTTTAAGAAATACAATGTCAAGCACAAGGTTTCGACACCTTATCATCCTCAAATAAGTGGCCAAGCCGAAGTTTCGAATAGAGAAATCAAGCAAATCTTGGAGAAGACTGTTGGGCTAACTCGGAAGGATTGGAGCTTACGTTTAGACGATGCATTGTGGGCGTATCAAACTGCCTACAAAACACCTCTAGGGATGTCTCCATTTCGGCTAATCTATAATGAGTTCTTTGTCCGGCTGCAAGATGTTAAAGCAAGCGCTTCTTGGGAGGCAACCCATGCATTCAACAAAGGAGGACCTAGGACTCACTCCAATTCCAGATTTACGTTCCTAAACCTTTCTCTTTGCTGTTGTTTCTATTCTGCCTTGTTTAGTTTGTTGATTCATTGTTAGTTGTTTGTTTTTTTTTGTTTCTGTGAGTTTATGCTTGAAACATTAAGGACAATGTTTGATTTAAGTGTGTTGGGGGGGGGGTAACAAAGTGTTTTTGATGCAAATTCGTGGGATTTTATCACCCATTACTTCAAAAGTTGTTCCTTGCTGTTTTTAAGTGTTTTTAAGCTGTTGTGGAGTGCTTTTGTGTGTTTTGACATAAAAAATCAGAAAATCTCATAAAAATTTGAAAAATTGTTTTGGAAAACCCAAAAAAGAGTTGTTTTTGTGTCGTTTTTGTGTCTTAGGTACCTTCCAACACAATGATGAGGATTTGGTTTTTAATTACATGACTGTTAAAGAGAGTTATAAACATGGATGAAAGTTTGATTTACTCTTTGGTTTATGCTTGGTTGTGGTTATAATTTATGAATTCTCATGCAATCATAAAGGAAAAAATCAGTTTTTGTAATATGCTTGAAGGAAGGAACTCAATTTAATGCTACAACCTTGAGAGACTTGAGCCTAAAACGTTTATTTGGAGAGTTGATAATCTGTGCATTATTGTTTTCTAAAGTTGTTGCATGATCTCATTATTCTTTGCTTGGTTGCTACTTAGAAGGCGTTATCATTTAGTTCCAAATACTAGAACTCATACCTATTTCATTCAAAGCATGCTATTGAATTGCATAACACATATTCAAGATGAAGTTGTGTAGTGACCACCAGGCAAATAGCCGAACCCCATTTGTCATTTGTTTTGTAGGTTTAAACCCCGTTGAGCTTTGCTTAGCCTATTTTCTTTGTGAACCATATCATCCCTACCTAGCCTAGATTAGGACCATCCATACCCTTGTTCTTAAAGCATAGTGAAGCATGACTTAAAAAGATTTCCTTTTGATTGACTTCTTGCAAAAAAACAAGTGTGGGGGAAGGGATTTGTGTGTGTGTGTGTGCCAAGAAAAAGAAATAAGGCACGGGTAGGAAAGAAAAGAAAATTCGTGAGAAAAGAAAAGAAAAAGAAAAAAGTTATGAAAAGAGTGAAAAGGAGTTGAAAAATAAGTGAGAATGAGCTCACAAGTGTTGATTGTTGAAGGAAGGGTCCAAACATCAAATCTGGCCCTAGAATGTGTATTTCTTCCCTTTTGTGTTTAAAGTTGATTTCTGCATTCAAAATTGAATTCTAAGTGTCAATTTCGTTACTTTGCTTGCTATTGCTTTAAGAACCATTGTTCTCCATATTCTTTCTTTCTTAACCATTTCCCTTAGCCCCGTTTCAACCCTTAAACTTCAATCTTGAGTGTTATGTGATTCAATATGTGGAGTTTGGAGTTGGTATGAGTATATGGTGTCACTAGTTCTCGCATCTAAGTAGTAGCATTCCATTCATGAGATCATATCTAAATATGCTTATTAACTCCATAAATTGCTTTCTTTGTTATAACATATGTGAGTGTTCGTTTTCATGTTTACATCAATCTTCTCACATATAACTAGTGTAGGGTGTGTAGTCAGAAAATGTGTGTGAAAATAGAGAGTATCTTGTAAGGAAGTGAGCAAATTCTCTAAGGCATGTTACCACATTCAAAGTATCGTTTTAATTGGTTAAATGTGAACTAGTAAGTGGTAACTGTGATTAAGTATGTGCTTAAGTGTTAAGTTGACTAAAATCTGTGGGAATGATGATTTTTAACATGTCATGTGCGTTGGAAATCCCTGAGGCAAATGTTGGAAGGATTAGAGTGTATTTTGTTTACTTGGTTTTGTTGTTTCGTTTTGCTCGAGGACTAGCAAAAGCTAAGTGTGGGGGAATTTGATAGGAGCATATTTAGGCGACTTAGTTGGCTTGTTCTTGTGCATTTACATTGTTATTTCTTAGTTATTTTAGTCTTTTAAGCCATTTTCGTGTGTTTCCAGGTTCTAAGGTGAAAGTATGCAAGAAAGTGCATTTTGGAGCTTTTTGGAGCAAAATTGGGCTTGGAATGGTTATCACATGCTTGGAGCAAAAGGAATGGACGAAATTGAAGAAGTTAGGATTCCTAATCAAAGAAGGATTCCTAATCAAAAAAGGATTCCTAGTCAAAGAAGGATTCCAAATCAAGGAAGGATTCCTACTTGAAGTAGGAAAGTTAAGCCTAGGTTTCCTATTTTGGTTTGACCTTTCCTAAACCTAAATATTCCTAAGTTCCAGCAACATTGAAGGCCTCCTATGCATTTTAGGACACAAAGTGAACTTTCCTTGCACCAAATCAGTCCTTGCCGCACCATCCCTTTATTTCCCATCCTTGCCGTGCAAGGGATCTCTCACTTGCCTAAAATCTGGACCTAAATCAGCAAGGAAATCCTTTTTCCTTGCCTTGCAAGGCATTCCCTTACCCTTTCCACCCTTGCTGCACCTACTTGCCCAATTCCCTTAGGATTCTGACTTTAATTCTTATTTCCTTTAAAGTTTTGATTTAATTTCTGTTTCCTAAATTGTTTCCTAGCTTTATTACCTTAAAGTCTTTAAATAAAACATCTTTGTGCCGCACCAAAGGTTCCATTCACTCACCCATTCATCCATTCACGCCAGAATTCATCCCTACACCTTTGCCGCAACTTCCTTTCATCCAAAACACATTCCTGACCCCAAAACACATCCCATACAATTCACCCACCTTTGTGCCGCAGCAAGGAGGAAGAAGGAAGGACTCTTGGATGTTCAAGCTTGATTGTTGGAGCATTCTAGGTGTAATTCGTTCTATGTTTACAATGTTTAATTTCTTTTCCCTTCGTTTTGCTGTGAACATGAGGAACTAAGCCCTTTTGGCTAGGGGGCTATTCAAAGCCATGAATATGCTTGCAATATGAATTGATTACCTTCAGTTGTGATTTCATAAATTGTGAATTCAATTTGCTTAACTGTTTGATTGATAACTTATTCTTGTATGTTGATTGAGAGTGCACGCTTAGTTTTCATGCATGAATTTGATGCTAAAAAATATAAGGGAGTTTCACCTAATCGTTATGAACTTATATTCATGTGTAGTGGAGGTTGCTGGTCACAATCGTGTTAAGTAAATTCTTGGCAGGAGTATCATGCTTTTCATAGTTACGAATGCCTCGTCAATGCTTATAGTTCTCACAAAGCTTAATGATATCTGATTGTATCTTTATTGTGCTGTTCACGTAGGGGACTTTTAGATAATGTGTTGAGTTGTTGTATGCGTTATTCCGTCCAATTCAATAACTTAAGGAGAACTTGAAGGTTAATTTAAGCGTACCTAATTAATCTGGGGTGTTGAGTTTCATGCTTTATCGAAAGAACAACTGAAAATTGGTTTGTATGCAAGTGTGTCATGTGCGGAGAAGAACCCTCTAGCTAGCCCATCATCCATAGTTTTACCCAAAATTCATGCAGATTTCATTAGTTCTTTACATTACTTGTTTTGTTTTCAAAATCGTCAAAACCCAATCCCCATTTACTTTGTTGAGTCATATTAGTTAGAAACTGATTTAGTTTGTGTTTTTAAGTGTTTTGAGTCAAGTAAAAACCTATTTTTGTCCAAATTCACTCTCAGTGGCAGATTTGAGTCTTTTAGCTTGTTTTGTACTGTTTTGAGTCTTTTGAGTTGTTTAGTGTTTTAGAGTTTAGTTTTGCATTCTGATAGGAGCATATTTATGCGACTTAGTTAGCTTGTTCTTGTGCTTTTACGTTGTTAGTTGTTAGTTATTTAGTCTTTTAAGCCAAATTCGTGTGTCTTCAGGTTCTAAGGACAATGTATGCAAAAAGAAGCAATTTGGAGCATTCTAGAGCATTTTTGAGCCAAGATTGGGTAGTGCAAGCATGGAGGCAAGTTGTTGGACGAGTTTGAAGACAAAAAGGCTTGAAATCAGCCTCAAAACACACTTTCTAGAAGTCCTATCCTTTGTGGTGGCGTTGAGCTTCCTATAATCGATACAAACCCTCCAACCTGTTTGGATTCGAGTAGTCACAAGCTCCTCTTCGGCATTCTTTGCCACAGTCACTCCAGATTTCTTTGGAACACATTGCACAGGTGAAACCCAACGACTATCGGAGGTTGGATAGATCATTCCACAATCATGTAGCTTGATTATCTCCTTCTTCACAACTCCCTTTGGATAGGCATTAGATCGATCGGCCAATTGTATAATCACACCATCATTTTTCAACTCGCCTAAGCCCATAGATGCATAAATTGAATATGGCATGACATTTATAGATGCACCTAAGTCTAACATGGCAGATTCAAAACGAGTATTGCCAATCACACAAGGAATTGTAAAACTACCAGGATCTTTGCATTTAAGGGGCAGTTTGCGTTGCAAGATGGCTAAGACATTTTCACCTACCTTTACAACCTCCTTGGTCGAAATTCTCTTCCTAGTGGTACAGAGTTCTTTTAAAAACTTGGCATACCTTGGAACTTGCTTAATTGCATCCAAAAGTGCTATATTGACTTGAACTTTTCTGAATGTTTCCAAAATGTCCTTTTCAGCCTCCTCCTTCTCTGATTGCATAAACCTACGAGAAAAGGGTACATTTGGAGGAACAACGTTAGAATTAACCAAAATTGGAACTTCCTTACCTGTGTTGGCCGAATTGGATTGTTTGGGTGGCTGTGGCAAGGGTGGTGCTACCCTTGCCGTGGGTGTGCATTGCTCCTCTTCTTCAACTATCAACTCTTCAAACTTGTTGGAACGTGATTTGGAAGGTTGGGGATCAGATCCAACTTGTTTTCCATTTCGCAGACTCATGGCTTTAGCAGATTCGAATCCACCCTTTGGGTTGACAACGGTTGAACTAAGCAACTTGCCTTGCTCTCGGAATTGGCCCATGAACTCTGCAATCTGCCCTACTTGCTTCTCCAACTCTTCCACCTTTTTGTCCCTAGTTTGCATACCCTGCGCCACAGAAGTTAGTAATTGAAAAATCTGATCATTATCGACAGACGAACCTGATTTGGTTTGGGCAGGTTGTGCTTGGGGTTGTGCGGGTACGTATGGTTTTGAATAGAAACCCGGGGGTTGCTGCCTAAATGCACTTTGTTGTTGGTTTTCTTGGGGTTCTCGCCATTCAAAATTTGGATGATCTCTCCAACCTGGATTGTATGTGTTAGAGAAAGGATCACTTCTTGGTTGTTGATTCCCAAAACCCACGGAATTGGCAGATTCCCACCCTCCATTCTCAATCAATTGTGGGCACTTATCAGAGGGATGTCCTTGCATGGAACACACGCCACAAGCAGCCACACTTTGCACTTTTGGTCCTTCCACAACCTGAGAAAGAAGAGTGGTAAGATTAGCCATTTGATTTTGAAGTTTGGAAATAGCACTTACCTCATTCACTTGTTATTGCCGTGAGGTGCTTCTTTGTCCAACACCTTCATATTGTTGAGCGTTCAAAGCTCGGTTAGCAATCAAGGTCTTGTGATGCGAAAATTGAATATGGCATGACTTTATAGATGCACCTAAGTCTAACATGGCAGATTCAAAACGAGTATTGCCAATAACACAAGGAATTGTAAAACTACCACGATCTTTGCATTTTGGGGGCCGTTTGTGTTGCAAGATGGCTGAGACATTTTCACCTACCTTTACAACCTCCTTGGTCGAAATTCTCTTCCTAGTGGTACAGAGTTCTTTTAAAAACTTGGCATACCTTGGAACTTGCTTAATTGCATCCAAAAGTGCTATATTGACTTGAACTTTTCTGAATGTTTCCAAAATGTCCTTTTCAGCCTCCTCCTTCTTTGATTGCATAAACCTACGAGGAAAGGGTACATTTGGAGGAACAACGTTAGAATTAACCAAAATTGGAACTTCCTTACCTGTGTTGGCCGAATTGGATTGTTTGGGTGGCTGTGGCAAGGGTGGTGCTACCCTTGTCGTGTGGTGTGAGAATTACTTGACACACAAATTAAACCCTATTGATGACAATTGTAGTAAAGATGCAAGTAGGGATCGTTCTAAACCGGGGATTAACTAGGGATGCTAATCAACACAAATAAGACTCAAAAACGTAAAAACAAAGTTTAAAACACTAAACTAGACTCAAAGAATGCAAGACTAAATTCTAAAACACTAAAACAACTCAAAAGACTCAAAACAGCACAAAAACACTCAAAACTGCCTAAAAACACAAACTGGGCAGTTTTGAACTCTAAACACTACTTTGGACGAAAATAGATTTTAACTTGACTCAAGACACTTAAAAACACAAATCAAAACAGATTTTAACTATTCTAACACTTCAAAATAAAGGGGGATTTGTTTTTGAACGAATTTAAACTTAAACAAACAAAATTGTAAAGACAACTTAAAAAGGCACGAAATTGGTGATTTGAATGGGTGAATGGCTAGTTAGAGGGATCCTTATCCACACATAAACATATGCATACAACTTGATTCCCAGTTACTCTTTCGATAAACTATGAATGACAATGTTCCGAATTAATTGTATAGAACTAATTAATTCTCAGATTTCCCTAAGTTCATTGAATTGAATGGATAACGCATCACAACCAAATTATTCTTATCAAGTTCCCTAACTATGGAATACGCATGATAGAGATACATATCAAAGATCATTAAGTTCAATGGAAATCATAAACATTGACAAGGCATTCATAACTATGGAATACGCATGTTACTCCTGCCTAGGGTTTACTTAACACAATTGTGACTAGCAACCTTTACTACTTGTGAATATAAGTTCATAACGATTAGGTGAAATTCCCTTATATTCTAGCATCAAATTTATGCATGCAAATCAAGTGTCGACCCCCAACCCACATACATAAACAAGTTCTTAATAAGCACAGAAAAGTAAACCACATTCATACTTTATGAAATCGTAACTGGAGTGAATCAAATCATAAGAAACATATATTCATGGCTTCAAATTCCCCCTCTAACTAATAGGGGTTTAGTTCCTCATGACAGCAATTAAACAAAGAATACTGAATTGAAACATTAAAAACAAAGATAGACAACACCTAAGAACGCTCCAGCAGTAGTCACGACTTAGAGTAGCACCTTCTCCTTCCTTGAATAGCTGCGGCACAAGAGGGGTTTTCTGGGTTTGGGTGGATAATATGGCACGGCAGGGGGTAGGGGATGATTTCTGGCGTGATTGGTTGTGTATGGAGGGTGGTGTAGAATTCGTATGGATGGGTGGTGTGCACGACAAAGGGTGTTTTAATATATATAGGCACCAAAAACCCTAAGTGAATCAGATTGGGACTTCTAGAAAACCAAATCCATCCAGAAATAGGCTCAAAACAATCAGATTTCCAATGGGAAAGGGCCTAAGGTGCGGCACAGTAGGATAAGGTGGGATAAGGCTTCTAGAAAGCCTTGCAAGGCAAGGAAATCAGATATTCTAGAAGGCTAGGTGCGGCAAGGCTTAGAGTTTCTAGAACTTTAATTTAAATGTCCCCCAATCAGAAAATAAACCCTCATTGTACCAGAAATTGAATTAGAAAAGGATTAGGATAGGATAAGGTTTGTTAAGATAAGATAAGGATTGGATAAGATAAGATAAGATAAGGTTGTTTGGATAATGTTTTGGATAATCCTCCTTCTTTTGAGCTGATTCCTTATCTTCAATGATTTGAATTTATTTCTCCAACCTTGAAACATAATCCTAGCTTCATTTAAACTCCAAATTCGTCCATCCTTATGCCCATTGCTTGTGCTATCCATTCCATGCCCAGTTTTGCTCTAAAATGCTCCAAAGTGCATCTTTTTGCCAACTTTGCTTCTTGGACCTAAAAACACACGAAAATGACTTTAAACACTATACTAAGCAACAAATAGCTAAGCAAATGCAAGGAAACACACTAACTAAGTAGCATAAATATGCTCCTATCAAATTCCCCCACACTTAGCTTTTGCTAGTCCTCAAGCAAAACAAAACAAACAAAACATAACCTAAACCTTCCAACATTCACCTCAGGGATCTTCAATGATACATAACATGCCAAAGATCATTACTCCCACAGATTTTAGTTATCCCTACCCTTGAGCACATACTTAATCAAAGTTACCACACATTAGCTCGCATTTAATCAATTAAAACAACATTTTGAATGTAGTAACATGCCTTAGAGAATCCCTCAATTCCTTACTAGATATGCACTCAATCACACAGATTTTCTGACTACACTCCCTACACTAGTTATATGTGAGAAGATTGATGTAAATATGAAAACTAATACTCACATATATGTATAACAAGAAAAGTAATTTCTGGAATGCATGTATAGATATGATCTCATGAACGGAATGCTACTACTTAGATGCGAGAACCAGGGACACCATATGCTCATACCAATCCCAAACTCCACATATTGAAACACATAACACTCAAGATTGAAGCATACGGTTATGACGGGGCTAGGGGGTATTGGCTAACAAAGAAAGGTAAGGAAAACAAACGTTCTTAAAGCAATAGCAAGCAAAGCAATGAATATGACACTTAGAACTCCCTTTCTTGAATGCAGCTGTACACTTTGAACACAAAGGGAAAGATTACACATATTTTTAGGGCCAATTTCAACTTTTTGGACCCCTTCTTCAACAATCAACACTTGTGAGCTTCAATCTCACTTATTTTGAACACTTTTCATACTTTTTTCACAACTTTTCTTCTTCTTTTCTTTTTCACACGAATTTTTCTCTTTTTTTTTCTTTCTTTTTTTTCTTCTTCTACCCGTGCCCTTGTTTGATACTTTGTTGGCACACAATCAGACACATAAATCCCTTCCCCCACACTTGTTTTCTGCCCAAATAACGAACAAAGGGAATTCATTCTTAGGTCATGCTCACTATGCCTTAAGAACAAGGGTAAGGATGGTCCTAATCTAGGCTAGGTAAGGATAATGTGGGTAAACAAAGAACATAGGCTAAACAAGGCTCAAAAGGGTTAAACCTACAATACATATGCAAAGGGTTAGGCTTTTTGGCTCTGGTTTTAAACTAAACAACTTCATCTTGATTATGTGTTATGCTAATCAATTTCATGCTTTGAATGAAACGGGTATGAGTTCTAGTATTTGGAACTAAATGATGAAACGCCTTCTAAGTAGCAACCAAGCAAAGAATAATGAGATCATGCAACGACTTTAGAAAACAAAGAATGCACAGATTTTTAACTCTCCAAAGAACGTTAAAGGCTCAAGTCTCTCAGGGTTGTAGCGTTAGTTTGAGTTACTTCCTTCAAGCATGTTACAAAAACTGATTTTATCCTTTTTTGTGATTACATGTGAATTCATGAATGTTAACTACAACCAAGCATAAACCAAAGAGCATATCAAACTTTCATCCATGTTTGTAACTTTCTTTAACAGTTATGCAATTAAAAACCAAATCCTCATCATTGTGTTGGAAGGTACCCTAAGACACAAACAAACACACAAAAACAACTCTTTTTGGGTTTTTTCAAAACAATTTTTCAAATTTTTATGGTATTTTCGGATTTTCTTGTCAAAACACACTAAAACACACCAAAACAGCTTAAAAACACTTAAAAACACTGAAAACAACATTCAAAGTGATAGCTGATAAAAACCCACGAATTTCATGCAAAAAAACACTTTGTTACCCCCCCACACTTAAACCAAACATTGTCCTCAATGTTTCAAACATATATTCACAGAAAGCAGACAGCAATCAACACAACTAACTAACATAACAAGATGGCAAAGGAAAAGCAATAAAGAGTAGGGTTTAGAAACGCAAATCTGGTTGTGGAGCCGGAGAGTTCCTAGGTCGCCTTTATTTGCATGGGTTGCCTCCCAAGAAGCGCTTGCTTTAACGTCTTCCAGCCGGACGAACCTTTCATTTAAGTTCCCATGGTACCCACGGCATGCAGAGGTAGTTCTTCCACCACATGCTCCTCAAACAGCTCGTGCATTGGATCTTTGAATGGTAAGGGATAGTGATCCTTCCGGATTGTGGCATTGAACATCCTAAAATCATTGTAATCATGCCCACCAGCTTGGATTTGATTGGGAATCTGCACCATACAAGGTAACAACCTATTAGTTGAAATGGGAATCGAATCTGGAATAGATGGCTTACCAATGTACTGCAATGAAGTGGCAGCACTATGAACATTCTTCCCCATGATATTTTCGACCAATTGGGGCATTTTGAGGGCAGTGGCTGTATGGTCCTTGTGCTCCACTCCAATTCCCTCGTTTTGTATGGTTCTTGATGTATCCTTTGTGCTTGAACGGTCCGGCCCTATCTTTTTTATTTGATCCATGGCAAAACAAGAACGAACAATGTTAGGATTCTCAACAGACTTAGAAACATTAAATTTAATCTTATCACCACCAAACTTCATAGTTAACGTTCCCTTGGCCACATCAATCTTGGTTTGGGCTGTTTTCATGAATGGTCGGCCAAGTAAGAGTGGTAATGGATGGGAATGGTCTGAATCCTCCATGTCAAGCACATAGAAATCTGCAGGAAAAATCAAGTTTCCAACCTGCACCAAAACATCTTCCAAAACTCCTTTTGGATATGCATTAGAACGATCGGCTAATTGGATAATAACACCATCATTTTTAAGCTCTCCTAAATTCATAGATGCATAAATAGAGTATGGCATGACATTTATAGATGCACCTAAGTCTAACATGGCATGTTCAAACTTAGTACTACCAATAACGCAAGGAATTGTAAAACTACCCGGATCTTTGCATTTAGGGGGTAATTTCCTTTGTAAAACAGCAGAGACATTCTCACTTACTTGAACCACTTCTTTGTTAGAAATCCTTCTCCTTGTTGTACAAAGCTCTTTCAAAAACTTAGCATACCTTGGGACTTGCTTTATTGCATCAAGGAGTGGGATATTGACTTGAACTTTCCGGAATGTCTCTAGAATGTCTTTTTCAGCATCCTCTTTCTTTGATTGCCGCAACCTGCCAGGAAAGGGCACAATTAGTGGAGGAGAGCTTGAAGAATTCATATTGGAACTTACCTTGATGGTTGAGGACGGTTTAGGAGTGGGGATTGGCTGCGGCAAGGATTGTGCATTCCTTGCCGTGGGTTTTGGTGCTTCATCCTCCTCCAATTGCAGCTTCTTGTCCTCTTCTTGACTTGATCTAGATGGTTGTGAATCAGTTCCAACCTGCTTACCACTTCTCAACGTGATTGCTTGGGCAGTTTCAAATCCTCCCTTAGGATTAACAATGGTTGAACTAGGCAATCTGCCTTGTTCTCGGAATTGGCCCATGAATTCAGCCATTTGACCCATTTGTTTCTTCAATTCATCCACCTCTTTAACTTGATGTTTTATGCTCTGCATGTCCTGCGTCAAAGAGGTTAGTGCTTGAAGAATTTTATCATTATTTAACGACGAACCTGAATTGGTTTGGGCCGAAGTTGGGTGAGATTGTGGGGCTGCATACGGCCTTGGAAACATCCCAGGGGGCTGTCTAAATCCACTTTGTGGCTGTGCTTGCTGAGAATCCCTCCACTTGAAGTTTGGATGATCTCTCCATCCCGGATTGTATGTGTTTGAGTAGGGGTCGTGTCTTTGTTGGGTTTGGCCTTGGAAACCCACGGCTTGGGCAGTTTCCCAACCCCCATTCTCAATCAATTGAGGGCATTGATCGTTGAGATGTCCCTGCATAGAACACACTCCACATATGGCCGGCCCTTGTGCTTTGTTTCCATCCACAACCTGTGACAAAAGAAGAGTGAGATTAGCCATTTGAGATTGTAATTCTGAAATTGCATTTACCTCATTCACTTGTTGTTGCCGTGGCCCTTCTCTCTGTCCAACTCCTTCGTATTGTTGCGCATTCAAGGCTCGATTTGCAATTAGAGTCTTGGCAGCCACGGGTGTTTTGTCAACCAAAGCTCCTCCCGCTGAAGCATCAAGCATTTGTCTCTCAATGGGGAGAAGTCCTTCATAGAAATATTGGAGAAGAAGCTCTTCCTTCATTTGGTGTTGTGGACAAGAAGCAACAAGCGCCTTGAACCGCTCATAATAGGCTGGAAACGATTCCCCTTGGCTTTGTTGAATGCCACTTATCTTTTTCCTCAAGAGAATGACTCTTGAAGTTGGGAAAAATTTCTCTAAGAATGCGCGCTTCATGCTTTCCCACGAAGTAACGGTTCCAGGTGCTAGTTCGTAGAGCCAATCCTTAGCCTTTTCCAAAAGAGAGAATGGAAAGGCTTTCATCTTCAATATACTCCCATCAACATTGACAGGGGTCATGCTTGAACAAACCACTTCAAATTCCTTCAAGTGCTTGTTTGGATCTTCCATGGACAACCCGTGGAATTTGGGGATGTGGTGCAACAAGCTAGACTTCAATTCGAACTCATCAGTCTTGCCTTCGGCTGCCCTAGGATACTGAATGCATAAAGGGGTCGCATTGTCCAATCCCGAGGCTGAAAGTTCTTTGATTGTTCGGTTATCTGCAGCCATGTCGTGCTCCTCTTCCAAATCTTCTTCAATTTCAACTTCAGATTCGGAATTAGAACTTGAACTAAGTAGATCAGGTTCTGGGTGCTTCCTCTTCCTTCTCAAATCTCGCTCAAAATCGTCGTTAAACTCCAAGATATGTGCGTGAACGGGTTGAGAACTTCGAGTCATACACTAGTACCTAAAACAAAGAAAACAAAACAAATCAGAAAACTAAGCAAAACAGAAACAAAAACAAGTTAAAATACACGGCAGAAACTAGGGAGATTAGCAAGTTTGCTAATCCCCGGCAACGGCGCCAAAATTTGGTGTGAGAATTACTTGACACACAATTTAAACCCTATTGATGACAATTGTAGCAAAGATGCAAGTAGGGATCGTTCTAAACCGGGGATTAACTAGGGATGCTAATCAACACAAATAAGACTCAAAAACGTAAAAACAAAGTTTAAAACACTAAACTAGACTCAAAGAATGCAAGACTAAATTCTAAAACACTAAAACAACTCAAAAGACTCAAAACAGCACAAAAACACTCAAAACTGCCTAAAAACACAAACTGGGCAGTTTTGAACTCTAAACACTACTTTGGACGAAAATAGATTTTAACTTGACTCAAGACACTTAAAAACACAAATCAAAACAGATTTTAACTATTCTAACACTTCAAAATAAAGGGGGATTTGTTTTTGAACGAATTTAAACTTAAACAAACAAAATTGTAAAGACAACTTAAAAAGGCACGAAATTGGTGATTTGAATGGGTGAATGGCTAGTTAGAGGGATCCTTATCCACACATAAACATATGCATACAACTTGATTCCCAGTTACTCTTTCGATAAACTATGAATGACAATGTTCCGAATTAATTGTATAGAACTAATTAATTCTCAGATTTCCCTAAGTTCATTGAATTGAATGGATAACGCATCACAACCAAATTATTCTTATCAAGTTCCCTAACTATGGAATACGCATGATAGAGATACATATCAAAGATCATTAAGTTCAATGGAAATCATAAACATTGACAAGGCATTCATAACTATGGAATACGCATGTTACTCCTGCCTAGGGTTTACTTAACACAATTGTGACTAGCAACCTTTACTACTTGTGAATATAAGTTCATAACGATTAGGTGAAATTCCCTTATATTCTAGCATCAAATTTATGCATGCAAATCAAGTGTCGACCCCCAACCCACATACATAAACAAGTTCTTAATAAGCACAGAAAAGTAAACCACATTCATACTTTATGAAATCGTAACTGGAGTGAATCAAATCATAAGAAACATATATTCATGGCTTCAAATTCCCCCTCTAACTAATAGGGGTTTAGTTCCTCATGACAGCAATTAAACAAAGAATACTGAATTGAAACATTAAAAACAAAGATAGACAACACCTAAGAACGCTCCAGCAGTAGTCACGACTTAGAGTAGCACCTTCTCCTTCCTTGAATAGCTGCGGCACAAGAGGGGTTTTCTGGGTTTGGGTGGATAATATGGCACGGCAGGGGGTAGGGGATGATTTCTGGCGTGATTGGTTGTGTATGGAGGGTGGTGTAGAATTCGTATGGATGGGTGGTGTGCACGACAAAGGGTGTTTTAATATATATAGGCACCAAAAACCCTAAGTGAATCAGATTGGGACTTCTAGAAAACCAAATCCATCCAGAAATAGGCTCAAAACAATCAGATTTCCAATGGGAAAGGGCCTAAGGTGCGGCACAGTAGGATAAGGTGGGATAAGGCTTCTAGAAAGCCTTGCAAGGCAAGGAAATCAGATATTCTAGAAGGCTAGGTGCGGCAAGGCTTAGAGTTTCTAGAACTTTAATTTAAATGTCCCCCAATCAGAAAATAAACCCTCATTGTACCAGAAATTGAATTAGAAAAGGATTAGGATAGGATAAGGTTTGTTAAGATAAGATAAGGATTGGATAAGATAAGATAAGATAAGGTTGTTTGGCTAATGTTTTGGATAATCCTCCTTCTTTTGAGCTGATTCCTTATCTTCAATGATTTGAATTTATTTCTCCAACCTTGAAACATAATCCTAGCTTCATTTAAACTCCAAATTCGTCCATCCTTATGCCCATTGCTTGTGCTATCCATTCCATGCCCAGTTTTGCTCTAAAATGCTCCAAAATGCATCTTTTTGCCAACTTTGCTTCTTGGACCTAAAAACACACGAAAATGACTTTAAACACTATACTAAGCAACAAATAGCTAAGCAAATGCAAGGAAACACACTAACTAAGTAGCATAAATATGCTCCTATCATCGTGGGTGTGCATTGCTCCTCGTCTTCAACTATCAACTCTTCAAACTCGTTGGAACGTGATTTGGAAGGTTGGGGATCAGATCCAACTTGTTTTTCATTTCGCAGACTCATGGCTTTAGCAGATTCGAATCCACCCTTTGGGTTGACAACGGTTGAACTAGGCAACTTGCCTTGCTCTCGGAATTGGCCCATGAACTCTGCAATCTGCCCTACTTGCTTCTCCAACTCGTCCACCTTTTTGTCCCTAGTTTGCATACCCTGCGCCATAGAAGTTAGTAATTGAAAAATCTGATCATTATCAACAGACGAACCTGATTTGGTTTGGGCAGGTTGTGCTTGGGGTTGTGCAGGTGCGTATGGTTTTGAATAGAAACCCGGGGGTTGCTGCCTAAATGCACTTTGTTGTTGGTTTTCTTGGAGTTCTCGCCATTCGAAATTTGGATGATCTCTCCAACCTAGATTGTATGTGTTAGAGAAATGATCACTTCTTGGTTGTTGATTCCCAAAACCCACGGCATTGGCAGATTCCCACCCTCCATTCTCAATCAATTGTGGGAACTTATCAGAGGGATGTCCTTGGATGGAACACACGCCACAAGCAGCCATACTTTGCACTTTTGGTCCTTCGACAACGTAAGAAAGAAGAGTGGTAAGATTAGCCATTTGATTTTGAAGTTCGGAAATAGCACTTACCTCATTCACTTGTTGTTGCCGTGAGGTGCTTCTTTGTCCAACACCTTCATATTGTTGAGCGTTCAAAGCTCGGTAAGCAATCAAGGTCTTGTGATGCGAAAACTGAATATGGCATGACATTTATAGATGCACCAAAGTCTAACATGGCAGATTCAAAACGAGTATTGCCAATAACACAAGGAATTGTAAAACTACCAGGATCTTTGCATTTAGGGGGCAGTTTGCGTTGCAAGATGGCTGAGACATTTTCACCTACCTTTTCAACCTCCTTGGTCAAAATTCTCTTCCTAGTGGTACAGAGTTCTTTTAAAAACTTG
The DNA here is from genome assembly GCA_024362995.1 of Heteromeles arbutifolia. Taxonomy (NCBI): domain Eukaryota; kingdom Viridiplantae; phylum Streptophyta; class Magnoliopsida; order Rosales; family Rosaceae; genus Heteromeles; species Heteromeles arbutifolia. The sequence goes on along the minus strand of JANCRC010000011.1, from coordinate 23,720,251 downwards.
GCATACCTTGGAACTTGCTTAATTGCATCCAAAAGTGCTATATTGACTTGAACTTTTCTGAATGTTTCCAAAATGTCCTTTTCAGCCTCCTCCTTCTTTGATTGCATAAACCTACGAGGAAAGGGTACATTTGGAGGAACAACGTTAGAATTAACCAAAATTGGAACTTCCTTACCTGTGTTGGCCGAATTGGATTGTTTGGGTGGCTGTGGCAAGGGTGGTGCTACCCTTGCCGTGGGTGTGCATTGCTCTTCTTCTTCAACTATCAACTCTTCAAACTCGTTGGAACGTGATTTGGAAGGTTGGGGATCAGATCCAACTTGTTTTCCATTTCGCAGACTCATGGCTTTAGCAGATTCGAATCCACCCTTTGGGTTGACAACGGTTGAACTAGGCAACTTGCCTTGCTCTCGGAATTGGCCCATGAACTCTGTAATCTGCCCTACTTGCTTCTCTAACTCGTCCACCTTTTTGTCCCTAGTTTGCATACCCTGCGCCATAGAAGTTAGTAATTGAAAAATCTGATCATTATCAACAGACGAACCTGATTTGGTTTGGGCAGGTTGTGCTTGGGGTTGTGCGGGTGCGTATGGTTTCAAAGCTCGGTTAGCAATCAAGGTCTTGTGATGCGAAATATATAAGCACACAAATTAAACCCTCTTGTTGACACTGTTAATATAGATGCAAGTAGGGATCGTGAGGGATTGCTAAACACTTGAAACTGACTCAAAAACTTAAAAACAAAGTTTAAAACACTAAACTAGACTCAAAGAATGCAAAACTAAACTCTAAAACACTAAAACAACTCAAAAGACTCAAAACAGCACAAAAACACTCAAAACTGCCTAAAAACACAAACTGGGCAGTTTTGGACTCTAAACACTACTTTGGACGAAAATAGATTTTAACTTGACTCAAGACACTTAAAAACCCAAATCAAAACAGATTCTAACTAATCTAACACTTCAAAATAAATGGGGATTTGATTATGACGAATTTGAAAACAAAACAAACAGATTGTAAACTAAAACAGATTTTGGACGAATTTGGATAAAATATGGATGATGGGCTAGCTAGAGGATTCTTCTCCACACATGACACACTTGCAAATAAACCAATTTTCAGCTGTTCTTTCGATAAATCATGAAACTCAACCCCCCAGGTTAATTAGGTCCGCTTAAATTAACCTTCAAGTTCTCCTTAAGTTATTGAATTGGATGGGAAAACGCATACCACAATTCAAAGCAGTCTTCAAAAGTCCTTTACGTGAACAGCACAATAACGATACAATCAAAGATCATTAAGCATCATGAAAACTATAAGTATTGACGAGGCATTCGTTACTATGATGAGCATGAAACTCCTGCCAATAATTCATTTAACGCGATCGTTTATACGCGACCTCCACTACTTGTGAATATAAGTTTGTAACTATTAGGTGAAACTCCCTTATACTCTAGCATCATATTCATGCATGCAAATTAAGTGTGCACTCTTAATAAACATACACAAATAAGTTATCAATCAAGCAGTTAAACAAATTGAATTCACAACTTATGAAATCACAACCGAAGGTAATCAATTCATATTGCAAGTATGTTCATGGCTTTGAATCTTCCCCTAGCCAAAAGGGATTTAGTTCCTCATAATCGCAAAACAAAGAATAACAAGTTTATACATTGAAAACAAAAGAAAGAAAACACCTTAACGCTCCAGCGATCCAAACTGAACAGCAAGCACGTTCAAGAACTTCCCTTCCCTTCCTTGATTACTGCACAAGGTTTTGTGGTAGGTTTTGGGGATTATGGATGGTGGAGAAGGATGGGATTATGGTTAGATGGATGTATGGTGCGGCAAAGGTTGTTTTTGGTCAGAAACTATAGAGAATGGTGAAGGAAGGGTGCGGCAGAGAGTGGTGGATGATTTCTGGCGTGAATGTATGAATGACTGATTTTTTGTGGCTGCAACAAGGAAGTTTATTTTAAAGGTTTCAGGAATTAAAACCCTAGGTTATTTAGGTAAACATAAATTAAGTCAAAAGCTCTAAAAAGAGGAAACAAAATCAGAAAACTAAGGGAAAGTGCAAGGGATTTGCGGCAAGGATCTAAATTAAAAAGGGAATGTGCTTTAAATGCAAGAAATAGAAAAGAAAGAACTCCCCCTTGCACGGCAAGGAAGAGGGAAGGTCCAAAGGGTGCGGCAAGGGCTTTAATGGTGCAAGGAATGTTCACTTTGTGTCCTAAAATGCATAGGAGGCCTTCAATGTTGCTGGAACTTAGGAATATTTAGGTTTAGGAAAGGTCAAACCAAAATAGGAAACGTTGGCTTAACTTTCCTACTTCAAGTAGGAATCCTTGTTTGAGTAGGAATCCTCATTCTTCTAGGAATCCATCTTCAATTAGGAATCCTAACATCTTCAAGTCTTCAATTTCGTCCATTCCTTTTGCTCCAAACATGTGATATTCATTCCAAGCCCAATTTTGCTCCAAAAGGCTCCAAAATGCATCTTCTTGCATACTTTGTCCTTAGAATCTGAAAACACACGAAAATGACTTTAAACAATAAAATAACTAAGGAAACACAGCATAAATGCACAAGAACAAGCCAATTAAGTTGCATAAATATGCTCCTATCAAATTCCCCCACACTTAGCTTTTGCTAGTCCTCGAGCAAAACAAAACAAACAAAGAAAACAAAACGAAACGAAACAAAACACAACCTAAACCCTCCAACATTTGCCTCAGGGATTTCCAATGCACATGACATGCTAAAAATCATCATTCCCACAGATTTTAGTCAACTTAACACTTGAGCACATACTTAATCACAGTCACCACTTACTAGTTCACATTTAACCAATTAAAACGATGTTTTGAATGTAGTAACATGCCTTAGAGAATTTGCTCAATTCCTTACCAGATATGCACTCAATTTTCACTCAGATTTTCTGACTACACACCCTACACTATGTATATGTGAGAAGATTGATGTAAACATGAAAACTAGTACTCACATATGTTATAGTAAAGAAAGCAATTTCTGGAGTTAATAAGCATGTTTAGATATGATCTCATGAATGGAATGCTACTACTTAGATGCGAGAACCAGTGACACCATATGCTCATACCAATTCCAAACTCCACATATTGAATCACATAACACTCAAGATTGTAGTTAAGGGTTGAAATGGGGCTAAGGGAAATGGTTAAGAAAGAAAGGATATGGAAAACAATGGTTCTTAAAGCAATAGTAAGCAAAGTAATGAAATTGACACTTAGAATTCATTTTTGAATGCAGAAATCAACTTTTAGACAAAAAGGGAAGATTCATGCAACACTTAGGGCCGAATTCAATGTTTTGGACCCTTTCTACAACAAACAACACTTTAGAATTCTTTTTCTCATATTTTTCAACTCTTTTCACAACTTTTCTTTTCTTTTCTTTTTTTTTTATTCTTTTCTACCCGTGCCTTATTTCTTTTTCTTGGCATAAACACACACAAATCCCTTCCCCCACACTTGTTTTTCTGCAAGAAGACAATCAAAAGGAATTCTTTTTAAGTCATGCTTCACTATGCTTTATGAACAAGGGTATGGATGGTCCTAATCTAGGCTAGGTGAGGATAGTGTGGGTTAACAAAGAACATAGGCTAACAAGGCTCAACGGGGCTAAACTTAAACACATAATGAAATAAGGGTCACGGCAATTTGGCTGTGGTGGTGGTCACTACACAACTTCATCTTGAATATGTGTTGTGCAAATCAATAGCATGCTTTGAATGAAATAGGCATGAGTTCTAGCATTTGGAACTAAATGATGAAACGCCTTCTAAGTAGTAACCAAGCAAAGAATAATGAGATCATGCAACGACTTAGAAAAACAACAATGCACAGATTATCAACTCTCCAAATAATCGTTTTAGGCTCAAGTCTCACAAGGTTGTAGCGTTAATTTGAGTTCCTTCCTTCAAGCATGTTACAAAAACTGATTTTTTTTTCTCTATGATTGCATATGAATTCATAAATTATAACCACAACCAAGCATAAACCAAAGAGTGAATCAAACTTTCATCCATGTTTATAACTTTCTTTAACAGTCATGTAATTAAAAACCAAATCCACATCATTGTGTTGGAAGGTACCTAAGACACAAACAAACACACAAAAACAACTCTTTTTGGGTTTTTCAAAACAATTTTTTCAAATGTTTATGAGATTTTCGGATTTTTAAGGCAAAACACACTAAAAGACTCCAAAACAGCTTAAAAACACTTAAAAACAGCAAGGACAACTCTAGAAGTAATGGGTGATAAAATCCCACGAATTTCATGCAAAACAACTTGTTTACCTCCCCACACTTAAATCAAACATTGTCCTCAATGTTTCAAGCATAAATTCACACAAAGCATAAGTAAACAAACAAACAGCAACTAAACAACTCAACATGGCAGAAACGAAACAACAACAAAGAGAAGGGTTTTAGGAACGCAAATCTGGAAGTGGAGTGATTCCTAGATCTTCCTTTGTTGAATGCATGGGTTGCCTCCCAAGTAGCGCTTGCTTTAACGTCTTGCAGCCGGACGAAGATCGCATTCACTCCCCATTGGAGCCCATGGCATGTAGGGGGATCTCCTCCACTACATGCTCAACAAAGTTCTCATAGTAGGGCTTCAATCGATGCCCATTCACCTTGAATTCTTGTCCCGTTTTCAAACTTTGTATTTGGACTGCACCGTGCACAAAAACATTAGTAATAACAAATGGACCAACCCACTTAGAACGTAGCTTACCGGGGAATAAACGAAGATGTGAGTTAAATAGCAACACTTTCTGCCCAATTGAGAATGTTTTGCCTCGAATCATCTTGTCATGGAATGCCTTGGTCTTCTCTTTGTAAATGCGAGCATTCTCATAAACGTCATGCCTAATCTCTTCAAGTTCATTCAATTGAAGCTTTCTATGATTTCCAGCCTTGTCCACATCCATATTGAAGGTCTTGACCGCCCAATGTGCCTTATGCTCAAGCTCCACGGGTAAATGGCATGGCTTGCCATAGATGAGCCGAAATGGGGACATGCCAATGGGCGTTTTGTAAGTCGTTCGATATGCCCACAGTGCATCCTCCAAACGCAAGCTCCAATCCTTTCTAGTTGGCCCAACGGTATTCTCTAAAATCTGCTTGATCTCCCTATTCGAAACCTCGGCCTGGCAACTTGTTTGGGGGTGATAAGGTGTTGAAACCTTATGTGTCACATTGTACTTCTTGAGTAGTGCCTCAATGGTGCGATTGCAAAAATGAGACCCACCATCACTTATAAGCACTCTAGGCATCCCAAATCTGAGAAAAATGTTAGATTTCACAAAATCTGCCACAACTTTAGAATCGTTAGTGCAGGTGGCTTTTGCTTCCACCCATTTCGAAACATAATCAACCGCAAGTAAAATGTAAGTGAAACCGAAAGATGAAGGAAAAGGACCCATAAAATCAATACCCCAAACGTCAAAAATTTCAACAACAAGAATTGGAGTCTGCGGCATTTGGTCTCTTTGGCCTAAATTTCCTGTCCTTTGGCAACGATCACATGTTATGCAAAAAGTTCTAGCATCCAAGGGCATCTATCTGAGAATTGCCCTCAGTTGATCGAGAATGGTGGATGGGAATCTGCCAATGCTATTGGATTCCAAGGCCAAAATCAAACCAAATACGATCCATACTCGAACACATACAACCCCGGATGGAGAGATCACCCTAATATGAAGTGGAGAGAGCCCCAACAACCTGCACAACAAGGGGGATTTCGGCAAAACCCCCTGGGTTCCCACGGCCATACCAACAAAATCAACCACTTCCGGCCCAACCTAGAACAGGTACGTCCATGGATAATGATCAACTTGTTCAATTATTAACTAATGTGGCGCAGGGCATGCAAAATCAAGCCAAGGAAGTGGAAGATTTGAAGAAACAAATGGGACAGATGGCTGAATTCATGGGGAAATTCAGTAGAGAACAAGGTAAGCTACCTAGTGCAACAAATGTGAATCCGAAGGGAGGATTCGAATCTGCCCAAGCCATCATCTTGCGTAGTGGAAAAGATGCTAGGATATAAGGGAATTTCACCTAATCGTTAGGAACTTATATTCACAAGTAGTAAAGATTGCTAGTCACAATTGTGTTAAGTAAATCCTAGGCAAGAGTAACATGCGTATTCCATAGTTATGAATGCCTTGTCAATGTTTATGATTTCCATGGAACTTAATGATCTTTGATATGTATCTCTATCATGCGTATTCCATAGTTAGGGAACTTGATAAGAATAATTTGGTTGTGATGCGTTATCCATTCAATTCAATGAACTTAGGGAAATCTGGGAATTAATTAGTGCAATACAATTAATTCGAAGCATTGTCATTCATGGTTTATCGAAAGAATAACTGGAAATCAATTCGTATGCATATGTTCATGTGTGGAGAAGAACCCTCTAACTAGTTTTCACCCCTGATTTCACCTTTATCTCTTTCAATTTACTTTGTTTGCCTAAATCTGCTTAGTTTTGCTTAATTCGTCCAAATCTGTCCCCTTTTAGTGTTTTGAGTCTAACTAGTCCAAAAGTCATCCAATTCACCCCTTAGAACCTGTTTTGAGTCTGTTTAAGTTAGTTTGGTTGTTTTGAGTCTATTTAGCCTGTTTTGAGTCTCTAGTGTCTAGAATCTGCCTAGTTGAGTTTTATTTGTTGTTTTAAGTTTGTTTTGTGTTATTTGAGTCAAGTTAGGTTGTCTAGAGTTAAAATTCGTTCAGATTGATCCATAGTACCTGTTTTCATTGTCTAGAGTCCAGTTTTAGTGTTTCAGAGTTTAATTTGTATAGATTAGCATCCCTTCTAATCCCCGGCCTTAAACGATCCCTACTTTCATATACTACGTCGATAGGGTTTTAATTTGAGTGTCAAGTAATTCTCACATCATTTGTACTTCCTGCGTTAAAGTAGTAAGTAACTTAACAACTTGATCATTATCCAAAGACATACCTGAGTTTGTTGGGGCAGATTGCATTTGGGTTTGATTTGGTACGAATGGCTTTGTATAAAAGCCCGGTGGTTGCTGCCTAAATCCTCCTTGTTGTTGGGGTTGTTGAGGCTCCCTCCACTTGAAATTTGGGTGATCCCTCCAACCCGGATTGTATGTGTTTGCATATGGATCATTGCGTGGCTGATTTTGGCTCCCAAATCCCACGGCATTGGCAGATTCCCACCCTCCATTCTCAATCAATTGAGGGCATTGATCGTTGTGATGTCCCTGCATAGAACACACTCCACATATGGCCGGACTTTGCACTTTGGTTCCATCAACAACCTGTGACAAAAGAAAAGTGAGATTAGCCATTTGAGATTGCAATTCTGAAATTGCACTTACCTCATTCACATGTTGTTGCCGTGGGGGGTCCCTTTGTCCAACACCTTCGTATTGTTGTGCATTCAAGGCTAGGTTTGAAATTAAGATTTTGGCAGCCATCGGGGTTTTGTCAACCAAGGCACCTCCCGCTGAAGCATCAAGCATTTGTCTCTCAATTGGAAGAAGTCCTTCATAGAAATATTGAATCAAAAGCTCTTCCTTCATTTGGTGTTGTGGGCAGAATGCAACTAGGGCCTTAAAACGCTCATAATATGCTAGAAAAGATTCTCCTTGGCTTTGTTCAATGCCACTAATTCTCTTCCTCAAAAGAATAACTCTCGAAGTTGGGAAGAATTTCTCTAAAAACGCTCTTTTCATGCTTTCCCAAGAAGTGACCGTTCCAGGTGCCAATTCGAATAACCAATCCTTAGCCTTTTCAAATAGAGAGAATGGAAAGGCTTTCATCTTCAGAATATTCCCATCTACGTTGATTGGTGTCATGCTTGAGCACACCACCTCAAATTCCTTCAAATGCTTGTTTGGATCTTCCATGGACAGCCCATGGTACTTAGGAATGTGATGCAACAAGCTTGACTTCAATTCAAACTCATCGGTCTTTCCTTGACTTGCCGCAGGGTATTGGATGCATAGAGGCACGGCATTGTCAAGTCCTGAGGCTGAAAGCTCTTTGATTGTGCGATTGTCCACAGCCATGGCTTGTTCTTTCTTTTCTTGTTCTTAAAATTCAGACTCAGAGCTAGAACTAGTACCTACAACTAAGAAAACAAAACGAACTCAGAAAACAAAGAAAAACAAAAACAAAAGCAAACTAAAACACACGGCAGAAACTAGGGAGATTAGCAAGTTTGCTAATCCCCGGCAACGGCGCCAAAATTTGATGTGAAAATTACTTGACACTCAAATTAAAACCCTATCGACGTAGTATATGAAAGTAGGGATCGTTTTAGGCCGGGGATTAGAAGGGATGCTAATCTACACAAGTTAAACTCTAAAACACTAAACTAGACTCTAGACAACTCAAAACTGACCAAATTGACTCAAAACAGCAAAACTAATTTAAAGGGACTCAAAACAGGTACTAGAAAGTGAATTGGATGAATTTTAGACTTGTAAGACTCAAAACACTAAAAGGAGACAGATTTGGACGAATTTAACAAAACTAAAACACAAATAAGAACTGAGGGGGTTTTTGGACGAATTTAACAAAACTAAGAAAATTGCAGCAAACAAAGTAAATTAAAGAGAGGTGAAGGTGAATTCAGGGGTGAAAAACTAGTTAGAGGGTTCTTCTCCACACATGAACATATGCATACGAATTGATTTCCAGTTATTCTTTCGATAAACCATGAATGACAATGCTTCGAATTAATTGTATTGAACTAATCAATTCTCAGATTTCCCTAAGTTCATTGAATTGAATGGATAACGCATCACAACCAAATTATTCTTATCAAGTTCCCTAACTATGGAATACGCATGATAGAGACACATATCAAAGATCATTAAGTTCCATGGAAATCATAAACATTGACAAGGCATTCATAACTATGGAAAACGCATGTTAATTCTGCCTAGGATTTACTTAACATGATTGTGACTAGCAACCTTTACTACTTGTGAATATAAGTTCATAACGATTAGGTGAAATTTCCTTATATCCTAGCATCAAATTCATGCATGTAAACTAAGTATGCATCCTTAATCAACACACAAGAATAAGTTCTTAATAAAACAGATAAGTAAACCACATTCACAATTTATGAAACAATAACTGGAGGTAATCAGTTCATACTAAACATATGTCCATGGCTTTGAATCCACCTCTAACTAAAACGAAATTAGTTCCACATGTTCAACATAATTGAAAAGCAAATTAAATTAAACATGGAAACAGAAACAAGAGAAGAAAGAACTCCAAGAACTCCAATGGTTGCAGGTAGGCTGCGGCACAACCCTTCCTCTCCAATGGTAGCCACGACAAGGCCTTGTCTTCTCTCCTCTGCAGCAAAGTATGAATTTCTAAAGGTGGGGTGGTGTAGAATTCGTATGGATGGGTGGTGTGCACGGCAAAGGGTGGAGCAATATATATATAGGCACCAAAAACCCTAGGTGAATCAGATTAGGATTTCTAGAAAGCCAAATCCATCCAGAAATAGGTTCAAAACAATCAGATTTCTCATGGGAAAGGGCCTAAGGTGCGGCAGATTTGAATAAAGAGGGATAAGGCCTCTAGAAAGCCTTGCAAGGGAAGGAAATCAGGTTTTCTAAAAGGCTAGGTGCGGCAAGGACTTAGGGTTCTAGAATCCTAAATTAAATGTCCCCCAATCAGAAAATAAGCCCTCATTGTACCAGGAATTGAATTAGAAAAGGAGTAGGATAGGATAAGGTTAGTCAAGATAGGATAAGGATTGGATAAGATAAGATAAGATAAGGTTGTTTTGGATAATGTTTTGGATAATTCTCCTTCTTTTGAGCTGATTCCTTATCTTCAATGATTTGAATTTATTTCTCCAACCTTGAAACATATTCCTAACTCCATTTGGACTCCAAATTCATCCATCCTCTTGGCTCCAAGCATATGATATCCATTCCAAGCTCAAATGTGCTCCAAAAGGCTCCAAAATGCATCCTTTTGCATACTTTGCCCTTAAAACCTGAAAATACATCAAACTAGCTTAAAAGACTACTTTAACTAAGGAAAAACAACATAAATGCACAAGAACAAGCTAACTAAGGTGCATAAATATGCTCCTATCAAAGTTCCCTACATGGAATATGCATAATAGAGATACATTCAAAGATCATTAAGTTCTATGAAAATCATAAGCATTGACAAGGCATTCGTAACTATGAAAAACATGATGATACTTCTGCCATGGATTCACTTAACACGATTGTGACTAGCAACCTTTACTACTCATAAATATAAGTTCATAACAATTAGGTGAAATTTCCTTATATTTTAGCATCAGATTCATGCATGCAAACTAAGTGTGCACCCTTAACCCACATACAAGAATAAGTTTTGATCAAACAGATAAGTGAATCGCATTCATGTTTTACGAAACAATAACTGGAGGTAATCAATTCATATTAAACATATATCCATGGCTTCGAATTCACCTCTAACTAAGAAAAACTTAGTTACACATGTTCATAACAATTGAAAAGCAATCTGAAATAAACATTGAAACTAAAATAAGGGAAGAAAGAACTCAGGAAGTCTCCAATGGTTGCAGGTTGTTGCGGCACAAGGTCCTCCTCCAATGGAAGCCACGGCAAAGCTCTCCTCCTCTGCTTCTTGCGACAAAGGGTGTTTCTGTGTGTGGATGGTGATGGCTACGAATTATGGTGTCGTATAGGGGGTGGTAACCTGCAGCAAAGCCACAAAATATGTATATATAGGCATGGCAAACCCTAGGAAATCAGGTTACGACTTGGACTTAGCAGAAATAAAGGATTAGGGCCTTAGGGTGCGTCACAAGGCTTAAATCCATCAGGAAAAGGGTTTAGCCCAATTAATTTCTGAAAAGGCTTTGCACAATCCAAATCCACAAGGGAATAGGCTAATTAAATCAGAATCCAAGAGGAATAAGGGTAGGGAAGGTGCGGCAGCAATTGGAGGGAAGGGGATGGAGTGCAAGGCAAGGCAAAGGCCTTCCAGAAAAGTTTGGGGCGCCAGATTTTTAGGACTTCTAGAAAGGAGTGTTGTGGCATGTTTCTAGATGGCAAAGACCTCCTAAAAATAGGTTTTAGGCATCCTATTAGGAAAAGGAGTCACCCTTGCAGCTGGAATTAAGATAGGATAAGATTAGATAAGGATAAGATAAGATAAGGTTGGTTTGGATAATGTTCCATGTTTGTAGCTGATTCCTTATCTTCTTTGACTTGAATTTGTTTCTCCAACTTTTAAACACATTCCTAGCCTCATTTGAACTTCAAATTCGTCCATTCCTTGTGCTCCATACGCATGCAATCCATTTCAACCCAGAATTGCCCCAAAATGCTCTAAAATGCACTTTCTTGCCAACTTTGTCAATTGGACCTACAAACACACGAAAATAGCTTAAAACACTATAATAAACATAAACTAACTAAGTAAATGCAAGAAAACAAGCCAACTAAGTCGCATAAATATGCTCCTATCAATTTTGTGAAAACTAACATTTTTGCTAGGTTTGGAATGCCTAGAGTTCTCATCAGTGATGGAGGCTCCCATTTTTGTAATCGAACCATTGAAGCTTTGCTCAAGAAGTACAACGTTACGCATAAGGTTTCAACACCTTATCATCCTCAAACCAATGGGCAAGCCGAGGTTTCGAATAGGGAGATCAAGCAAATACTAGAGAAAACCGTGGGGCCAACAAGGAGGGACTGGAGCTTGCGCTTGGATGATGCTGATAGGAGCATATTTACATCACTTAGTTAGCTTGTTTCCTTGCATTTACGTTGTTAGTTCTTAGTTATTTTAGTCTTTTAAGCCATTTTCGTGTGTTTTCAGGTTCTAAGGGCTAAAGGAGCAAGAAAGTGCATTTTGGTGCTTTTTGGAGCAGTTTTGGGCTTGGAATGGATTGCACATGCTTGGAGCTAAGTGGATGGACGAAATTGAAGATCAAATGAGCTTAGGATTGAATGAAAAATGAAGAGTTCAAAATTGGAAGCCAAAGTTTCTAAAGTTGGAAGTTTCTATTCCTGGAGGTTTCCATTCTTGAAAGTTTCTATTGTTGGCTTAGAAGTTTCCTAATCCTTCCTCACCCATGTTCCAGCCATAAAAGGGTTTCAAAACATGTTAGGTTGCCTCATTACATGTTTCTAGAAGTCCTAGAACCTTTCCCTAACCTTGCCGCATATCTCCTTGCCCTTTTCTTCCAAAATATGCCACATAAGTGCCTTTCCCTTTCTCTCCACAACCTTGCCGCACAAGGGATCCTTTTCTTTCCTATTTTCTGACCCAAAATCACATTCCCTTTGTGTTCTATGCCTTGCCGCACAAGGAGGAGCTTTTCTTACTTATTTTGTGCCTCAAAACACATTCCTAAATCTGTCTTACATATTCTGCCGAATTTCACTTTCTTATTCTCTTTGATTTTCTGATTCTTTCTTACCTATTAAATTGTGAGACAAATGATAGGAGCATATTTACATCACTTACTTAGCTTGTTTCCTTGCATTTAGGTTGTTAGTTCTTAGTTATTTTAGTATTTTAAGCTATTTTCGTGTGTTTTCAGGTTCTAAGAGCTAAAGGAGCAAGAAAGTGCATTTTGGTGCCTTTTGGAGCAGTTTTGGGCTTGGAATGGATTGCACATGCTTGGAGCTAAGTGGATGGACGAAATTGAAGATCAAATGAGCTTAGGATTGAATGAAAAATGAAGAGTTCAAAATTGGAAGCCAAAGTTTCTAAAGTTGGAAGTTTCTATTCCTGGAGGTTTCCATTCTTGAAAGTTTCTATTGTTGGCTTAGAAGTTTCCTAATCCTTCCTCACCCATGTTCCAGCCATAAAAGGGTTTCAAAACATGTTAGGTTGCCTCATTACATGTTTTAAGAAGTCCTAGAACCTTTCCCTAACCTTGCCGCATATCTCCTTGCCCTTTTCTTCCAAAATATGCCACATAAGTGCCTTTCCCTTTCTCTCCACAACCTTGCCGCACAAGGGATCCTTTTCTTTCCTATTTTCTGACCCAAAATCACATTCCCTTTGTGTTCTATGCCTTGCCGCACAAGGAGGAGCTTTTCTTACTTATTTTGTGCCTCAAAACACATTCCTAAATCTGTCTTACATATTCTGCCGAATTTCACTTTCTTATTCTCTTTGATTTTCTGATTCTTTCTTACCTATTAAATTGTGAGACAAATGATAGGAGCATATTTACATCACTTACTTAGCTTGTTTCCTTGCATTTAGGTTGTTAGTTCTTAGTTATTTTAGTATTTTAAGCTATTTTCGTGTGTTTTCAGGTTCTAAGAGCTAAAGGAGCAAGAAAGTGCATTTTGGTGCCTTTTGGAGCAGTTTTGGGCTTGGAATGGATTGCACATGCTTGGAGCTAAGTGGATGGACGAAATTGAAGATCAAATGAGCTTAGGATTGAATGAAGCATGAAGAGTTCAAAATTGGAAGCCAAAGTTTCTAAAGTTGGAAGTTTCTATTCTTGGAGGTTTCCATTCTTGAAAGTTTCTATTGTTGTCTTAGAAGTTTCCTAATCCTTCCTCACCTATGTTCCAGCCATAAAAGGGTTCCAAAACATGTTAGGTTGCGTCATTACATGTTTCTAGAAGTCCTAGAACCTTTCCCTAACGTTGCCGCATATCTCCTTTCCCTTTCTTCCAAAATCTGCCACATAAGTGCCGTTCCCTTTCTTTCCACAACCTTGCCGCACAAGGGATCCTTTTCTTTCCTATTTTCTGACCCAAAATCACATTCCTTTTGTGTTCTACGCCTTGCCGCACAAGGAGGAGCCTTTCTTACTTATTTTGTGCCTCAAAACACATTCCTAAATCTGCCTTACATATTCTGCCGAATTTCACTTTCTTATTCTCTTTGATTTTCTGATTCTTTCTTACCTATTAAACTGTGAGACAAATTAGCTAAGTTATGAACCTTTCCTATTATTTTCTGATTGCCTTTCAACCCTGGCCCTATAATAAAGCCATCCGCACCATTTAGTCTCTCTCTCTCTGTGAACAGATTCTCTGCATCCATTCCATCCACCTATCTACCTATCCATCCTCTACCACCCATCACCACCCATTCTACACACCTTAACTCCTTGTGCCGCAGCTTTACAAAGGAAGAAGGAAAGGATTAACTTGAAGTCGTGCCTAGCCATTCAAGACATTGGATTGCTGGAACGTTTCTAGGTGTAAGCTATCTTTGTTTTCAATGTTTAATCTAATTTCTCTTTGTTTTGCTGTGAACATGAGAAGCTAAACCCTTTTGGCTAGGGGAAGATTCAAAGCCATGAACGTACTTGCAATATGAATTGATTACCTTCAGTTGTGATTTCATAAGTTGTGAATTGAATTTGTTTAACTGCTTGATTGATAACTTATTTGTGTATGTTTATTAAGAGTGCACACTTAGTTTGCATGCATGAATTTGATGCTAGAATATAAGGGAGTTTCACCTAATAGTTACAAACTTATATTCACAAGTAGTGGAGGTCGCTTATAAACGATCGCGTTAAATGAATTCTTGGCAGGAGTTTCATGCTCATCATAGTAACGAATTCCTCGTCAATACTTATAGTTTTCATGATGCTTAATGATCTCTGATTGTATCTTTATTGTGATGTTCACGTAAAGGACTTTTAGAGAATGTTTTGAATTGTTGTATGCGCTTTCCCATCCAATTCAATAACTTAAGGAGAACTTGAAGGTTAATTTAAGTGGACCTAATTAACCTGGGGTGTTGAGTTTCATGATTTATCGAAAGAACAACTGAAAATTGGTTTATGTGCAAGTGTGTCATGTGTGGAGAAGAACCCTCTAGCTAGCCCATCATCCATCCAATTCACCAATTTCGTGCAAATCTGTTTAGTTTTAGTTTCTGTTTTGTTTTTAGCTTAATTTCGTCCAAAACCCAATCCCCCTTTACTTTCTTGTGTTAGATTAGTTAAAAGTGTGTTTAAATCTGTCCAATTTAGTGTTTTGAGTCTTACTAGTCTAGAATTCGTCCAAATCAGTCCCTAGTGTCTGTTTTGAGTCTTTTTGGTTGTTTTAAGCTGTTTTGAGTCTTTGAAGTTTGTTTTGAGTCTTGTGAATCTTGTTAAGTGTTTTTAACTTTTTTTTTTTATGTTTTTGAGTCAGTTTAGAGGTTTTAGCAAGCCCTCCTAATCCCCGGTCCAGAACAATCCCTACTTGCAGCTATACTACAATTGTCAACAAGAGGGTTTAATTTGTGTGCTGTTTTACATCGCATCAACAAATTAGCTAAGTTATGAACCTTTCCTATTATTTTCTGATTGCCTTTCAACCCTAGCCCTATAAATAAAGCCATCCACCCCATTTAGTCTCTGCCTCTCTGAATAGATTCTCTGCATCCATTCCATCCACCTATCTACCTATCCATCCTCTACCACCCATCACCACCCATTCTACACACCTTAACCCCTTGTGCTGCAACTCTACAAAGGAAGAAGGAGAGGATTAACTTGAAGTCGTGCCTAGCCATTCAAGACGTTGGATTGCTGGAACGTTTCTAGCTGTAATCTATCTTTTTTTTCAATGTTTAATCTAATTTCTCTTTGCTTTGCTGTGAACATGAGTGGTTAAACCCCTCTCGGCTAGGGGGAAATTCAAAGCCATGAACATACTTGCAATATGAATTGATTACCTTCAGTTGTGATTTCATAAATTTTGAATTCAATTTGCTTAACTGTTTGATTCAAAACTTATTCTTGTATGTTGATTGGGGTTGCCAACTTAATTTGCATGCATGAATTTGATGCTAGAATATAAGGGATTTTCACCTAATCGTTATAAACTTATATTCACAAGTAGTGAAAGTCGCTGGTCACGATCATGTTAAGTAGATTCCTAGCAGGAGTATCATGCGCTTTCATAGTTACGAATGCCCTGCCAATGCTTATGATTTTCATAGAGTTTAATGATCTTTGATTGTCTCTCTATTATGCGCTTTCATGTAGGGAACTTTTGAAGAATAATTTGATTACGATGCGCTACTTCCGTCCAATTCAATGAAATAAGGAAAATCTGAGGGTTAATTTAAGCGTACCTAATTAATCTGGGGTGTTGAGGTTCGTGGTTTATTGAAAGAACAACTGAAAATTAATTTGTATGCAAGTGTGTCATGTGTGGAGAAAAACCTTCTAGCTAGCCCATCATCCATCCAATTCACCAAATTCTTCCAAATCTGTTTAGTTTTAGTTTCTGTTTGTTTTTACTTTAATTTCGTCCAAAACTCAATTCCCCTTTACTTGGTTGTGTTAGATTAGTTAGAATCTGTCCAAACTCGTGTCTTTTAGTGTTTTGAGTCAAGTAAAGTTAGGAATTCGTCCAATAACTCCCTAGTATCTGTTTTGAGTCTATTTCATTGTTTTGTGCTGTTTTGAGTCTTTCTAGTTAGTTTTGAGTCTTTTCAGTTTGTATTGAGTCTATAGAGTCTAGTTAAGTGTTTTTAAGTTTCTTTTTGTGTTTTTGTGTTTTAAAGTCAGTTTAGTTTAGATTAGCAATCCCTCCTAATCCCCGGTCCAGAACGATCCCTACTTATACATATACTACAATTGTCAAAAGAGGGTTTAATTTGTGTGCTGTTTTACATCGCATCAGATGCATTGTGGGCTTATCGTACGGCCTACAAAACTCCCTTGGGCATATCACCTTTTCGGCTCATCTATGGCAAGCCATGCCATTTGCCCGTCGAGTTAGAGCACAAAGCACATTGGGCTGTGAAGACCATCAACTTGGATTTAGATGCCGCATGGGTGCATAGAAAGCTCCAATTGAATGAACTCGAGGAGATTAGGCACGAGGCTTACGAGAATGCCCGCATTTACAAGGACAAGACCAAGGCGTATCATGACAAGATGCTTCGTACAAAGACATTCTCTAAGGGGCAGAAAGTGCTCCTCTTTGATTATCGCCTTCGATTATTCCCCGGTAAGTTACGTTCCAAGTGGATTGGACCCTTTGTTGTTACTAATGTTTTTCCTCAGGGTGCAGTCCAAGTCCAAAGCTTGAAAACCGGACATGAGTTCAAGGTGAATGGGCATCGTTTGAAGCCCTATTATGATGTGATAAAAGTTAAGCACACAAATTAAACCCTCTTGTTGTCAAATTGTAGTAAAGATGCAAGTAGGGATCGTTCTAGACCGGGGATTACGAGGGCTTGCTAAAACCTCAAAACTGACTCAAAAACATTAAAACAAAGTTAAAAACGTTGAAAAGACTCAAAAGACTCAAGACAAGTTCACAAGACTCAAAATAAGCTAAAAACACTCAAAACTGCCTAAAAACACTAACTAGGTAGTTTCTGACACTAAACACAATTTTGGATGAAAATAAGGTATTGGCTTGACTCAAAACATTTAAAAGCAGAAACAAAACAGATTTTCAACACTTTGAAACAAAAAAGTAAAAGGGGTTTTTGTTTTGGACGAATTTAAACTAACAAAACAGATTGTAAAACTAAACAGCTTTTAAACGAATTTGGGAACTTAGATGGATGATGGGCTAGCTAGAGGCTCTTTCTCCACACAGGACATGTATGCAAACGACTCAATTTCCAGTTACTCCTTCATTGAATTATGAACGACAATGCCCCAAATTAACCGTGACATCACTAGTTAACCCTCAGATTTTCCTTGTATTATTGGATTGTTACTCAAAACAGCAAACAAACACTCAAAACTGCCTTAAAACCACTTTCTGGGCAGTTTTGAGCACTAAGGAAGAATTTGGACGAAAACAGTTTATAACTTGACTCAAGACACTTAAAAACACAAACTAAATTGATTTCTAGCTAAATTGACACTTCAAAATAAAGGGGGAATTGGTTTTGACGAAATTGAAAACAAAACATAAACTTTGTAAAACAAAACAGATTGTAAAACGAAATTGGTTAAAGTGAATGGATGGAAGGCTAGCTAAGGGGTTCTTCTCCACACATGTCATACTTGCATACAAAACGATTTCTAATTGCTTTTCAATAAATCATGAATTCTCAACGCCCCAGATTAACCGTGAATTGCACTAATTAACCCTCAGATTTTCCTAACGTTATTGAATTGGATGATTGCATACGACAACCCAAAGCATTCCCCACAAGTTCCCTACATGAATTGCATAATAGAGATACAAGCAAGAATCATTAAGTTCTATGAAAACCATAAGCATTGACGAGGCATTCGTTACTATGAATTGCATGAAACTTATGCCAAGAATTTACTTAACACAATTGAGATCATCAACCTTTACTACTTGTGAATATAATTCTGTAACGATTAGGTGAAACTTCCTTATATCCTAGCATTAGATTTATGCATGCAACTAAGTTGGCCACCTCAATCAACACACACAAATCAGTTTTAATATGAACAGATAAGTAAATTGAATTCACAATTTATGAAACGCAATTAGAGGTAATCAAGTCATATAGCAAGTATAAACATGGTTTCGAATCCCCCCCTAGCCAAGGGGGGTTTAGTTCCTCATACGTACAAAACAAAGAGTATTGAATTTAAACATTGAAATCAAAGGAAAGGAAACACCTAAAACTTCCAGCAATTCAAACTTGAATGGCATGCACGTCCAAGGCTCCTTCTCCTCCTCTTTGCTGCGGCACAAGGTCTAGGGACAGATTTTGGGGGTTATGAATGGTGTAGAAGGCTGGGTTAATGGCTAGGATGGATGTATGGTGCGGCAGGGAGTGAATTAGGTCAGAAACTATGGAGAATGGTGAAGGATGGGTGCAGCAGAGAGTGGTGGATGATTTCTGGCATGAATGATGTATATGGAGGTGGTGTAACCTGCGGCAACCCTTTAAACTTATATATATAGGCACCACAAACCCTAGGTAAATCAGATTAGGACTTCTAGAAAGCCAAATCCATCCAAAAATAGGTTTAAAACAATCAGATTTCTAATGGGAAAAGGCCTAAGGTGCGGCAGGTTTGGATAAGGAGGGATAAGGCTTCTAGAAAGCCTTGCAAGGCAAGGAAATCAGATTCTAGAAGGGAAGGAGGCGCCAGATTTTCAGGGTTCTAGAAGGAATGTGTTTTGTGGCAGATTTTGGGGCTTCTAGAAGGATTTGGGGCGCCACTTTTATAGGACAAGGGATAAGACTTCTAGAAATCAGGTTTTAAGTCCCCTAAACTGAAGAAAACAGGTTAGGATAAGATTAGGATAAGATTGGATAAGATAAGGTAAGATAAGATAAGATAAGATAAGGTTGCTTTGGATAATGTTTTGGATAATTCTCCTTCTTTTGAGCTGATTCCTTATCTTCTTTATCTTTGACTTCTTTCTTCCATCTTCTTAGCTGATTTCAAGCCTTTATATCTTCAATTTCGTCCATCAACTTGCCTCCATGCTTGCACTACCCAATCTTGGCCAAAAAATGCTCTAGAATGCTCCAAATTGCTTCTTTTTGCATACTTGCCCTTAGAACCTGAAAATACATCAAACTAGCTTAAAAGACTACTTTAACTAAAGAAAAACAACATAAATGCACAAGAACAAGCTAACTAAGGTGCATAAATATGCCCCTATCAATTGGATGACATCATTCGACAACCCAAAGCATTCTTCAAAAGTCCCCTACATGACATCATAATAGAGATACAATCAAAGATCATTACGTTCAATGAAAATCATAAGCATTGACAAAACACTTGCAACTATGACATCATGTCACTCATGCTAGGAATTGAACTTAACACGATTGTGACTAGCAACCTTCACTACATATGAATATAAGTTTGTAACGATTATGTGAAACTCCCTTATACTCTAGCATCAGATTTATGCATGCCAATTAAGTGTCGACCCTCAATCAACAAACACAAATAAGTTCTTACTCAAACAGTTAAGCCAATTGCATTCACAAATCAAGAATTCGTAACTGGAATGTATCAACTCAAATTGCACACATAATCATAGCTTTGAAATCATCCCTAGCCAAAAGTGGTTTAGCCACTCATGTTTTTAGCAAATCGAAAGGAAAAAGAAATTAAACATTGTAAACATAGAATGAATTACACCTAGAATGCTCCAACAATCAAGCTTGAACATCCAAGAGTCCTTCCTTCTTTCTCCTTGCTGCGGTACAAAGGTGGGTGAAGTGTATGGGATGTGTTTTGGGGTCAGGAATGTGTTTAGGGTGAAAGAGAGTTGCGGCAAAGGTGTAGGGGTGAATTCTGACGTGAATGGATGAAGGGGAGAATGAATGGAACCTTTTATGCGGCACAGAGATGTTTTATTTAAAGACTTAGGGTAATAAAGCTAGGAAACAATTTAGGAAACAGAAATTAAACCAAAACATTAAGGGAAATAGGAATTAAAGTCAGAATCCTAAGAGAATTGGGCAAGTAGGTGCGGCAAGGATGGAAAGGGTAAGGGAATGCCTTGCAAGGCAAGGAAAAAGGATTTCCTTGCTGATTTAGGTCCAGAAATTAGGCAAGTGAGGGCTACCTAGCACGGCAAGGATGGGAAACAAGGGGATGGTGCGGCAAAGGCAGATTTGGTGCAAGGAAGGTTCAATTTGTGTCCTAAAATGCATAGGAGGCCTTCAATGTTGCTGGAACTTAGGGACAATTAGGATTAGGAAAGGTCAAACCAAAATAGGAAACCTTGGCTTAACTTTCCTACTTCAAGTAGGAATCCTTGTTTGAGTAGGAATCCATCTCCAATTAGGAATCCTTCTTCAATTAGGAATCCTAACATCTTCAATTCTTCAATTTCATCCATTCCTTTTGCTCCAAGCATGTGATATCCATTCCAAGCCCAATTTTGCTCCAAAAGGCTCCAAAATGCACCTTCTTGCATACTTTCTCCTTAGAACCTGAAAACATACGAAAATGGCTTAAAAGACTAAAATAACTAAGAAATAACAACGTAAATGCACAAGAACAAGCAAACTAAATCGCAAAAATATGCTCCTATCAAATTCCCCCACACTTAGCTTTTGCTAGTCCTCGAGCAAAACAAAGCAAACAAAGAAAACAAAACGAAACAAGACAAACAAAACACAACCTAAACCTTCCAACATTTGCCTTAGGGATTCCCAATGCACATGACATGTCAAAAATCATTATTCCCACAGGTTTTAGTCATCTTCACACTTGAGCACATACTTGATCACAGTCACCACTTACTAGTTCACATTTAACCAATTAAAATGATGTTTTGTATATAGTAACATGCCTTAGAGAAATTGCTCAATTCCTTGCAAGATACTCTCTATTTTCACACACATTTTCTGACTACACACCCTACACTAGTTATATGTGAGAAGATTGATGTAAACATGAAAACTAATACTCACATATGTTGCAACAAAGAAAGCACTTTCTGGAGTTAATAAGCATATATGAATATGATCTCATGAACGGAATGCTACTACTTAGATGCGAGAACCAGTGACACCATATGCTCATACCAATTCCAAACTCCATATATTGAAACACACAACACCCAAGATCGAAGTTAAAGGGGTGTAACGGGGCTAAGGGTGTTGGGTAAGAAAGAAAGGATATAGAAAACAAGGGTTCTTAAAGAATAGCAAGCAAAGCAATGAAATCAACACTTAGAATTCAATTTTGAATGCAGAAATCAACTTTAACACAAAAAAGGGAAGATTTACACATTCTGGGGCCGAATTTTGATGTTTTGGACCCTTCCTTCAACAATCAACACTTGTGAGCTCATTCTCACTTATTTTTCAACTCTTTTTCATTCTTTTCACAACTTTTTCTTTTTCTTTTCCTTTTTCCACGAATTTTCTTTTCTTTTGAAACACAAAATGTCGAACTGAGCTTAAAACAACCAATCCTTCCCCCACACTTAATTTACTGCATAATGTAGATCAAAACGAATTCATTTTAAGTTATGCTTCACTATCCTTTAAGAACAAGGGTATGGATAGTCCTACACTAGGCTAGGTAAGGATAATGGGGTTAACAAAGAACATAGGCTAAACAAGGCTCAAAGGGGTTAAACCTACAAAACATATGAAAAGGGGGTACGGCTGTTTAGCTATGGTGGTCACTACACAACTTCATCTTGATATGTGTTATGCAAATCAATGTCATGCTTTGAATGGAACGGGCATGAGTTCTAGTATTTGGAACTAAATGATGAAACGCCTTCTAAGTAGCAACCAAGCAAAGAATAATGAGATCATGCAACGACTTTAGAAAACAAAGAATCACAGATTAATAATTCTCCAAAAGAACGTTTAGGCTCAAGTCTCTCAGGGATGTAGCATTAATTTGAGTTCCTTCCTTGAAGCATGTTACAAAAACTGATTTTTTTTCCTTTATGATTGCATGTGAATTCATAAATTATAACCACAACCAAGCATAAACCAAAGAGTAAATCAAACTTTCATCCATGTTTATAACTCTCTTTAACAGTCATGTAATTAAAAACCAAATCCTCATCATTGTGTTGGAAGGTACTGATAGGAGCATATTTATGCTACTTAGTTAGTGTGTTTCCTTGCATTTGCTTAGCTATTTGTTGTTTAGTATAGTGTTTAAAGTCATTTTCGTGTGTTTTTAGGTCCAAGAAGCAAAGTTGGCAAAAAGATGCATTTTGGAGCATTTTAGAGCAAATCTGGGCTTGGAATGGATAGCACAAGCAATGGGCGTGAAGATGGACGAATTTGGAGTTTAAATGGAGTTGGGAATATGTTTCAAGGTTGGAGAAATAAATTCAAATCATTGAAGATAAGGAATCAGCTCAAAAGAAGGAGGATTATCCAAAACATTATCCAAACAACCTTATCTTATCTTATCTTATCCAATCCTTATCTTATCTTAACAAACCTTATCCTATCCTAATCCTTTTCTAATTCAATTCCTGGTACAATGAGGGTTTATTTTCTGATTGGGGGACATTTAAATTAAGTTTCTAGAAACCCTAAGCCTTGCCGCACCTAGCTTTCCAGAAAACCTGATTTCCTTGCCTTGCAAGGCTTTCTAGAAGCCTTATCCCTCCTTATCTAAATCTGCCGCACCTTAGGCCCTTTCCTATTGGAAATCTGATTGTTTTGAGCCTATTTCTGGATGGATTTGGTTTTCTAGAAGTCCCAATCTGATTCACTTAGGGTTTTTGGTGCCTATATATATTAAAACACCCTTTGCCGTGCATACCACCCTCCATACACAACCATTCACGCCAGAAATCATCCACCACCCCCTGCCGTGCCATATCATCCACACAAACCCAGAAAACCCCTCTTGTGCCGCAGCTATTCAAGGAAGGAAGGAGAAGGTGCCACTCTAAGTCGTGACTATTGCTGGAGCGTTCTTAGGTGTTGTCTATCCTTGTTCTCAATGTTTCAATTTAGTTTTCTTTGTTTAATTGCTGTCATGAGGAACTAAACCCCTATTAGTTAGAGGGGGAATTTGAAGCCATGAATATATGTTTCTTATGATTTGATTCACTCCAGTTACGATTTCATAAATTATGAATGTGGTTTACTTTTCTGTGCTTATTAAGAACTTGTTTATGTATGTGGGTTGGGGGTCGACACTTGATTTGCATGCATGAATTTGATGCTAGAATATAAGGGAATTTCACCTAATCGTTATGAACTTATATTCACAAGTAGTAAAGGTTGCTAGTCACAATCATGTTAAGTAAACCCTAGGCTGGATTAACATGCGTCTTCCATAGTTATGAATGCCTTGTCAATGTTTATGATTTCCATGGAACTTAATGATCTTTGATATGTATCTCTATCATGCGTATTCCATAGTTAGGGAACTTGATAAGAATAATTTGGTTGTGATGCGTTATCCATTCAATTCAATGAACTTAGGGAAATCTGGGAATTAATTAGTTCAATACAATTAATTCGGAACATTGTCATTCATAGTTTATCGAAAGAGTAACTGGGAATCAAGTTGTATGCATATGTTTATGTGTGGATAAGGATCCCTCTAACTATCCTTTCACCCTTTTCAATTCACAAAATTCGTTTTTTATAAAGTGTTTTATGCAAAGTTTCTGTTTTAGTTTTAAATTCGTCAAAAACAATCTCCCTTTCATTTAAACTTGTTTTTAGAGTCAAAACCTGTTTTCTCTTAGTTGTTTGAGTCTTTTAAGTTCTATTTTCGTCAAAATCACTTGTTAGGTCTAGATTTGAGTTTTTTTTATTGTTTCTTGCTGTTTTTAGTGTTTTAAGTTAGTTTTGAGTCATTAGAGTCTAGTTTAGTGTTTTTGAGTCTTATTTGTGTTGATTAGCATCCCTAGTTAATCCCCGGTTTAGAACGATCCCTACTTGCATCTTTGCTACAATTGTCATCAATAGGGTTTAAATTGTGTGTCAAGTAATTCTCACACCAAATTTTGGCGCCGTTGCCGGGGATTAGCAAACTTGCTAATCTCCCTAGTTTCTGCCGTGTATTTTAACTTGTTTTTGTTTCTGTTTTGCTTAGTTTTCTGATTTGTTTTGTTTTCTTTGTTTTAGGTACTAGTGTATGACTCGAAGTTCTCAACCCGTTCACGCACATATCTTGGAGTTTAACGACGATTTTGAACGAGATTTGAGAAGGAAGAGGAAGCACCCAGAACCTGATCTACTTAGTTCAAGTTCTAATTCCGAATCTGAAGTTGAAATTGAAGAGGATTTGGAAGAGGAGCACGACATGGCTGCAGATAACCGAACAATCAAAGAACTTTCAGCCTCGGGATTGGACAATGCGACCCCTTTATGCATTCAGTATCCTAGGGCAGCCGAGGGCAAGACTGACGAATTCGAATTGAAGTCTAGCTTGTTGCACCACATCCCCAAATTCCACGGGTTGTCCATGGAAGATCCGAACAAGCACTTGAAGGAATTTGAAGTGGTTTGTTCAAGCATGACCCCTGTCAATGTTGATGGAAGTATATTGAAGATGAAAGCCTTTCCATTCTCTCTTTTGGAAAAGGCTAAGGATTGGCTCTACGAACTAGCACCTGGAACCGTTACTTCATGGGAAAGCATGAAGCGCGCATTCTTAGAGAAATTTTTCCCAACTTCAAGAGTCATTCTCTTGAGGAAAAAGATAAGTGGCATTCAACAAAACCAAGGGGAATCGTTTCCAGCCTATTATGAGCGGTTCAAGGCGCTTGTGGCTTCTTGTCCACAACACCAAATGAAGGAAGAGCTTCTCCTCCAATATTTCTATGAAGGACTTCTCCCCATTGAGAGACAAATGCTTGATGCTTCAGCGGGAGGAGCTTTGGTTGACAAAACACCCGTGGCTGCCAAGACTCTAATTGCAAATCGAGCCTTGAATGCGCAACAATACGAAGGAGTTGGACAGAGAGAAGGGCCACGGCAACAACAAGTGAATGAGGTAAATGCAATTTCAGAATTACAATCTCAAATGGCTAATCTCACTCTTCTTTTGTCACAGGTTGTGGATGGAAACAAAGCACAAGGGCCGGCCATATGTGGAGTGTGTTCTATGCAGGGACATCCCAACGATCAATGCCCTCAATTGATTGAGAATGGGGGGTGGGAAACTGCCCAAGCCGTAGGTTTCCAAGGCCAAACCCAACAAAGACACGACCCATACTCAAACACATACAATCCGGGATGGAGAGATCATCCAAACTTCAAGTGGAGGGATTCTCAGCAAGCACAGCCACAAAGCGGATTTAGACAGCCCCCTGGGATGTTCCCAAGGCCGTATGCAGCCCCACAACCTCACCCAATTTCGGCCCAAACCAATTCAGGTTCGTCGTTAAATAATGATAAAATTCTTCAAGCACTAACCTCTTTGACGCAGGACATGCAGAGCATAAAAAATCAAGTTAAAGAGGTGGATGAATTGAAGAAACAAATGGGTCAAATGGCTGAATTCATGGGCCAATTCCGAGAACAAGGCAGGTTGCCTAGTTCAACCATTGTTAATCCTAAGGGAGGATTTGAAACTGCCCAAGCAATCACGTTGAGAAGTGGTAAGCAGGTTGGAACTGATTCACAGCCATCTAGATCAAGTCAAGAAGAGGACACGAAGCTGCAATTGGAGGAGGATGAAGCACCCAAACCCACGGCAAGGAATGCACAATCCTTGCCGTAGCCAATCCCCACTTCTAAACCGTCCTCAACCATCAAGGTAAGTCCCAATATGAATTCTTCAAGCTCTACTCCACTAATTGTGCCCTTTCCTGGCAGGTTGCGGCAATCAAAGAAAGAGGATGCTGAAAAAGACATTCTAGAGACATTCCGGAAAGTTCAAGTCAATATCCCACTCCTTGATGCAATAAAGCAAGTCCCAAGGTATGCCAAGTTTTTGAAAGAGCTTTGTACAACAAGGAGAAGGATTTCTAACAAAGAAGTGGTTCAAGTAAGTGAGAATGTCTCTGCTGTTTTACAAAGGAAATTACCCCCTAAATGCAAAGATCCGGGTAGTTTTACAATTCCTTGTGTTATTGGAAATACTCGTTTTGAATCTGCCATGTTAGACTTAGGTGCATCTATAAATGTCATGCCATATTCTGTTTATGCATCTATGAACTTAGGTGAGCTTAAAAACGATGGTGTTATTATCCAATTAGCCGATCGTTCTAATGCATATCCAAAAGGAGTTTTGGAAGATGTTTTGGTGCAGGTTGGAAATCTGATTTTTCCAGCGGATTTTTATGTGCTTGACATGGAGGATACACCCCATTCTACCCCTTTGCCGATCCTCCTTGGGAGACCTTTCATGAAAACAGCCCGCACCAAGATCGATGTGTTCAAAGGGACGTTGACAATGGAATTTGATGGGGAAGTTATTGATTTCAATCTTGCTGAAACTATTAAATTTCCTAAAGAAAATCATTCTTGTTTTGCTATTGATATATTTGATGAATTGGCGCAGGATTACCTTGATTCCTTGGATAGGGATCCCCTTGAATCAACAATTGCACAAGGAATTGGGCAAAAACCCAATATTGCCGTGCCTATAAGTGAAGAAGAGGCCGAGATGGTGGCTGCCCTAGAGTCACTACCTCAGCACCATGGTAAGCCTTCAAAACCAATTTCAATTCCAATTTCTACTAACAAGTTGTTACCCTCAGTGATTCAGGCACCCGTACTTGAGCTGAAACCATTGCCGGATCATTTGAAGTACGTCTTTTTGGGAGATAACGAGACATTGCCCGTCATTGTATCCTCCACACTCACGGCAACAGAGGAAGGAAAGTTAATTCAGGTGTTGAAAGAGCACAAAACAGCCATTGGATGGACATTGGCCGATATTAGGGGGATTAGCCCTACAACATGCATGCATCGCATACTTCTAGAGGAGGGGGCTAAACCAACTCGAGAGGCTCAACGCCGACTCAACCCTCCAATGATGGAAGTTGTGAAGAAGGAAATTATAAAGCTTCTTGATTGTGGAGTAATTTATCCAATCTCAGATAGCCGTTGGGTTTCACCGGTGCAATGTGTTCCAAAGAAATCCGGAGTCACTGTGGTGAAGAATGCCGAGAATGAACTTGTGCCCACACGTATCCAAACAGGTTGGAGAGTGTGCATTGACTATAGGAAGCTAAACGCCACCACGAGGAAGGACCACTTCCCTTTGCCATTCATTGATCAAATGCTTGAAAGGTTAGCCGGTCATTCTTTTTATTGTTTTCTTGATGGGTACTCTGGATATAATCAGATTGTTATAGCTCCGGATGACCAAGAAAAGACCACTTTCACGTGCCCCTTTGGTACCTTTGCCTATCGTCGCATGCCATTCGGTTTATGCAATGCACCTGCCACCTTTCAAAGATGCATGGTAAGTATCTTTTCAGATTTTGTGGAGAAGATTATTGAGGTATTCATGGATGATTTTAGTGTTTTTGGGGATTCGTTTGATGGGTGCTTAGATAATCTCACTTTGATTCTAAAACGTTGCACTGAAACTAACCTTGTTTTGAATTGGGAAAAATGTCACTTTATGGTAAAACAAGGCATAGTTTTAGGTCATATCATTTCAGAAAGGGGAATTGAGGTTGATAAATCAAAAATAGATCTTGTACGCTACTTACCCTCTCCTACTTCGGTTAGAGAGGTTCGTTCTTTTCTTGGACATGCAGGATTCTATAGGCGATTCATCAAGGACTTTTCAAAGATTTCAAACCCTCTTTGCCGTCTCCTCCAGAAAGATGTGGCTTTTGACTTCAACGAGGAATGTGAAAAGGCATTCAAACACCTCAAGGAAATGCTAACTTCGGCCCCCATCATAGTCCCACCAGATTGGAGCCTTCCTTTTGAGCTTATGTGTGATGCTTCGGATTATGCATTAGGAGCCGTTTTGGGACAAAGGAAGGACAAGAAGCCCCATGTCATCTATTATGCATCTCGGACCTTGAATGATGCACAATTGAATTACTCTACCACTGAAAAAGAACTTCTTGCCGTTGTGTTTGCTTTAGATAAGTTTCGTTCTTATTTACTTGGTGCTAAAGTTATTATTTACACTGACCATGCAGCTTTGAAGTATTTGTTCACCAAGAAAGAGGCCAAACCAAGACTCATTCGCTGGATGCTTCTTCTCCAAGAGTTCGATATTGAAATCCGGGACAAGAAGGGGAGTGAAAACGTGGTGGCTGATCACTTGAGCCGTATGGTGCATGAGGAGGATGCCGTGCCTATCCAAGAGACATTCCCAGATGAGCAGCTGCTGTCCATCAAGGTAAGTGAGCCATGGTATGCCGATGTAGTAAATTATTTGGTGTCTAAACACATTCCAAGAGAACTAAACAAGCACCAAAGTGATAAACTTAAAAAGGATGCACGTTCTTATGTTTGGGATGACCCATACTTGTGGAAATATTGCCCTGATCAGGTTCTACGTAGGTGTGTGCATGATTCTGAGTTTAATTCAATTTTAACTTTTTGTCACACCTATGCATGTGGAGGTCACTTTGGTACGCAAAGAACAGCACATAAAGTTTTAGAATGTGGATTTTATTGGCCTACTATCTTTAGAGATGCTAGAACTTTTTGTATGACTTGTGATAGATGTCAAAGAACGGGCAATATAGGTCCTAAACAACAAATGCCGCAACACCCCATATTTAGTGTTGAAATCTTTGATGTTTGGGGTATTGATTTCATGGGTCCTTTTCCTTCCTCACATGGTTTCCTTTATATTTTGCTTGCTGTGGATTATGTGTCGAAATGGGTGGAAGCAAAAGCCACCCGCACTAATGATTCTAAAGTGGTTGCAGATTTTGTTAGAACTAACATATTTGCTAGATTTGGAATGCCAAGAGTCCTAATCAGTGATGGGGGTTCCCATTTTTGCAATCGAACCATTGAGGCGCTACTCAAGAAGTATAATGTCACGCATAAGGTTTCAACACCTTATCACCCTCAAACCAGTGGGCAAGCCGAGGTTTCAAATAGAGAAATCAAGCAGATTTTGGAGAAAACTGTAGGGCCAACTCGGAAGGATTGGAGCTTGCGTTTGAATGATGCATTGTGGGCATATCGCACTGCCTATAAAACCCCAATTGGAATGTCCCCATTTCGGCTAGTCTATGGGAAACCATGTCATCTTCCCGTCGAGTTAGAACATCGTGCACATTGGGCTGTCAAAACATTCAACATGGACATTGATGCCGCAGGTCTTCATAGAAAGCTTCAATTGAATGAGCTAGAAGAAATTAGGAATGAAGCTTATGAGAATGCACGGATCTACAAGGAGAAAACAAAGGCATTCCATGACAAGATGATTCGTAGCAAGCTGTTCTCTATAGGGCAGAAAGTGTTACTTTTCAATTCTCGCCTTCGTCTATTTCCAGGTAAGTTGCGTTCTAAGTGGATTGGTCCTTTTGTGGTTACTAATGTTTTTCCTCATGGTGCAGTCCAAATTCAAAGTTTAAAAACGCAACAAGAATTCAAAGTGAATGGACATCGATTGAAGCCATATTATGAGCACTTTGAAGAGCACATTACGGAGGACATATCCTTTAATGCCGTAGGCCTCATTGAAGAATAGAGGGAAGGTTCGTCCGGCTGGAAGACGTTAAAGCAAGCGCTTCTTGGGAGGCAACCCATGCAAATAAAGACGACCTAGGAACTCTCCGGCTCCAAAACCAGATTTGCGTTTCTAAACCCTACTCTTTATTGCTTTTCCTTTGCCATCTTGTTATGTTAGTTAGTTGTGTTGATTGTTGTTTGCTTTCTGTGAGTTTATGTTTGAAACATTGAGGACAATGTTTGGTTTAAGTGTGGGGGGGTAACAAAGTGTTTTTGCATGAAATTCGTGGGTTTTTATCACCTATCACATTGAATGTTGTTTTCAGTGTTTTTAAGTGTTTTTAAGCTGTTTTTCAGTCTTTTAGTGTGTTTTGAAAAGAAAATCCGAAAATACAATAAAAATTTGAAAAATTGTTTTGAAAAACCCAAAAAGAGTTGTTTTTGTGTGTTTGTTTGTGTCTTAGGGTACCTTCCAACACAATGATGAGGATTTGGTTTTTAATTGCATAACTGTTAAAGAAAGTTACAAACATGGATGAAAGTTTGAATTGCTCTTTGGTTTATGCTTGGTTGTAGTTGACATTCATGAATTCACATGTAATCACAAAAAGGATAAAATCAGTTTTTGTAACATGCTTGAAGGAAGTAACTCAAACTAACGCTACAACTCTGAGAGACTTGAGCCTTTAAAACGTTCTTTGGAGAGTTAATAATCTGTGCATTCTTTGTTTTCTAAAGTCGTTGCATGATCTCATTATTCTTTGCTTGGTTGCTACTTAGAAGGCATTTCATCATTTAGTTCCAAATACTAGAACTCATACCCGTTTCATTCAAAGCATGAAATTGATTAGCATAACACATAATCAAGATGAAGTTGTTTAGTTTAAAACCAGAGCCAAAAAGCCTAACCCTTTGCATATGTATTGTAGGTTTAACCCTTTTGAGCCTTGTTTAGCCTATGTTCTTTGTTTACCCACATTATCCTTACCTAGCCTAGATTAGGACCATCCTTACCCTTGTTCTTAAGGCATAGTGAGCATGACCTAAGAATGAATTCCCTTTGTTCGTTATTTGGGCAGCAAACAAGTGTGAGGGAAGGGATTTATGTGTCTGATTGTGTGCCAACAAAGTATCAAAGAGGGCACGGGTGAAGAAGAAGAAAGAAAAAGAAAAAAAAAAGAGAAAAATTCGTGTGAAAAAGAAAAGTTGTGAAAAAGTATGAAAAGTGTTCAAAATAAGTGAGAATAAGCTCACAAGTGTTGATTGTTGAAGAAGGGGTCCAAAAAGTTGAATTCGGCCCTAAAATATGTGTAATCTTTCCCTTTGTGTTCAAAGTGTGCGGCTGCATTCAAGAAAGGGAGTTCTAAGTGTCATATTCATTGCTTTGCTTGCTATTGCTTTAAGAACGTTTGTTTTCCTTACCTTTCTTTGTTAGCCAATACCCCTTAGCCCCGTTATAACCCTATACTTCAATCTTGAGTGTTGTGTGTTTCAATATGTGGAGTTTGGGATTGGTATGAGCATATGGTGTCCCTGGTTCTCGCATCTAAGTAGTAGCATTCCGTTCATGAGATCATATCTATACTTGCATTCCAGAAATTGCTTTCTTTGTCATAAACATATATGTGAGTATTAGTTTCATATTTACATCAATCTTCTCACATATAACTAGTGTAGGGAGTGTAGTCAGAAAATCTGAGTGAAGATTGAGTGCATATCTAGTAAGGAATTGAGGGATTCTCTAAGGCATGTTACTACATTCAAAATGTTGTTTTAATTGATTAAATGCGAGCTAATGTGTGGTAACTTTGATTAAGTATGTGCTCAAGGGTAGGGATAACTAAAATCTGTGGGAGTAATGATCTTTGGCATGTTATGTATCATTGAAGATCCCTGAGGTGAATGTTGGAAGGTTTAGGTTACGTTTGTTTGTTTTGTTTTGCTTGAGGACTAGCAAAAGCTAAGTGTGGGGGAATTTGATAGGAGCATATTTATGCTACTTAGTTAGTGTGTTTCCTTGCATTTGCTTAGCTATTTGTTGTTTAGTATAGTGTTTAAAGTCATTTTCGTGTGTTTTTAGGTCCAAGAAGCAAAGTTGGCAAAAAGATGCATTTTGGAGCATTTTAGAGCAAATCTGGGCTTGGAATGGATAGCACAAGCAATGGGCGTGAAGATGGACGAATTTGGAGTTTAAATGGAGTTGGGAATATGTTTCAAGGTTGGAGAAATAAATTCAAATCATTGAAGATAAGGAATCAGCTCAAAAGAAGGAGGATTATCCAAAACATTATCCAAACAACCTTATCTTATCTTATCTTATCCAATCCTTATCTTATCTTAACAAACCTTATCCTATCCTAATCCTTTTCTAATTCAATTCCTGGTACAATGAGGGTTTATTTTCTGATTGGGGGACATTTAAATTAAGTTTCTAGAAACCCTAAGCCTTGCCGCACCTAGCTTTCCAGAAAACCTGATTTCCTTGCCTTGCAAGGCTTTCTAGAAGCCTTATCCCTCCTTATCTAAATCTGCCGCACCTTAGGCCCTTTCCTATTGGAAATCTGATTGTTTTGAGCCTATTTCTGGATGGATTTGGTTTTCTAGAAGTCCCAATCTGATTCACTTAGGGTTTTTGGTGCCTATATATATTAAAACACCCTTTGCCGTGCATACCACCCTCCATACACAACCATTCACGCCAGAAATCATCCACCACCCCCTGCCGTGCCATATCATCCACACAAACCCAGAAAACCCCTCTTGTGCCGCAGCTATTCAAGGAAGGAAGGAGAAGGTGCCACTCTAAGTCGTGACTATTGCTGGAGCGTTCTTAGGTGTTGTCTATCCTTGTTCTCAATGTTTCAATTTAGTTTTCTTTGTTTAATTGCTGTCATGAGGAACTAAACCCCTATTAGTTAGAGGGGGAATTTGAAGCCATGAATATATGTTTCTTATGATTTGATTCACTCCAGTTACGATTTCATAAATTATGAATGTGGTTTACTTTTCTGTGCTTATTAAGAACTTGTTTATGTATGTGGGTTGGGGGTCGACACTTGATTTGCATGCATGAATTTGATGCTAGAATATAAGGGAATTTCACCTAATCGTTATGAACTTATATTCACAA
This sequence comes from Heteromeles arbutifolia, assembly GCA_024362995.1. Taxonomy (NCBI): domain Eukaryota; kingdom Viridiplantae; phylum Streptophyta; class Magnoliopsida; order Rosales; family Rosaceae; genus Heteromeles; species Heteromeles arbutifolia. Next base: position 23,687,076 of record JANCRC010000011.1, on the reverse strand, counting down.
GTAGTAAAGGTTGCTAGTCACAATCATGTTAAGTAAACCCTAGGCTGGATTAACATGCGTCTTCCATAGTTATGAATGCCTTGTCAATGTTTATGATTTCCATGGAACTTAATGATCTTTGATATGTATCTCTATCATGCGTATTCCATAGTTAGGGAACTTGATAAGAATAATTTGGTTGTGATGCGTTATCCATTCAATTCAATGAACTTAGGGAAATCTGGGAATTAATTAGTTCAATACAATTAATTCGGAACATTGTCATTCATAGTTTATCGAAAGAGTAACTGGGAATCAAGTTGTATGCATATGTTTATGTGTGGATAAGGATCCCTCTAACTATCCTTTCACCCTTTTCAATTCACAAAATTCGTTTTTTATAAAGTGTTTTATGCAAAGTTTCTGTTTTAGTTTTAAATTCGTCAAAAACAATCTCCCTTTCATTTAAACTTGTTTTTAGAGTCAAAACCTGTTTTCTCTTAGTTGTTTGAGTCTTTTAAGTTCTATTTTCGTCAAAATCACTTGTTAGGTCTAGATTTGAGTTTTTTTTATTGTTTCTTGCTGTTTTTAGTGTTTTAAGTTAGTTTTCATACTTTCATCCATGTTTATAACTCTCTTTAACAGTCATGTAATTAAAAACCAAATCCTCATCATTGTGTTGGAAGGTACCTAAGACACAAACACACAAAAACAACTCTTTTTGGGTTTTTCAAAACAATTTTTCAAATTTTTATGAGATTTTCGGATTTTTAAGTCAAGACACACTAAAACACTCCAAAACAGCTTAAAAACACTTAAAAACAGTGAGAAACAACTTAAGAAGTAATGGGTGATAAAATCTCACGAATTTGCAGCAAAAACACTTTGTTACCCCCCCACACTTAAATCAAACATTGTCCTCAATGTTTCAAGCATAAACTCACACAAAAACAAACAAACTAACAAACAAACACACTCAACATGGCAGAAAAGCAACAACAACAAAGAGAAGGGTTTAGGAACGCAAATCTGGAATTGGAGTGATCCCTAGGTCTTCCTTTGTTGAATGCATGGGTTGCCTCCCAAGTAGCGCTTGCTTTAACGTCTTGCAGCAGGATGAAAAACTCAGTCACTCCCTATTGGAGCCCACGGCTTGGAGAGAGATCTCCTCCACAACCTGCCCCACGGCACTCTCATAGTTATGGCTTCAATCGATGTCCGTTTACCTTGAATTCTTGTCCATTCCTTAAGCTTTGGACTTGAACTGCACCATATGGAAAAACATTAGTAACAACAAAAGGTCCAATCCACTTAGACCATAACTTACCAGGGAATAAACGTAAACGGGAGTTGAAAAGCAACACTTTCTGCCCAATGGAGAATGTTTTGCCTCGAATCATCTTGTCATGAAACGCCTTTGTTTTCTCCTTGTAAATCCGGGCATTCTCATATGCTTCGTTCCTTAGCTCCTCAAGTTCATTCAATTGGAGCTTCCTATGCATTCCAGCAGCATCTAAGTCCAAATTGAATGTTTTCACAGCCTGATAGGAGCATATTTATGCGACTTTGTTAGCTTGTTTCCTTGCATTTTCTTAGTTAGTTTCTACTTATTTAAGTGTTTTAAGCAATTTTCATGTATTTGTAGGTTCAAATGACAAAGTTGGCAAGAAAGTGCAATTTGGAGCATTTTAGAGCAATTTTGGGCTTGGAATGGATATCACAAGATTGGAGCAAGATGGATGGACGAATTTGAAGTTCACGAGAGGCTAGGAATGTGCAAAAGAGTTGAAGAAATAAATCTATGTCAAAGAAGATAAGGAATCAGCTACAAAGAAGGAGAATTATCCAAAACCTTATCCAACCTTATCTTATCCAAACTAACCTTATCTTATCTTATCCTAATCCTTTCCTAACTTAATTCCTGTTGCAAAAGGGTTTTAATTTCAGTTTAGGAGACATAAAAACCTGATTTCTAGGAACCTTATCCTCTCCTACAAAGGTGCCGCACCCTTGTCCTTGATCCCTTGGGTTTTTGACCTTCTAGATGTCCTATTTCCTGCTGGGATTACATAACCTTTTGCCCTTAGGATTGTGTTATTATTTTCCTACAGAAACTACATTTTGCAATCCTTGTCCTACACTAAATGTTTGTGCCGCACCTCCCCCTATAAATACACTATTTTGCTGCACCATTCAGACCACCACCCTCTACCATAACTCACCTACATCCATCCACCACCATTCACCACACACTCTTGTGCCGCAGCTTTGCAAAGGAAGGAAGGAAGAAATCTGGAGCGTTTCTAGGTGTTTTCTATCTTTGTCTCAATGTTTAATTTAAGTTTTCTTTGTTTGCTTGTGGACATGAGGTACTAATTTCTTTATAGTTAGAGGTGAATTTGAAGCCATGATTATATGTTATATATGAATTGATTACGTCCAGTTATTGTTTCTTAAGACTAGAATGTGATTTGCTTAACTGAGTTATTAAAACCTGTTTGTGTGTGTTAATTGGGGGTCGACACTTAATTTGCACGCATGAATTTGATGCTAGAGTATAAGGGAGTTTCACCTAATCATTATGAACTTATATTCACAAGTAGTAAAGGTTGCTAGTCACAATCATGTTAAGTAAGTCCTAGTCAAGAGTATCATGCTGTCATAGTTACGAATGCCTCGTCAACACTTATGATTTTCAAAGAACTTAATGACCTTTGATATGTTTTCTATCATGCTGACATAGTTAGGAGACTTGATAAGGATAATTTGGTTGTAATGCGTCTTTCATTCAATTCAATGAACTAAGGAAAATCTGACGGTTAATTTGTGCAGTCACAGTTAACTTGGGGTGTTGTCATTCATGTCTAAAGGAATAATAACTGGAAATTGGTTCATATGCATATATCATGTGTGGAGAAGGACCCTCTAACTAGCCTTTCACCCATCCAAAGCACCCAATTTCGTACCTTTGTTACTTTGTTTCTTTAATTTGCTTAGTTTTAGTTAATTTCGTCAAAAACCCAATCCCCTTTACTTTTTTGTGTCAACTGAGTTAGAATCTGTTTAATTTTGTGTCTTTTAGCATTTTGAGTCAAGTCAAAGTTAGAATTCATCCAAATAACTCCCTAGAGTCTGTTTTGAGTCTAGTTGTTAGTTTTGTGCTGTTTTGAGTTGTTTTAAGTCTTTAGAGTCTAGTTAAGTGTTTTTAAGTTTAGTTTTGTGTTTTTGAGTCAGATTTGCGTAGAATAGCATCCCTTCTAATCCCCGGCTAGAACGATCCCTACTTACACATACTACATTGATAGGGTTTGAGTTTGAGTGCAATTTAATTTAAATGTTTTCACAGCCCAATGTGCCTTGTGCTCTAGTTCCACAGGTAGATGACACGGCTTGCCATAGATTAGCCGAAATGGAGACATCCCTAGAGGTGTTTTGTAGGCAGTTCGATACGCCCACAATGCATCTGATTGGAGCATATTTATGCGACTTAGTTAGCTTGTTTTCATGCATTTACGTTGTTAGTTCTTAGTTAATTTTGTATTTTAAGCTATTTTCGTGTATTTGTAGGTTTAAAGTGTCAAGATGGCAAAAAGAAGCAATTTGGAGCATTCTAGAGCATTTTTGGGCCAAGATTGGGTAGTGCAAGCATGGAGGCAAGTTGATGGACGAAATTGAAGATACAAAGGCTTGAAATCAGCTAAAAAGAGGGAAGAAAGAAGTCAAAGATAAAGAAGATAAGGAATCAGCTCAAAAGAAGGAGAATTATCCAAAACATTATCCAAACAACCTTATCTTATCTTATCTTACCCAATCCTTACCTGTTTTCTTCAGTTTAGGGGACTTAAAACCTGATTTCTAGAAGTCCTATCCATTCCCCTACAAAAGTGGCGCCCCAAACTCTTCTAGAAACCCCAAAATCTGCCACAAAACACATTCTTTCTAGAACCCTATAAATCTGGCGTCTCCCTCCTTTCTAGAAGGCCTTTGCCTTGCCTTGCACTCAATTCCCTGCCTTATCCAAGCCATGCCGTGCATCCCTATCCCTTTCCCTCTCAGATTCTGATTTGTTAGCCTATTTTCTTGTGGATTTGGGTTCTACAAATCCTTCTCAGAAATCAATTGGGCCATAATCCTTTTTCCTACATATTCTGCCGCACCTAGGGTCCTAATCCCTTGCTTATGCTGAGTCCAAGTCCTAAACTGATTCCCCTAGGGTTTGCCATGCTATATATACATATTTCCAAGCCTTGCCGCAGACCACCACCCATCCATACGAATTCTACACCCCCATATACATTCAGAAATCCATATTTTGCTGCAGAGAAGGGAAGACCCTGCCGTGGCTTCCATTGGAGAAGGAGGAGTTCTTTCTTCTCTTGTTTCGTTTCTATGTTTAATTTAACTTGCTTTTCAATTATGTTGAACATGTGGAACTAATTTCGTTTTAGTTAGAGGTGGATTCAAAGCCATGGACATATGTTTGATATGAATTGATTACCTTCAGTTATTGTTTCATAAATTATGAATGTGATTTACTTATCTGTTTTATGAAGAACTTGTTCTTGTGTGTTGATTAAGGAGGCCTACTTAGTTTACATGCATGAATTTGATGCTAGGATATAAGGGAATTTCACCTAATCGTTATGAACTTATATTCACAAGTAGTAAAGATTGCTAGTCACAATTGTGTTAAGTAAATCCTAGGCAAGAGTAACATGCGTATTCCATAGTTATGAATGCCTTGTCAATGTTTATGATTTCCATGGAACTTAATGATCTTTGATATGTATCTCTATCATGCGTATTCCATAGTTAGGGGACTTGATAAGAATAATTTGGTTGTGATGCGTTATCCATTCAATTCAATGAACTTAGGGAAATCTGGGAATTAATTAGTGCAATACAATTAATTCGAAGCATTGTCATTCATGGTTTATCGAAAGAATAACTGGAAATCAATTCGTATGCATATGTTCATGTGTGGAGAAGAACCCTCTAACTAGTTTTCACCCCTGAATTCACCTTTATCTCTTTCAATTTACTTTGTTTGCTTAAATCTGCTTAGTTTTGCTTAAATCGTCCAAAAAACCCCCTAGTTCTTAATTGAGTCTTAGTTTGTTTAAATTCGTCCAAATCTGTCCCCTTTTAGTGTTTTGAGTCTAACTAGTCCAAAAGTCATCCAATTCACCCCTTAGAACCTGTTTTGAGTCTGTTTAAGTTAGTTTTGTTGTTTTGAGTCTATTTAGCCTGTTTTGAGTCTCTAGTGTCTAGAATCTGCCTAGTTGAGTTTTATTTGTTGTTTTAAGTTTGTTTTGTGTTATTTGAGTCAAGTTAGGTTGTTTTAGGTTGTCTAGAGTTAAAATTCGTTCAGATTGACCCATAGTACCTGTTTTCATTGTCTAGAGTCCAGTTTTAGTGTTTTAGAGTTTAATTTGTATAGATTAGCATCCCTTCTAATCCCCGGCCTTAAACAAGCCCTACTTTCATATACTACGTCGATAGGGTTTTAATTTGAGTGTCAAGTAATTCTCACATCAAATTTTGGCGCCGTTGCCGGGGATTAGCAAACTTGCTAATCTCCCTATTTTCTGCCGTGTGTCTTAGTTGTTTTTGTTTTTCTTTGTTTTCTGATTTTTTTTGCTTTCTTTGTTGTAGGTACTAGTTCTAGCTCTGAATCTGAATTTGAAGAACAAGAAGAGAAAGAACAAGCCATGGCTGTGGACAATCGTACAATCAAAGAGCTTTCAGCCTCAGGACTTGACAATGCCGTGCCTCTATGCATCCAATACCCTGCGGCAAGTCAGGGAAAGACCGATGAGTTTGAATTGAAGTCAAGCTTGTTGCACGACATCCCCAAATTCCACGGGTTGTCCATGGAAGATCCGAACAAACACTTGAAAGAATTCGAAGTGGTGTGTTCAAGCATGACCCCCGTCAATGTCGATGGGAGTATTTTGAAGATGAAGGCCTTTCCCTTTTCTCTCTTGGAAAAGGCGAAGGATTGGTTGTATGAATTGGCTCCCGGAACTGTCACATCGTGGGAGAGCATGAAACGGGCTTTCTTGGAGAAGTTTTTCCCAACTTCTCGAGTCATCACCATACGAAAAAGGATAAGTGGAATTCAGCAAGAAGAATGTGAGTCTTTTCCTACGTATTACGAACGTTTTAAATCTCTTGTTGCTTCATGTCCACAGCATCAGATGAAGGAGGAACTTCTCCTACAATACTTCTACGAGGGACTTCTACCAATCGAACGTCAAATGTTAGATGCCTCAGCGGGAGGAGCCTTGGTGGACAAGACCCCTACGGCTGCAAAGACCTTGATTGCTAATCGAGCGTTGAACGCTCAACAATACGAAGGTGTTGGACAAAGGAGCATTCCACGGCAACACCAAGTGAATGAGGTAAGTGCTATAACCGAACTTCAAAATCAAATGGCTAACCTTACCACTCTTCTTTCTCAGGTTGTTGAAGGACCAAAAGTGCAAACCGTGGCTTCTTGTGGCGTGTGCTCCATGCAAGGACATCCCACGGATAAGTGCCCGCAATTGATAGAGAATGGAGGGTGGGAGACACTCAATGCCGTGGGTTTTGGGAATCAATACCAAAACCGTGGTGACCCCTTTTCCAATACATACAATCCGGGATGGAGAGATCATCCAAACTTCAAGTGGAGGGACTCTCAACAAGCACAGCAACAAGGCGAATTTAGACAGCCCCCTGGGATGTTTCCAAGGCCGTATGCAGCCACACAACCTCAACCAATTTCGGCCCAAACCAATTCAGGTTCGTTGTTAGATAATGATAAAATTCTTCAAGTACTAACCTCTTTGACGCAGGACATACAGAGCATAAAGAATCAAGCTAAAGAGGTGGCCGAATTGAAGAAACAAATGGGGTAAATGGCTGAATTCATGGGCCAATTCAGAGAACAAGGCAGATTGCCTAGTTCAACCGTTGTTAATCCCAAAGGAGGATTTGAAACCGCCCAAGCAATCACGTTGAGAAGTGGTAAGCAGGTTGGAACTGATTCACAACCATCTAGATCAAGTCAAGAAGAGGACACGAAGCTGCAATTGGAGGAGGATGAATCACCCAAACCCACGGCAAGGAAAGAGACATCTTTGCTGCAGCCAATTCCCACTTCTAAACCATCCCCAACCATCAAGGTAAGTTCCAATATGAATTCTTCTAGCTCTACTCCACTAATTGTGCCCTTTCCTGGCAGGTTGCGGCAATCAAAGAAAGAGGATGCTGAAAAAGACATTTTAGAGACATTCTGGAAAGTTCAAGTCAATATCCCACTCCTTGATGCAATAAAGCAGGTCCCAAGGTATGCTAAGTTTTTGAAAGAGCTTTGTACAACAAGGAGAAGGATTTCTAACAAAGAAGTGGTTCAAGTAAGTGAGAATGTCTCTGCTGTTTTACAAAGGAAATTACCCCCTAAATGCAAAGATCCGGGTAGTTTTACAATTCCTTGTGTTATTGGAAATACTCGTTTTGAATCTGCCATGTTAGACTTAGGTGCATCTATAAATGTCATGCCATATTCTGTTTATGCATCTATGAATCTAGGAGAGCTTAAAAATGATGGTGTTATTATCCAATTAGCCGATCGATCTAATGCATACCCAAAAGGAGTTTTGGAAGATGTTTTGGTGCAGGTAGACCACTTGATTTTTTTTGCAGATTTCTATGTGCTTGACATGGAGGATTCAGACCATTCCCATCCATTACCACTCTTACTTGGCCGACCATTCATGAAAACAGCCCAAACCAAGATTGATGTGGCCAAGGGAACGTTAACTATGAAGTTTGGTAGTGATAAGATTAAATTTAATGTTTCTAAGTCTGTTGAGAATCCTAACGTTGTTCGTTCTTGTTTTGCCATGGATAAAATAAAAAAGATAGGGCCGGACCGTTCAAGCACAAAGGATACATCAAGAACCATACAAAACGAGGGAATTGGAGTGGAGCACAAGGACCATACAGCCACTGCCCTCAAAATGCCCCAATTGGTCGAAAAAATCATGGGGAAGAATGTTCATAGTGCTGCCACTTCATTGCAGTACATTGGTAAGCCAACTATTCCAGATTTGATTCCCATTTCAACTAATAGGTTGTTACCTTGTATGGTGCAGATTCCCAATCAAATCCAAGCTGGTGGGCATGATTACATTGATTTTAGGATGTTCAATGCCACAATCCGGAAGGATCACTATCCCTTACCATTCAAAGATCCAATGCACGAGCTGTTTGAGGAGCATGTGGTGGAAGAACTACCTCTGCATGCCGTGGGTACCATGGGAACTTAAATGGAAGAATCGTCCGGCTGGAAGACGTTAAAGCAAGCGCTTCTTGGGAGGCAACCCATGTGTTCAAACAAGAGAACGATGGAATTCTAGCTCCAAAACCAGATTTGCGTTCTTACACTCTCTCTTTATTGCTTCTACTTTGCCATCTTTGTTATGTTAGTTAGTTGTGTTATTTGCTTGCTTTTGTGTGAGTTTATGCTTGAAACATTGAGGACAATGTTTGATTTAAGTGTGGGGGGGTAACAAAGTGTTTTTGCATGAAATTCGTGGGTTTTTATCACCTATCACTTTGAATGTTGTTTTCAGTGTTTTTAAGTGTTTTTAAGCTGTTTTGGAGTCTTTTACTGTGTTTTGACAAGAAAATCCGAAAATACCATAAAAATTTGAAAAATTGTTTTGAAAAACCCAAAAAGAGTTGTTTTTGTGTGTTTGTTTGTGTCTTAGGGTACCTTCCAACACAATGATGAGGATTCGGTTTTTAATTGCATGACTATTGAGGAAAGTTATAAACATGGATGGAGGTTTGAATTGCTCTCTGGTTTATGCTTGATTATGGTTATAGTTCATGAATTCATGTTTAATCAAAAAGAGAAAAAAATCAGTTTTTGTAACATGCTTGAAGGAAGGAACTCATACTAACACTACAACCCTGAGAGACTTGAGCTTAAAACGTTCTTTGGAGAGTTAAAAATCTGTGCATTTGTTGTTTTCTAAAGTCGTTGCATGATCTCATTATTCTTTGCTTGGTTGCTACTTAGAAGGCGTTTCATCATTTAGTTCCAAATACTAGAACTCATACCCGTTTCATTCAAAGCATGAAATTGATTAGCATAACACATAAACAAGATGAAGTTGTGTAGTGAACCAGTGCCAAATAGCCGAACCTCCCTATGTTATTTGTCCTGTAGGTTTAACCCTTTTGAGCCTTGTTTAGCCTATGTTCTTTGTTTACCCACATTATCCCTACCTAGCCTAGATTAGGACCATCCTTACCCTTGTTCTTAAGGCATAGCTAAGCATGACTTAGAGTGAATTCCCTTTGTTCGTTATTGGGCAGCAAACAAGTGTGGGGGAAAGAAAGTTGTGCGTTTATATGTGCCAAATTCGTGCAAAAGAAAAAGAAGAAAAGTTTGTGAAAAAAAAGTATGAAAAGTGCTCAAAATAAGTGAGAATAAGCTCACAAATGTTGGATGTTGAAGAAAGGTCCAAAAAGTTGAAGTTGGCCCTAAATATGTGTGATCTTCCCCTTATGTATCAAAGTGTGCGGCTGCATTCAAGAAAGGGAGTTCTAAGTTCTAAGTGTCATATTCATTACTTTGCTTGCTTTTGCTTTAAGAACGTTTGTTTTCCTTACGTTTCTTTGTTAGCCAATACCCTTAGCCCCGTTACAACCCTATACTTCAATCTTGAGTGTTGTGTGTTTCAATATGTGGAGTTTGGGATTGGTACGAGCGTATGGTATCCCTGGTTCTCGCATCTAAGTAGTAGCATTCCATTCATGAGATCATATATATACATGCTTAATAGCTCCAGAAATTGCTTTCTTTGTTATAAACATATGTGAGTGTTCGTTTGCAGGTTTACATCAATCTTCTCACATATACTTAGTATAGGGAGTGTAGTTAGACAATCTGAGTGAAAATAAGAGTGTACCTAGTGAGGAATTGAGTGAATTCTCTAAGGCATGTTACAACGTTCAAAACATTGTTTTAATTGGTTAGATGAGAGCTAATGGATGGTGACTGTGGTTAAGTATGTACTAAAGGGTGGGGAAGACTAAAAGCTATGGTTATGATGATCTTAAATATGTCATGTATGTTGGAAATCCCTGAGGTGAAAGTTGGAAGGTCTAGTTTGTTTCGTTTGTTTTGTTTCGTTTTGCTTGAGGACTAGCAAAAGCTAAGTGTGGGGGAATTTGATTGGAGCATATTTATGCGACTTAGTTAGCTTGTTTTCATGCATTTACGTTGTTAGTTCTTAGTTAATTTTGTATTTTAAGCTATTTTCGTGTATTTGTAGGTTTAAAGTGTCAAGATGGCAAAAAGAATCAATTTGGAGCATTCTAGAGCATTTTTGGGCCAAGATTGGGTAGTGCAAGCATGGAGGCAAGTTGATGGACGAAATTGAAGATACAAAGGCTTGAAATCAGCTAAAAAGAGGGAAGAAAGAAGTCAAAGATAAAGAAGATAAGGAATCAGCTCAAAAGAAGGAGAATTATCCAAAACATTATCCAAACAACCTTATCTTATCTTATCTTACCCAATCCTTACCTGTTTTCTTCAGTTTAGGGGACTTAAAACCTGATTTCTAGAAGTCCTATCCATTCCCCTACAAAAGTGGCGCCCCAAACTCTTCTAGAAACCCCAAAATCTGCCACAAAACACATTCTTTCTAGAACCCTATAAATCTGGCGTCTCCCTCCTTTCTAGAAGGCCTTTGCCTTGCCTTGCACTCAATTCCCTGCCTTATCCAAGCCATGCCGTGCATCCCTATCCCTTTCCCTCTCAGATTCTGATTTGTTAGCCTATTTTCTTGTGGATTTGGGTTCTACAAATCCTTCTCAGAAATCAATTGGGCCATAATCCTTTTTCCTACATATTCTGCCGCACCTAGGGTCCTAATCCCTTGCTTATGCTGAGTCCAAGTCCTAAACTGATTCCCCTAGGGTTTGCCATGCTATATATACATATTTCCAAGCCTTGCCGCAGACCACCACCCATCCATACGAATTCTACACCCCCATATACATTCAGAAATCCATATTTTGCTGCAGAGAAGGGAAGACCCTGCCGTGGCTTCCATTGGAGAAGGAGGAGTTCTTTCTTCTCTTGTTTTGTTTCTATGTTTAATTTAACTTGCTTTTCAATTATGTTGAACATGTGGAACTAATTTCGTTTTAGTTAGACGTGGATTCAAAGCCATGGACATATGTTTGATATGAATTGATTACCTTCAGTTATTGTTTCATAAATTATGAATGTGATTTACTTATCTGTTTTATGAAGAACTTGTTCTTGTGTGTTGATTAAGGAGGCCTACTTAGTTTACATGCATGAATTTGATGCTAGGATATAAGGGAATTTCACCTAATCGTTATGAACTTATATTCACAAGTAGTAAAGATTGCTAGTCACAATTGTGTTAAGTAAATCCTAGGCAAGAGTAACATGCGTATTCCATAGTTATGAATGCCTTGTCAATGTTTATGATTTCCATGGAACTTAATGATCTTTGATATGTATCTCTATCATGCGTATTCCATAGTTAGGGGACTTGATAAGAATAATTTGGTTGTGATGCGTTATCCATTCAATTCAATGAACTTAGGGAAATCTGGGAATTAATTAGTGCAATACAATTAATTCGAAGCATTGTCATTCATGGTTTATCGAAAGAATAACTGGAAATCAATTCGTATGCATATGTTCATGTGTGGAGAAGAACCCTCTAACTAGTTTTCACCCCTGAATTCACCTTTATCTCTTTCAATTTACTTTGTTTGCTTAAATCTGCTTAGTTTTGCTTAAATCGTCCAAAAAACCCCCTAGTTCTTAATTGAGTCTTAGTTTGTTTAAATTCGTCCAAATCTGTCCCCTTTTAGTGTTTTGAGTCTAACTAGTCCAAAAGTCATCCAATTCACCCCTTAGAACCTGTTTTGAGTCTGTTTAAGTTAGTTTGGTTGTTTTGAGTCTATTTAGCCTGTTTTGAGTCTCTAGTGTCTAGAATCTGCCTAGTTGAGTTTTATTTGTTGTTTTAAGTTTGTTTTGTGTTATTTGAGTCAAGTTAGGTTGTTTTAGGTTGTCTAGAGTTAAAATTCGTTCAGATTGACCCATAGTACCTGTTTTCATTGTCTAGAGTCCAGTTTTAGTGTTTTAGAGTTTAATTTGTATAGATTAGCATCCCTTCTAATCCCCGGCCTTAAACGATCCCTACTTTCATATACTACGTCGATAGGGTTTTAATTTGAGTGTCAAGTAATTCTCACATCAGCATCGTCTAAACGCAAGCTCCATTCCTTCCGGGTTGGCCCAACAGTCTTCTCCAAGATTTGCTTGATTTCTCTATTCGAAACTTCGGCTTGGCCACTTGTTTGAGGATGATAAGGTGTCGAAACCTTATGCTTGACATTGTATTTCTTAAACAGGGCCTCAATGGTGCGATTGCAAAAATGTGACCCTCCATCATTGATGAAGACCCGTGGCATCCCAAATCTAGAGAAAATGTTAGTTTTGTTGAAATCTGCAACCACTCTAGAATCGTTAGTACGGGTAGCCTGTGCTTCTACCCATTTGGAAACATAATCAACTGCAAGCAAGATATAAGTGAAACCATATGAAGAAGGAAAGGGACCCATGAAATCAATACCCCAAACATCAAAAATTTCAACATTGAAGATAGGGTTTTGCGGCATTTGATCACTGGCACCTATGCTACCTGTTCTTTCACATCGATCACATGTTAAACAAAACATTCAAGCATCTTTAAACAATGTAGGCCAATAAAAACCACACTCTAACACCTTGAGGGCTGTTCTTTGGGTGCCAAAATGACCTCCACATTCATAAGAGTGGCAAAAGGCCAAAATAGAATTAAACTCAAAATTATGCACACATCGTTGAACAATCTGATCTGGGCAATACTTCCACAAATATAGATCATCCCACACATAAAATCGTGCATCATTCTTAAGTTTGTCACGTTGGGGTTTAGTGAAAGTGGTTGGAAAATGTTTAGTTACCAAGTAGTTCATCAAATCTGTGTACCATGGTTCACTTACCTCGATGGACAACAATTGCTCATCCGGGAATGTCTCTGAAATAGGGAGAGAGTCCTCTTCATGCACCATACGGCTCAGGTGGTCAGCTACCAAGTTTTCTTGTCCCGAATTTCAATGTCGAATTCTTGTAGCAGGAGCATCCAACGAATCTGCCTTGGTTTGGCCTCCTTCTTGGGGAGAAGATACTTCAAGGCTGCATGGTCAGAATATACAATCACTTTAGTGCCAATTAAGTATGAACGAAATTTATCTAAAGCAAAGACAACGGCAAGAAGTTCTTTTTCCGTTGTAGAATAGTTTAATTGAGCATCATTCAATGTCCGTGAGGCATAGTAGATGACATGCGGCCTCTTGTCCTTCCTTTGTCCTAAAACAGCCCCTACAGCATAATCGGATGCGTCACACATGAGCTCGAAAGGAAGACTCCAATCAGGTGGAACAATAATTGGGGCTGTGGTCAGCAACTCCTTGAGTTGTGTGAAGGATGCCGTGCACTCCTCATTGAAATCAAACGCCACATCTTTTTGAAGGAGTCGGCGAAGAGGTTGGGAAACCTTTGAGAAATCTTTGATGAATCGTCGATAGAAACCTGCATGTCCAAGAAAAGAACGAACCTCTCTAATCGAAGTAGGAGAGGGCAAGTGACGTACAAGATCTATCTTTGACTTATCAACCTCAATACCATTTTCAGAGATGATATGACCTAAAACTATGCCTTGTTTAACCATAAAATGACACTTTTCCCAATTGAGAACAAGGTTAGTTTCAATGCATCGTTTTAAGATCAAACTGAGATTATGCAAACATCCATCAAATGAATCACCAAAGACGCTGAAATCATCCATAAAAACTTCAATAATTTTCTCAACATAATCTGAAAATATGCTCATCATGCATCTTTGAAATGTGGCAGGTGCATTGCATAAACCAAATGGCATGCGACGATAAGCAAATGTACCAAATGGGCATGTGAAAGTGGTTTTTTCTTGGTCCTCAGGTGCTATGATAATTTGATTGTAACCAGAATAACCATCAAGAAAACAATAGAATGCATAACCTGCTAACCTTTCAAGCATTTGATCAATGAATGGCAAAGGGAAGTGATCCTTCCTTGTGGTGGCGTTGAGCTTCCTATAATCGATACAAACCCTCCAACCTATTTGGATTCGAGTAGGCACAAGCTCATTCTCTTCATTCTTCACAACTGTCACTCCGGACTTCTTAGGGACCACTTGGACTAGAGAGACCCAACGGCTATCAGAAATTGGGTAGATCACTCCACAATCTAAGAGCTTGATGATTTCCTTCTTCACAACGTCCATCATGGGTGGATTGAGTTGACGTTGTGCTTCTCTAGATGGTTTGGCGCCTTCTTCCAATAGTATTCGATGCATGCAAGTGGTTGGGCAAATTCCCTTTATATCTGCCAATGTCCACCTAATGGCAGTTTTGTATTCCCGAAGTACTCTCGCCAACTTGTCCTCCTCTTGTGCCGTGAGTGAAGAAGAGATGATGATGGGCAGCATCTCTTGTTCTCCCAAAAACACATACTTCAAATGGCTAGGCAATGGTTTAAGCTCTAGGGAAGGTGGCTGGATTATGGAAGGAAGCAACTTGTTAGTCGAAACGGAAAGTCAAGTTTGGTTAGGAAACTTACCAATATGTTCTGGATTTGACTTGAGGGCAACAACTATTTCCACCAATTCCTCTTGAATAGGCACAGCAAGGTTGTCCTTGTTGTTGCTGTGGGTATGCCTAAGTGCCAACCCTTCGTTTTTTAGTCCAATGCTTTGTGTGAGGGTCTGTTCAAGTGCATCCTCACTCAAATTGTCAAGGAATTCCTGCGCAAAAGAGTCAATGATATCAATAGAGAAACAAGAGTGATTATCATGAGGATATCTCATAGCATCATAAATATTGAAATCAATCACTTCCCCATCAAATTCCATGGTCAATGTTCCTTTAAATACGTCTATCTTTGTTCGGGCAGTCTTCATGAATGGTCGGCCAAGTAAGAGTGGTAATGGAGGAGAATGGTCCGAATCTTCCATTTCAAGCACGTAGAAGTCCGCCGGAAAGACTAGGTGATTCACCTGCACTAAAACATCCTCCAAAACGCCTTTTGGATATGCATTAGATCTATCGGCCAATTGAATAACTACTCCATCATTTTTCAATTCACCCAAGTTCATAGATGCATAGATTGAATAAGGCATGACATTTATTGATGCACCTAAGTCTAACATGGCAGATTCAAAATGAGTATTGCCAATAACACAAGGAATTGTAAAACTGCCAGGATCTTTGCATTTAGGAGGTAATTTTCTTTGCAAAATGGCTGAGACATTCTCACTTACTCTTACCACCTCTTTGTTCGAAGCCCTCTTTCTTGTAGTGCACAACTCCTTCAGAAACTTAGCATACTTGGGAACTTGTTTAATGGCATCTAGAAGTGGAATGTTGACTTGCACCTTCCTAAATGTATCCAAAATGTCCTTTTCGCTTTCCTCCTTCTTTGTTTGCATGAATCTGCGAGGAAAGGGTGCATTGGATGGAATAAGGTTAGAATTAACACAATTGGAACCCAACTTACCTGTGATGGCCGATTTAGGGTTGCAAGGAGTGCACGGCAAGGTTGTCTTCTTCCTTGCCGTGGGTGTGTGTTGGGCATCCTCATCTTGTTGCAGCTTATCATCCTCCGTTTGGGCAGATTTTGATGCTTGGGGGTCCGTTCCAACTTCTTTTCCACTTCTCAACAAAATGGCCTTGGCAGATTCAAATCCTTCCTTTGGATTCACAATGGTTGAGCTAGGAAGTTTGCCTTGTTCCCTGAATTGCCCTAGGAACTCTGAAATCTACCCCACTTGTTTCTCCAACTCATCTACCTTTTTGTCCCTAGTTTGCATACACTGGGCCATAGAAGTTAGTAATTGAAAAATCTGATCATTATCAACGGACGAACCTGATTTGGTTTGGGTAGGTTGTGCTTGGGGTTGTGTGGATGTGTATGGTTTTGAATAGAAACCCGGGGGCTGCTGCCTAAATGCACTTTGTTGTTGATTTTGTTGGGGTTCTCGCCATTTGAAATTTGGATGATCTCTCCAACCTGGATTGTATGTGTTAGAGAAAGGATCACTTCTTGGTTGTTGATTCCCAAAACCCATGGCATTGGCAGATTCCCACCCTCCATTCTCAATCAGTTGCGGGCACTTATCAGAGGGATGTCCTTGCATGGAACACACACCACAAACAACCACACTTTGTACTTTTGGTCCTTCCACAACCTGAGAAAGAATAGTGGTAAGATTAGCCATTTGATTTTGAAGTTCGGAAATAGCACTTACCTCATTCACTTGCTGTTGTTGCCGTGAGGTGCTTCTTTGTCCAACACCTTCATATTGTTGAGCGTTCAAAGCTCGATTAGCAATCAAGGTCTTGGCAGCCATGGGTGTTTTGTCCACCAAAGCTCCTCCCGCTGAGGCATCTAGCATTTGACGTTCAATGGAGAAGCTCCTCCTTCATTTGATGATGTGGACATGAAGCAACAAGAGTTTTAAAACGTTCATAATAAATGGAAAACTATTCACCTTCATTTTGCTGAATGCCACTAATCCTCTTGCGTAGAAGAATGACTCGAGAAGTTGGGAAAAACTTCTCTAAGAATGCCCGTTTCATGCTCTCCCAAGATGTGACAGTTCCAGGGGCTAATTCATACAACCAATCTTTAGCCTTTTCCAAGAGAGAAAAAGGAAAAGCCTTCATCTTCAATATGCTTCCATTGACATTGACAGGGGTCATGCTTGAACACACCACTTCGAACTCTTTCAAGTGCTTGTTTGGATCCTCCATGGACAGCCCATGGTACTTTGGAATGTGGTGCAACAAGCTAGACTTCAACTCAAACTCCTCAGTCTTGCCTTGAGCAGCCGTGGGGTATTGGATGCATAGGGGTGTGGCATTGTCCAATCCCGAGGCAGAAAGCTCCTTGATTGTTCGATCGTCCGCTGCCATGGCTAATGCTTCCTCTAAAATCTGAGCCGTGGCTTCCTCCTCCACTTGTACTTCGTCTTCTTCAAGATTTGGTGCAGGTTGAGATGATTGGGGCTCTTGTTGATTCTTATTTTTCCTCAAAGTCCTCTCAAAATCGTCGTCAAAGTCCAAAATATTCCTACGAACAGGTTGAGAGCTTCAAGTCATAAACTAGTACCTAAAAACAAGAGAACAAAACAAAGTCAGAAACTTAAACAAACTAAAAAAAATCAAACAGAAAGAAAAATCCAAGGGATTAGGAAAGTTGCTAATCCCCGGCAACGGCGCCAAAAATTTGATGTGATAAAAGTTAAGCACAGAAATTAAACCCTTTTGTTGTCAAATTGTAGTAAAGATGCAAGTAGGGATCGTTCTAGACCGGGGATTAGAAGGGCTTGCTAAAACCTCAAAACTGACTCAAAAACATTAAAACAAAGTTAAAAACGTTGAAAATACTCAAAAGACTCAAGACAAGTTCACAAGACTCAAAATAAGCTAAAAACACTCAAAACTGCCTAAAAACACTAACTAGGCAGTTTCTGACACTAAACACAATTTTGGACGAAAATAAGGTATTGGCTTGACTCAAAACACTTAAAAGCAGAAACAAAACAGATTTTCACCACTTTGAAACAAGAAAGTAAAAGGGGGTTTTGTTTTGGACGAATTTAAACTAACAAAACAGATTGTAAAACTAAACAGCTTTTAAACGAATTTGGGAACTTAGATGGATGAAAGGGCTAGCTAGAGGCTCTTTCTCCACACATGACATGTATGCAAACGACTCGATTTCCAGTTACTCCTTCATTGAATTATGAACGACAATGCCCCAAATTAACCGTGACATCACTAGTTAACCCTCAGATTTTCCTTGTATTATTGGATTGGATGACATCATTCGACAACCCATGAATGCGATTCACTTATCTGTTTGATTAAAACTTATTCTTGTATTTGGGTTAAGGGTGCACACTTAGTTTACATGCATGAATCTGATGCTACAATATAAGGGAATTTCACCTAATTGTTATGAACTTATATTTATGAGCAGTAAAGGTTGCTAGTCACAATCATGTTAAGTGAATCCATGGCAGGAGTATCGTCATGCTTTTCATAGTTACGAATGCCTTGTCAATGCTTATGATTTTCATAGAACTTAATGATCTTTGAATGTATCTCTATTATGCGTATTCCATGTAGGGAACTTGATAAGAATAATTTGATTGTCGATGCGTTATCCATCCAATTCAACGAATTAAGGAAAATCTGAAAGTTGATTTGTGCATTCACGATTAATTTGGGGCATTGTCATTCATGGTTTAAAGAATCAATACTGGAAATCAATTTGTATGCATATGTTTCATGTGTGGAGAAGGATCCTCTAACTAGCTTTTTACCCTTGAATTCACCTTAATTTCGTTTTAACTTACTTTGTTTGCTGCAATTTACTTAGTTTTGTCAAATTCGTCCAAAAACCCCCTCAGTTCTTATTTGTGTTTTAGTTTTGTCAAATTCGTCCAAATATGTCCCCTTTCAGTGTTTTGAGTCTTACTAGTCTAGAATTTGTCCAATTCACTCTCTAGTATCTGTTTTGAGTCTATTTAGCTTAGTTTGTGTGTTTTGAGTCAATTTGGTCAGTTTTGAGTCATAAGAGTCTAGTTTAATGTTTTAGAGTTTAAATTGTGTAGATTAGCATCCCTTCTAATCTCCAGCCTAAAACAATCCCTACTTTCATATACTACGTCGATAGGGTTTTAATTTGAGTGTCAAGTAATTTTCACATCAAATTTTGGCGCCGTTGCCGGGGATCTAGTTTCTGCCATGTGTTTTAGTTTGCTTTTGTTTTTGTTTTGCTTTGTTTCCTGAGTTTGTTTTGTTTTCTTTGTTTTAGGTACTAGTGTATGACTCGAAGTTCTCAACCCGTTCACGCACATATCTTGGATTTTAACGACGATTTTGAACGAGATTTGAGAAGGAAGAGGAAGCACCCAGAACCCAATCCACCTAGTGCTAGCTCTAGTTCTGAATCTGAGTTTGAAGAAGAGGAAGAACAAGCCATGGCTGTGGATAATCGTACAATCAAAGAACTTTCAGCCTCGGGATTGGACAATGTCGTGCCCTTATGCATTCAATATCCTGGGGCGGCTCAAGGCAAGACTGATGAGTTTGAATTGAAATCAAGCTTGTTGCGTCACATTCCTAAGTACCATGGGCTGTCCATGGAAGATCCAAACAAGCATTTGAAGGAATTTGAGGTGGTGTGCTCAAGCATGACACTAATCAACGTAGATGGGAATATTCTGAAGATGAAAGCCTTTATTCTCTCTATTTGAAAAGGCTAAGGATTGGTTTTTCGAATTGGCACCTGGAACGGTCACTTCTTGGGAAAGCATGAAAAGAGCATTTTTAGAGAAATTCTTCCCAACTTCGAGAGTTATTCTTTTGAGGAAGAGAATTAGTAGCATTGAACAAAGCCAAGGAGAATCTTTTCCAGCTTACTATGAACGTTTCAAGGCTCTAGTTGCATCGTGCCCTCAACATCAAATGAAGGAAGAACTTCTAAGTCAATATTTCTATGAAGGACTTCTTCCAATTGAGAGACAAATGCTTGATGCTTCAGCGGTTGGTGCCTTGGTTGACAAAACCCCGGTAGCTGCCAAGATCTTAATTGCAAACAGAGCCTTGAATGCACAACAATACGAAGGTGTTGGACAAAGGGACCCCCCACGGCAACAACAAGTGAATGAGGTAATTGCAATTTCTGAACTTCAATCTTAAATGGTTAATCTCACTGTTCTTTTGTCACAGGTTGTCGATGGATCCAAAATGCAAGGTCTGGCCATATGTGGAGTGTGCTCTATGCAGGGGTATCTCAATGATCAAGGCCCTCAATTGATAGAGAATAGAGGATGGGAAAGTGCCAATGTCGTGGGCTATCAAGGCCAAAATCAACCACAGAATGATCCATACTCCAATACTTACAATCCGCGTTGGAGAAATCACCCAAACTTCAAGTGGAGGGAGCCTCAACAACCTCAACAACAAGGTGGATTTAGACAACAAACTCTCGGGTTCTATCAAAGGCCATTCGAACCAATGCAACTTCAACCACAATCTGCTGAACCAAACTCATGTTCGCTATTTGATAATGATCAAGCTATTCAACTACTAACTTCTGTAGCGCAGGGATTACAAAATCAAAATAATCGAATAGCAAATCAAGACAAGGAGATGAGCGACATGAAGAAGCAAATAGGGCAGATTTCAGAGTTCCTTGGGCAGTTTCGAGAAGAAGGTAAACTTCCTAGTTCAACCATTGTGAATCCAAATGGAGGATTTGAAATCGCTAAAGCCATCATGTTGAGAAGTGGAAAAGAAGTTGGAATTGACCCACAACCATCCAAATCAAGCCAAAAAGAAGATGAAAAGTTGCTGATTGAAGAGAAGGAGCAAGACAAGCCCACGGCAAGGAAGGAACCATCCTTGCCGCAGCCCCCTAAGCCTTCCCACACTGTCCAATTCAGGTAAGGGTGGTTCAAATTTGACTCATTCTAACCTAATTCCACCAAATCTGCCTTTCCCTAGCAGGTTTATGCAAGCTAGGAACGAAGATAATGAACAAGACATTCTAGAGACCTTTAAGAAGGTGCATGTCAATATCCCGCTCCTTGATGCTATAAAGCAAATCCCGAAGTACGCTAAGTTTTTAAAGAAGCTATGTACAACAAGGAAACGGATTCGGGAGAAAGAGGTGGTACATGTAAGTGAGAATGTCTCTACAATGTTGCAAAGAAAGCTGCCAGCTAAATGCAAAGATCCAGGTAGTTTCACAATCCCTTATGTAATTGGTACTACAAGGTTGACCACGCTATGCTAGATTTAGGTGCATCAATAAATGTCATGCCATATTCCGTTTATGTATCCATGAATCTAGGGGAGCTTAAAAATGATGGTGTTATTATTCAATTAGCCGATCGATTTAATGCATATCCGAAAGGAGTTTTGGAAGATGTTTTGGTGCAGGTAGACCACTTGATTTTTCCTGCAGATTTCTATGTGCTTGATATGGAGGACTCAGCCCACTCTCCACCATCGCCACTCTTACTTGGACGACCTTTCATGAAAACTGCTCAAACCAAGATTGACGTGGCCAAGGGAGCAGTAACTATTGCGTTTGGTGGTGATATGATTAGTTTTAATATTTCTGAATCTGTTGAGAATACTAATGACGTTCGTTCTTGTTTTGTCATTGATGTAATAAAAAATAAAGGGCTGGAACATTCAGCACCAATCAAGAAGGATGCATTTCAAACCACCAACGAAGAGGGAATTGGAGTGAAGCACAAGGATTGCACGGCCACAACCCTCAAACCCCCAAATCTGCCCGAGAGCACCCCACATGCATTTGTTGATAGTGCTGCCACTTCATTGCAGTACATTGGTAAGCCACCTATTCCAATTTCGATTCCCATTTCAAGTAATAGGTTGTTACCTTGTATGGTGCAGGTCCCCAATCAAATACAAACTGGTGGGAATGATTACATTGACTTTAGAATGCTCAACACCCCAATCAGGAAGGATTACTATCCCCTTCCATTCATAGAGCCAATGTATGAGTATTTTGAGGAGCATGTCGTGGAGAATTTACCCCTCCATGCTGTTGGCCCTATTCAAGCTTAAAAGGAGGTATCGTCCGGCTGGAAGACGTTAAAGCAAGCGCTTCTTGGGAGGCAACCCATGTGTTCAAACGAGGAGAAGATGGAATTCGAGCTCCAAAAACCAGATTTGCGTTCTTTAACCCTTCTCTTTACTGCTTTTACTTTGCCATATTTGTCATGCTTGTAGTTGTGTTGTTTGCTTGCTTATGTGTGAGTCTATATCTAAAACATTGAGGACAATGTTTGGTTTATGTGTGGGGGGTAAATGATAGGAGCATATTTATGCGACTTAGTTAGCTTGTTTTCATGCATTTATGTTGTTAGCTCTTAGTTAAATTTGTATTTTAAGCTATTTTCCTGTGTTTGTAGGTTCTAAGTGTCAAGATGGCAAAAAGAAGCAATTTGGAGCATTCTAGAGCATTTTTGGGCCAAGATTGGGTAGTGCAATCATGGAGGCAAGTTGACGGACGAATTTGAAGATACAAAGCCTTGAAATCAGCTAAGAAGATGGAAGAAAGAAGTCAAAGATGAAGAAGATAAGGAATCAGCTATAAAGAAGGGGAATTATCCAAAACATTATCCAAACTACCTTATTTTATCCAAACCTTATCTTATCTTATCCTAATCTTATCCTACCTTGTTTTCAGCTACAAAAGAGATTTAATTTCAGTTTAGGAGACTTAAAACCTGATTCTAGAAGTCTTATCCCTTGTCCTATAAATCTGGCGCCTCCTTCCCTTCTAGAATCCTTTTTCCTTGCCTTGCAAGGCATTCCCTGCCTTATCCCTCTTTGCCGTGCATTCCCTATCCCTTTCCCTCTTGGATTCTGATTTGTTAGCCTATTTCCTTGTGGATTTGGGTTCTACAAATCCTTTTCAGAAATTAATTGGGCCATAATCCTTTTTCCTAATGGATTCACACATTCTGCCACACCTAGGGTCCTAATCCCTTGCTTATGCTAAGTCCAAGTCCTAAACTGATTTCCCTAGGGTTTGCCATGCTATATATACATATTTCCAAGCCTTGCTGCACACCACCACCCATCCATACGAATTCTACACATCTCAGCCATTTCAAACACCATTCACAAACCCTAAAACCACTTGTGCCGCAGCCTTGCAATGAGGAAGGAGAGGAGGAGCAGCTTTGGAGCGTGTTGCACCCAATCTGGAGTGCTGGGCGTTCTTAGGTGTTTTCTACCTTATGTTTTCGTTGATTAATTTAGTTTTCCTTTGTTTTGCTGTAATCATGAGAGGCTAAATTCGTTTTTAGCTAGAGGCTACTTTGAAACCATGATTTTGTGTGTGATATGACTTGATAAATTTCAGTTACAGATTCTTGAAGTATGAATGCAATTGGCTTAACTGTTTGAATTAGAACTTATTTCTGTTTGTTGGTTAAGGGTCGACACTTAATTGGCATGCATAAATTTGATGCTAGGATAGAAGTGAGTTTCACATAATCGTTACAAACTTATGTTCACAAGTAGTAAAGGTTGTTGGAACAATCGTGTTAAGTTCAATTCTTGGTGTGAGTAACATGATGTCATATTTATGAATGCCTCGTCAATGCTTATGATTCTCATTGAGCGTAATGATCTCTGATTGTGTCTCTATTATGATGTCATGTAGGGAAATTGATGAGAATAATTTGGTTGTAGATGAGTTGTCCGTCCAATTCAATGAAATTAGGAGAATCTGAGGATTAATTAGTGATTGACACGGTTAATCTGGGGCATTGTCATTCATAATTCAATGAAAACGTAACTGGAAATCAAGTTATATGCATATAAATCATGTGTGGATAAGGAAACCTCTAGCTAGTTCACCATCCATCCTAAAAACCCAATTTTGTCTAAATCTGCCTAGTTTAAAGTCTTTGTTTGTTTTAACTTAGTTTCACTATAAAACCAATCCCCCTTCACTTGTTTGAGTCTAATTAGTTAGAATCTGTTTTAGTTTGTGTTTTTGTGTGTTTTGAGTCAAGTTTAATTCAATTTTCGTCCAAAGTTATGTCTAGTGTCTAGAATCTGTCCAATTAGTGTTTTTAAGCAGTTTTGAGTATTTTGAACCTGTTTTGAGTCTTACTAGTCTATTTAGAGTCTTTTGAGTCTTGTTTTGCTTATTTGAGTCAGTTTGTGTTAGATTAGCAAGCCCTCCTAATCCCCGGTCCAGAACGATCCCTACTTGCGTTTATACTACAATTGATAACAAGAGGGTTTAATTTGTGTGCTTAACTTTAATCACATCAGTAAACAAAGTGTTTTTCATGAAAATTCGTACGATTTTGTCACCCATCACTTCTAAAGTTGTTTCTCACTGTTTTTAAGAGTTTTTAGTGTGTTTTGAAGTGTTTTTATGTGCCTTGAGCAGAAAATCCGAAAAAGAAAGAAAAAATTGAAAAAAGTTTGAAAAATACAAAAAGAGTTGTTTTTGTGTGTTTGTTTGTGTGTTAGGGTACCTTCCAACACAATGATGAGGATTTGGTTTTTAATTGCATGACTGTTAAAGAAAGTTACAAGCATGGATAGAAGTTTGATATGCTCTTTGGTTTATGCTTAATTGTAGTTGTTGTTTACGAATTCACATGTAATCACAAAGAAAAAAAATCAGTTTTTGTAACATGCTTGAAGGAAGTAACTCAAAATAACGCTACAACCCTGAGAGACTTGAGCTGATAGGAGCATATTTACATCACTTAGTTAGCTTGTTTCCTTGCATTTAGGTTGTTAGTTCTTAGTTATTTTAGTTTTTTTAAGCCATTTTCGTGTGTTTTCAAGTTTTAAGGGCTAAAGGAGCAAGAAAGTGCATTTTGGTGCCTTTTGGAGCAGTTTTGGGCTTGGAATGGATTGCACATGCTTGGAGCTAAGTGGATGGACGAAATTGAAGATCAAATGAGCTTAGGATTGAATGAAGAATGAAGAGTTCAAAATTGGAAGCCAAAGTTTCTAAAGTTGGAAGTTTCTATTCTTGGAGGTTTCCATTCTTGAAAGTTTCTATTCTTGGCTTAGAGTTTCCTAATCCTTCCGCACCTATGTTCCAGCCATAAAAGGGTTCCAAAACATGTTAGGTTGCCTCATTACATGTTTCTAGAAGTCCTAGAACCTTTCCCTAACCTTGCCGCATATCTCCTTTCTCTTTCTTTCAAAATCTGCCACATAATTGCCTTTCCCTTTCTTTCCACAACCTTGCCGCACAAGGGATCCTTTTCTTGCCTATTTTCTGCCCAAAAATACTTCCTCTTTCTCTTACAAATCAATGCCACACCTTCTTTCCCTTTCTCTCTTAATTTCTGACCTTTAAATCACATTCATTTTCTCTCCTACATATTCTGCCGAATTTCACATTCCTATTTCTCTTTAAATTCTGATTCTTTCTTACCTATTAAATTGTGGAACCATAATAGCTAAGTTATGAACCTTTCCTATTATTTTCTGATTGCCTTTCAACCCTAGCCCTATAAATAAAGCCATCCGCACCATTTAGTCTCTCTCTCTGGGCGCAGAACAGATTCTCTGCGTCCATTCCATCCACCTATCTACCTATCCATCCTCTACCACCCATTCTACACACCTTAACCCCTTGTGCCGCAGCTTTACAAAGGAAGAATGAAAGGATTAACTTGAAGCCGTGACTAGCCATTCAAGACGTTGGATTGCTGGAACGTTTCTAGGTGTAATCTATCTTTGTTTTCAATGTTTAATTTAATTTCTCTTTGTTTTGCTGTGAACATGAGGAGCTAAACCCTTTTGGCTAGGGGTGATTTCAAAGCCATGATTATGTGTGCAATTTGAGTTGATAAATTCCAGTTATGAATTCTTGAATCGTGAATGCAATTGGCTTAACTATTTGATTAAGAACTTATTTGTGTTTGTTGATTGAGGGTCGACACTTAATTGGCATGCATAAATATGATGCTAGAGTATAAGGGAGTTTCACATAATCGTTACAAACTTATATTCATATGTAGTGAAGGTTGCTAGTCACAATCGCGTTAAGTTCAATTCCTAGCATGAGTGACATGATGTCATAGTTGCAAGTGCTTTGTCAATGCTTATGATTTTCATTGAACGTAATGATCTTTGATTGTATCTCTATTATGATGTCATGTAGGGGACTTTTGAAGAATGCTTTGGGTAGTCGAATGATGTCATCCAATCCAATAATACAAGGAAAATCTGAGGGTTAACTAGTGATGTCACGATTAATTTGGGGCATTGTCGTTCATAATTCAATGAAGGAGTAACTGGAAATTGAGTCGTTTGCATACATGTCATGTGTGGAGAAAGAGCCTTTAGCTAGCCCATCATCCATCCAATTCACCAATTTCGTGCAAATCTGTTTAGTTTTAGTTTCTATTTTGTTTTTAGCTTAATTTCGTCCAAAACCCAATCCCCCTTTACCTTCTTGTGTTAGATTAGTTAGAAGTGTGTTTAACTCTGTCCAATTTAATGTTTTGAGTCTTATTAGTCTAGAATTCGTCCAAATCAGTCCCTAGTGTCTGTTTTGAGTCTTTTTGGTTGTTTTAAGCTGTTTTGAGTCTTTTTAGTTTGTTTTGAGCCTTGTGAGTCTTGTTAAGTGTATTTAACTTTGTTTTTATGTTTTTGAGTGAGTTTAGAGGTTTTAGCAAGCCCTCCTAATCCCCGGTCCAGAACAATCCCTACTTGCATCTATACGACAATTGTCACAAGAGGGTTTAATTTGTGTGCTGTTGTACATCGCATCATGAGCCTAAATGTTTATTTGGAGAGTTATTAATCTTGACATTCTTGTTTTCTAAAGTCGTTGCATGATCTCATAATTCTTTGCTTGGTTGCTACTCAGAATGCGTTTCATCATTTAGTTCCAAATACTAGAACTCATGTCTGTTTCATTCAAAGCATGAAATTGATTAGCATAACAAATAACAAGATGAAGTTTTTTAGTTTAAACCAGAGCTAAAAAGCCTTAACCCTTTTGCATTATGATTTGTAGGTTTAACCCCGTTGAGCCTTGTTTAGCCTAATTTTCTTTGTTAGCCACATTATCCTTACCTAGCCTCGAATAGGACTATCCATACCCTTGTTCTTAAAGGATAGTGAAGCATGACTTAGAGGGAATTCCTTTTGATCGATATTATGCAGAAAAACAAGTGTGGGGGAAGGTTTTGTGTGCCAAAGAGAAAGGGCACGAGAAAAAGAAAAAAAAAAGAAAAAAAAAACCGTGAAAAGAAAAGAAAAGAAAGAAAAAGAGTTGAGAAACAAGTGAGAATGAGCTCACAAGTGTTGGTTGTTGAAGAAAGGGTCCAAAAGATTGAATCTGGCCCTAAAAGTTGTATGAATCTTCCCTTTCTGTTCAAAGTTTGTGGCTGCATTTCAGAAGGGAGTTCTAAGTGTTGATTTCATTGCTTTGCTTGCTATTGCTTTAAGAACATTTTTTTTCCTTACCTTTCTTTGTTAGCCAATACCCCTAGCCCCGTTACAACCCTATACTTCTATCTTGAGTGTTGTGTGTTTCAATATGTGGAGTTTGGGATTGGTATGAGCATATGGTATCCCTGGTTCTCGCGTCTAAGTAGTGGCATTCCATTCATGAGATCATATCTATACATGCTTAATAATTCCAGAAAGTGCCTTCTTTGTTATGACATATGTGAGCACTAGTTTTCTTGTTTACATCAATCTTCTCACATATACCTAGTGTAGGGTGTGTAGTTAGAAATTCTGTGTGAAAATAGAGTGTATATTTTGTGAGGAATTGAGGGATTCTCTAAGGCATGTTACTAGATTCAAAACATTGTTTTAATTGATTAAATGCGAGCTAGTAAGTGATGACTATGATTACGTATGTGCTTGAGAGTAGGGATGGCTAAAATCTATGTAGGTAGTGATTTTTAGCATGTTATGTACCATTGGAAATCCCTGAGGCGAATGTTGGAAGGTTTAGGAAGTTTTGTTTGTTTTGTTTTGCTCGAGGACTAGCAAAAGCTAAGTGTGGGGGCATTTGATAGGAGCATATTTATGCGACTTAGTTAGCTTGTTTCCTTGCATTTACTTAGTTAGTTTATGTTTATTATGGTGTTTTAAGCTACTTTCGTGTGTTTGTAGGTCCAATTGGCAAAGTTGGCAAGAAAGTGCATTTCAGAGCATTTTGGAGCAATTATGGGCTGAAATGGATTGCATGCATATGGAGCACAAGGAATGGACGAATTTGAAGTTCAAATGAGGCTAGGAATGTGTTTAAAAGTTGGAGAAACAAATTCAAGTCAAAGAAGATAAGGAATCAGCTACAAACATGGAACATTATCCAAACCAACCTTATCTTATCTTATCCTTATCTAATCTTATCCTATCTTAATTCCAGCTGCAAGGGGGACTCCTTTTCATAATAAGGTGCCTAAAAACTGTTTTTAGGAGGTCTTTTCCATCTACAAACATGCCACAACACTCCTTTCTAGAAGTCCTAAAAATCTGGCGCCCCAAACCTTTCTAGAAGGCCTTTGCCTTGCCTTGCACTCCATCCCCTTCCCTCCAATTGCTGCCGCACCTTCCCTACCCTTATTCCTCTTGGATTCTGATTTAATTAGCCTATTCCCTTGTGGATTTGGATTGTACAAAGCCTTTTCAGAAATTAATTGGGCTAAACCCCTTTCCTGATGGATTTAAGCCTTGTGCCGCACCCTAGGGCCCTAATCCTTTATTTTTGCTAAGTCCAAGTCGTAACCTAATTTCCCAAGGGTTTGCCATGCCTATATATACATATTTTGAGGCTTTGCTGCAGGTTACCACACCATAATTCGTAGCCATCACCATCCATACATAGAAACACCCTTTTCCGCAAGAAGGAGAGGAGGAGAGCTTTGCCGTGGCTTCCATTGGAGGAGGACCTTGTGCTGCAACAACCTGCAACCATTGGAGACTTCCTGAGTTCTTTCTTCCCTTATTTTAGTTTCAATGTTTATTTCAGATTGCTTTTCAATTGTCATGAACATGTGTAACTAAGTTTTTCTTAGTTAGAGGTGAATTCGAAGCCATGGACATATGTTTAATATGAATTGATTACCTCCAGTTATTGTTTCGTAAAATTTGATTGTCGATGCGTTATCCATCCAATTCAACGAATTAAGGAAAATCTGAAAGTTGATTTGTGCATTCACGATTAATTTGGGGCATTGTCATTCATGGTTTAAAGAAACAATACTGGAAATCAATTTGTATGCATATGTTTCATGTGTGGAGAAGGATCCTCTAACTAGCTTTTCACCCTTGAATTCACCTTAATTTCGTTTTAACTTACTTTGTTTGTTGCAATTTACTTAGTTTTGTCAAATTCATCCAAAAACCCCCTCAGTTCTTATTTGTGTTTTAGTTTTGTCAAATTTGCCAAATATGTCCCCTTTCAGTGTTTTGAGTCTTACTGATAGGAGCATATTTATGCTACTTAGTTAGTGTGTTTTCTTGCATTTGCTTAGCTATTTGTTGCTTAGTATAGTGTTTAAAGTCATTTTCGTGTGTTTTTAGGTCCAAGAAGCAAAGTTGGCAAAAAGATGCATTTTGGAGCATTTTAGAGCAAATCTGGGCTTGGAATGGATAGCACATGCAATGGGCATGAAGATGGACGAATTTGGAGTCTAAATGAAGTTGGGAATAGGTTTCAAGGTTGGAGAAATAAATTCAAATCATTGAAGATAAGGAATCAGCTCAAAAGAAGGAGGATTATCCAAAACATTATCCAAACAACCTTATCTTATCTTATCTTATCCAATCCTTATCTTATCTTAACAAACCTTATCCTATCCTAATCCATTTCTAATTCAATTCCTCGTACAATGAGGGTTTATTTTCTGATTGGGGGACATTTAAATTGAGTTTCTAGAAGCCTTATCCCTCCTTATCCAAATCTGCCGCACCTTAGGCCCTTTCCCATTGGAAATCTGATTGTTTTGAGCCTATTTCTGGATGGATTTGGCTTTCTAGAAGTCCTAATCTGATTCACCTAGGGTTTTTGGTGCCTATATATATATTAATCAACCCTTTGCCGTACACACCAACTCTCCATATACACCATTCACGCCAGAAATCATCCACCACTCTCTGCCGCCCCTTTCCTTCACCATTCTCCATAGTTTCTGACCTAATTCACCCCCTGCCGTGCCATATCATCCACACAAACCCAGAAAACCCCTCTAGTGCCACAGCTATTCAAGGAAGGAAGGAGAAGGTGCCACTCTAAGTCGTGACTACTGCTGGAGCGTTCTTAGGTGTTGTCTATCTTTGTTTTTAATGTTTCAATTCAGTTTTCTTTGTTTAATTGCTATCATGAGGAACTAAACCCCTATTAGTTAGAGGGGGAATTTGAAGCCATGAATATATGTTTCTTATGATTTGATTTACTCCAGTTATGATTTCATAAATTGTGAATGTGGTTTGCTTATCTGTTTTATTAAGAACTTGTTCTTGTGTGTTAATTAAGGATGCATACTTAGTTTACATGCATGAATTTGATGCTAGAATATAAGGGAATTTCACCTAATCGTTATGAACTTATATTCGCAAGTAGTAAAGGTTGCTAGTCACAATCATGTTAAGTAAACCCTAGGCTGGATTAACATGCGTCTTCCATAGTTATGAATGCCTTGTCAATGTTCATGATTTCCATTGAACTTAATGATCTTTGTTGAATGTCTCTATCATGCGTATTCCATAGTTAGGGAGTTTGAGAAAGAATAATTTGGTTGTGATGCGTTATCCATTCAATTCAATGAATCTAGGGAAATCTGGGAATTGATTAGTTCAATACAATTAATTCAGAACATTGTCATTCATGGTTTATCGGAAGAGTAACTGGGAATCAAGTTGTATGCATATGTTTATGTGTGGATAAGGATCCTTCTAACTAGCCATTCACCCATTTAAATCACCAATTTCGTGCCTTTTTAAGTTGTCTTTACAATTTTGTTTGTTTAAGTTTAAATTCGTTCAAAAACAATCCCCTGCTTTTAGTTTGTGTTAGTAGAGTCTAAATTAGTCAAATCTTGAGTCTCTTAGTCTTTTGAGTCAATTTGAGTCTTAATTTCGTTCAAATCAGTCTTAGGTGTTAGTTTTGAGTCTAGATAACTTGTCTTGTGTGTTTTAGGTCTATTTAGCTTGTTTTGAGTCTCTAGAGTCCAGAAACTGTTTAATTGAATTCTATTTGCTGTTTTGAGTTTGTTTTGAGTTATTTGAGTCAAGTTAGGTTGTTTAAAGGTGTCTAGAGTTAAAATTCGTCCAAATTGATCCCTAGTACTTGTTTTCATTGTTTTAAGTCCAGTTTATTGTTTTAAGAGTCTAATTTGTGTAGATTAGCATCCCTTCTAATCCCCGGCCTAAAACGATCCCTACTTTCATATACTACGTCGATAGGGTTTTAATTTGAGTGTCAAGTAATTCTCACACCAAATTTTGGCGCCGTTGCCGGGGATTAGCAAACTTGCT
The DNA here is from genome assembly GCA_024362995.1 of Heteromeles arbutifolia. Lineage (NCBI taxonomy): Eukaryota > Viridiplantae > Streptophyta > Magnoliopsida > Rosales > Rosaceae > Heteromeles > Heteromeles arbutifolia. Next base: position 23,655,867 of record JANCRC010000011.1, on the reverse strand, counting down.
AATCTCTTTAGTTTCTGCCGTGCATTTTAACTTGTTTTTGTTTCTGTTTTGCTTAGTTTTCTGATTTGTTTTGTTTTCTTTGTTTTAGGTACTAGTGTATGACTCGAAGTTCTCACCCCGTTCACGCACATATCTTGGAGTTTAACGACGATTTTGAGCGAGATTTGAGAAGGAAGAGGAAGCACCCAGAACCTGATCTACTTAGTTCAAGTTCTAATTCCGAATCTGAAGTTGAGATTGAAGAGGATTTGGAAGAGGAGCACGACATGGCTGCAGATAACCGAACAATCAAAGAACTTTCAGCCTCGGGATTGGACAATGCGACCCCTTTATGCATTCAATATCCTAGGGCGGCTCAAGGCAAGACTGATGAGTTTGAATTGAAGTCTAGCTTGTTGCACCACATCCCCAAATTCCACGGGTTGTCCATGGAAGATCCGAACAAGCACTTGAAGGAATTTGAAGTGGTTTGTTCAAGCATGACCCCTGTCAATGTTGATGGGAGTATATTGAAGATGAAAGCCTTTCCATTCTCTCTTTTGGAAAAGGCTAAGGATTGGCTCTACGAACTAGCACCTGGAACCGTTACTTCGTGGGAAAGCATGAAGCGCGCATTCTTAGAGAAATTTTTCCCAACTTCAAGAGTCATTCTCTTGAGGAAAAGGATAAGTGGCATTCAACAAAACCAAGGGGAATCGTTTCCAGCCTATTATGAGCGTTTCAAGGCGCTTGTTGCTTCTTGTCCACAACACCAAATGAAGGAAGAGCTTCTCCTCCAATATTTCTATGAAGGACTTCTCCCCATTGAGAGACAAATGCTTGATGCTTCAGCGGGAGGAGCTTTGGTTGACAAAACACCCGTGGCTGCCAAGACTCTAATTGCAAATCGAGCCTTGAATGCGCAACAATACGAAGGAGTTGGACAGAGAGAAGGGCCACGGCAACAACAAGTGAATGAGGTAAATGCAATTTCAGAATTACAATCTCAAATGGCTAATCTCACTCTTCTTTTGTCACAGGTTGTGGATGGAACCAAAGCACAAGGGCCGGCCATATGTGGAGTGTGTTCTATGCAGGGACATCTCAACGATCAATGCCCTCAATTGATTGAGAATGGGGGGTGGGAAACTGATGCAAAATATATAAGCACACAAATTAAACCCTCTTTTTATCAATTGTAGCAAAGTATGTAAGTAGGGATCGTTCTAGGCCGGGGATTAGGAGGGACTGCTAAACCACTTGAAAACTGACTCAAAAACTTAAAACAAAGTTGAAACACTAAATTAGACTCAAAGAATGCAAAACTATACTCTAAAACACTAAAACAAACCAAAAGACTCAAAACAGCAAACAAACACTCAAAACTGCCTTAAAACCACTTTCTGGGCAGTTTTGAGCACTAAGGAAGAATTTGGACGAAAACAGTTTATAACTTGACTCAAAACACTCAAAAACACAAACTAAATTGATTTCTAACTAACTTGACACTTCAAAATAAAGGGGGAATTGGTTTTGACGAAATTGAAAACAAAACATAAACTTTGTAAAACAAAACAGATTGTAAAACGAAATTGGTTTAAATCAATGGATGGAAAGCTAGCTAAGGGGTTCTTCTCCACACATGTCATACTTGCATACAAAACGATTTCTAATTGCAATTCAATAACCCACGAATTCTCAACACTCCAAGTTAATTAGGTCTGCTTAAATTAACTTTCAGATTTCCCTTATGTCAATGAATTGGATGGAAACTGCGCATCACAATCAAATTATTCTTCAAGAGTTCTCTATATGAAAGCGCATACTAGAGATACAATCAAAGATCATTACGTTCAATGGAAACCATAAGTATTGACGAGGCACTTGTAACTATGAAAGCGCATGATACTTATGCCAAGAATTTACTTAACACAATTGAGATCATCAACCTTTACTACTTGTGAATATAAAGTTGTAACGATTTGGTGAAACTTCCTTATATCCTAGCATTAGATTTATGCATGACAATCAAGCGTGCACTCTCAACCAACACACACAAATCAGTTTAATTCAAATAGATAAGTAAATTGAATTCACAACTTATGAAACGCAATTAGAGGTAATCAAATCATATAGCAAGCATAAACATGGTTTCGAATCCCCCCCTAGCCAGAGGGGGTTTAGTTCCTCATACGTACAGAACAAAGAGTATTGAATTTAAACATTGAAATCAAAGGAAAGGAAACACCTAAAACTTCCAGCAATTCAAACTTGAATGGCATGCACGTCCCAGGGCTCCTTCTCGTCCTCTTTGCTGCGGCACAAGGTCTTGGGACAGGTTTAGGGGGTTATGAATGGTGTAGAAGGCTGGGTTAATGGCTAGGATGGATGTATGGTGCGGCAGGTAGTGAATTAGGTCAGAAATTATGGAGAATGGTGAAGGATGGGTGCGGCAGAGAGTGGTGAAGAGTTTCTGGCGAGAATGGTGTGTATGGAGGGTGTGTAACCTGCGGCAACCCTTAAAACTTATATATATAGGCACCACAAACCCTAGGGTAATCAGATTAGGACTTGGACTCAGCATTGCACAAGGAATTAGGGCCCTAGGTGCGGCAGAAATTGTGAATCCATTCGGAAAAAGGATTTTGGCCCAATTGATTTCTGAAAAGGATTTGTAGAACCCAAATCCACAAGGAAAAAGCTTAATAAGTCAGAATCCAAGAGGGAATGGGAGTGAGAAGGCACGGAACAAAGGGATAAGGCAGGGAGCCTTGCAAGGCAAGGAAAAGACCTTCTAGAAAGGAGGGAGGCGCCAGATTTTTAGGCTTCCAGAAAGAATGTGTTTTGTGGCAGATTTTGGGGCTTCTAGAGGGATTTGGGGCGTCACTTTTATAGGACAAGGGATAAGACTTCTAGAAATCAGGTTTTAAGTCCCCTAAACTGAAGAAAACAGGTTAGGATAAGATTAGGATAAGATTGGATAAGATAAGATAAGATAAGGTTGTTTTAGATAATGTTTTGGATAATTCTCCTTCTTTTAAGCTGATTCCTTATCTTCTCTATCTTTGACTTCTTTCTTCCATCTTCTTAGCTGATTTCAAGCCTTTATATCTTCAATTTCGTCCATCAACTTGCCTCCATGCTTGCACTACCCCATCTTGGCCCAAAAATGCTCTAGAATGCTCCAAATTGCTTCTTTTTGCATACTTGCCCTTAGAACCTGAAAATACATCAAACTAGCTTAAAAGACTACTTTAACTAAGGAAAAACAACATAAATGCACAAGAACAAGCTAACTAAGGTGCATAAATATGCTCCTATCAGAAACTGCCCAAGCCGTGGGTTTCCAAGGCCAAACCCAACAAAGACACTACCCATACTCAAACACATACAATCCGGGATGGAGAGATCATCCAAACTTCAAGTGGAGGGATTCTCAGCAAGCACAGCCACAAAGCGGATTTAGACAGCCCCCTGGGATGTTTCCAAGGCCGTATGCAGCCCCACAACCTCAACCAACTTCGGCCCAAACCAATTCAGGTTCGTCGTTAAATAATGATAAAATTCTTCAAGTACTAACCTCTTTGACACAGGACGTGCAGAGCATAAAAAATCAAGCTAAAGAGGTGGATGAATTGAAGAAACAAATGGGTCAAATGGCTGAATTCATGGGCCAATTCCGAGAACAAGGCAGATTGCCTAGTTCAACCGTTGTTAATCCTAAGGGAGGATTTGAAACCGCCCAAGCAATCACGTTGAGAAGTGGTAAGCAGGTTGGAACTGATTCACAACCATCTAGATCAAGTCAAGAAGAGGACAAGAAGCTGCAATTGGAGGAGGATGAATCACCCAAACCCACGGCAAGGAATGCACAATCCTTGCCGCAGCCAATCCCCACTTCTAAACCGTCCTCAACCATCAAGGTAAGTTCCAATATGAATTCTTCAAGCTCTACTCCACTAATTGTGCCCTTTCCTGGCAGGTTGCGGCAATCAAAGAAAGAGGATGCTGAAAAGGACATTCTAGAGACATTCCGGAAAGTTCAAGTCAATATCCCACTCCTTGATGCAATAAAGCAAGTCCCAAGGTATGCTAAGTTTTTGAAAGAGCTTTGTACAACAAGGAGAAGGATTTCTAACAAAGAAGTGGTTCAAGTAAGTGAGAATGTCTCTGCTGTTCTACAAAGGAAATTACCCCCTAAATGCAAAGATCCGGGTAGTTTTACAATTCCTTGCGTTATTGGTAGTACTAAGTTTGAACATGCTATGTTAGACTTAGGAGCTTCAATTAATGTCATGCCATACTCTATTTATGCATCTATGAACTTAGGTGAGCTTAAAAACGATGGTGTTATAATCCAATTAGCCGATCGTTCTAATGCATATCCAAAAGGAGTTTTGGAAGATGTTTTGGTGCAGGTTGGAAATCTGATTTTTCCAGCGGATTTTTATGTGCTTGACATGGAGGATACACCCCTGATGCGATGTAAAACAGCACACAAAATTAAACCCTCTCTTTGACAATTGTAGTATATGTATAAGTAGGGATCGTTCTAGACCGGGGATTAGGAGGGATTGCTAAAACACTTGAAACTGACTCAAAAACGTAAAAACAAAGTTTAAACACTAAACTAGACTCAAAGAATGCAAAACTAGACTCTAAAACACTAAAACAACTCAAAAGACTCAAAACAGCACAAAAACACTCAAAACTGCCTAAAAACACAAACTGGGCAGTTTTGGACTCTAAACACTACTTTGGACGAAAATAGATTTTAACTTGACTCAAAACACTCAAAAACACAAACTAAAACAGTTTCTAACTAATATGACTCAACAAGTAAAGGGGGGATTGGGTTTTGACGAATTTGAAAACAAAACAAGAAACTTAAAGTACTTAATGAAATCTGCACGAAATTGGGTGAAAACTATGGATAATGGAATAGCTAGGAGGTTCTTCTCCACACATGACACACTTGCATACAAAACGATTTCCAGTTGCTTTCCATAAACCACGAATCCTCAACGCCCCAGGTTAACCGTGAATTGCACTAATTAACCCTCAGATTTTCCTGATTTTATTGAATTGGATGATTGCATTCGACAACTCAAAACATTCCTCACAAGTTCCCTACATGAATTGCATAATAGAGATACAAGCAAAGATCATTAAGTTCTCTGAAAATCATAAACATTGACAAGGCACTCGTAACTATGAATTGCATGATACTTATGCCAGGAATTTACTTAACACGATCGTGACTAGCAACCTTCACTACTAGTGAATATAAGTTCATAACGATTAGGTGAAACTCCCTTATATTCTAGCATCAACTTCATGCATGCAAATTAAGTTGGCCACCTCAATCAACACACACAAATCAGTTATAATATGAACAGATAAGTAAATTGAATTCACAACTTATGAATCACAACTGGATGTAATCAAATCATATTGCAAGTATAATCATGGTTTCAAATCCCCCCCTAGCTAAGAGGGGTTTAGTTCCTCATACTCACAGAACAAAGATTATTGAATTGAAACATTGAAAACAAAAGAAAGATTACACCTAAACGTTCCAGCAATCCTAACTTGAATGGCAAGCACGTCCAAGGGCTCTCCTCCTTCCTCTTTGCTGCGGCACAAGGGTTGGTGGTGAGTTTTGGGGGTTATGAGTGGTGTAGATGGCTGGGTTATTGGCTAGGATGGATGTATGGTGCGACAGGGAGTGTTTTTGGTCAGAAACTATGGAGAATGGTGAAGGATAGGTGCGGCTAGGGTTGGGGAAGGAATTCTGGCGAGACAGGTTGTGTGGATGGATGATAAGGATCCTCTATGCTGCAACAAGGAAGTTTATTTAAAGGTTTTAGGGAAATTAAAACCCTAACTTATTTAGGTAATCAGAAATTAAGTCAAAAGCATCTAGAAAGAGGAAACAAAATCAGAAAACTAAGGGAAAGTGCCAGGGGTGTGCGGCAAAGACTTTAAATTAAAAAGGAATGTGTTTTAATGCAAGGAAACAGGAAATAACCCTCTCCCTTGCACGGCAAGGAAGAGGAAAGGGGTAAGGAGGTGCGGCAAGGGTCCTTAGGTGGTCTAAGTCCTTCAATTTGTGTCCTAGAATGCATAGGAAGCCTTCAAAGTTGCTGGAATTTGGAAACATTTAGGATTAGGAAAGGCAAACCAAAATAGGAAACCTTGGCTTAACTTTCCTACTTCAAGTAGGAATCCTAGTTTGAGTAGGAATCCTTATGTGAGTAGGAATCCTTATTCTTCTAGGAATCCATCTTCAATTAGGAATCCTTCGTTGATTAGGAATCCTAACATCTTCAAGTCTTCAATTTCGTCCATTCCTTTTGCTCCAAACATGTGATATCCATTCCAAGCCCAATTTTGCTTCAAAATGCTCCAAAATGCATCTTCTTGTATACTTTGTCTTTAGGACCTAGAAACACACGAAAATGGCTTTAAACACTAAAATAACTAAGAAAACACAACATAAATGCACAAGAACAAGCCAACTAAGTCGCATAAATATGCTCCTATCAAATTCCCCCACACTTAGCTTTTGCTAGTCCTTGAGCAAAACAAAACAAACAAAGAAAACAAAACGAAACAAAACAAACAAAACACAACCTACACCTTCCAACATTTGCCTCAGGATTTCCAATGCACATGACATATTAAAAATCATCACTTGCACAGATTTTAGTCAACTTAACACTTGAGCACATACTTAATCACAGTCACCACTTACTAGTTCACATTTAACCAATTAAAACGATGTTTTGAATGTGGTAACATGCCTTAGAGAATTCACTCAATTCCTTACAAGATATGCACTCAATTTTCACACACATTTTCTGACTACACACCCTACACTAGGTATATGTGAGAAGATTGATGTAAACATGAAAACGAACACTCACATATGTTTATACAAAGAAAGCAATTTCTGGAGTTAATAAACATGTTTACATATAATCTCATGAATGGAATGCTACTACTTAGATGCGAGAACCAGTGACACCATATGCTCATACCAATTCCAAACTCCACATATTGAAACACACAACACCCAGGATTGAAGTTAAAGGGTTGTAACGGGGCTTGGGGATATTGGCTAACAAAGAAAGGTAAGGAAAAACGAAGGTTCTTAAAGAAATAGTAAGCAAAGTAATGAAATTGACACTTGGAATTCACTTTTGAATGCAGAAATCAACTTTGAACAATAAGGGAAGAAATACACATTCTAGGGCCGAATTGTGATGTTTTGGACCCTTCCTTCAACAATCAACACTTGTGAGCTCATTCTCACTTATTTTTCAACTCTTTTTCATTCTTTTCACAACTTTTTCTTTTTCTTTTTCTTTTTCCACGAATTTTTCTTTTTATTTTCTCAAACCTGTGCCTTATTTCTTTTTCTTGGCACACAAACACACACAAATCCCTTCCCCCACACTTGTTTTCTGCAAGAAGTCAATCAAAAGGAATTCTTTTTAAGTCATGCTTCACTATGCTTTATGAACAAGGGTATGGATGGTCCTAATCTAGGCTAGGTGAGGATAATGTGGTTCACAAAGAAAATAGGCTAAACAAGGCTCAAAGGGGTTTAAACCTACAAAATAAATGATATAGGGGGTTCGGCTGTTTGGCTGTGGTGGTTCACTAAATAACTTCATCTTGATCGTGTGTTATGCAAATCAATGTCATGCTTTGAATGGAATGGGCATGAGTTCTAGTATTTGGAACTAAATGATGAAACGCCTTCTAAGTAGCAACCAAGCAAAGAATAATGAGATCATGCAACGACTTTAGAAAACAACAAATGCACAGATTATAACTCTCCAAAAGAACGTTTAAGGCTCAAGTCTCACAAGGTTGTAGCGTTAATTTGAGTTCCTTCCTTCAAGCATGTTACAAAAACTGATTTTATCCTTTATGATTGCATGTGAATTCATAAATTATAACCACAACCAAGCATAAACCAAAGAGTAAATCAAACTTTCATCCATGTTTACAACTCTCTTTAACAGTCATGCAATTACAAACCGAATCCTCATCATTGTGTTGGAAGGTACCCTAAGACACAAATAAACACACAAAAACAACTCTTTTTTGGGTTTTTCAAAACAATTTTTCAAATTTTTATGAGATTTTCGGCTTTTTATGCCAAAACACACTAAAACACACTAAAACAGCTTAAAAAAAACTTAAAAACAACAAGGAACAACATTAGAAGTTATGAGTGATAAAACCCTACGAATTTGCATCAAAAACACTTTGGTTACCCCCCCACACTTAAATCAAACATTGTCCTCAATGTTTCAAGCATAAACTCACACAAATAAACAACAAACAAACAAAACAGCAACTCAACAATAAACAAGGCAGAAACGAAAACAACAACAAAGAGAAGGGTTTAGGAACGCAAATCTGGAATTGGAGTACTCCCTAGGTCTTCCTTTGTTGAATGCATGGGTTGCCTCCCAAGAAGCGCTTGCTTTAACGTCTTGCAGCCGGACGAAGAACTCATTCACTCCCCATTGGAGCCCACGGCCTGAAGAGAAATCTCCTCCACGGCATGCTCCTCAAAGTGCTCATAGTAAGGCTTCAAACGCTGTCCGTTTACTTGGAATTCATGACCTGTTTTTAGGCTTTGAATCTGGATTGCACCATAAGAAGATATGTTAGTAATAACAAACGGTCCAATCCACTTTGAACGTAACTTACCGGGAAACAAACGGAGACGGGAATTGAACAATAGCACTTTCTGCCCTAAGGAGAATGTTTTGCCACGAATCAGTTTGTCATGGAAAGCCTTGGTCTTCTCCTTGTAAATGCGAGCATTCTCATAAGCGTCATGCCTAATCTCTTCAAGTTCATTCAATTGAAGCTTTCTTTGATTTCCAGCCATGTCCACATCCATATTGAAGGTCTTGACCGCCCAATGTGCCTTGTGCTCAAGCTCCACGGGTAAATGGCAGGGCTTGCCATAGATGAGCCGAAATGGGGACATCCCAATGGGTGTTTTGTATGCTGTACGATATGCCCACAGTGCATCATCTAAACGTGAGCTCCAATCCTTCCTTGTCGGTCCAACGGTCTTTTCAAGTATTTGCTTGATTTCTCGGTTAGAAACCTCGGCTTGGCCATTCGTTTGAGGGTGATAAGGTGTAGAAACCTTATGGTTGACATTGTACTTTCGAAACAACGCCTCAATGGTCCGGTTGCAAAAGTGAGACCCTCCATCACTTATGATCACTCGTGGCATGCCAAACCTTGCAAATATGTTAGTTCTAATGAAATCTGCAACCACTTTAGAATCGTTAGTCCGGGTGGCTTTTGCTTCCACCCACTTGGACACATAATCAACCGCAAGCAAAATATACGTGAAACCAAACGAGGAAGGGAAAGGACCCATAAAATCAATACCCCAAACATCAAAAATTTCAACATTGAGGATGGAAACCTGCGGCATTTGATCTCTTGCACTGATATTTCCTGTTCTTTGGCATTTATCACATGTTAAACAAAAAGTTCTAGCATCTTTAAAGATACTAGGCCAATAGAATCCACATTGTAACACCTTAAGTGCTGTTCTTTGTGTGCCAAAGTGACCACCACATGCATATGTATGACAGAAGCTCAAAATGGAATGAAATTCAGAATTTTGCACACATCGACGTACAATCTGATCAGGGCAAAATTTCCATAAGTATGGATCATCCCACACATAAAACCGTGCATCATGCCTGAGCTTATCACGTTGGTGTCTAGTGAACGTGTTTGGAAATTGTTTAGACACCAAAAAGTTAACCAAATCAGCATACCAAGGTTCACTTACCTTTATGGACAGCAATTGTTCATCAGGAAACGTTTCAGCAATGGGTAAGGACTCCTCATGATGCACCATACGGCTTAGGTGGTCAGCCACCACGTTTTCACACCCTTTCTTGTCCCTAATTTCAATATCGAACTCTTGAAGTAAAAGCATCCAGCGAATGAGTCTTGGTTTAGCTTCCTTTTTGGTGAGCAAGTACTTCAGAGCTGCATGATCAGTGAAAACAATGACTTTAGTGCCAATTAAATAAGACCGAAACTTATCTAATGCAAATACAACAGCCAAGAGTTCTTTTTCAGTTGTGGAATAATTCAATTGGGCGTCATTTAAGGTGCGTGAAGCATAATAAATGACATGTGGCTGCTTGTTTTTCCTTTGACCCAAAACAGCTCCAATTGCATAATCCGATGCATCACACATGAGCTCAAAGGGAATGCTCCAGTCTGGTGGAGTGATGATTGGTGCCGTGGTGAGTAAGGCCTTGAGATGGTTGAATGCTTTCTCACACGCTTCGTTAAATTCAAACGACACTTCCTTTTGTAGGAGACGGCATAGGGGCTGTGCAATCTTGGAAAAATCCTTGATAAATCGTCTATAGAATCCTGCATGACCAAGAAAAGAACGAACCTCTCTAACCGAAGTAGGAGAGGGTAAGTAGCGTACAAGATCTATTTTAGACTTATCAACCTCAATACCTTTTTCAGAGATTATGTGACCCAAAACAATACCTTGTTTAACCATGAAATGACATTTCTCCCAATTTAACACAAGGTTTGTTTCCACACAACGTTTTAAGATCAAACTGAGATTATGCAAACACCCATCAAATGAATCACCAAAAACGCTGAAATCATCCATGAAAACCTCAATAATTTTCTCAACATAATCAGAAAAAATGCTCATCATACATCTTTGAAATGTGGCAGGTGCATTGCATAAACCAAATAGCATACGACGATAAGCAAATGTACCAAATGGGCATGTGAAAGTGGTTTTTTCTTGGTCCTCAGGTGCTATGACAATTTGGTTATAACCAGAATAACCATCAAGGAAACAATAAAATGCATAACCTGCTAACCTTTCAAGCATTTGATCAATGAATGGCAATGGGAAGTGATCCTTTCGTGTGGTGGCGTTGAGCTTCCTATAATCAATACAAACCCTCCAACCTGTTTGGATTCGAGTAGGCACAAGCTCCTCTTCAGCATTCTTGACCACAGTCACTCCAGATTTCTTTGGAACACACTGCACAGGGGAAACCCAACGACTATCGGAGATTGGATAGATCACTCCACAATCAAGTAGCTTGATTATCTCCTTTTTCACAACTTCCATCATCGGAGGGTTGAGACGGCGTTGAGCCTCTCTAGTTGGTTTGGCCCCCTCCTCAAGAAATATGTGATGCATACAGGTTGTAGGGCTTATCCCCTTGATGTCGGCTAAGGTCCAACCTAGGGCAGATTTGAACTCCCTTAAAACACGCACTAGCTTCTCTTCTTCTTGTGCCGTGAGGGATGAGGAAATAATGGCAGGTAAGGTCTCTTTTTCCCCCAAGAAAACATACTTCAAATGGTTTGGTAATGGTTTAAGTTCAAGGGTAGGTGCCTGAATCACTGAAGGAAGCAACTTATTAGTCGAAACGGGAATTGAATCAAAGTTAGGAGACTTACCATCATGCGTGGGTAATGACTCAAGGGCAGCAACCATCTCAATGGATTCCTCACAAGAGGGCACGACATGGATTGGTTCATGTGTGCCGTGGGTTAGCATGGGTTCTGCCCACTTGTTGTTGAGTTCCATCCTTCTTGTAATGACCTTTTCAAGTGCATCGTCATTCAAATCTTCCAAATACCCCTGCGCCAAAGAATCAATAATATCAATAGAAAAACAAGAGTGATCATCATTAGGATATCTCATGGTTTCAGAAATATTGAAATTAATCACTTCCCCATCAAATTCCATTGACAACGTTCCTTTGAACACATCAATCTTGGTGCGGGCTGTCTTCATGAATGGCCTACCAAGGAGAATCGGCAAAGAGGTGGAATGGGCTGAATCTTCCATGTCCAAAACATAAAAATCAGCCGGGAAGACTAAATGGTTCACCTGCACTAAAACATCCTCCAATACTCCTTTTGGATAAGCGTTAGAACGATCAGCCAATTGTATGATCACACCATCCTTTTTCAATTCACCCAAGTTCATAGATGCATAAATAGAATAAGGCATGACATTTATAGATGCACCTAAGTCAAGCATGGCAGATTCAAAACGAGTATGGCCAATTACACAAGGAATCGTAAAACTGCCGGGATCTTTGCATTTAGGGGGCAGTTTACGTTGCAATACGGCTGAAACATTTTCACTTACCTTCACAACCTCCTTGTTTGAAACTCTCTTCTTAGTTGTGCACAACTCCTTCAGAAACTTGGCATACCTCGGAACTTGCTTAATTGCATCCAAAAGTGGTATATTGACTTGAACCTTCCTAAATGTCTCTAGAATGTCCTTTTCAGCATCCTCTTTCTTTGTTTGCATGAATCTGCTAGGAAAAGGAACATTCGAAGGAAAAACATTAGTAGGAATTGAATTTGACACATTCCTACCCTTGTTGGACAGATTTGATGGTTTAGGAGCACTTAGGGTCTGCGGCAAAGGTGTAGCCTTCCTTGCCGTGGGTTGGCTTTGTTCCTCCTCTTCAAATTGAAGTTTTTCATCTTCTTTGTGACCTGATGGTTGTGTACCTGCCCCAACTTCTTTTCCACTTCTCAACAATATGGCTTTTGCAGTTTCGAAACCTCCCTTCGGATTTGGAATGGTGGAACTAGGGAGTTGGCCTTGGTCTCGAAATTTCCCCATGAACTCGGCCATTTGGCCCATTTGTTTCTTCAACTCATCCACCTCTTTGTCCCTAGTTTGCATATTCTGTGCCATAGAAGTTAGTAATTGAAAAATCTGATCATTGTCAACCGACGAACCTGATTTGGTTTGGGCAGGTTGTGCCTGGGGCTGTGTGGGTGTGTATGGTTTTGAATAGAAACCCGGGGGTTGCTGTCTAAATCCTCCTTGTTGTTGGCGTTGTTGCGGCTCTCTCCATTTGAAATTCGGATGATCTCTCCAACCGGAATTGTATGTGTTAGAGAAAGGATCACTTCTTGGTTGTTGATTCCCAAATCCCACGGCATTCGCTGATTCCCATCCTCCATTCTCAATCAACTGAGGGCACTTATCCGTGAGATGTCCCTGCATAGAGCACACGCCACAAACAGCCATGCTTTGTGCTTTTGGTCCTTCCACAACCTGAGAAAGAAGAGTAGTAAGATTAGCCATTTGATTTTGAAGTTCGGAAATAGCACTTACCTCATTCACATGTTGCTGCCGTGGGGGGTTTCTTTGCCCAACACCTTCATATTGTTGAGCGTTCAATGCCCGGTTAGCAATCAAGGTCTTGGCATCCATGGATGTCTTGTCCACCAAAGCTCCTCCCGCTGAGGCATCTAGCATTTGGCGTTCAATTGGTAGAAGCCCCTCGTAGAAATATTGAAGAAGAAGCTCCTCCTTCATTTGGTGCTGTGGACATGAAGCAACAAGAGATTTAAAACGTTCATAATAAGTGGGAAATGATTCACCTTCGTTTTGCTGAATTCCACTTATCCTTTTGCGAAGAAGAATGACTCGAGAAGTTGGGAAGAACTTTTCCAGAAACGCCCGTTTCATGCTCTCCCAAGAGGTGACAGTTCCCGGAGCTAATTCATACAACCAATCTTTGGCCTTGTCCATTAGAGAGAATGGAAAAGCCTTCATCTTCAATATGCTTTCATCGACGTTGACAGGGGTCATGCTTGAACACACTACTTCGAACTCTTTCAAGTGCTTGTTCGGATCCTCCATAGACAGCCCATGATACTTTGGAATGTGGTGCAACAAACTGGACTTCAATTCAAACTCATCGGTCTTGTCTTGGGCAGCCCTAGGGTATTGAATACATAGGGGTGCGGCATTGGCCAGTCCCGAAGCAGAGAGCTCCTTGATTGTTCGATTGTCCGCTGCCATAGCTTGTACTTCTTCCACAACCTGTGCCGTGGGGTTTTCTTCCTCTTCTAGCACTGGTTCTTCAAGCTCAGGTTCAGGGCTAGATGGATTAGATGCTTGTTGAGTTTTTTTCCTTCTCAAAGTCCTTTCAAAATCGTCGTCAAAGTCCAAAATATTCTTACGAATAGTTTGAGAACTTCGAGTCATAAACTAGTACCTAAAAACAAGAAACAAAACAAAATCAGAAACTGAAACAATTTAAAAGTAATCAGAAACAAAAGATCCAAGGGATTAGCAAAGTTGCTAATCCCCGGCAACGGCGCCAAAAATTTGCACCCCATTGCCGATCCTCCTTGGGAGACCTTTCATGAAAACAGCCCGCACCAAGATCGATGTGTTCAAAGGGACGTTGACAATGGAATTTGATGGGGAAGTTATTGATTTCAATCTTGCTGAAACTATTAAATTTCCTAAAGAAAATCATTCTTGTTTTGCTATTGATATATTCGATGAATTGGCGTAGGATTACCTTGATTCCTTGGAGAGGGATCCCCTTGAATCAACAATTGCACAAGGAATTGGGCAAAAACCCAATATTGCCGTGCCTATAAGTGAAGAAGATGCCGAGATGGTGGCTACCCTAGAGTCACTACCTCAGCACCATGGTAAGCCTTCAAAACCAATTTCAATTCCAATTTCTACTAACAAGTTGTTACCCTCAGTGATTCAGGCACCCGTACTTGAGCTTAAACCATTGCCGGATCATTTGAAGTACGTCTTTTTGGGAAATAACGAGACGTTGCCCGTCATTGTGTCCTCCACACTCACGGCAACAGAGGAAGGAAAGTTAATTCGGGTGTTGAAAGAGCACAAAACAGCCATTGGGTGGACATTGGCCGACATTAGGGGGATTACCCCTACAACATGCATGCATCGCATACTTCTAGAGGAGGGGGCTAAACCAACTCGAGAGGCTCAACGCCGACTCAACCCTCCAATGATGGAAGTTGTGAAGAAGGAGATTATAAAGCTTCTTGATTGTGGCGTGATTTATCCAATCTCGGATAGCCGTTGGGTTTCACCGGTGCAATGTGTTCCAAAGAAATTCGGAGTCACTGTGGTGAAGAATGCCGAGAATGAACTTGTGCCCACACGTATCCAAACAGGTTGGAGAGTGTGCATTGACTATAGGAAGTTAAACGCCACCACGAGGAAGGACCACTTCCCTTTGCCGTTCATTGATCAAATGCTTGAAAGGTTAGCCGGTCATTCTTTTTATTGTTTTCTTGATGGGTACTCTGGATATAATCAGATTGTTATAGCTCCGGATGACCAAGAAAAGACCACTTTCACGTGCCCCTTTGGTACCTTTGCCTATCGTCGCATGCCATTCGGTTTATGCAATGCACCTGCCACCTTTCAAAGATGCATGGTAAGTATCTTTTCAGATTTTGTGGAGAAGATTATTGAGGTATTCATGGATGATTTTAGTGTTTTTGGGGATTCGTTTGATGGGTGCTTAGATAATCTCACTTTGATTCTAAAACGTTGCACTGAAACTAACCTTGTTTTGAATTGGGAAAAATGTCACTTTATGGTAAAACAAGGCATAGTTTTAGGTCATATCATTTCAGAAAGGGGAATTGAGGTTGATAAATCAAAAATAGATCTTCTACGCTACTTACCCTCTCCTACTTCGGTTAGAGAGGTTCGTTCTTTTCTTGGACATGCAGGATTCTATACGCGATTCATCAAGGACTTTTCAAAGATTTCAAACCCTCTTTGCCGTCTCCTCCAGAAAGATGTGGCTTTTGACTTCAACGAGGAATGTGAGAAGGCATTCAAACACCTCAAAGAGATGCTAACTTCGGCCCCCATCATAGTCCCACCAGATTGGAGCCTTCCTTTTGAGCTTATGTGTGATGCTTCGGATTATGCATTAGGAGCTGTTTTGGGACAAAGGAAGGACAAGAAGCCCCATGTCATCTATTATGCATCTCGGACCTTGAATGATGCACAATTGAATTACTCTACCACTGAAAAAGAACTTCTTGCTGTTGTGTTTGCTTTAGATAAGTTTCGTTCTTATTTACTTGGTACTAAAGTTATTATTTACACTGACCATGCAGCTTTGAAGTATTTGTTCACCAAGAAAGAGGCCAAACCAAGACTCATTCCCTGGATGCTTCTTCTCCAAGAGTTCGATATTGAAATCCGGGACAAGAAGGGGAGTGAAAACGTGGTGGCTGATCACTTGAGCCGTATGGTGCATGAGGAGGATGCCGTGCCTATCCAAGAGACATTCCCAGATGAGCAGCTGCTGTCCATCAAGGTAAGTGAGCCACGGTATGCTGATGTAGTAAATTATTTGGTGTCTAAACACATTCCAAGAGAGCTAAACAAGCACCAAAGTGATAAACTTAAAAAGGATGCACGTTCTTATGTTTGGGATGACCCATACTTGTGGAAATATTGCCCTGATCAGGTTCTACGTAGGTGTGTGCATGATTCTGAGTTTAATTCAATTTTAACTTTTTGTCACACCTATGCATGTGGAGGTCACTTTGGTACTCAAAGAACAGCACATAAAGTTTTAGAATGTGGATTTTATTGGCCTACTATCTTTAGAGATGCTAGAACTTTTTGTATGACTTGTGATAGATGTCAAAGAACGGGCAATATAGGTCCTAAACAACAAATGCCGCAACACCCCATATTTAGTGTTGAAATCTTTGATGTTTGGGGTATTGATTTCATGGGTCCTTTTCCTTCCTCACATGGTTTCCTTTATATTCTGCTTGCTGTGGATTATGTGTCGAAATGGGTGGAAGCAAAAGCCACCCGAACTAATGATTCTAAAGTGGTTGCAGATTTTGTTAGAACTAACATATTTGCTAGATTTGGAATGCCAAGAGTCCTAATCAGTGATGGGGGTTCCCATTTTTGCAATCGAACCATTGAGGCGCTGCTCAAGAAGTATAATGTCACGCATAAGGTTTCAACACCTTATCACCCTCAAACCAGTGGGCAAGCCGAGGTTTCAAATAGAGAAATCAAGCAGATTTTGGAGAAAACCGTAGGGCCAACTCGAAAGGATTGGAGCTTGCGTTTGAATGATGCATTGTGGGCATATCGCACTGCCTATAAAACCCCAATTGGAATGTCCCCATTTCGGCTAGTCTATGGGAAACCATGTCATCCTCCCGTCGAGTTAGAACATCGTGCACATTGGGCTGTCAAAACATTCAACATGGACATTGATGCCGTAGGTCTTCATAGAAAGCTTCAATTGAATGAGCTAGAAGAAATTAGGAATGAAGCTTATGAGAATGCACGGATCTACAAGGAAAAAACAAAGGCATTCCATGACAAGATGATTCGTAGCAAGCTGTTCTCTATAGGGCAGAAAGTGTTACTTTTCAATTCTCGCCTTCGTCTATTTCCAGGTAAGTTGCGTTCTAAGTGGATTGGTCCTTTTGTGGTTACTAATGTTTTTCCTCATGGTGCAGTCCAAATTCAAAGTTTAAAGACGCAACAAGAATTCAAAGTGAATGGACATCGATTGAAGCCATATTATGAGCACTTTGAAGAGCACATTACGGAGGACATATCCTTTAATGCCGTGGGCCCCATTGAAGAATAGAGGGAAGGTTCGTCCGGCTGGAAGACGTTAAAGCAAGCGCTTCTTGGGAGGCAACCCATGCAAATAAAGACGACCTAGGAACTCTCCGGCTCCACAACCAGATTTGCGTTTCTAAACCCTACTCTTTATTGCTTTTCCTTTGCCATTTTGTTATGTTAGTTAGTTGTGTTGATTGCTGTTTGCTTTCTGTGAGTATATGTTTGAAACATTGAGGACAATGTTTGGTTTAAGTGTGGGGGGGGGGGGGTAACAAAGTGTTTTTGCATGAAATTCGTGGGTTTTTATCACCTCTCACTTTGAATGTTGTTTTCAGTGTTTTTCAGTGTTTTTAAGTGTTTTTAAGCTGTTTTGGAGTCTTTTAGTGTGTTTTGAAAAGGAAATCCGAAAATACCATAAAAATTTGAAAAATTGTTTTGAAAAACCCAAAAAGAGTTGTTTTTGTGTGTTTGTTTGTGTCTTAGGGTACCTTCCAACACAATGATGAGGATTTGGTTTTTAATTGCATAACTGTTAAAGAAAGTTACAAACATGGATTGAAGTTTGATATGCTCTTTGGTTTATGCTTGGTTATAGTTGACATTCATGAATTCACATGTAATCACAAAAAGGATAAAATCAGTTTTTGTAACATGCTTGAAGGAAGTAACTCAAACTAACGCTACAACCCTGAGAGACTTGAGCCTTTAACGTTCTTTGGAGAGTTAAAAATCTGTGCATTCTTTGTTTTCTAAAGTCGTTGTATGATCTCATTATTCTTTGCTTGGTTGCTACTTGGAATGCGTTTCATCATTTAGTTCCAAATACTAGAACTCATACCCGTTTCATTCAAAGCATGAAATTGATTAGCATAACACATAATCAAGATGAAGTTGTTTAGTTTAAAACCAGAGCTAAAAAGCCTGACCCTTTGCATATGTATTGTAGGTTTAACCCATTTGAGCCTTGTTTAGCCTATGTTCTTTGTTTACCCACATTATCCTTACCTAGCCTAGATTAGGACCATCCTTACCCTTGTTCTTAAGGCATAGTAAGCATGACCTAAGAATGAATTCCCTTTGTTCGTTATTTGGGCGGCAAAACAAGTGTGGGGGAAGGGATTTATGTGTCTGATTGTGTGCCAACAAGACAAACAAGGGCACGGGTAGAAAAAGAAAAAAAAAGAAGAGAAAAGAAAAAATTTTCGTGGAAAGAAGAAGAAGAAGAAAAAAATTGTGAAAAAGTATGAAAAGTGTTCAAAATAGGTGAGAATAAGCTCACTAGTGTTGCTTGTTGAAGAAGGGGTCCAAAACGTTGAATTCGGCCCTAAATATGTGTAATCTTCCCCTTTGTGTTCAAAGTGTGCGGCTGCATTCAAGAAAGGGAGTTCTAAGTGTCATATTCATTACTTTGCTTGCTATTGCTTTAAGAACGTTTGTTTTTCCTATCCTTTCTTTGTTAGCCAATACCCCCTAGCCCCGTTATAACCCTATACTTCAATCTTGAGTGTTGTGTGTTTCAATATGTGGAGTTTGGGATTGGTATGAGCATATGGTGTCCCTGGTTCTCGCGTCTAAGTAGTAGCATTCCATTCATGAGATCATATCTAAACATGTTATTAACTCCGGAAATTGCTTTTCTTTGTTATATACATATGTGAGTATTAGTTTTCATATTTACATCAATCTTCTCACATATAACTAGTGTAGGGAGTGTAGTCAGAAAATCTGTGTGATTGAGTGCATATCTAGTAAGGAATTGAGGGATTCTCTAAGGCATGTTACTACATTCAAAATGTTGTTTTAATTGATTAAATGCGAGCTAATGTGTGGTAACTTTGATTAAGTATGTGCTCAAGGGTAGGAATAACTAAAATCTGTGGGAGTAATGATCTTTGGCATGTTATGTATCATTGAAGATCCCTGAGGTGAACGTTGGAAGGTTTAGGTTACGTTTTGTTTGTTTTGTTTTGCTTGAGGACTAGCAAAAGCTAAGTGTGGGGGAATTTGATAGGAGCATATTTATACTACTTAGTTAGTGTGTTTTCTTGCATTTGCTTTGCTATTTGTTGCTTAGTATAGTGTTTAAAGTCATTTTCGTGTGTTTTTAGGTCCAAGAAGCAAAGTTGGCAAAAAGATGCATTTTGGAGCATTTTAGAGCAAATCTGGGCTTGGAATGGATAGCACATGCAATGGGCATGAAGATGGACGAATTTGGAGTCTAAATGAAGTTGGGAATAGGTTTCAAGGTTGGAGAAATAAATTCAAATCATTGAAGATAAGGAATCAGCTCAAAAGAAGGAGGATTATCCAAAACATTATCCAAACAACCTTATCTTATCTTATCTTATCCAATCCTTATCTTATCTTAACAAACCTTATCCTATCCTAATCCATTTCTAATTCAATTCCTGGTACAATGAGGGTTTATTTTCTGATTGGGGGACATTTAAATTGAGTTTCTAGAAGCCTTATCCCTCTTTATCCAAATCTGCCGCACCTTAGGCCCTTTCCCATTGGAAATCTGATTGTTTTGAGCCTATTTCTGGATGGATTTGGCTTTCTAGAAGTCCTAATCTGATTCACCTAGGGTTTTTGGTGCCTATATATATATTAATCAACCCTTTGCCGTACACACCAACTCTCCATATACACCATTCACGCCAGAAATCATCCACCACTCTCTGCCGCCCCTTTCCTTCACCATTCTCCATAGTTTCTGACCTAATTCACCCCCTGCCGTGCCATATCATCCACACAAACCCAGAAAACCCCTCTAGTGCCACAGCTATTCAAGGAAGGAAGGAGAAGGTGCCACTCTAAGTCGTGACTACTGCTGGAGCGTTCTTAGGTGTTGTCTATCTTTGTTTTTAATGTTTCAATTCAGTTTTCTTTGTTTAATTGCTATCATGAGGAACTAAACCCCTATTAGTTAGAGGGGGAATTTGAAGCCATGAATATATGTTTCTTATGATTTGATTTACTCCAGTTATGATTTCATAAATTGTGAATGTGGTTTGCTTATCTGTTTTATTAAGAACTTGTTCTTGTGTGTTAATTAAGGATGCATACTTAGTTTACATGCATGAATTTGATGCTAGAATATAAGGGAATTTCACCTAATCGTTATGAACTTATATTCGCAAGTAGTAAAGGTTGCTAGTCACAATCATGTTAAGTAAACCCTAGGCTGGATTAACATGCGTCTTCCATAGTTATGAATGCCTTGTCAATGTTCATGATTTCCATTGAACTTAATGATCTTTGTTGAATGTCTCTATCATGCGTATTCCATAGTTAGGGAGTTTGAGAAAGAATAATTTGGTTGTGATGCGTTATCCATTCAATTCAATGAATCTAGGGAAATCTGGGAATTGATTAGTTCAATACAATTAATTCAGAACATTGTCATTCATGGTTTATTGGAAGAGTAACTGGGAATCAAGTTGTATGCATATGTTTATGTGTGGATAAGGATCCTTCTAACTAGCCATTCACCCATTTAAATCACCAATTTCGTGCCTTTTTAAGTTGTCTTTACAATTTTGTTTGTTTAAGTTTAAATTCGTTCAAAAACAATCCCCTGCTTTTAGTTTGTGTTAGTAGAGTCTAAATTCGTCAAATCTTGAGTCTCTTAGTCTTTTGAGTCAATTTGAGTCTTAATTTCGTTCAAATCAGTCTTAGGTGTTAGTTTTGAGTCTAGATAACTTGTTTTCTGTGTTTTAGGTCTATTTAGCTTGTTTTGAGTCTCTAGAGTCCAGAAACTGTTTAATTGAATTCTATTTGCTGTTTTGAGTTATTTGAGTCAAGTTAGGTTGTTTAAAGGTGTCTAGAGTTAAAATTCGTCCAAATTGATCCCTAGTACTTGTTTTCATTGTTTTAAGTCCAGTTTATTGTTTTAAGAGTTTAATTTGTGTAGATTAGCATCCCTTCTAATCCCCGGCCTAAAACGATCCCTACTTTCATATACTACGTCGATAGGGTTTTAATTTGAGTGTCAAGTAATTCTCACACCACTTACTAATCTAGAATTTGTCCAATTCACTCTCTAGTATCTGTTTTGAGTCTATTTAGCTTAGTTTGTGTGTTTTGAGTCAATTTGGTCAGTTTTGGGTCATAAGAGTCTAGTTTAATGTTTTAGAGTTTAAATTGTGTAGATTAGCATCTCTTCTAATCCCCGGCCTAAAACGATCCCTACTTTCATATACTACGTCGATAGGGTTTTAATTTGAGTGTCAAGTAATTTTCACATCAATTTGGTGCAAGGAAGGTTCAATTTGTGTCCTAAAATGCATAGGAGGCCTTCAATGTTGCTGGTACTTAGGGACAATTAGGATTAGGAAAGGTCAAACCAAAATAGGAAACCTTGGCTTAACTTTCCTACTTCAAGTAGGAATCCTTGTTTGAGTAGGAATCCATCTCCAATTAGGAATCCTTCTTCAATTAGGAATCCTAACATCTTCAAGTCTTCAATTTCGTCCATTCCTTTTGCTCCAAGCATGTGATATCCATTCCAAGCCCAATTTTGCTCAAAAAGGCTCCACAATGCAACTTCTTGCATACTTTCTCCTTAGAACCTGAAAACATACGAAAATGGCTTAAAAGACTAAAATAACTAAGAAATAACAACGTAAATGCACAAGAACAAGCAAACTAAGTCGCAAAAATATGCTCCTCTCATATTACGACCTGTTTGAGGAGCATGTGGTGGAGGACCTACCCTCCATGCCGTGGGCTCCAAGGAAGCTTGAAAGATGGTATTCGTCTGGCTGCACGACGTTAAAGCAAGCGCTTCGTGGGAGGCAACCCATGCCAATGAAGAACACCTAGAATCGGCTCTACATCCAGATTTGCTTCCTTTCACCCTTTTCCCTTGCTGCCTTTATCTTTCTATGTTTATGTGTTGCTTGTTTGATTGTTTTTATGTTAGTTTATGTTTGAAACATTGAGGACAATGTTTGGTTTAAGTGTGGGGGGGTACACAAGTTGTTTTTGCATGATTTTCGTGGGATTTTATCACCTATCACTTCAAATGTTGTTTTCAGTGTTTTTAAGTGTTTTTAAGCTGTTTTGGAGTCTTTTTGTGTGTGTTGACATAAAAATCCGAAAATTTCATAAAAATTTGAACAAATTGTTTTGAAAAACCCAAAAAGAGTTGTTTGTGTGTGTTTGTTTGTGTCTTAGGGTACCTTCCAACACAATGATGAGGATTCGGTTTTTAATTGCATAACTATTAAGGAAAGTTATAAACATGGATGGATGTTTGAATTGCTCTCTGGTTTATGCTTGATTATGGTTATAGTTCATGAATTCGTGTTTAATCAAAAAGGAAAAAAATCAGTTTTTGTAACATGCTTGAAGGAAGAATCTCATACTAACGCTACAACCCTGAGAGACTTGAGCCTAAACGTTCTTTGGAGAGTTAAAAATCTGTGCATTTATTGTTTTCTAAAGTCGTTGCATGATCTCATTATTCTTTGCTTGGTTACTACTTAGAAGGCGTTTCATCATTTAGTTCCAAATACTAGAACTCATGCCCGTTTCATTCAAAGCATGAAATTGATTAGCATAACACATAAACAAGATGAAGTTGTGTAGTGAACCAATGCCAAAAAGCCTTATCCCGTGCATTAAGCTTTGGAGGATTAACCCTTTTGAGCCTTGATTAGCCTATGTTTTTTGTTAACCCACATTATCCCTACCTAGCCTAGATTAGGACCATCCTTACCCTTGTTCTTAAGGCGTAGTGAAGCATGACCTAGAGTGAGTACCCTTTGTTCGGTATTAGGCAGCAAACAAGTGTAGGGGAAGGGAAGTTGTACGTTTATGTGTGCCAAAGTAACAAAGAGGCACGGGTGAAAAAGAAAAAGAAAAAAAAAAAAAAAAGAAAAATATGTGAAGAAAGTGTGAAAAGTGTTCGCAAAAAGTGAGAATAAGCTCACAAGTGTTGGTTGTTGAAGAAAGGGTCCAAAAAGTTGAATTCGGCCCTAAGAATGTGTGATCTTCCCTTTATGTATTAAAGTTTGTGGCTGCATTTTCAAAGGGAGTTCTAAGTGTCATATTCATTACTTTGCTTGCTATTGCTTTAAGAATGTTTGTTTTCCTTACATTTCTTTGTTAGCCAATACCCCTAGCCCCGTTACAACCCTATACTTCTATCTTGAGTGTTGTGTGTTTCAATATGTGGAGTTTGGGATTGGTATGAGCATATGGTGTCCCTGGTTCTCGCATCTAAGTAGTAGCATTCCATTCATGAGATCATATCTAAACATGCTTATTAACTCCAGAAATTGCTTTCTTTGCTATAAACATATGTGAGTGTTAGTTTTCATGTTTACGTCAATCTTCTCACATATACCTAGAATAGGGAGTGTAGTTAGAAAATCTGAGTGAAAATAAGAGTGTACCTAGTGAGGAATTGAGTGAATTCTCTAAAGCATGTTACTACATTCAAAACATCGTTTTAATTGGTTAAATGCGAGCTAATGAATGGTGACTATGATTAAGTATGTACTAAAGTGTGGGGATGACAAAAATCTATGGTTATTATGATCTTGAATATGTCATGTGTGTTGGAAATCCCTGAGGTGAACGTTGGAAGGTCTAGTTTGTTTGGTGTTTGTTTTGTTTGTTTTGTGTTGTTTTGCTCGAGAACTAGCAAAAGCTAAGTGTGGGGGAATTTGATAGGAGCATATTTATGCGACTTAGTTAACTTGTTCTTGTGCTTTTACTTTGTTAGTTCTTAGTTATTTAGTCTTTTAAGCCAAATTCGTGTGTTTTCAGGTTCTAAGGACAAAGTATGCAAGAAGAAGCAATTTGGAGCATTCTAGAGCATTTTTGAGCCAAGATTGGGTAGTGCAAGCATGGAGGCAAGTTGTTGGACGAGTTTGAAGACAAAAAGGCTTGAAATCAGCCTCAAAACACACTTTCTAGAAATCCTATCCTTTGTCCTACAAAAGTGGCGGCCCAATGATAGGAGCATATTTATGCGACTTAGTTAGCATGTTTTCTTGTATTTATTTAGTTAGTTATTGCTTATTTAAGTGTTTTAAGTTATTTTCGTGTGTTTGTAGGTTCAAATGACAAAGTTGGCAAGAAAGTGCAATTTGGAGCATTTTAGAGCAGTTTTGGGCCAAGAATGGATGTCACAAGTATGGAGCAAGATGGATGGACGAATTTGAAGTTCAAGAGAGGCTAGGAATGTGCAAAAGAGTTGAAGAAATAAATCCAAGTCAAAGAAGATAAGGAATCAGCTACAAAGAAGGAGAATTATCCAAAACATTAACCAAACTACCTTATCTTATCCTTATCTTATCCAAACCTTATCTTATCTTAACCTAATCCTTTCCTAACCTAATTCCTATTGCAAAAGGGATTCAATTTCAGTTTAGGAGACCTAAGAACCTAATTTCTAGGAACCTCATCCTCTCCTACAAAGGTGCCGCACCTATTCCCTTCTAGAAGTGTCAAAATCAGCCAAATAACACCCTTTCTAGAAGTCCCTAAAAAAGTGGCGCCTCAAGCCATCTAGATGCATGATCCAGCCACACCTTTCTCCTAAATCCCTTTGGTTTTTGACCTTCTAGATGTCCTATTTCCTGCTAGGATTACATAAACCTTTTCCCCTTAGGATTGTGTTTTATTTTCCTACACAAACTACATTTTGTAATCCTTTTCCTACACTACATGTTTGTGCCGCACCTCCCCCTATAAATTGACCCTTTTGCTGCACCATTCACACCACCATCTCTCATTCACACATCTCTACACTACCATTCAGCCATACCCTCATTGTGCCGCAACTTGCAAGCAAGGAAGGAAGGAATCTGGAGCGTTTTCTAGGTGTTTTCTATCTTTGTTCAATGTTTAATTTTATTTATATTTGTTTGATTGCGAACATGAGGAACTAATTTCTTTATAGTTAGAGGCGAATTCAAAGCCATGGACATATGTTTTATATGAATTGATTTCCTCTAGTTATGATTTCATGAATCATGAATGTGGTTTGCTTAACTGTTTTATTAAGAACTTGTTCTTATGTGTTGATTAAGGATGCATACTTAGTTTGCATGCATGAATTTGATGCTAGAGTATAAGGGAGTTTCACCTAATCGTTATGAACTTATATTCACAAGTAGTAAAGGTTGCTAGTCACAATCATGTTAAGTAAATCCTAGGCAAGAGTAACATGCTTTCCATAGTTATGAATGCCTCATCAATGCTTATGGTTTCCATAAAGCTTAATGATCTTTGTTTTGTGTCTCTATCATGCTTTTCATAGTTAGGGAGCTTAATAAAGAATGATTTGGGTTGTCGTATGCTTTTCATCCAATTCAATGAGTCTAGGGAAATCTGAGAATTAAACAATTAATTTGGGGCATTGTCATTCATGGTTTGTTGAAAGAATAACTGATAGGAGCATATTTATGCGACTTAGTTAGCTTGTTTTCACGCATTTATGTTGTTAGTTCTTAGTTAAATTTGTATTTTAAGCTATTTTAGTGTGTTTGTAGGTTCTAAGTGTCAAGATGGCAAAAAGAAGCAATTTGGAGCATTCTAGAGCATTTTTGGGCCAAGATTAGGTAGTGCAAGCATGGAGGCAAGTTGATGGACGAAATTGAAGATACAAAGGCTTGAAATCAGCTAAAAAGAGGGAAGAAAGAAGTCAAAGATGAAGAAGATAAGGAATCAGCTATAAAGAAGGGGAATTATCCAAAACATTATCCAAACTACCTTATCTTATCCAAACCTTATCTTATCTTATCCTAATCTTATCCTAATCTTATCCTACCTTGTTTTCAGCTACAAAAGAGATTTAATTTCAGTTTAGGAGACTTAAAACCTGATTTCTAGAAGTCCTATCCCTTGTCCTATAAATCTGGCGCCTCCTTCCTTTCTAGAAGGCCTTTGCCTTGCCTTGCACTCAATTCCCTTCCCTCCAAGCCTTGCCGTGCATCCCTTATCCCTTTCCTTCTTGGATTCTGATTTGTTAGGACTTTTTCCTTGTGGATTTGGGTTCTACAAATCCTTTTCAGAAATCAATTGGGCCATAATCCTTTCTCCTAATGGATTCACACATTCTGCCGCAACTAGGGTCCTAATCTCTTGCTTATGCTGAGTCCAAGTCCTAATCTGATTACCCTAGGGTTTGTGGTGCCTATATATACAAGTTTAGAGGGTTGCCGCAGGTTACACCACCACACCTTCAGAAATTCATACTTTGCCGCAGAGGAGAGAAGACAAGGCCTTGCCATGGCTTCCATTGGAGAGGAAGGGTTGTGCCGCAGCCTACCTGCAACCATTGGAGTTCTTGGAGTTCTTTCTTCTCTTGTTTCTGTTTCCATGTTTAATTTAATTTGCTTTTCAATTACGTTGAACATGTGGAACTAACTTTGTTTTAGTTAGAGGTGGATTCAAAGCCATTGACATATGTTTAGTATGAATTGATTACCTCCAGTTATTGTTTCATAAATTGTGAATGTGGTTTACTTATCTATTTTAGTAAGAACTTGTTCTTGTGTGTTGATTAAGGATGCATACTTAGTTTACATGCATGAATTTGATGCTAGGATATAAGGGAATTTCACCTAATCGTTATAAACTTATATTCACAAGTAGTAAAGGTTGCTAGTCACAATCATGTTAAGTAAATCCTAGGCAAAAGTAACATGCAGTTCATAGTTATGAATGCCTTGTCGATGTATATGATTTCCATGGAACTTAATGATCTTTGATATGTGTCTCTATCATGCGTATTCCATAGTTAGGGAACTTGATAAGAATAATTTGGTTGTGATGCGTTATCCATTCAATTCAATGAACTTAGGGAAATCTGACAATTGATTAGTGCAATACAATTAATTCGGAGCATTGTCATTCATGGTTTATCGAAAGAATAACTGGAAATCAATTCGTATGCATATGTTCATGTGTAGAGAAGAATCCTCTAACTAGTTTTTCACCCCTGAATTCACCTTCACCTCTCTTTAATTTACTTTGTTTGCTGGAATCTTTTTAGTTTTGATAAATTCGTCTAAAAACCCCCTCAGTTCTTATTTGTGTTTTAGTTTACTTAAATTCGTCCAAATCTGTCTCCTTTTAGTGTTTTGAGTCTTACTAGTCTAAAATTCATCCAATTCACTTCCTAGTACCTGTTTTAAGTCTGTTTAAATTAGTTTTGCTGTTTTGAGTCAATTTGGTCAGTTTTGAGTTGTTTAGAGTCTAGTTTAGTGTTTTAGAGTTTAACTTGTGTAGATTAGCATCCCTTCAAATCCCCGGCCTAAAACAATCCCTACTTTCATATACTACGTCGATAGGGTTTTAATTTGAGTGTCAAGTAATTTTCACATCAAATTTTGGCGCCGTTGTCGGGGATTAGCAAACTTGCTATCTCCCTATTTTCTGCCGTGTGTCTTAGTTGTTTTTTTGTTTTTGTTTTGCTTTGTTTTTTGAGTTGTTTTGTTTTCTTTGTTGTAGGTACTAGTGTATGACTCGAAGTTCTCAACCCGTTCACGCACATATCTTGGATTTTAACGACGATTTTGAGCGAGATTTGAGAAGGAAGAGGAAGCACCCAGAACCTGATCTACTTAGTTCAAGTTCTAATTCTGAATCTGAAGTTGAAATTGAAGAGGATTTGGAAGAGGAGCAAGACATGGCTGCAGATAATCGAACGATCAAAGAACTTTCAGCCTCGAGATTGGACAATGCAACTCCTTTATGCATTCAATATCCTAGGGCAGCCTAGAGCAAGACTGATGAATTTGAATTGAAGTCTAGCTTGTTGCACCACATTCCCAAATTCCACGGGTTGTCCATGGAAGATCCAAACAAGCACTTGAAGGAATTTGAAGTGGTTTGTTCAAGCATGACCCCTGTCAATGTTGATGGAAGTATATTGAAGATGAAGGCCTTTCCATTCTCTCTTTTGGAAAAGGCTAAGGATTGGCTCTACGAACTAGCACCTGGAACCGTTACTTCTTGGGAAAGCATGAAGCACGCATTCTTAGAGAATTTTTTCCCAACTTCAAGAGTCATTCTCTTGAGGAAAAGGATTAGTGGCATTCAACAAAACCAAGGAGAATCGTTTCCAGCCTATTATGAGCGTTTCAAGACGCTTGTTGCTTCTTGTCCACAACACCAAATGAAAGAAGAGCTTCTCCTTCAGTATTTCTATGAAGGACTTCTCCCCATTGAGAGACAAATGCTCGATGCTTCAGCGGGAGGAGCTTTGGTTGACAAAACTCCAGTGGCTGCCAAGACTCTAATTGCAAACCGAGCCTTGAATGCGCAACAATATGAAGGAGTTGGACAGAGAGAAGGGCCACGGCAACAACAAGTGAATGAGGTAAGTGCAATTTCAGAATTGCAATCTCAGATGGCTAATCTCACTCTTCTTTTGTCACAGGTTGTGGATGGAACCAAGGTGCAAGGTGCAGCAGTTTGTGGAGTGTGTTCTATGCAGGGACATCTCAACGATCAATGCCCTCAGTTGATTGAGAATGGGGGGTGGGAAACTGCCCATGCCGTGGGATTTCTGATGCAAAACATATAAGCACACAAATTAACCCTCTTTTTATCAATTGTAGCAAAGTATGTAAGTAGGGATCGTTCTAGGCCGGGGATTAGGAGGGATTGCTAAATCACTTGAAAACTGACTCAAAAACTTAAAACAAAGTTAAAACACTAAATTAGACTCAAAGAATGCAAAACTATACTCTAAAACACTAAAACAAACCAAAAGACTCAAAACAGCAAGCAAACACTCAAAACTGCCTTAAAAACACAAACTGGCTGTTTTGGACTCCAAACATAATTTTGGACGAAAATAAGTTTTAACTTGACTCAAGACACTTTAAAACACAAACTAAATTGATTTCTAACTAAATTGACACTTCAAAATAAAGGGGGAATTGGTTTTGACGAAATTGAAAACAAAACATAAACTTTGTAAAACAAAACAGATTGTAAAACGAAATTGGTTAAAGTGAATGGATGGAAGGCTAGCTAAGGGGTTCTTCTCCACACATGTCATACTTGCATACAAAATGATTTCTAATTGCAATTCAATAACCCATGAATTCTCAACACTCCAAGTTAATTAGGTCTGCTTAAATTAACTTTCAGATTTCCCTTATGTCAATGAATTGGATGGAAACTGCGCATCACAATCAAATTATTCTTCAAGAGTTCTCTATATGAAAGCGCATATTAGAGATACAATCAAAGATCATTACGTTCAATGGAAATCATAAGTATTGACTAAGCACTTGTAACTATGAAAGCGCATGATACTTATGCCAAGAATTTACTTAACACAATTGAGATCATCAACCTTTACTACTTGTGAATATAATTCTGTAACGATTAGGTGAAACTTCCTTATATCCTAGCATTAGATTTATGCATGACAATTAAGCGTGCACTCTCAACCAACACACACAAATCAGTTTAATTCAAAAAGATAAGTAAATTGAATTCACAACTTATGAAACGCAATTAGAGGTAATCAAATCATATAGCAAGCATAAACATGGTTTCGAATCCCCCCTAGCCAAAGGGGGTTTAGTTCCTCATACGTACAGAACAAAGAGTATTGAATTTAAACATTGAAATCAAAGGAAAGGAAACACCTAAAACTTCCAGCAATTCAAACTTGAATGGCATGAACATGGGGTACGGCTATTTGGCTATGGTTTACTAAACAACTTCATCTTGTTATGTGTTATGCTAATCAATTTCATGCTTTGAATGAAACGGATATGAGTTCTAGTATTTGGAACTAAATGATGAAACGCCTTCTAAGTAGCAACCAAGCAAAGAATAATGAGATCATGCAACGACTTAAGAAAACAACAAATGCACAGATTTTTAACTCTCCAAAGAACGTTTTAAGCTCAAGTCTCTCAGGGTTGTAGCGTTAGTTTGAGTTCCTTCCTTCAAGCATGTTACAAAAACTGATTTTATCCTTTTTGTGATTACATGTGAATTCATGAATGTCAACTATAACCAAGCATAAACCAAAGAGCAATTCAAACTTCCATCCATGTTTACAACTCTCTTTAACAGTCATGCAATTACAAACCGAATCCTCATCATTGTGTTGGAAGGTACCCTAGGACACAAACAAACACACAAAAACAACTCGTTTTGGGTTTTTTTTTTTTTTTTAAACAATTTTTTAAATTTTTATGGGATTTTCGGATTTTTGAGTCAAAACACACTAAAACACACCAAAACAGCTTAAAAACACTTAAAAACAGCAAGGAACAACATTAGAAGTTATGGGTGATCAAACCCTACGAATTTGCATCAAAACATGTTGGTTACCCCCCCCACACTTAAATCAAACATTGTCCTCAATGTTTCAAGCATAAACTCACACAAATAAACAACAACCAAACAAAACAGCAACTAAACAAGAAACAAGGCAGAAACGAAAACAACAACAAAGAGAAGGGTTTAGGAACTCAAATCTGGAATTGGAGTGCTCCCTAGGTCTTCCTTTATTGAATGCATGGGTTGCCTCCCAAGTAGCGCTTGCTTTAACGTCGTACAGCCGGACAAAACCTCCAATTAAGCTTCATGGGAGGCCACGGCATGGAATTGATCTTTGAATGGAAGGTGATATTTGAAATGATCCGGCAATGGTTGAAACACTAATGTGGGTGCCTGAATCATCAAAATCAGCAAATTAGTAGAAAACAAAATCAAAATTGGAGAATATGGCTTACTTGCTTGCTCCGACATAAACTCGATTACAAACACCACATCTTTGAATGTTTCAGGGATTTTGAACTTGGCCAGATTTACTGTGATGGTTGTGACTTGTCCCGTGTCATAAAATTGAACTTCTTTGGGCTTTGTTGTCTCATGAACATCCTCCTTGATGCATTCTTCATATGCTCCAGCCACTTCTTGCTCTTGAATCATTCTCCTCGACATACAAGGTTCTTTGAACACTGCAACACAATCTGGAACTTGATTTGGTGTGCCAAGAATTGGGATATCACTTTGCACCTTTGGAAGGGTTTGCATGATGTCCTTTTCACTCTCTTCTTTCTTGGGAATCAAAAACCTGCGAGGAAAAGGGACATTTGGAGGAATATCATTAGAATTAAATGAATTTGGGACGCCCTTACTTGTGGTGGGTGGTTGAGAGAGCTTAGGGGGCTGCGGCAAGGGTTGTTCTTCCCTTGCTGTGGGTGTGTCTTGTTCCTCCTCCTCAATCAGCAGCTCCACATCCACTTCTAGGCTATGTTTGGACGTTTTTAGGTCCGCTCCAACCTCCACAGCACTTCCCAAAGTGATAGCTTCAGCAATTTCAAAGTCTCCCATCGAATTGACAGTAGTTGAGTTGGAGAGTTCACGTTGTTCTTGAATTTGTGCCATGAACTCCATGATCTCTCCCATTTGATTTTTCAATTCGCTCATCCTTTGGTCTTGATTCTCTGCTTCCTGTGTCAAAGAGGTGAGTAATTGAACAATTTGGTCATTATCCATTGACGTACCTGAATTTGTTTGGGAAAATTGTGATGGAGGCTGTGATGGTGCATATGGCCATTGATAGAACTCCTCAGATGGCTGTGAGTATTCTTCTTGTTGTGAGCCCTGCGTCAAAGAGGTTAGTACATCAAGAATTTCATCATAACTCATGGGCATACTTGAATTCGATTGGAATTGTTGTGGGGGAGGCGATGGTGGCTGCATAGGTCTTGAATAGAACTCCTCTTCTTGCTGCCAATATCCACCTTGTTGGAATCGTTCAGGTTCTCCCCACATGTAATCTGAATAATCTCTCCAATCCGAATTGTAAGCGCTGGAAAACATGTTGTCCCATGATTGGCTATGGCCTTGATAACCCCAAGCACCTCCGTGGGCAGTGAATTGAGCACGTTGATGAGTTTGAGCAGTGTGCATTGTGGTTGTTTCGGCAATCTTGGACAATTGAGAAGTAAGATTCGCCAATTGAGCTTGAATGTTAGCAAGTGCCATGTCTTACTTCTCTATGTACCTGAAACCAAAGAAGTAAAACTAAATCAAATATCAAAAGTAAAAGACACAAACAAAAACAAAGGGGATTAGCAAAAGAAAACAAGAAAACAACACAAAGTCAGAAACTAAAACAAAATAAACGAAAAGAAAAGAACCAAGGGATTAGCAAAATTGCTAATCCCCGGCAACGGCGCCAAAAATTTGATGCAAAATATATAAGCACACAAATTAAACCCTCTTTTTATCAATTGTAGCAAAGTATGTAAGTATGGATCGTTCTAGGCCGGGGATTAGGAGGGATTGCTAAATCACTTGAAAACTGACTCAAAAACTTAAAACAAAGTTAAAACACTAAATTAGACTCAAAGAATGCAAAACTATACTTTAAAACACTAAGACAAACCAAAAGACTCAAAACAGCAAACAAACACTCAAAACTGCCTTAAAAACACAAACTGGCTGTTTTGGACTCTAAACACAATTTTGGACGAAAATGAGTTTTAACTTGACTCAAAACACTTAAAAACACAAACTAAATTGATTTCTAACTAACTTGACACTTCAAAATAAAGGGGGAATTGGTTTTGACGAATTTGAAAACAAAACAAAAACTTTGTAAAACAAAACAGATTGTAAAACGAAATTGGTTTAAATTAATGGAAGGAAGGCTAGCTAAGGGGTTCTTCTCCACACATGTCATACTTGCATACAAAACGATTTCTAGTTGCTTTTCAATAAACCATGAATTCTCAACGCCCCAGATTAACCGTGAATTGCACTAATTAACCCTCAGATTTTCCTAACGTTATTGAATTGGATGATTGCATACGACAACCCAAAGCATTCCCCACAAGTTCCCTACATGAATTGCATAATAGAGATACAAGCAAGAATCATTAAGTTCTATGAAAACCATAAGCATTGACGAGGCATTCGTTACTATGAATTGCATGAAACTTATGCCAAGAATTTACTTAACGCGATCGTGATCAACAACCTTTACTACTTGTGAATATAATTCTGTAACAATTAGGTGAAACTTCCTTATATCCTAGCATTAGATTTATGCATGACAATTAAGCGTGCACTCTCAACCAACACACACAAATCAGTTTAATTCAAATAGATAAGTAAATTGAATTCACAACTTATGAAACGCAATTAGAGGTAATCAAATCATATAGCAAGCATAAACGTGGTTTAGAATCCCCCCCTAGCCAGAGGGGGTTTAGTTCCTCATACTCACAGAACAAAGAGTATTGAATTTAAACATTGAAATCAAAGGAAAGGAAACACCTAAAACTTCCAGCAATTCAAACTTGAATGGCATGCACGTCCCAGGGCTTCTTCTCCTCCTCTTTGCTGCGGCACAAGGTCTTGGGACAGGTTTAGGGGGTTATGAATGGTGTAGAAGGCTGGGTTAATGGCTAGGATGGATGTATGGTGCGGCAGGTAGTGAATTAGGTCAGAAATTATGGAGAATGGTGAAGGATGGGTGCGGCAGAGAGTGGTGAAGAGTTTCTAGCGAGAATGGTGTGTATGGAGGGTGGTACACGACAAAGGGTGGAGAAATATATATATAGGCACCAAAAACCCTAGGTGAATCAGATTAGGACTTCTAGAAAGCCAAATCCATCCAGAAATAGGTTCAAAACAATCAGATTTCTAATGGGAAAGGGCCTAAGGTGCGGCAGGTTTGGATAAGGAGGGATAAGGCTTCTAGAAAGCCTTGCAAGGCAAGGAAAAAGGATTCTAGAAGGGAAGGAGACGCCAGATTTATAGGGTTCTAGAGGGATTTGGGGCGCCACTTTTGTAGGGGAATGGATAGGACTTCTAGAAATCAGGTTTTAAGTCCCCTAAAGTGAAGAAAACAGGTTAGGATAAGAGTAGGATAAGATTGGATAAGATAAGGTAAGATAAGATAAGGATTGGATAAGATAAGATAAGATAAGGTTGTTTTGGATAATGTTTTGGATAATTCTCCTTCTTTTGAGCTGATTCCTTATCTTCTTTATCTTCTTAGCTGATTTCAAGCCTTTATATCTTCAATTTCGTCCATCAACTTGCCTCCATGCTTGCACTACCCAATCTTGGCCCAAAAATGCTCTAGAATGCTCCAAAACTCTTCTTTTTGCATACTTGCCCTTAGGACCTGAAAATACATCAAACTAGCTTAAAAGACTACTTTAACTAAGGAAAAACAACATAATTGCACAAGAACAAGCTAACTAAGGTGCATGAATATGCTCCTATCACAATAGCAAAACATGAATGAGTCTCACTAGGGTACTTCATAGAATCAGAAAGATTGAAATTAATAACTTCCCCATCAAATTCCATCGTCAAAGTGCCATTAAACACATCAATCTTCGTACAAGCAGTTTTCATGAATGGCCTTCCAAGGAGGATGGGCAATGACGGGGAATGGTCCGATTCATCCATTTCAAGCACGTAGAAATCCGCCGGGAATATCAAGTGATTAACCTGCACCAAAACATCCTCCAAAACTCCCTTTGGATAGGCATTAGATCTATCGGCCAATTGTATGATAACACCATCGTTTTTCAACGCTCCTAGGTTCATAGATGCATAAATTGAATATGGCATGACATTTATAGATGCACCTAAGTCTAACATGGCAGATTCAAACCTAGAATTACCAATAACACACGGAATTGTAAAACTACCCGGATCTTTGCATTTAGGGGGCAGTTTGCGTTGCAAGATGGCTGAGACATTTTCACCCACTTTTACAACCTCCTTGGTCGAAATCCTCCTCCTATTAGTGCAAAGTTCCTTCAAGAACTTGGCGTACCTGGGGACTTGCTTAATTGCATCCAAAAGGGGAATATTGACTTGAACTTTCCTAAACGTCTCAAGAATGTCCTTTTCTGCTTCTTCTTTCTTTGTTTGCTTGAACCTATTTGGAAAAGGAACATTCGAAGGAAAAACATTAGTAGGAACTGAATTTGACACGTTCTTACCTCTATTGGACAAATTGGACGGTTTAGGATCACTTAGGGCTTGCGGCAAAGGTGTTTCCACCTTTGCCGTGAGTGGGCTTTGTTCCTCCTCTTCAATTCTCAACTCTTCCTCCTCGTTGGAACATGATTTGAATGGTTTAGGGTCAGATCCTACTTGCTTCCCACTTCGCAGACTCATGGCTTTTGCAGATTCGAATCCACCTTTTGGATTGACAACGGTTGAACTTGGCAACTTGCCTTGCTCTCGAAATTGCCCCATGAACTCGGCAATCTGTCCTACTTGCTTCTCCAACTCGTCCACCTTCTTGTCCCTAGTTTGCATACCCTGCGCCATAGAAGTTAGTAATTGAAAAATCTGATCATTATCAATTGAAGAACCTGATTTGTTTTGGGCAGGTTGTGCTTGGGCTTGAGTTGGTGCCAACGGCTTTTGATAGAAACCCGGGGGTTGTTGCCTAAATCCGCTTTGTTGTTGGCCTTGTTGGGGTTCTCGCCATTTGAAATTTGGATGATCACGCCACCCAGGGTTGTAGGTATTGGAAAAATGATCACCACGTGGTTGGTATTGATTGCCAAAACCCACGGCATTGAGTGTCTCCCACCCTCCATTCTCTATCAATTGTGGGCACTTATCTGTGGGATGTCCTTGCATGGAGCACACGCCACAAGAAGCTACATTTTGTGCTGTTGGACCTTCCACCACCTGAGAAAGCAAAGTAGTAAGGTTAGCCATTTGATTTTGAAGTTCGGTTATGGCACTTACCTCATTGACTTGGTGTTGCCGTGGGATGCTCCTTTGCCCAACACCTTCGTATTGTTGAGCGTTCAACGCTCGATTGGCTATCAATGTCTTGGCTGCCGTGGGGGTCTTGTCCACCAAGGCTCCTCCCGCTGAGGCATCTAGCATTTGACGTTTGATTGGTAGAAGTCCCTCGTAGAAATATTGTAGGAGAAGTTCCTCCTTCATCTGATGCTGTGGACATGAAGCAACAAGAGATTTAAAACGTTCATAATAAGTAGGAAAAGATTCACCTGCTTCTTGTTGAATTCCACTTATCCTTTTTCGTAGGAGGATGGCTCGAGAAGTTGGGAAAAACTTCTCCAAGAAAGCCCGTTTCATGCTCTCCCATGATGTGACAGTTCCGGGGGCCAATTCATACAACCAATCCTTTGCCTTTTCCAAGAGAGAAAAGGGAAAGGCCTTCATCATCAGAATATTTCCATCTACGTTGATTGGTGTCATGCTTGAGCACACCACCTCGAATTCCTTCAAATGCTTGTTTGGATCTTCCATGGACAGCCCATGGTACTTAGGAATGTGATGCAACAAGCTTGACTTCAATTCAAACTCATCAGTTTTGCCTTGAGCCGCCCTAGGGTATTGAATGCACAAGGGCACGGCATTGTCAAGTCCTGAGGCTGAAAGCTCTTTGATTGTACGATTATCCACAGCCATGTCGTCCACTTCCTCTTCAAATTCAGATTCGGCTTCTGAACTTGCACTTGATCCACTTGGTTCTGGATTCTTCCTCTTTCGTCTTAACTCTCGCTCGAAATCGGCGTCAAAGTCCAGAATATGTTCACGAACTGGATGAGAACTCCGAGTCATAAACTAGTACCTAAAACAAGAAACAAAAACAAGGTCAGAATCTGATCTAATTAAACCAAATGAAAATAACAATCCAAGGGATTAGCACAGTTGCTAATCCCCGGCAACGGCGCCAAAAATTTGATGCGAAATATATAAGCACACAAATTAACCCTCTTTTTATCAATTGTAGCAAAGTATGTAAGTAGGGATCGTTCTAGGCCGGGGATTAGGAGGGATTGCTAAATCACTTGAAAACTGACTCAAAAACTTAAAACAAAGTTAAAACACTAAATTAGACTCAAAGAATGCAAAACTATACTCTAAAACACTAAAACAAACCAAAAGACTCAAAACAGCAAGCAAACACTCAAAACTGCCTTAAAAACACAAACTGGCTGTTTTGGACTCTAAACATAATTTTGGACGAAAATAAGTTTTAATTTGACTCAAGACACTTTAAAACACAAACTAAATTGATTTCTAACTAAATTGACACTTCAAAATAAAGGGGGAATTGGTTTTGACGAAATTGAAAACAAAACATAAACTTTGTAAAACAAAACAGATTGTAAAACGAAATTGGTTAAAGTGAATGGATGGAAGGCTAGCTAAGGGGTTCTTCTCCACACATGTCATACTTGCATACAAAACGATTTCTAATTGCAATTCAATAACCCATGAATTCTCAACACTCCAAGTTAATTAGGTCTGCTTAAATTAACTTTCAGATTTCTCTTATGTCAATGAATTGGATGGAAACTGCGCATCACAATCAAATTATTCTTCAAGAGTTCTCTATATGAAAGCGCATATTAGAGATACAATCAAAGATCATTACGTTCAATGGAAATCATAAGTATTGACTAGGCACTTGTAACTATGAAAGCGCATGATACTTATGCCAAGAATTTACTTAACACAATTGAGATCATCAACCTTTACTACTTGTGAATATAATTCTGTAACGATTAGGTGAAACTTCCTTATATCCTAGCATTAGATTTATGCATGACAATTAAGCGTGCACTCTCAACCAACACACACAAATCAGTTTAATTCAAATAGATAAGTAAATTGAATTCACAACTTATGAAACGCAATTAGAGGTAATCAAATCATATAGCAAGCATAAACATGGTTTCGAATCCCCCCCTAGCCAAGGGGGGTTTAGTTCCTCATACGTACAGAACCAAGAGTATTGAATTTAAACATTGAAATCAAAGGAAAGGAAACACCTAAAACTTCCAGCAATTCAAACTTGAATGGCATGCACGTCCCAGGGCTCATTCTCCTCCTCTTTGCTGCGGCACAAGGTCTAGGGACAGATTTTGGGGGTTATGAATGGTGTAGAAGGCTGGGTTAATGGCTAGGATGGATGTATGGTGCGGCAGGGAGTGAATTAGGTCAGAAACTATGGAGAATGGTGAAGGATAGGTGCGGCAGAGAGTGGTGGATGATTTCTGGCGTGAATGATGTATATGGAGGGTGGTGGTGCGCGGCAAAGGGTGGAGAAATATATATATAGGCACCAAAAACCCTAGATGAATCAGATTAGGACTTCTAGAAAGCCAAATCCATCCAGAAATAGGTTTAAAACAATCAGATTTCTAATGGGAAAAGGCCTAAGGTGCGGCACAATAGGATAAGGAGGGATAAGGCTTCTAGAAAGCCTTGCAAGGCAAGGAAATCAGGTTTTCTAGAAGGCTAGGTGTGGCAAGGACTTTAGGGTTCTAGAATCCTAAATTAAATGTCCCCCAATCAGAAAATAAGCCCTTCTTGTACCAGGAATTGAGTTTAGAAAAGGATTAGGATAGGATAAGGTTAGTTAAGATAGGATAAGGATTGGATAAGATAAGATAAGAGAAGGTTGTTTTGGATAATGTTTTGGATAATTCTCCTTCTTTTGAGCTGATTCCTTATCTTCTTTATCTTCTACTTCTTTCTTCCATCTTCTTAGCTGATTTCAAGCCTTTATATCTTCAATTTCGTCCATCAACTTGCCTCCATGCTTGCACTACCCAATCTTGGCCCAAAAATGCTCTAGAATGCTCCAAATTGCTTCTTTTTGCATACTTGCCCTTAGAACCTGAAAATACATCAAACTAGCTTAAAAGACTACTTTAACTAAGGAAAAACAACATAAATGCACAAGAACAAGCTAACTAAGGTGCATAAATATGCCCCTATCAATTTCAAGGCCAAAACCAGCAAAGAAATGACCCATACTCAAACACATACAATCCGGGGTGGAGAGATCATCCAAACTTCAAGTGGAGGGACTCCCAACAAGCACAGCAACAAAGCGGATTTACACAGCCCCCTGAGATGTTTCCAAGGCCATATGCAGCCACACAACCTCAACCAATTTCGGCACAAACCAATTCAGGTTCATCGTTAGATAATGATAAAATTCTTCAAGTACTAACCTCTTTGACGCATGAAGTGCAAAGCATAAAAAATCAAGCTAAAGAGGTGGACGAATTGAAGAAACAAATGGGGCAAATGGCTGAATTCATGGGCCAATTCAGAGAACAAGCAGAGTGCTTAGTTCAACCATTGTTAATCCTAAAGAAGGATTTGAAACCGCCAATGCAATCACGTTGAGAAGTGGCAAACAGGTTGGATTCGACCCACAACCATCCAAATCAAGTCAAAATGAGGATGAAAAGTTGCTGATTGAGGAGGAAGAGCAAGTGAAACCCACGGCAAGGGTAGAACCACCCTTGCCGTAGCCTCCTAAGCACCCTATGCCATCCGCTTTAACTAAGGTAGGTCGAAATTGGATTCCTTCTAATGTTATTCCATCAACTGTGCCTTTTCCTAGCAGATTTATGAAATCAAAGAAGGAAGAGGATGAAAAAGACATTCTGGAGACGTTTAGGAAGGTGCATGTCAATATCCCGCTCCTTGATGCTATAAAGCAAATCCCGAAGTACGCTAAGTTTTTGAAGAAACTTTGCACATCAAGGAAACAAATTCGGGACGAAGAGGTGGTACATGTAAGTGAGAATGTCTCTGCAATGTTGCAAAGGAAGCTGCCACCTAAATGCAAAGATCCAGGAGTTTTGGATGATGTTTTGGTGCAGGTAGACCACTTGATTTTTCCTGCAGATTTCTATGTGCTTGACATGGAGGATTCAGCCCACTCTTCAACATTGCCAATCTTACTTAGATGACCTTTCATGAAAACAGCTCAAACCAAGATTGACGTGGCCAAAGGAGCAGTAACTATGGAGTTTGGTGGTGATATGATTAATTTTAATGTTTCTGAATCTGTTGAGAATACTAATGGTGTTCGCTCTTGTTTTGTCATTGATAAAATAAAAAATAAAGGGCAGGAACGTTCAGTGTCATTCAAGAAGGATGCATTTCGAACCACCAACGAAGAGGGAATTGGATTGAAGCACAAGGATTGCACGGCCACAACCCTCAAACCCTCAAATCTGGCCGAGAGCACCCCACATGCATTTGTTGATAGTGCTGCCACTTCATTGCAGTACATTGGTAAGCCACCTATTCCAATTTCGATTCCAATTTCAACTAATAGGTTGTTACCTTGTATGGTGTAGGTCCCCAATCGAATACAAGCTGGTGGGAATGATTACATTGACTTTAGAATGCACAACACCCTAATCAGGAAGGATTACTATCCCCTTCCATTCATAGAGCCCATGTATGAGTATTTTGAGGAGCATGTGGTGGAAGAACTACCTCTGCATACCGTGGGTACCATGGGAACTTAAATGGAAGTATCGTCCGGCTGGAAGACGTTAAAGCAAGCACTTCTTGGGAGGCAACCCATGTGTTCAAACGAGAAAACGATGGAATTCTAGCTCCAAAACTAGATTTGCGTTCCTCTACTCTCTCTCTTTATTGCTTTTGTTTTGCCATATCTGTTATGTGTGTTAGTTGTGTTCTTTGCTTGCTTTTGTGTGAGTTTATGTTTGAAACATTGAGGACAATGTTTGATTTAAGTGCGGGGGGCGTAACCAAATGTTTCTGTATGAAATTTGTGGGTTTTATCACTTATCACTTCGAATGTTGTTTTCACTGTTTTTAAGTGTTTTTAGTGTGTTTTGGAGTCTTTTTGTGTGTGTTGACATAAAAATCCGAAAATTTCATAAAAAGAGTTGTTTTTGTGTGTTTGTTTGTGTCTTAGGGTACCTTTCAACACAATGATGAGGATTCGGTTTTTAATTGCATGACTATTGAGGAAAGTTATAAACATGGATGGAAGTTTGAATGGCTCTTTGGTTTATGCTTGATTATGGTTATAATTCATGAATTCAAGTTCAATCAAAAAGATAAAAAAAAAACAGTTTTTGTAACATGCTTGAAGGAAGGAACTCAAACTAACGCTACAACCCTGAGAGACTTGAGCTTAAAACATTCTTTGGAGAGTTAAAAATCTGTGCATTTATTGTTTTCTAAAGTCGTTGCATGATCTCATCATTCTTTGCTTGGTTGCTACTTAGAAGGCGTTTCATCATTTAGTTCCAAATACTAGAACTCATACCCGTTTCATTCAAAGCATGAAATTGATTAGCATAACACATTATCAAGATGAAGTTGTGTAGTGAACTAGTGCCAAAAAGCCTTAACCCTATGTCATTTGTTTTGTAGGTTTAACTCTTTTGAGCCTTGTTTAGCCATTTTCTTTGTTTACCCACATGTTCCCTACCTAGCCTAGATTAGGACCATCCTTACCCTTGTTCTTAACGCGTAGTGAACCATGACTTAGAGGAATTCCTTTTAATTGTCATTAGGCAGCAAACAAGTGTGGGGGAAGGTTTTTAGTGGTTTTGTGTGCCAAAGAAGTAGAAAAAGGCACGAGTAGAAAAGAAAAAAAAGAAGAAGAAAATTCGTGGAAAAAGAAGAAGGAAAGAAAAAGTTGTGAAAAAGAAAGAAAAAGAGTTGAAAAATAAGTGAGATTAAGCTCATAAGTGTTGGTTGTTGAAGAAAGGGTCTGATAGGAGCATATTTATGCGACTTAATTGGCTTGTTCTTGTGCATTTATGTTGTGTTTCCTTAGTTATTTTAGTGTTTAAAGTCATTTTCGTGTGTTTTCAGATTTTAAGGTCAAAGTATGCAAGAAGATGCATTTTGGAGCCTTTTAGAGCAAATTTGGGCTTGGAATGGTTATCACATGCTTGAAGCAAAAGGAATGGATGAAATTGAAGCCTTGAAGAAGTAAGGACTCCTAATTGAAGAAGGACTCCTAATTGAAGATGGATTCCTAGAAGAATAAGGATTCCTACTCACACAAGGATTCCTACTCAAACAAGGATTCCTAATTGAAGTAGGAAAGTTAAGCCAAGGTTTCCTATTTTGGTTTGACCTTTCCTAAACCTAAATGTCCCTGAATTCCAGCAACTTTGAAGGCTTCATATGCATTTTAGGACACAAACTACACATTCCTTGCACCATTAATGTCCTTGCCGCACTTTTCCCCTTCTCCCTTTCCCTTGCCGTGCAAGGGGACCCCTTTCCCTTTAGTTTCAGGATACTTTCCCTTTCTTAATCATCTGCCGCACCTCCTTGCCCTTCACTCTTCCTTGCCGTGCAAGGGAGAGGGTTATTTCCTGTTTCCTTGCATTAAAACA
The DNA here is from genome assembly GCA_024362995.1 of Heteromeles arbutifolia. NCBI lineage: Eukaryota > Viridiplantae > Streptophyta > Magnoliopsida > Rosales > Rosaceae > Heteromeles > Heteromeles arbutifolia. The sequence goes on along the minus strand of JANCRC010000011.1, from coordinate 23,613,222 downwards.
CATTCCTAATTTAATTTAGATCCTTGCCACAAATCCCTGGCACTTTCCCTTAGTTTTCTGATTTTGTTTCCTCTTTTTAGAGCTTTTGACTTAATTTCTGTTTACCTAAATAACCTAGGGTTTCAATTCCTGAAACCTTTAAAATAAACTTCCTTGTTGCAGCCACAATTCATCATTCATTCACCCATTCTCGCCAGAAATCATCCCCACTCTCTGCCGCACCCTTATTTCACCATTCTCCATAGTTTCTGACCAAAAACAACCCTTGCCGCACCATACATCCATCCTAACCAGAATCCCATCCTTCAACACCATCCATAATCCCCAAAACCTACCACAAAACCTTGTGCGGCAATCAAGGAAGGGAAGGGAAGTTCTTAGACGTGCTTGCTGTTCAGTTTGGACCGCTGGAGCGTTTAGGTGTTTTCTTTCTTTTGTTTTCAATGTATAAACTTGTTATTCTTTGCTTTGCGACTATGAGGAACTAAGCCCTTTTGGCTAGGGGGCTATTCAAAGCCATGAACATACTTGCAATGTGAATTGATTACCTTCAGTTGTGATTTCATAAGTTGTGAATTCAATTTGTTTAACTGCTTGATTGATAACTTATTCTTGTATGTTGATTGAGGGTCGACACTTAGTTTGCAGGCATGAATTTGATGCTAGACTATAAGGGAGTTTCACCTAATAGTTACAAACTTATATTCACAAGTAGTGGAGGTCGCTTATAAACGATCGCGTTAAATGAATTCTTGGCAGGAGTTTCATGCTCATCGTAGTAACGAATGCCTCGTCAATGCTTATAGTTCTCACAAAGCTTAATGATCTCTGATTGTATCTTTATTGTGCTGTTCACATAGGGGACTTTTAGAGAATGTTTTGAGTTGTTGTATGCATTTTCCCGTCCAATTCAATAACTCAAGGAGAACTTGAAGGTTAATTTAAGCGGACCTAATTAACCTGGGGTGTTGAGTTTCATGATTTATCGAAAGAACAACTGAAAATTGGTTTATGTGCAAGTGTGTCATGTGTGGAGAAGAACCCTCTAGCTAGCTCATCATCCATATTTTATCCAAATTCGTCCAAATTCGTCCAAAATCTGTTTTAGTTTACAATCTGTTTGTTTTGTTTTCAAATTCGTCAGAATCAAATCCCGCTTTATTTTGAAGTGTTAGATCAGTTAAAATCTATTCTGATTTGTGTTTTTAAGTGTCTTGAGTCAAGTTAAAATCTGTTTTCGTCCAAAGTAGTGTTTAGAGTCCAAAACTGCCCAGTTTGTGTTTTTAGGCAGTTTTGAGTATTTCTGTGCTGTTTTGAGTCTTTTGAGTTGTTTTAGTGGTTTAAACTTTGTTTCTACGTTTTTGCGTCAGTTTCAAGTGTTTTAGCAATCCCTCCTAATCCCTGGTCTAGAACGATCCCTACTTATACATATACTACAATTGTCAAAAAGAAGGTTTAATTTGTGTGCTGTTTTACATCGCATCAGGGTCCAAAAAGTTGAATTTGACCCTAAGTTGTATGAAATCCCCTAAAAGCTTCAAAGTTGATTGCTGCATTTTAGAAGGGAATTCTAAGTTGATTTCATTGCTTTGCTTGCTATTGCTTTAAGAACGTTTGTTTTCCTTACCTTTCTTTGTTAGCCAATACCCCTAGCCCCGTTACAACCGTATACTTCAATCTTGAGTGTTGTGTGTTTCAATATGTAGAGTTTGGGATTGGTACGAGCATATGGTGTCCCTGGTTCTCGCATCTAAGTAGTAGCATTCCATTCATGAGATCATATCTAAACATGCTTAATAACTCCAGAAATTGCTTTCTTTGCTATAAACATATGTGAGTGTTGGTTTTCATGTTTACATCAATCTTCTCACATATACCTAGAATAGGGAGTGTAGTTAGAAATTCTGTGTGAAAATAGAGTGTATACCTTGTGAGGAATTGAGTGAATTCTCTAAGCCATGTTACTACATTCAAAACATTGATTTAATTGGTTAAATGCGAGCTAATGAAGGGTGACTATGATTAAGTATGTACTAAAGGGTGGGGATGACTAAAATCTATGGTTATGATGATCTTGAATATGTCATGTGCGTTAGAAATCTTTGAGGTGAACGTTGGAAGGTTTAGTTTGTTTGTTGTTTGGTTTGTTTGTTTTGTTTCGTTTTGCTTGAGGACTAGCAAAAGCTAAGTGTGGGGGAATTTGATAGGAGCATATTTATGCGACTTAGTTAGCTTGTTTTCATGCATTTATGTTGTTAGTTTTTAGTTAAATTTGTATTTTAAGCTATTTTCGTGTGTTTGTATGTTCTAAGTGTCAAGATGGCAAAAAGAAGCAATTTGGAGCATTCTAGAGCATTTTTGGGCCAAGATTGGGTAGTGCAAGCATGGAGGCAAGTTGATGGACGAAATTGAAGATACAAAGGCTTGAAATCAGCTAAAAAGAAGGAAGAAAGAAGTCAAAGATGAAGACGATAAGGAATCAGCTATAAAGAAGGGGAATTATCCAAAACATTATCCAAACTACCTTATCTTATCTTATCCTAATCTTATCCTACCTTGTTTTCAGCTACAAAAGAGATTTAATTTCAGTTTAGGAGACTTAAAACCTGATTTCTAGAAGTCCTATCCCTTGTCCTATAAATCTAGCGCCTCCTTCCTTTCTAGAAGGCCTTTGCCTTGCCTTGCACTCAATTCCCTTCCCTCCAAGCCTTGCCGTGCATCCCTTATCCCTTTCGCTCTTGGATTCTGATTTGTTAGGCCTTTTTCCTTGTGGATTTGGGTTCTACAAATCCTTTTCAAAAATCAATTGGGCCATAATCCTTTTTCCTAATGGATTCACACATTCTGCCGCACCTAGGGTCCTAATCCCTTGCTTATACTGAGTCCAAGTCCTAATCTGATTACCCTAGGGTTTGTGGTGCCTATATATACAAGTTTAGAGGGTTGCCGCAGGTTACACCACCCCATATACACTTCATAGGAGCATATTTGTGCGACTTAGTTAGTGTGTTTTCTTGCATTTACTTAGTTATTTGTTGCTTATTATAGTGTCTGATGTGAAAATTAACTTGACACACAAATTAAACCCTATTGATGACAATTGTAGCAATGATGTAAGTAGGGATCGTTCTAGGCTGGGGATTAGCTAGGGATTGCTAAACACTTGAAACTGACTCAAAAACATAAAAACAAAGTTTAAAACACTAAACTGGACTCAAAAGACTCAAAACTGCACAAAAACACTCAAAACTGCCTAAAAACACAAACTAGGCAGTTTTGGACTCTAAACACTACTTTGGACAAAAATAAGGTTTTAACTTGACTCAAAAGACTAAAAGAAAACAGATTTAGACTCTAAAAACAAGACTTAAAAGCAAGGGGGATTGTTTTGACGAAATTGAAATTTAAAACCGAAACTTGTAACCAAACTTTAAAGAAAAACGATTTTTGATGAAATTGAGAAGGGTGAAAGGCTAGTTAGAGGGATCCTCATCCACACATGAACATATGTATACAACTTGATTCCCAGTTACTCTTTCGATAACCCATGAATGACAATGTTCCGAATTAATTGTACTGAACTAATCAATTCCCAGATTTCCCTAGATTCATTGAATTGAATGGATAACGCATCACAACCAAATTATTCTTTCTCAAACTCCCTAACTATGGAATACGCATGATAGAGACATTCAACAAAGATCATTAAGTTCAATAAAAATCATAAACATTGACAAGGCATTCATAACTATGGAAAACGCATGTTAATCCAGCCTAGGGTTTACTTAACATGATTGTGACTAGCAACCTTTACTACTTGTGAATTTATGTTCATAACGATTAGGTGAAATTCCCTTATATCCTAGCATCAAATTCATGCATGTAAACTAAGTATGCATCCTTAATCAACACACAAGAACAAGTTCTTAATAAAACAGATAAGTAAACCACATTCACAATTTATGAAATCGTAACTGGAGTAAATCAAATCATAAGAAACATATATCCATGGCTTCAAATTCCCCCCCTAACTAATTGGGGTTTAGTTCCTCATGATAGCAATTAAACAAAGAAAACTAAATTGAAACATTAAAAACAAAGATAGACAACACCTAAGAACGCTCCAGCAATTCGACAGTCACGACTTAGAATGGCACCTTCTCCTTCCTTCCTTGAATAGTTGCGACACAAGAGGGGTTTTCTGGGTTTGGGGATGGGTTTGGTGAAGGATGGGTGATGATGAATGGCATGGGGGTATTTACAGGGAGGGCTGCGGATGAATGGGTGTGTGAAGGCAGAGAATGAATGGAAGGCTTGATTCTCTAAATGGCACGGCAAAGAGGCTATTTATAGGGGTTAAGGTGCGGCATAAATGCTTTAGGAATCAGAGAAGAATTACACAACCTACACCCATCAGAATAGGCCATCTAGAAGGTAGGAAATCCCAAAGGACAAGGATTCCATGCGGCAGATATGTGTGGTTTCCTAACAGGACATTTGGTCTTCTAGAAGGAAATAAAACCACCTAGGAGAAGGGATAAGGGTGCGGCAAGGCTAAGGGTTTCTAGAAACTTAATTTAAATGTCCCCCAATCAGAAAATAAACCCTCATTGTACCAGGAATTGAATTAGCAAAGGATTAGGATAAGATAAGGTTAGTTAAGATAGGATAAGGATTGGATAAGATAAGATAAGATAAGGTTGTTTGGATAATGTTTTGGATAATTCTCCTTCTTTTGAGCTGATTCCTTATCTTCAATGATTTGAATTCATTTCTCCAACCTTGAAACATATTCCTAACTCCATTTAGACTCCAAATTCGTCCATCTTCATGCCCACTGCTTGTGCTATCCATTCCAAGCCCATATTTGCTCTAAAATGCTCCAAAATGCATCTTTTCACCAACTTTGCTTCCTGGACCTAAAAACACACGAAAATGACTTTAAACACTATACTAAGCAACAAATAGCTAAGTAAATGCAAGAAAACACACTAACTAAGTAGCATAAATATGCTCCTATCAAATTCCCCCACACTTAGCTTTTGCTAGTCCTCGAGCAAAACAAAACAAACAAAACATAACCTAAACCTTCCAACGTTCACCTCAGGGATTTCCAATGGAACATAACATGTTAAAAATCATTACTTACATAGATTTTAGTTATCCCTACCCTCGAGCATATACTTAATCACAGTTATCACTCACTAGTTCGCATTTAATCAATTAAAACAACTTTTTGAATGTAGTAACATGCCTTAGAGAATCCCTCAATTCCTCACAAGATATATACTCTATTTTCACACAGATTTTTTGACTACACTCCCTACACTAGTTATATGTGAGAAGATTGATGTAACAAAAAAAACTAATACTCACATATGTATATAACAAAGAAAGCAATTTCTGGAATGCATGTTTAGATATGATCTCATGAATGGAATGCCACTACTTAGACGCGAGAACCAGGGATACCATATGCTCAAACCAAATTCAAACTCCACAAATTGAAACACACAACACTCAAGATTAAAGTCAAGGGTTGTAACGGGGCTTGGGGAGTTGGCTAACAACGAAAGGATAGGAAAAACAAACGTTCTTAAAGCAATAGTAAGCAAAGTAATGAATATGACACTTAGAACTCCCTTTAGCATGCAGAAATCAACTTTCAAACACAAATGGAAGATTCAAGCAACAATTAGGGCCGGATTCAATGTTTTTGGACCCTTCCTTCAACAAACAACACTCGAGAACTCTTCTTCACATCTTTTCAACTCCTTTTTCATTCTTTTCACAACTTTTTCTTTTTTTCTTTCTTTTTTCTACGAATTTTTTTTTCTTTTTCTTTTCTTTTTCTTTTCTTTGCCATGCCTCATTCAAGACTTTGGCACACCCACAACAAAACTCACTTCCCCCACACTTGTTTTCTGCCAAACAATGATCAAAAGGAATTCATATTGAGTCATGCGTTACTATGCTTCAAGAACAAAGGTATGGATGGTCCTAATCTAGGCTAGGTGAGGATAATGTGGGTTAACAAAGAACATAGGCTAAACAAGGCTCAACGGGGTTAAAACCTACAAAACACAATGAAATAGGGTGATACGGCAATTTGGCTATGGTGGTCACTACACAACTTCATCTTGAATGTGTTATGCAAATCAATAACATGCTTAGAATGAATTGGACATAAGTTCTAGTGTTTGGAACTAAATGATGAAACGCCTTCTAAGTAGCAACCAAGGAAAGAATGATGAGATCATGCAACGACTTTAGAAAACAATAAATGCACAGATTCTTAACTCTCCAAAGAACGTTAAAGGCTCAAGTCTCTCAGGGTTGTAGCGTTAATTTGAGTTTCTTCCTTCAAGCATGTTACAAAAACTGATTTTATCCTTTTTTGTGATTACATGTGAATTCATGAATGTCAACTATAACCAAGCATAAACCAAAGAGCATATCAAACTTCAATCCATGTTTGTAACTTTTTTTAACAGTCATGCAATTAAAAACCAAATCCTCATCATTGTGTTGGAAGGTACCCTAAGACACAAACACACAAAACGACTCAAAAACGACTCTTTTTGTTATTTTGAAAACGTTTTTCAAATTTTTTTGTAAATTTTCGTATTTTTCTTTCAAGACACATAAAAATACTTCAAAACACACTAAAAACACTTAAAAATAGTGAAAAACAACCTTAGAAGTGATAGGTGATAAAAACCCACGAATTTTTCAATGAAAACACTTATTTACCCCCCCACACTTAAACCAAACATTGTCCTCAATGTTTCAAGCATAGACTCATAGAAAGCAAATAGCAAACAACATAACTAACTAACATAACAAATATGGCAAAGTAAAAGCAATAAAGAGTAGGGTTTAGAAAAGCAAATCTGGTTGTGGAGCCGGAGAGGTCCTAGGTCTTCTTTATTTGCATGGGTTGCCTCCCAAGAAGCGCTTGCTTTAACGTCTTCCAGCCGGATGAACCTTCCTTCTACTCTTCAATGGGGCCCACGGCATGGAAGGATGTGTCCTCCGCAATGTGCTCTTCAAAGTGCTCATAATATGGCTTCAATCGATGTCCATTCACTTTGAACTCTTGTCCGGTCTTTAAACTTTGAATTTGGACTGCACCATGAGGAAAAACATTAATAACCACAAAAGGACCAATCCACTTAGAACGCAACTTACCCAGAAATAATCGAAGGCGAGAATTGAAAAGTAACACTTTCTGCCCTATAGAGAACGTCTTGCTACGAATCATCTTGTCATGGAATGCCTTCGTTTTCTCCTTGTAGATCCGTGCATTCTCATAAGCTTCATTTGTAATTTCTTCTAGCTCATTCAATTGAAGCTTCTTATGAAGACCTGCGGCATCAATGTCCATGTTGAATGTTTTGACAGCCCAATGTGCACGGTGTTCTAACTCGACGGGAAGATGACATGGTTTCCCATAGACTAGCCGAAATGGGGACATTCCAATTGGGGTTTTATAGGCAGTGCGATATGCCCACAACGCATCATTCAAACGCAAGCTCCAATCCTTCCGAGTTGGTCCAACCGTCTTCTCCAAAATCTGCTTGATTTCCCGATTCGAAACCTTGGCTTGCCCACTTGTTTGAGGATGATAAGGTGTTGAAACCTTATGCGTGACATTGTACTTCTTGAGCAGCGCCTCAATGGTTCGATTGCAAAAATGGGAACCCCCATCATTGATTAGGACTCTTGGCATTCCAAACCTTGCAAATATGTTAGTCTTAACAAAATCTGCAACTACTTTAGAATCATTAGTTCGGGTGGCTTTTGCTTCCACCCATTTCGACACATAATCCACAGCAAGCAAAATGTAAAGGAAACCATGTGAGGAAGGAAAAGGACCCATGAAATCAATACCCCATACATCAAAGATTTCAACACTAAATATGGGGTTTTGCAGCATTTGTTGTTTAGGACCTATATTGCCCGTTCTTTGACATCTATCACAAGTCATACAAAAAGTTCTAGCATCTCTAAAGATAGTAGGCCAATAAAATCCACATTCTAAAACTTTATGTGATGTTCTTTGAGTACCAAAGTGACCTCCACATGCTTAAGTGTGACAGAAAGTTAAAATTGAATTAAACTCAGAATCATGCACACACCTACGTAGAACCTGATCAGGGCAATATTTCCACAAGTATGGGTCATCCCAAACATAAAAACGTGCATCCTTTTGAAGTTTATCACTTTGGTGCTTGTTTAGCTCTCTTGGAATGTGTTTAGAAACCAAATAATTCACTACATCAGCATACCATGGCTCACTTACCTTGATGGACAGAAGCTGCTCATCTGGGAATGTCTCTTGGATAGGCACGGCCTCCTCCTCATGCACCATCCGGCTCAAGTGATCGGCCACCACATTTTCACTTCCTTTCTTATCCCGGATTTCAATATCGAACTCTTAGAGAATGAGCATCCAGCGAATGAGTCTTGGTTTGGCCTCTTTCTTGGTGAACAAATACTTCAAAGCTGCATGGTCAGTGTAAATAATGACTTTAGTACCAAGTAAATATGAACGAAACTTATCTAAAACAAACACAACAGCAAGAAGTTCTTTTTCAGTGGTGGAGTAATTCAATTGAGCATCATTCAAGGTCCGGGATGCATAATAGATGACGTGTGTTCTTGTCCTTTCTTTGTCCCAAGACAGCTCCTAATGCATAATCTGAAGCGTCACACATAAGCTCAAACGGAAGGCTCCAATCTGGTGGAACTATGATAGGGGCCGAAGTTAGCATCTCCTTGAGGTGTTTGAACGCCTTCTCACACTCCTCGTTGAAGTCAAAAGCCACATCTTTCTGGAGGAGACGGCAAAGAGGGTTTGAAATCTTTGAAAAATCCTTGATGAATCGCCTATAGAATCCTGCATGTCCAAGAAAAGAACGAACCTCTCTAACCGAAGTAGGAGAGGGTAAGTAGCGTACAAGATCTATTTTTGATTTATCAACTTCAATTCCCCTTTCTGAAATGATATGCCCTAAAACTATGCCTTGTTTAACCATGAAGTGACATTTTTCCCAATTTAACACAAGGTTAGTTTCAACGCATCGTTTCAAGATTAATGTGAGATTTTCCAAACCATCGAACGAATCACCAAATACACTAAAGTCATCCATAAATACCTCAATAATCTTCTCCACAAAATCTGAAAATATACTTACCATACATCTTTGGAAGGTGGCAGGTGCATTGCATAAACCGAATGGCATGCGACGATAGGCAAAGGTACCAAAAGGGCACGTGAAAGTGGTCTTTTCTTGGTCATCCGGAGCTATGACAATCTGATTATATCCAGAATAACCATCAAGAAAACAATAAAAAGAATGACCGGCTAACCTTTCAAGCATTTGATCAATGAACGGCAAAGGGAAGTGGTCCTTCCTTGTTGTGGCATTGAGCTTCCTATAATCGATGCACACTCTCCAACCTGTTTGGATACGTGTGGGCACAAGTTCATTCTCGGCATTCTTCACCACAGTGGTTCCGGATTTCTTTGGAACACATTGCACCGGTGAAACCCAACGACTATCCGAGATTGGATAAATCACTCCACAATCAAGAAGCTTGATAATCTCCTTCTTTACAACTTCCATCATTGGAGGGTTAAGTCGGCATTGAGCCTCTCGAGTTGGTTTAGCCCCCTCATCTAGAAGTATGCGATGCATGCATGTAGTAGGGCTAATTCCCTTGATGTCGGCCAAGGTCCATCCAATGGCTGTTTTGTGTTCTTGCAACACCCGAACCAACTTTTCCTCCTCTATTGCCGTGAGTGATGAGGAGACAATGACGGGCAACGTCTCGTTATCTCCCAAAAAGAAGTACTTTAAATGGTCCGGCAATGGTTTAAGCTCAAGTACGGGTGCCTGAATCACTGAGGGTAACAGCTTATTAGTAGAAATGGGAATTGAAATTGGTTTTGAAGGTTTACCATGGTGTTGAGGCAATGACTTCAGTGCAGCAACCATCTCGGCCTCTTCTTCACTTCTAGGCACGGCAATATTGGGTTTTTGCCCAATTCCTTGTGCAATTGTTGTTTCAAGGGGATCCCTCTCCAAGGAATCAAGATAATCCTGCGCCAATTCATTGAATATATCAATAGAAAAACAAGAATGATCTTCATTAGGAAATTTGATAGTTTCAGAAAGATTGAAATCAATAACTTCCCCATCAAATTCCATTGTTAGAGTCCCTTTGAACACATCTATCTTGGTGCGGGCTGTTTTCATGAAAGGTCTCCCAAGAAGGATCGGCAATGGGGTAGAATGGGGTGAATCCTCCATGTCAAGCACATAAAAGTCCGCTGGGAAAATCAAATTACCAACCTGCACCAAAACATCTTCCAAAACACCTTTTGGATATGCATTAGAACGATCGGCTAATTGAATAATCACACCATCGTTTTTAAGCTCTCCTAAGTTCATAGATGCATAAACAGAATATGGCATGACATTAATTGATGCACCTAAGTCTAACATGGCATGTTCAAACCGAGTATTGCCAATAACACAAGGAATTGTAAAACTACCCGGATCTTTGCATTTAGGGGGTAATTTCCTTTGTAACACAGCAGAAACGATCTCACTCACTTGAACCACCTCTTTGTTCGAAATCCTTCTCCTTGTTGTACAAAGCTCTTTCAGAAATTTAGCATACCTTGGAACTTGCTTTATGGCATCAAGGAGTGGGATATTGACTTGAACTTTCCGGAACGTCTCTAGAATGTCCTTCTCGGCTTCTTCTTTCTTTGATTGCCTAAACCTGCCAGGAAAAGGTACATTTAGTGGAATGGAACTAGAAAAATTCGAATTTGGACTTACCTTGGTGGGTTGGGATGGCTTAGAGACATTAGGTGGGTGCGGCATTGACTGGTCATCTTTGGCTGTGGGTTTTGCTCCATGATCCTCTTCTTGCTGCAGCTTTTCATCCTCTTCTTGACTTGATTTGGATGGGTTGCGGTCACTTCCGACCTGTTTACCACTCCTCAACATGATTGCCTTGGCGGTTTCAAAGCCTCCTTTAGGATTAACAACGGTTGAACTAGGCAATCTTCTTTGTTCTCTAATCTGCCCCATGAATTCCGCAATTTGCCCCATTTGCTTTTCCAAATTGTCCACCCTTTTGTCTTGCATTTGCCTTTCTTTGTTTTGAGTTTGTACTTCCTGCGTTAAAGTAGTAAGTAACTTAACAACTTGATCATTATCCAAAGACATACCTGAGTTTGTTGGGGCAAATTGCATTTGGGTTTGATTTGTTACGAATGGCTTTGTATAAAAGCCTGGTGGTTGCTGCCTAAATCCTCTTTGTTGTTGGGGTTGTTGAGGCTCCCACCACTTGAAATTTGGGTGATCCCTCCAACCCGGATTGTATGTGTTTGAATATGGATCATTGCGTGGCTGATTTTGACTCCTAAAACCCATGGCATTGGCAGATTCCCAGCCTCCATTCTCAATCAATTTAAGGCATTGGTCAGTGAGATGTCCTTGCATAGAGCACACGCCACAAACACTTTGTCCATGTATCTTCATTCCCTCGGCCATCTGAGAAACAATAGAAGTAAGGTTAGCTAATTGGGATTGAATGTCGGACATAGAACTTACCTCATTCACTCCTTGCCGTGGGGTGTCTCTCTGCCCAAGTCCTTCGTATTATTGTGCATTCAACGCTCGGTTGGCAATTAGGGTTTTTGCAGCCATGGGTGTTTTGTCAACCAATGCACCTCCCGCTGAGGCATCTAGCATTTGTCGCTCAATTGGAAGAAGTCCTTCATAGAAGTATTGCAGTAGAAGCTCTTCTTTCATTTGATGTTAAGGGCAGGAAGGGACAAGAGCTTTGAAACACTCATAGTATGTTGGAAAGGACTCCCCTTGTTGTTGTTGAATGCCACTACTTTTCTTCCTTAAGAGAATGACCCTTGAGGTGGGGAAGAACTTCTCTAAAAACGCCATCTTCATGCTTTCCCAAGAAGTGACCATTCCGGGTGCTAGTTCGTAAAGCCAATCTTTAGCCTTTTCCAAAAGAGAGAATGGAAAGGCTTTCATCATTAGAATGTTTCCATCGACATTGTTGGGTGTCATGCTCGAACAAACCACTTCGAACTCCTTAAGATGCTTGCTTGGGTCTTCCATGGACATCCCATGGTATTTAGGAATGTGGTGCAACAAGCTTGACCTTAACTTGAACTCATCGGTCTTGCCTTGCGCAGCCGCGGGGTATTGAATGCAAAGGGGTGCGGCATTGGCCAACCCCGAGGCTGAAAGTTCCTTGATTGTACGATTATCCGCTGCCATGACTTCTTCTTCCTCTTCAAATTCAGATTCGGCCTCTGAACTTGAACTAGGTTCACTAGGTTCTGGATGCCTCCTCTTTCTTCTCAATGTTCGTTCAAAATCGTCGTCAAACTCCAAGATATGCTCACGAACTGGTTGAGAACTTCGAGTCATAAACTAGTACCTGCAACAAGAAAACAAAAACAGAAATTAGAAATCAAAGTAAAAGAAATAAAAACACACGACAACAAGGGATTAGCAAAAATTTGCTAATCCCCGACAACGTCGCCAAAATTTGATGTGAAAATTAACTTGACACACAAATTAAACCCTATTGATGACAATTGTAGCAATGATGTAAGTAGGGATCGTTCTAGGCCGGGGATTAGCTAGGGATTGCTAAACACTTGAAACTGACTCAAAAACATAAAAATAAAGTTTAAAACACTAAACTAGACTCAAAAGACTCAAAACAGCACAAAAACACTCAAAATTGCCTAAAAACACAAACTGGGCAGTTTTGGACTCTAAACACTACTTTGGACGAAAATAAGGTTTTAACTTGACTCAAAAGACTAAAAGAAAACAGATTTAGACTCTAAAAACAAGACTTAAAAGCAAGGGGGATTGTTTTGACGAAATTGAAATTTAAAACCGAAACTTGTAACCAAACTTTAAAGAAAAACGATTTTTGATGAAATTGAGAAGGGTGAAAGGCTAGTTAGAGGGATCCTCATCCACACACGAACATATGTATACAACTTGATTCCCAGTTACTCTTTCGATAACCCATGAATGACAATGTTCCGAATTAATTGTATTGAACTAATCAATTCCTAGATTTCCCTAGATTCATTGAATTGAATGGATAACCCATCACAACCAAATTATTCTTTCTCAAACTCCCTAACTATGGAATACGCATGATAGAGACATTCAACAATGATCATTAAGTTCAATGGAAATCATAAACATTGACAAGGCATTCATAACTATGGAAAACCCATGTTAATCCAGCCTAGGGTTTACTTAACATGATTGTGACTAGCAACCTTTACTACTTGTGAATATAAGTTCATAACGATTAGGTGAAATTCCCTTATATCCTAGCATCAAATTCATGCATGTAAACTAAGTATGCATCCTTAATCAACACACAAGAACAAGTTCTTAATAAAACAGATAAGTAAACCACATTCACAATTTATGAAATCGTAACTGGAGTAAATCAAATCATAAGAAACATATATCCATGGCTTCAAATTCCCCCCATAACTAATAGAGGTTTAGTTCTTCATGATAGCAATTAAACAAAGAAAACTGAATTGAAACATTAAAAACAAAGATAGACAACACCTAAGAACGCTCCAGCAATTCGACAGTCATGACTTAGAATGGCACCTTCTCCTTCCTTCCTTGAATAGTTACGGCACAATAGGGGTTTTCTGGGTTTGGGGATGGGTTTGGTGAAGGATGGGTGATGATGAATGGCGTGGGGGTATTTATAGAGAGGGTTGCGGATGAATGGGTGTGTGAAGGCAGAGAATGAATGGAAGGCTTGATTCTCTAAATGGCACGACAAAGAGGCTATTTATAGGGGTTAAGGTGTGGCATAAATGCTTTAGGAATCAAAGAAGAATTACACAACCTACACCCATCAGGAATAGGCCATCTAGAAGGTAGGAAATCCCAAAGGACAAGGATTCCATGCGGCAGATATGTGTGGTTTCCTAATAGGACATTCGGTCTTCTAGAAGGAAATAAAACCACCTAGGGGAAGGGATAAGGGTGCGGCAAGGCTAAGGGTTTCTAGAAACTTAATTTAAATGTCCCCCAATCAGAAAATAAACCCTCATTGTACCAGGAATTGAATTAGCAAAGGATTAGGATAGGATAAGGTTAGTTAAGATAGGATAAGGATTGGATAAGATAAGATAAGATAAGATAAGGTTGTTTGGATAATGTTTTGGATAATTCTCCTTCTTTTGAGCTGATTCCTTATCTTCAATGATTTGAATTTATTTCTCCAACCTTGAAACATATTCCTAACTCCATTTAGACTCCAAATTCGTCCATCTTCATGCCCACTGCTTGTGCTATCCATTCCAAGCCCAGATTTGCTCTAAAATGCTCCAAAATGCATCTTTTTACCAACTTTGCTTCTTGGACCTAAAAACACACGAAAATGACTTTAAACACTATACTAAGCAACAATTAGCTAAGTAAATGCAAGAAAACACACTAACTAAGTAGCATAAATATGCTCCTATCAGTGTCTTAAGTCATTTTCGTGTGTTTATAGGTCCTAGAAGCAAAGTTGGCAAAAAGATGCAATTTAGAGCATTTTAGAGCAGTTTTGGGCTTGGAATGGATATCACAAGATTGGAGCAAGATGGATGGACGAATTTGAAGTTGAACAGAGGATAGGAATGTGCAAAAGAGTTGAAGAAATAAATCCAAGTCAGAGAAGATAAGGAATCAGCTACAAAGAAGGAGAATTATCCAAAACATTATCCAAAACTACCTTATCTTATCCTTATCTTATCCAAACCTAATTCCTTTTGCAAAAGGGATTCAATTTCAGTGTAGGAGACCTAAAAACCTGATTTCTAGGAACCTTATCCCCTCCTACAAAGGTGCCGCACCTATCCCTTTCTAGAAACCCCAAAATCAGCCAAATAACACCCTTTCTAGAAGTCCCTAAAAGGTGGCGCCGCAAGCCTTCTAGATGCATGATCCAGCCGCACCTTTCACCTAATTCCCTTTGGTTTTTGGCCTTCTAGATGTCCTATTTCCTGCTAGGATTACATAAACCTTTTCCCCTTAGGATTGTGATTTTATTTTCCTACACAAACTACATTTTGTAACCCTTTTCCTACATAACTTGTTGGTGCCGCACCCTCTCCCTATATATACATATTTTCTGCACCATTCAACATCACCATCTCTCATTTACATCTCTCTACACCACAAATCAGCCATACACTCTTGTGCCGCAGCTTGCAAGGAAGGAAGGACTCTGGAGCTCTTTCTAGGTGTTTTCTATCTTTGTTCAATGTTTAAGTTTATTTATGTTTGTTTGCTTGTGGACATGAGGAACTAATTTCTTTTTAGTTAGAGGTGAATTTGAAGCCATGATTATATGTTTTATATGAATTGATTACGTCCAGTTATTGTTTCTTAAGACTAAAATGTGATTTGCTTAATTGAGTTATTAAAACTTGTTTGTGTGTGTTAATTGGGGGTCGACACTTAATTTGCATGCATGAATTTGATGCTAGAGTATAAGGGAGTTTCACCTAATCGTTATGAACTTATATTCACAAGTAGTAAAGGTTGCTAGTCACAATCATGTTAAGTAAATCCTAGGCAAGAGTATCATGCTGTCATAGTTACGAATGCCTCGTCAACACTTATGATTTTCAAAGAACGTAATGACCTTTGATATGTTTTCTATCATGCTGTCATAGTTAGGAGACTTGATAAGGATAATTTGGTTGTAATGCGTCTTCCATTCAATTCAATGTAGTAAGGAAAATCTGATGGTTAATTTGTGCAGTCACGGATAACTTGGGGTGTTGTCATTCATGTCTAAAGGAATAATAACTGGAAATTGGTTCATATGCATATATCATGTGTGGAGAAGGACCCTCTAACTAGCCCTTCACCCTTCTTAATTAATCAAAATCGTTTTTCTAAAGTTTGTTTTTTTATGCAAAGATTCTGTTTTTAGTTTTAAATTCGTCAAAAACAAATCCCCCTTTATTTTGAAGTGTTAGATTAGTTAAAATCTGTTTTGATTTGTGTTTTTAAGTGTCTTGAGTCTAGTTAAAACCTTATTTTCGTCCAAAGTAGTGTTTAGAGTCCAAAATTGCCCAGTTTGTGTTTTTAGGCAGTTTTGAGTGTTTTTGTGCTGTTTTGAGTCTTTTGAGTTGTTTTAGTGTTTTAGAATTTAGTCTTGCATTCTTTGAGTCTAGTTTAGTGTTTTAAACTTTGTTTTTACGTTTTTGAGTCAGTTTCAAGTGTTTGGCAATCCCTCCTAATCCCCGGTCCAGAACGATCCCTACTTATCCATATACTACAACTGTCAAAAAGAGGGTTTAATTTGTGTGTCAAGTTAATTTTCACACCAAATTTTGGCGCCGTTGCCGGGGATTAGCAAATTGTTGCTAATCCCTTGTTGCCGTGTGTTTTTATTTCTTTTACTTTGATTTCTGATTTTTGTTTTTGTTTTCTTGTTTTAGGTACTAGTTTATGACTTGAAGTTCTCAAACAGTTCGTGAGCATATCTTGGAGTTTGACGACGATTTTGAACGAACATTGAGAAGGAAGAGGAGGCATCCAGAACCTAGCGAACCTAGTTCAAGCTCAGAGGCTGAATCTGAATTTGAAGAAGAAGAACAAGCCATGGCTATGGATAATCGTACAATCAAGGAACTTTCAACCTCGGGGTTGGCCAATGCCGCACCCCTTTGCATTCAATACCCCGCGGCTGCTCAAGGCAAGACTGATGAGTTCGAATTGAAGTCAAGCTTGTTGCGTCACGTTCCCAAATACCATGGGCTGTCCGTGGAAGATCCAAACAAGCATCTTAAGGAATTCGAAGTGGTTTGTTCGAGCATGACACCCATCAATGTCGATGGGAACATTCCAATGATGCAATCAAGCAAGTTCCAAAGTATGCCAAATTTTTGAAAGAGCTTTGCACAACAAGGAAAAGGATTTCAAACAAAGAGGTGGTCCAGGTAAATGAGAATGTCTCCGCTGTTTTGCAAAGGAAATTACTCCCTAAATGCAAAGATTCGGGTAGTTTTACGATTCCTTGTGTTATTGGCAATACTAAGTTTGAACATGCGATGTTAGACTTAGGAGCTTCAATTAATGTCATGCCTTACTCAATTTTTGCATCTATGTACTTAGGCCAGCTTAAAAACGATGGTGTTATAATTCAATTAGCCGATCGTTCTAACGCATATCCGAAAGGAGTTTTGGAAGATGTCTTGGTGCAGGTGGATAACTTGATATTCCCAGCAGATTTCTATGTTTTATTGATGGAGGATTCACCCAATGTTACCCCATTGCCGATTCTACTTGGGAGGCCCTTCATGAAAACAACACGTACCAAGATCGATGTGTTCAAAGGGACTTTAACAATGGAATTTGATGGGGAAGTGATTGATTTCAATCTTTCTGAAACTATTAAATATCCTAAAGGCGATCATTCTTGTTTTTCTATTGATGCATTTGATTCATTGGCGCAGGAATTCCTTGACTCATTGGATGAAGATCCCCTTGAAACAACAATTGCACAAGGAATTGGAATGAAGCCCAATCTGGCCGTACCTAGTGAAGAACAAGCCGAGATTGTGGCTGCCTTTGACTCATTGCCACGACATCATGGTATGTCTCCTAACCCAATTCCAATTTTCGCTTCTACTAATACGTTGTTACCCTCTGTGATTCAGGCCCTTATTCTTGAACTTAAGCCATTGCCGGATCATTTAAAGTACGTCTTCTTGGGAGATGAAGAGACGTTGCCCGTCATTGTCTCTGCATCACTTACGGCAACAGAGGAGGAGAAGTTGATTCGGGTGTTGAAAGAGCACAAAACAGCCATTGGTTGGACATTGGCCGATACTAAGGGGATTAGCCCTACAACATGCATGCATTGCATACTTCTAAAGGAGGGGGCTAAACCAACTCGAGAGGCTCAACGCCGACTCAACCCTCCAATGATGGAAGTTGTGAAGAAGAAGATTATCAAGCTTCTCGATTGTGGAGTGATCTATCCAATTTCGGATAGCCGTTGGGTTTCACCGGTTCAAGTTGTTCCAAAGAAATCCGGAGTCACTATGGTGAAGAATGCCGAGAATGAGCTTGTACCAACCCGTATCCAAACAGGTTGGAGAGTGTGTATCGATTATAGGAAGCTCAACGCCACCACAAGGAATGACCACTTCCCTTTGCCGTTCATTGATCAAATGCTTGAAAGGTTAGCCGGTCATTCTTTTTATCGTTTTCTTGATGGTTATTCGGGATATAATCAAATTGTCATAGCTCCGGACGACCAAGAAAAGACCACCTTCACGTGCCTCTTTGGTACTTTTGCCTATCGTCGCATGCCATTTGGTTTATGTAATGCACCTGCCACATTCCAAAGATGCATGGTAAGTATCTTTTCAGATTATGTTGAGAAGATTATTGAGGTATTCATGGATGATTTTAGCGTCTTTGGTGATTCGTTTGATGGTTGTTTGGAAAATCTCACATTAATCTTAAAACGATGCTTTGAAACCAACCTTGTTTTAAATTGGGAAATGTGTCACTTTATGGTTACGCAAGGCATAGTTTTAGGGCATATCATTTTAGAAAGGGGAATTGAGGTTGATAAATCGAAAATAGATCTTGTACGCTACTTACCCTCTCCTACTTCGGTTAGAGAGGTTCGTTCTTTTCTTGGACATGCAGGATTTTATAGCGATTCATCAAGGATTTTTCAAAGATTTCTCAACGTTTGTGCCGTCTCCTTCAAAAGGAAATGGCTTTCAAGTTTGACGAGGAATGTGAGAAGGCTTTCAACCAACTCAAAGAGATGCTAACCACGGCACCAATCATTATGCCACCAGATTGGAATCTTCCGTTTGAGCTAATGTGCGATGCTTCCGATTATGCATTAGGAGCCGTGTTAGGACCTTGAACGTCATCTACTATGCCTCAAGGACCTTGAACGATGCTCAATTGAACTACTCTACGACGGAAAAAGAACTTCTTGCCGTTGTCTTTGCTTTAGATAAGTTTCGTTCATATTTACTTGGTACTAAAGTCATTATTTACTCTGATCATGCAGCTTTAAGATACTTATTTACGAAGAAAGAGGCCAAACCAAGGCTTATTCGATGGATGCTCCTACTTCAAGAATTCGATATCGAAATCCGGGACAAGAAAGTAGTCGAAAACGTAGTGGCTGACCACCTAAGCAGATTGGTGCATGAAGAAGACCCAATTCCTATCCCTGAGGCGGTTCCAGATGAGCAGCTGCTGTCCATTAAGGTAAGTACACCTTGGTTTGCTGATTTAGTCAATTATTTAGTGTCTAAAGTGATTCCAAATGAGCTAAACAAGAACCAACGTGATAAACTCAAGCATGATGCACGAAATTATGTATGGGATGATCCTTATTTGTGGAAATATTGCTCTGATCAAATCATTCGTAGATGTGTGCATGATTCCGAAATTCATTCAATTTTAAATTTTTGTCACACTTATGCATGTGGAGGTCACTTTGGCACTCAAAGGACTGCACGTAAAGTACTTGAATGTGGTTTTTATTGGCCTACTATCTTTAAGGATGCTAGAACTTTTTACATAACATGTGATCGTTGTCAAAGAACCGGAAACATAGGACCAAAAGACCAAATGCCGCAGGTCTCTATCTTTGGTGTCGAAATTTTTGATGTATGGGGCATTGATTTCATGGGTCCTTTTCCTTCATCTCATGGTTTTGTTTACATTCTACTTGCGGTTGATTATGTTTCGAAATGGGTGGAAGCAAAAGCCACCCGTACTAATGATTCTAAAGTGGTTGCAAATTTTGTTAGAACTAACATATTTGCTAGATTTGGAATGCCAAGAGTTCTTATCAGTGATGGGGGTTCACACTTTTGCAATCGAACCATTGAGGCGCTACACAAGAAATATAATGTCACGCATAAGGTGGCAACACCTTATCACCCTTAAACCAGTGGGCAAGCGGAGGTCTCAAATAGAGAAATTAAGCAGATTTTGGAGAAAACCGTAGGGCCAAACCGCAAAGATTGGAGCTTGCGTTTAAATGATGCATTGTGGGCGTATGGTACGGCCTACAAAACACCAATTGGAATGTCCCCATTTCGGCTCATCTATAGGAAACCATGCCATCTTCCTGTTGAATTGGAGCACAAGGCGTATTGGGCAGTTAAGACCTGCAATATGGACATAGATGCCGCAGGAATCCATAGGAAGCTTCAATTGACCGAGCTTGAGGAGCTTAGGAATGAAGCTTACGAGAACGCTCGAATTTACAAAGAGAAGACGAAGGCTTTTCATGACAAGATGATTCGAACCAAAACGTTCTCCAATGGGCAGAAAGTTCTACTTTTCAATTCCAGCCTTCGTCTGTTTCCAGGTAAGTTACGTTCTAAGTGGATTGGTCTGTTTATTGTTACTAATGTATTTCCTCATGGTGCAGTCCAAATTCAAAGTTTAAAGACGGGACAAGAGTTCAAAGTGAATGGACAACGTTTGAAGCCTTACTATGAGCACTTTGAAGAGCACATTGCGGAGGACATATCCCCTAATGCCGTGGGCTCCATTGAAGAATAGAAGGAAGGTTCGTCCGGCTGAAGACGTTAAAGCAAGCGCTTCTTGGGAGGCAACCCATGCAAATAAAGAGGACCGAGGAACTCTCCGGCTCCACAACCAGATTTGCTTTTCTAAACTCTACTCTTTATTGCTTTTACTTTGCCATATTTGTCATGTTTGTTAGTTGTGTTGTTTGCTTGCTTGTGTGTGAGTCTCTGCTTGAAACATTGAGGACAATGTTTGGTTTAAGTGTGGGGGGGTACAAGTGTTTTCATTGAAAAATTCGTGGGTTTTTATCACCTATCACTTCTAAGGTTGTTTTTCACTGTTTTTGAGTGTTTTTAGTGTGTTTTGAAGTATTTTTATGTGTCTTGAAAGAAAAATACGAAAATTTACAAAAAAATTTGGAAAAAGTTTTCAAAATACCAAAAAGAGTCGTTTTTGTGTGTTTGTGTCTTAGGGTACCTTCCAACACAATGATGAGGATTTGGTTTTTAATTGCATGACTGTTAAAGAAAGTTACAAACATGGATTGAAGTTTGATATGCTCTTTGGTTTATGCTTGGTTATAGTTGACATTCATGAATTCACATGTAATCACAGAAAGGATAAAATCAGTTTTTGTAACATGCTTGAAGGAAGTAACTCAAACTAACGCTACAACCCTGAGAGACTTGAGCCTATACGTTCTTTGGAGAGTTATTAATCTTGACATTCTTTGTTTTCTAAAGTCGTTGCATGATCTCATCATTCTTTGCTTGGTTGCTACTTAGAATGCGTTTCATCATATAGTTCCAAATACTAGAACTTATACCCATTTCATTCAAAACTAAAATTGATTAGCATAACATAAAACAAGATGAAGTTGTTTAGTTTAAAACCAGTGCCAAAAAGCCTAACCCTTTGCATATGTATTGTAGGTTTAGCCCCTTTGAGCCATATTTAGCCTATTTTCTTTGTTAGCCACATTATCCTTACCTAGCCTAGATTAGGACCATCCTTACCCTTGTTCTTAAGGTGTAGTGAAGCATGACCTAGAGTGAATTCCCTTTGTTCATTATTAGGCAGCAAACAAGTGTGGGGGAAGGGATTCTTGTGTATGTGCCAAAAAAGAAAAAAAGGGCACGGGTAGAAGAAAAAAAAAAAAAAAAAAGAAAAAAAGGAAAAAAAAAAAATTCGTGAGAGAAAGAAAAGGAAAAGAAAAGTATGTGAAAAAGTGTGAAAAGTGTTCAAAATAAGTGAGATTAAAGCTCACAAGTGTTGGTCGTTGAAGAAAGGGTCCAAAAAGTTGAATTTGGCCCTAAGTAAGTGTTTTCTATCCCTTTGTATCAAAGTTTGTGGCTGCGTTTTTAAGGGAGTTCTAAGTGTCATATTCATTACTTTGCTTGCTATTGCTTTAAGAACGTTTGTTCTCCTTACCTTTCTTTGTTAGCCAATACCCTTAGCCCCGTTACAACCCTTTTGACTTCTATCTTGATTGTTATGTGTTTCAATATGTGGAGTTTGGGATTGGTATGAGCATATGGTATCCCTGGTTCTCGCGTCTAAGTAGTGGCATTCCATGTATGAGATCATATATATACATGCATTCCAGAAATTGCTTTCTTTGTTATATACATATGTGAGTATTAGTTTTCTTGTTACATCAATCTTCTCACATATAACTAGTGCAGGGAGTGTAGTCAGAAAATCTGAGTGAAAATTGAGTGCATATCTAGTAAGGAATTGAGGGATTCTCTAAGGCATGTTACTACATTCAAAAAGTTGTTTTAATTGATTAGATGCGAGCTAGTGAGTGGTAACTGTGATTAAGTATGTGCTCGAGGGTAGGGATAACTAAAATCTATGTAAGTAATGATTTTTAACATGTTATGTTCCATTGGAAATCCCTGAGGTGAACGTTGGAAGGTTTAGGTTATGTTTTGTTTGTTTTGTTTTGCTCGAGGACTAGCAAAAGCTAAGTGTGGAGAATTTGATAGGAGCATATTTGTGCGACTTAGTTAGTGTGTTTTCTTGCATTTACTTAGATATTTGTTGCTTATTATAGTGTCTTAAGTCATTTTCGTGTGTTTATAGGTCCTAGAAGCAAAGTTGGCAAAAAGATGCAATTTGGAGCATTTTAGAGCAGTTTTGGGCTTGGAATGGATATCACAAGATTGGAGCAAGATGGATGGACAAATTTGAAGTTCAAGAAAGGATAGGAATGTGCAAAAGAGGTGAAGAAATAAATCCAAGTCAGAGAAGATAAGGAATCAGCTACAGAGAAGGAGAATTATCCAAAACATTATCCAAAACTACCTTATCTTATCCTTATCTTATCCAAACCTAATTCCTATTGCAAAAGGGATTGAATTTCAGTTTAGGAGACCTAAAAACCTGATTTCTAGGAACCTTATCCCTTCCTACAGAGGTGCCGCACCTATCCCCTTCTAGAAACCCCAAAATCAGCCCAATAACACCCTTTCTAGAAGTCCCTAAAAAGGTGGCGCCCCAAGCCTTCTAGATGCATGATCTAGCCGCACCTTTCTCCTAATTCCCTTTGGTTTTTGGCCTTCTAGATGTCCTATTTCTTGCTAGGATTACATAAACCTTTTCCCCTTAGGATTGTGATTTTATTTTCCTACACAAACTACATTTTGTAATCTTTTTCCTACATAACTTGTTGGTGCTGCACCCTCTCCCTATATATACATATTTTCTGCACCATTCAACATCACCATCTCTCATTCACATCTCTCTACACCACAAATCAGCCATACACTCTTGTGCCGCAGCTTGCAAGGAAGGAAGGACTCTGGAGCACTTTCTAGGTGTTTTCTATCTTTGTTCAATGTTTAAGTTTATTTATGTTTGTTTGCTTGTGGACATGAGGAACTAATTTCTTTTTAGTTAGAGGTGAATTTGAAGCCATCATTATATGTTTTATATGAATTGATTACGTCCAGTTATTGTTTCTTAAGACTAGAATGTGATTTGCTTAACTGAGTTATTAAAACTTGTTTGTGTGTGTTAATTGGGGGTCGACACTTAATTTGCATGCATGAATTTGATGCTAGAGTATAAGGGAGTTTCACCTAATCGTTATGAACTTATATTCACAAGTAGTAAAGGTTGCTAGTCACAATCATGTTAAGTAAATCCTAGGCAAGAGTATCATGCTGTCATAGTTACGAATGCCTCGTCAACACTTATGATTTTCAAAGAACGTAATGACCTTTGATATGTTTTCTATCATGCTGTCATAGTTAGGAGACTTGATAAGGATAATTTGGTTGTAATGCGTCTTCCATTCAATTCAATGAACTAAGGAAAATCTGATGGTTAATTTGTGCAGTCACGGTTAACTTGGGGTGTTGTCATTCATGTCTAAAGGAATAATAACTGGAAATTGGTTCATATGCATATATCATGTGTGGAGAAGGACCCTCTAACTAGCCCTTCACCCTTCTTAATTCATCAAAATCGTTTTTCTAAAGTTTGTTTTTTTATGCAAAGATTCTGTTTTTAGTTTTAAATTTGTCAAAAACAAATCCCCCTTTATTTTGAAGTGTTAGATTAGTTAAAATCTGTTTTGATTTGTGTTTTTAAGTGTCTTGAGTCAAGTTAAAACCTTATTTTCGTCCAAAATGGTGTTTAGAGTCCAAAACTGCCCAGTTTGTGTTTTTAGGCAGTTTTGAGTGTTTTTGTGCTGTTTTGAGTCTTTTGAGTTGTTTTAGTGTTTTAGAATTTAGTCTTGCATTCTTTGAGTCTAGTTTAGTGTTTTAAACTTTGTTTTTACGTTTTTGAGTCAATTTCAAGTGTTTAGCAATCCCTCCTAATCCCAGGTCCAGAACGATCCCTACTTATACATGTACTACAACTGTCAAAAAGAGGGTTTAATTTGTGTGTCAAGTTAATTTTCACACCAACACTCCATAATTCGTTCTATACAACCACACCTTCAGAAATTCATACTTTGCCGCAGAGGAAAGAAGACAAGGCCTTGCCGTGGCTTCCATTGGAGAGGAAGGGTTGTGCCGCAGCCTACCTGCAACCATTGGAGTTCTTGGAGTTCTTTCTTCTCTTGTTTCTGTTTCCATGTTTAATTTAATTTGCTTTTCAATTATGTTGAACATGTGGAACTAACTTCGTTTTAGTTAGAGGTGGATTCAAAGCCATGGACATATGTTTAGTATGAATTGATTACCTCCAGTTATTGTTTCATAAATTGTGAATGTGGTTTACTTATCTGTTTTAGCAAGAACTTGTTCTTGTGTGTTGATTAAGGATGCATACTTAGTTTACATGCATGAATTTGATGCTAGGATATAAGGGAATTTCACCTAATCGTTATAAACTTATATTCACAAGTAGTAAAGGTTGCTAGTCACAATCATGTTAAGTAAATCCTAGGCAAAAGTAACATGCAGTTCATAGTTATGAATGCCTTGTCAATGTTTATGATTTCCATGGAACTTAATGATCTTTGATATGTGTCTCTATCATGCGTATTCCATAGTTAGGGAACTTGATAAGAATAATTTGGTTGTGATGCGTTATCCATTCAATTCAATGAACTTAGGGAAATCTAAGAATTGATTAGTGCAATACATTTAATTCGGAGCATTGTCATTCATGGTTTATCGAAAGAATAACTGGAAATCAATTCGTATGCATATGTTCATGTGTGGAGAAGAACCCTCTAACTAGTTTTTCACCCCTGAATTCACCTTCACCTCTCTTTAATTTACTTTGTTTGCTGGAATCTTTTTAGTTTTGATAAATTCGTCTAAAAACCCCCTCAGTTCTTATTTGTGTTTTAGTTTACTTAAATTCGTCCAAATCTGTCTCCTTTTAGTGTTTTGAGTCTCACTAGTCTAAAATTCATCCAATTCACTTCCTAGTACCTGTTTTGAGTCTGTTTAAATTAGTTTTGCTGTTTTGAGTCAATTTGGTCAGTTTGAGTTGTCTAGAGTCTAGTTTAGTGTTTTAGAGTTTAACTTGTGTAGATTAGCATCCCTTCTAATCCCCGGCCTAAAACGATCCCTACTTTCATATACTACGTCGATAGGGTTTTAATTTGAGTGTCAAGTAATTTTCACATCAATAATTGGAAATCAATTTATATGCATATGTTCATGTGTGGAGAAGGGCCGTCTAACTATCCTTTCACCCGTTTTAAATCACCAAACTTGTTTTTCTAAAAGTTTTTATGCAAAATTTCTGTTTTAAGTCTTAATTTCGTCAAAAACAATCCCCCCTTTCATTTAAACTTGTTTTTAGAGTCAAAACCTGTTTTGTTTTAGTCTTTTGAGTCTTTTAAGTTTTATTTTCGTCAAAACCAATTGTTCGGTCTAGATTTGAGTCTTTTTTATTGTTTCTTCCTGTTTTTAGTGTTTTAAGTTAGTTTTGAGTCATTAGAGTCTAGTTTAGTGTTTTTGAGTCTTATTTGTGTTGATTAGCATCCCTAGTTAATCCCCGGTTTAGAACGATCCCTACTTGCATCTTTACTACAATTGTCATCAATAGGGTTTAATTTGTGTGTCAACTTAAATTTCACATCAAATTTTGGCGCTGTTGCCGGGGATTAGCAAAATTTGCTAATCCCTTGTTTGCCGTGTGTTTTGTTTTACTTTGTTTTCTGATTTTGTTTTGTTTTCTTGTTTTAGGTACTAGTTTATGACTTGAAGTTCTCAAACAGTTCGTGAGCATATCTTGGAGTTTGACGACGATTTTGAATGAACATTGAGAAGGAAGAGGAGACATCCAGAACCTAGTGAACCTAGTTCAAGCTCAGAGGCCGAATCTGAATTTGAAGAAGAAGAACAAGCCATGGCTATGGATAATCGTACAATCAAGGAACTTTCAGCCTCGGGGTTGGCCAATGCCACACCCCTTTGCATTCAATACCCCGCGGCTACTCAAGGCAAGACCGATGAGTTCGAATTGAAGTCAAGCTTGTTGCATCACATTCCCAAATACCATGGGCTATCCATGGAAGATCCAAACAAGCATCTTAAGGAGTTCGAAGTGGTTTGTTTGAGCATGACACCCATCAATGTCGATGGGAACATTTTGATGATGAAGGCTTTTCCATTCTCTCTTTTGGAAAAGGCTAAAGATTGGCTTTATGAATTAGCACCCGGAACGGTCACTTCTTGGGAAATAAGCATGAAGAGGGCGATTTTAGAGAAGTTCTTCCCCACTTCAAGAGTTATTCTCTTAAGGAAGAAGATTAGTGGAATTCAACAAAGCCAATGAGAGACATTCCCAGCATACTATGAGCGTTTTAAGGCCCTTGTCGCCACATGTCCTCAACATCAAATGAAAGAGGAACTTTTACTTCAATACTTCTATGAAGGACTTCTTCCAATTGAGCGACAAATGCTAGATGCTTCAGCGGGAGGTGCATTGGTTGACAAAACACCAATGGCTGCAAAGATCCTAATCGCCAACTGAGCTTTGAATGCATAACAATACGAAGGCCTTGGACAAAGAGACCCCCCACGGCAACAACAAGTGAATAAGGTAAGTGCAATTTCTGAACTTCAATCTCAAATGGCTAATCTCACTGTTCTTTTGTCACAGGTTGTCGATGGATCGAAATTGCAAGGGATTACACAAAGTGTATGTGGCGTGTGTTCTATGCAAGGGCACATCAACGATCAATGCCCACAATTGATTGAGAACGGAGGGTGGGAATCTGCCAATGCCATGGGTTTTAGGAGCCAAAATCAGCCACGCAATGATCCTTACTCCAACATTTACAATCCGGGCTGGAGAGATCATCCAAATTTCAAGTGGAGGGAGCCTCAACAACCACAGCAACAAAGTGGATTTAGGCAGCAACCTCCGGGTTTCTATTCAAAACCATACGCACCTAGACAACCCCAAGCACAACCTGCCCAAACCAAATCAGGTACGTCCGTTGATAATGATCAGATTTTTCAATTACTAACTTCTATGTCGCAGAGCATGCAAATTAGAGACAAAAAGGTGGATGATTTGGATAAGCGAGTAGGGTAGATTTCAGAGTTCCTAGGGCAATTCCAAGAACAAGGCAAACTTCCTAGCTCAACCATTGTGAATCCAAATGGAGGATTTGAATCCGCCAAAGCCATTATGTTGAGAAGTGGAAAAGAAGTTGGAACTGAGCCACAATCATCCAAATCTGGTCGTAATGAGGATAAAACTTGCTGATCAAAGAGGAGGAGGGAGCCAAACCCACGGCAAGGGTGGAGCAACCCTTGCCGCAGCCACATTCCAATCCTAAACCGTCCCTAACCACCAAGGTAAGTCCAAAATCGAATTCTTCAAGTTCTATTCCACTAAATGCACCATTTCCTAGCAGGTTTAGGCAATCAAAGAAGGAAGAGAACGAGAAAGACATTCTGGAAACGTTTAGGAAAATGCAAGTCAATATACCTCTCCTTGATGCAATTAAGCAAGTTCCAAGGTACGCTAAGTTTTTGAAAGAACTTTGTACAACAAGGAGGAGAATTTCGAACAAAGAAGTTGTCCAGGTAAGTGAAAATGTCTTTGCTGTTTTACAAAGGAAATTACCCCCTAAATGCAAAGATCCAGGTAGTTTTACGATTCCTTGCGTTATTGGCAATACTAAGTTTGAACATGCTATGTTAGACTTAGGAGCTTCAATTAATGTCATGCCTTACTCAATTTTCGCATCTATGAATTTAGGAGAGCTTAAAAACGATGGTGTTATAATTCAATTAGCCGATCATTCTAACGCATATCCGAAAGGAGTTTTGGAAGATGTTTTGGTACAGGTGGATAACTTGATATTCCCAGCAGATTTCTATGTTTTAGAGATGGAGGAGTCGCCCAATATCACCCTATTGCCGATCCTACTTTGGAGGCCCTTCATGAAAACAGCATGCACCAAGATCGACGTGTTCAAAGGGACTTTAACAATGGAATTTGATGGGGAGATTATTGATTTTAACATTTCTGAAGCTATTAAATTCCCTAAAGACGATCATTCTTGCTTTTCTATTGATGCATTTGATTTATTGGCGCAGGAATTCCTTGACTCATTGGATAAAGATCCCCTTGAAACAACAATTGCACAAGGAATTGGAATGAAGCCCAATCTGGCCGTACCTAGTGAAGAGCAAGCCGAGATTATGGCTGCCTTTGACTCATTGCCACGACATCATGGTACGTCTCCTAACCCAATTCCAATTCCCGTTTCTACTAATACGTTGTTACCTTCTGTGATTCAGGCCCCTATTCTTGAACTTAAGCCACTGCCGGATCATTTAAAATACGTCTTTTTGGGAGATAAAGAGACGTTTTCCGTCATTATCTCTGCATCACTCACGGCAACAGAGGAGGAGAAGTTGATTCGGGTGTTGAAAGAGCACAAAACAGCCATTGGATGGACATTGGCCGACATTAAGGGAATTAGCCCTACAACATGCATGCATCGCATACTTCTAGAGGAGGGGGCTAAACCAACTAGAGAAGCTCAACGCCGACTCAACCCTCCAATGATGGAAGTTTTGAAAAAAAGAGATTATCAAGCTTCTCGATTATGGAGTGATTTATCCAATTTCGGATAGCCATTGGGTTTCACCGGTGCAAGTTGTTCCAAAGAAATCCGGAGTCACTGTGGTGAAGAATGCTGAGAATGAGCTTGTGCCAACCTGTATCCAAACAGGTTGGAGAGTGTGCATCGATTATAGGAAGCTCAACGCCACCACAAGGAAGGACCACTTCCCTTTGCCGTTCATTGATCAAATGCTTGCAAGGTTAGCCGGTCATTCTTTTTATTGTTTTCTTGATGGCTATTCAGGATATAATCAGATTGTCATAGCCCCGAACGACCAAGAAAAGACCACTTTCACGTGCCCCTTTGGTACCTTTGCCTATCGTCGCATGCCATTCGGTTTATGCAATGCACCCGCCACATTTCAAAGATGCATGGTAAATATCTTTTCCGATTTTGTTAAGAAGATTATTGAGGTTTTCATGGATGACTTTAGTGTATTTGGTGATTCGTTTGACGGTTGTTTGGAAAATCTCACATTAATCTTGCAACGATGCGTTGAAACTAACCTTGTGTTAAATTGGGAAAAATGTCACTTTATGGTTAAACAAGGCATAGTTTTAGGGCATATCATTTCAGAAAGGGGAATTGAGGTTGATAAATCAAAAATAGATCTTGTACGCTACTTACCCTCTCCTACTTCGGTTAGAGAGGTTCATTCGTTTCTTGGTCATGCAGGATTCTATAGGCGATTCATCAAGGATTTTTCAAAGGCTTCTCAACCTTTGTGCCGTCTCCTTCAAAAAGAAGTGGCTTTCAAGTTTGACGAGGAATGTGAGACGGCTTTCAACCAACTCAAGAAGATGCTAACCACGGCACCAATCATTATGCCGCCAGATTGGAGTCTTCCGTTTGAGCTAATGTGCGATGCTTCCGACTATGCATTAGGGGCTGTCTTAGGACAGAGGAAGGACAAAAATATGCACGTTATCTACTATGCCTCAAGGACCTTGAACGATGCTCAATTGAACTACTCTACGACGGAAAAAGAACTTCTTGCCATTGTCTTTGCTTTAGATAAGTTTCGTTCATAATTACTTGGTACTAAAGTCATTATTTACTCTGATCATGCAGCTTTAAGATACTTACTTACGAAGAAGGAGGCTAAACCAAGGCTTATTCGTTGGATGCTCCTACTTTAAGAGTTCGATATCGAAATCCGGGACAAGAAAGGAGTTGAAAACGTAGTGGCTGACAACCTAAGCAGATTGGTGCATGCAGAAGACCCAATTCCCATCCCTGAGACGTTTCCAGATGAGCAGCTGCTGTCCATTAAGGTAAGTGTGCCATGCTATGCCGATTTAATTAATTATTTGGTTACTAAACAAGTTCCAAGCACCCTAAACAAGCAACAAGGTGATAAATTGAAAAAAGAGGCACAGTTTTATGTTTGGGATGATCCATACTTGTGGAAGTATTGCCCCGATCAGATTATACGTAGGTGTGTGCATAATTCGAAGTTTTACTCAATTTTAACTTTCTGTCACACTTATGCATGCGGGGGACACTTTGGCACACAACGCACAGCCCTTAAAGTATTAGAATGTGGATTTTATTGGCCAACGATCTTTAAGGATGCTAGAACTTTTTGTGTGACGTGTGATCGTTGCCAAAGAATGGGAAATATAGGCCCAAAAGACCAAATGCCACATCTATGGAATGCCACATAAAGCAAGATGAAGTTGGTTAGTTCAAAACCAGTGCCAAAAAGCTTAACCCTTTGCATATGTATCGTAGGTTTAACCCCTTTGAGCCATAATTAGCCTATTTTCTTTGTTAACCATATTATTGAAGGAAAATTTGTGAAAAACATGTTCATTTGAGCAACATCTATGGCATGCAATTAACAATTAAAGGCGGAATCATGCTTGTATGCACTCAAAACAAAACATTACCCATGAAATTCAAAGCCTAGTAGTTATGGTGAACCATGACTCAACTCAAATCTTAAAGAAAGGAGTTGAGAAACTTTTATACCTTTGAAGCACCTCTTTGCTTAGCAAAGGTTAATCACCCATGTGAGGGCCTTCTTTCCTTTGTCTCCTTGCTCCTTGGCTCCATGGATATGGATGGAAGAATTGATTCTCCAAAAGTCCCCAAGGTAGGAGACCTCTAATTTTCGACACCAAGGATGGTGAAGGAAGAAGATGAGTGACCTTGGAGGAGGAAGGATTGCTAGCTAATCCCCTCCAAGGGGGCCGGCCTCCTAGAGAGAAAAGGAGAGACATGTTCTCTCCAATTTTCTCCAAAAGAAACACTAAATGAATTTTGGCTATAAAGTTCTTTATATAGTCACTTCACTTAAGTGACTAAAAGAACAAAACCCTATTTTTCATCATATGGCCGGCCTACCATAGGCATTGGGCTCTTTGGGCCCTTTTAAATCTCAAGTCATAAAAGTTGTCATACAACTTAAGTTAATGGGCTTGACATTCGAAGCCCATTGGGCCATGAGGCCCAAAACTAACCCGAGGTCTAAAACAAACTTATTCATTTGATTAATTAACATATTAATTAATCCTAGCCATAAATAATTAAACCATTTAATTATCCTTACTCATCTTCGTTATATCCTTCAATCATTACCTTACACGGTGTGCGATCCATTAGGTTCCTTTTAGCGAGGCAGTGGGCGATTAGAACTCTTACTAATCGATTGTGAATTGAAACTTACTTTCAATTCTCCCTTTAGTGATTATACATCTTCAGGGCTTCCACAAGCCATGAATGACACCTAGCAGTATGTCATGGCTTCCCAAGCTAATCAGAAGAGGTTGGAGGACCTATTCAGTTTGGGATTACAATGCAATACGGTCTTTCTCTAATACAATACTCTTGACCACATTGTTTGGTTTAATAGTTTATTCATGTCTACTATCCAATGTGATTCTCTTAATTATATGATTACCTTGAATGTGATTTGGAACGACTTCATAAATCTCATTCATACTCTGGCCAGAGATTCTTAATCATATCATAGAGTATTCTCCGTCAACGTTTGAAGGTTAGAGATCCCTTGTTGTGCATTCACTTGCCTCCATCGCTAAGTGGCTTGACCCCAACTATGCCGTGGACACTCTTTGACGGAGTGACTTTGACATAGTCAAAGATCAAGGACCTAACCACAAGACAACTATGATGCCTCAGGTCAAAGGACTACTTTGCATTATCCCAACTATGAGTTCTCATGTGACATGAGTATGAGAACTCCTCGTTGATCGCGTTCGGTGGACTCATTTCTATTGAGCACCTACGTACTTGTCTTGGTGTCAGTCACACCAATGACTCGAGACCAGTCACTCTTCCTAAGAGAAGACATAGCACGTACTGATCTTGACGGACTGTCAATGCCCAATTGGCAATCCTATGATCAGGAACATTTAGGATATGTATTCGAAAAAGAATGGTCTCATGAATCTAACTTCTTTAGATCACATTCTCCCTATTACATATTCTTTGGACTTATCGTTTAAGCATATAACATTTATATGAGACGGCTTAAAACAATAATCTTTGCCCTTTATATTAAACGAGATTAGTTTAACATGTGAAATGTCCGTAAAGTATCATCATATGATTGGTTTTAGGGCACATTTCCAACATGCATACCCTGCGCCATAGAAGTTAGTAATTGAAAAATCTGATCATTATCAATGGACGAACCTGATTTGGTTTGGGCAGGTTGTGCTTGGGGTTGTGTGGATGCGTATGGTTTTGAATAGAAACCCGGGGGCTGCTGCCTAAATGCACTTTGTTGTTGATTTTGTTGGGGTTCTCGCCATTTGAAATTTGGATGATCTCTCCAACCTGGATTGTATGTGTTAGAGAAAGGATCACTTCTTGGTTGTTGATTCCCAAAACCCACGACATTGGCAGATTCCCACCCTCCACTCTCAATCAGTTGCGGGCACTTATTAGAGGGTTGTCTTTGCATGGAACACACGCCACAAACAGCCACACTTTGTACTTTTGGTCCTTCCACAACCTGAAAAAGAAGAGTGGTAAGATTAGCCATTTGATTTTGAAGTTCGGAAATAGCACTTACCTCATTCACTTGTTGTTGTTGCCGTGAGGTGCTTCTTTGTCCAACACCTTCATATTGTTGAGCGTTCAAAGCTTGGTTAGCAATCAAGGTCTTGGCAGCCATGGGTGTTTTGTCCACCAAAGCTCATCCCGCTGAGGCATCTAGCATTTGACGTTCAATGGGTAGGAGCCATTCGTAGAAATATTGAAGAAGAAGCTCCTCCTTCATTTGATGTTGTGGACATGAAGCAACAAGAGTTTGAAAACGTTCATAATAAGTGGGAAACGATTCACCTTCATTTTGCTGAATGCCACTAATCCTCTTGCGTAGAAGAATGACTTGAGAAGTTGGGAAAAACTTCTCTAAGAATGCCCGTTTCATGCTCTCCTAAGATGTGACAGTTCCAGGGGCTAATTCATACAACCAATATTTAGCCTTTTCCAAGAGAGAAAAAGGAAAAGCCTTCATCTTCAATATGCTTCCATCGACATTGACAGGGGTCATGCTTGAACACACCACTTCAAACTCTTTCAAGTGCTTGTTTGGATCCTCCATGGACAGCCCATGGTACTTTGGAATGTGGTGCAGCAAGCTAGACTTTAACTTAAACTCCTCAGTTGCCTTGAGAAGCCGTGGGGTATTGGATGCATAGAGGTGCGGCATTGTCCAATCCCGAGGCAGAAAGCTCCTTGATTGTTCGATCATCCGCTGCCATGGCTAGTGCTTCCTCTAAAATCTGAGCCGTGGCCTCCTCCTCCACTTGCACTTCGTCTTCTTCAAGATTTGGTGTAGGTTGAGATGATTGGGGCTCTTGTTGATTCTTATTCTTTCTCAAAGTCCTCTCAAAATCGTCGTCAAAGTCCAGAATATTCTTACGAACAGGTTGAGAGCTTCGAGTCATAAACTAGTACCTAAAAACAAGAGAACAAAACAAAGTCAGAAACTTAAACAAACTAAAAAAAAACAAACAGAAAGAAAAATCCAAGGGATTAGCAAAGTTGCTAATCCTTGACAACGGCGCCAAAAATTTGATGTGGTAAAAGTTAAGCACATAAATTAAACCCTCTTGTTGTCAAATTGTAGTAAAGATGCAAGTAGGGATCGCTCTAGACCGGGGATTAGGAGGGCTTGCTAAAACCTTAAAACTGACGCAAAAACATTAAAACAAAGTTAAAAACGTTGAAAAGACTCAAAAGACTCAAGACAAGTTCACAAGACTCAAAATAAGCTAAAAACACTCAAAACTGCTTAAAAACACTAACTAGGCAGTTTCTGACACTAAACACAATTTTGGACGAAAATAAGGTATTGGCTTGACTCAAAACACTTGAAAACAGAAACAAAACAAATTTTCAACACTTTGAAACAAGAAAGTAAAAGGAGGTTTTGTTTTGGACGAATTTAAACTAACAAAACAGATTGTAAAACTAAACAGCTTTTAAAACGAATTTGGGAACTTAGATGGATGATGGGCTAGCTAGAGGCTCTTTCTCCACACATGACATGTATGCAAACGACTCGATTTCCAGTTACTCCTTCATTGAATTATGAACGACAATGCCCCAAATTAACCATGACATCACTAGTTAACCCTTAGATTTTCCTTGTATTATTGGATTGGATGACATCATTCGACAACCCAAAGCATTCTTCAAAAGTCCCCTACATGACATCATAATAGAGATACAATCAAAGTTCATTACGTTCAATGAAAATCATAAGCATTGACAAAACACTTGCAACTATGACATCATGTCACTCATGCTAGGAATTGAACTTAACGCGATTGTGACTAGCAACCTTCACTACATATGAATATAAGTTTGTAACAATTATGTGAAACTCCCTTATACTCTAGCATCAGATTTATGCATGCCAATGAAGTGCCGACCCTCAATCAACAAACACAAATAAGTTCTTAATCAAACAGTTAAACCAATTGCATTCACAATTCAAGAATTCGTAATTGGAATGTATCAACTCAAATTGCACACATAATCATGGCTTTGAAATCACCCCTAGCCAAAAGGGGCTTAGCCACTCATGTTTACAGCAAAACGAAAGGAAAAGAAATTAAACATTGTAAACATAGAATGAATTACACCTAGAATGCTCCAACAATCAAGCTTGAACATCCAAGAGTCCTTCCTTTTTTCTCCTTGATGCGGCACAAAGGTGGGTGAAGTGTATGGGATGTGTTTTGGGGTCAGGAGTGTGTTTAGGGTGAAAGGGAGTTGCGGCAAAGGTGTAGGGGTGAATTCTGGTGTGAATGGATGAAGGAGTGAATGAATGGAACCTTTAATGCGGCACAAAGATGTTTTATTTAAAGACTTAGGGTAATAAAGCTAGGAAACAATTTAGGAAACAGAAATTAAACCAAAACTTTAAGGGAAATAGGAATTAAAGTCAGAATCCTAAGAGAATTGGGCAAATAGGTGCGGCAAGGATGGAAAGGGTAAGGGAATACCTTGCAAGGCAAGGAAAAAGGATTTCCTTGCTAATTTAGGTCCAGAAATTAGGCAAGTGAGGCTACCTTGCACGGTAAGGATGGGAAACAAGGGGATGGTGCGGCAAAGGCAGATTTGGTGCAAAGAAGGTTCAATTTGTGTCCTAAAATGCATAGGAGGCCTTCAATGTTGCTGGAACTTAGGGACAATTAGGATTAGGAAAGGTCAAACCAAAATAGGAAACCTTGGCTTAATTTTCTTACTTCAAGTAGGAATCCTTGTTTGAGTAGGAATCCATCTCCAATTAGGAATCCTTCTTCAATTAGGAATCCTAACATCTTCAAGTCTTCAATTTCGTCCATTCCTTTTGCTCCAAGCATGTGATATCCATTCGAAGCCCAATTTTGCTCCAAAAGGCTCCAAAATGCAGCTTCTTGCACACTTTCTCCTTAGAACCTGAAACAACGAAAATGGCTTAAAAGACTAAAATAACTAAGAAATAACAACGTAAATGCGCAAGAACAAGCAAACTAAGTCGCATAAATATGCTCCTATCACAAGGGTATGGATAGTCCTATTCTAGGCTAGGTAAGGATAATGTGGGCCAACAAAGAAAATAGGCTAATTAAGGCTCAAAGGGGTTAAACCTACAATACATATGCAAAGGGTTAAGGCTTTTTGGCTCTGGTTTTAACTAAACAACTTCATCTTGTTATTTGTTATGCAATCAATTTTATGCTTTGAATCAAATAGGCATGAGTTCTAGTATTTGGTTCTATAGTGATGAAAATGCATTCTAAGTAGCAACCAAGCAAAGAATAATGAGATCATGCAACGACTTTAGAAAACAAGAATGTCAAGATTAATAACTCTCCAAATAAAGTATAGGCTCAAGTCTCTCAAGGTTGTAGCGTTAGTTTGAGTTATTTCCTTCAAGCATGTTACAAAAACTGATTTTTATCCTTTGTGATTACATGTGAATTCATGAATGTCAACTATAACCAAGCATAAACCAAAGAGCATATCAAACTTCAATCCATGTTTGTAACTTTCTTTAACAGTCATGTAATTAAAAACCAAATCCTAACAGTCATGTAATTAAAAACCAAATCCTCATCATTGTGTTGGAAGGTACCCTAAGACACAACACACAAAAACGACTTAAAAACGACTCTTTTTGGGTTTTTTCAAAAAAATTTCAATTTTTTTTTCAAATTTTCGTATTTTTAGTTCAAGACTTAAATACTTCAAAACACACTAAAAACACTTAAAAACAGTGAGAAACAACTCTAGAAGTGATAGGTGATAAAAACACACGAATTTTTCATGAAAACAGTTTGTTTACCCCCCACACTTAAACCAAACATTGTCCTCAATGTTTCAAACATAGACTCTCATGCAAGCAAGCAAACAACACAACTAACAAACATGACAAATATGGCAAAGTAAAAGCAATAAAGAGTAGGGTTTAGGA
The DNA here is from genome assembly GCA_024362995.1 of Heteromeles arbutifolia. Lineage (NCBI taxonomy): Eukaryota > Viridiplantae > Streptophyta > Magnoliopsida > Rosales > Rosaceae > Heteromeles > Heteromeles arbutifolia. The sequence goes on along the minus strand of JANCRC010000011.1, from coordinate 23,576,084 downwards.
ACGCAAATCTGGTTGTGGAGCCGGAGCTTCCTAGTTCTTCTTTATTTGCATGGGTTGCCTCCCAAGAAGCGCTTGCTTTAACGTCTTCCAGCCGGACGATACCTCCTTTTAAGCTCCATTAGGGTCCACGACATGGAATTGATCTTTGAATGGGAGGTGATACTTGAAATGATCCGGCAATGGTTTAAATTCTAGAGTGGGTGCCTGAATCATCAACATATTAGTATAAAATAAAATTGAAATTTGGGGAGGTGGCTTACCTGTGTGCTACGACATGAACTCAAGAATAAACACCCCTTTGAAAGTTGTAGGACTAGAAAATTCAGCCATATTTGGTGTTTTGAGAGTTGTGGCTTTTCCCGTGTCATAAAATTCAACTTCTTTGGTCTTTGTTGTTTCATGAACATCATCTTTCATGCATTCTACATATTCTTCAGCCACTTCTTTCTCTTGAATCATTCTTCTTGATGTACAAGGTTCTTTAAGAAATTCAACATATTCTGGAATTTGATTTAGTGTATCAAGAATTGGGATATCACTTTGCACCTTGGGAAGGGCTTCCGCGATGTCCTTCTCACTTTCTTGATTGGATGGCCTAGAAACACTAGGGGCCTGTGGCAAGGGTATTTCTTCTTCCTCCTCCTCAATTAGCAGCATCTGTTCATCCACATTAGGGTTGTGTTTGGACGGTTCTGGGTCAGCTTCAACCTCCATAGCACTTCCCAAAGTGACAGCTTCAGTGATTTCAAAATCTCCCATTGGATTTACAATGTTTGAGTTGAAGAGTTTACATTGTTCTTGAATCTGTGCCATGAACTCTACCATCTCTCCAACTTGATTGTTCAATTCACCCTACTTTTTGGCTTGATTTTGCATTTCCTTGGTTTGATTTTGCTGCCTCTGTGCCAAAGTAGTTAGTAATTGAATAATTTGATCATTATCCATGGACGAACCTGAATTGGTTTGGGCCGACTATGGTTGAGGTTGTGGTGGTTCATATGGCTTTTGATAGATCTCCTCAGATGGCTGCCAATACCCTTCTTGTTGTGAGCCCTGCTTCAAAGAGGTTACTATGTCACAAATTTCATCATAACTCATAGGCATACTTGAATTCGATTGGAATTGTTGTGGGGGAGGTTGTGGTGGCTGCATAGGCATTGTATAGAACTCCTCATATGGCTGCCAATATTCTCCTTGTTGAACCTCCTTAGCTTGATTTTGTGAACTCTGCGCCAAAGAATTTAATTCATCAAGAATTTGATCATAATCTATTGACGAACCTGAGTTGGGTTGGGCATATTGTATATGAGGTTGTTGATGTGAAAAAAATTAAGCACTCAAATTAAACCCTCTTGTTGTCAAATCGTAGTATAAATGCAAGTAGGGATCGTTCTAAACCGGGGATTAGGAGGGCTTGCTAAAACCTCTAAACTGACTTAAAACACAAAAACAAAGTTAAAAACGTTTGGAAAGACTCAAGGGACTCAAAACAAACTCAAAAGACTCAAAACAAGCTAAAAACACTCAAAACTGCCTAAACACACAATCTGGGCAATTTTAGACTCTAAACACTACTTGGGACGAAAATAAGGTTTTGACTTGACTCAAAACACTCTAAAACACAAACAAAACTGATTTAAGACACTTTGAAACGAGAAAGTAAATGGGGGTTTTGGTTTTGACGAAATTGAATCAAACAAACAAATTGTGAAACTAAACAGGTTCTAAAACGAATTTAGGAAATAAGATGATGGATGGATTAGTTAGAGGTCCGTTCTCCACACATGACACACTTGTAAACGAATCGATTTCCAATTGCTTTTCAATAAACTATGATGCTCAACACCCCAGATTAACAGTGATGCACAAATTAACCCTCAAATTTTCCTTAACTCATTGAATTGGATGAATGCATGCGACAACCCAAATCATTCTCTAAAAGTCACCTACATGAATGCATAATAGAGATACAATCAAAGATCATTACGTTCCATGAAAATCGCAAGTGTTGACGAGGCAATTGTAACTATGAATGCATGATACGTTTGCCAAGAATTCAATTAACGCGATTGTGACAAGCAACCTTCACTACTCATGAATATAAACTTATAACGATTAGGTGAAACTCATTTATATTCTAGCATCAAATTCATGCATGAAAACTAAGTATGCATCCTTAATCAACATACAAGAATCAGTTATGAATAAAACAGTTAATTGAATTGCAATCACAACTTATCAAATCACAATTGGAAGAAATCAATTCATATCTCAAGCATGTTCATGGCTTCAAACTTCCCCTAACTAATTAGGGGCTTAGCCACTCATGATTACAGCAAGTTCAGAAAGTAATAATGAATTAAACATTGAAAACAAGAACGAAGTACACCTAAAACGCTCCAATCTGCAAGCATGAAATATGTATATATATTCACCTCCTAACCCTAGGTCAATCAGATTGGGACTTGGACTTAGCAGAAATAATGGATTACGGCCCTAGGGTTCGGCATTTAATTTGGAAAAGGAATTGTGGTCCAATTAATCTCTGAAAAGGATTGTAGAACCCAAATCCACAAGGAAAAAGGCCTAATAAATCAGAATCCAAGAGGGAAAGGGATAGGAAAGTGCACGGCAAGACTTGGAGGGAAAGAATTGAGTGCAAGGCAAGGCAAAGGCCTTCTAGAAATGAGGGAGGCGCCACTTTTGTACGACAAAGGATAGGACTTCTAGAAAGTGTGTTTTGAGGCTGATTTCAAGCCTTTTTGTCTTCAAACTCGTCCAACAACTTGCCTCCATGCTTACACTACCCAATCTTGGCTCAAAAATGCTCTAGAATGCTCCAAATTGCTTCTTTTTGCATACTTTGTCCTTAGAACCTGAAAACACAAGAATTTGGCTTAAAAGACTAAATAAGTAAGAACTAACAACGTAAAAGCACAAGAACAAGCTAACTAAGTCGCATAAATATGCTCCTATCAAATTCCCCCACACTTAGCTTTTGCTAGTCCTCGAGCAAAACAAAACAAAACAAACAAAACAAACACCGAACAAACTAGACCTTCCAATGTTCACCTTAGGGATTTCCAACACACATGACCTATTCAAGATCATCATAACCATAGATTTTTGTCATCCCCACACTTTAGTACATACTTAATCACAGTCACCATTCATTAGCTCGCATTTAACCAATTAAAACAATGTTTTGAATGTAGTAACATGCCTTAGAGAATTCACTCAATTCCTCACTAGGTACCGTCTTATTTTCACTTAGATTTTCTAACTACACTCCCTATTCTAGGTATATGTGAGAAGATTGATGTAAACATGAAAACGAACACTCACATATGTTTATAGCAAAGAAAGCAATTTCTGAAGTTATTAAGCATGTATAAATATGATCTCATGAATGGAATGCTACTACTTAGATGCGAGAACCAGGGACACCATATGCTCATACCAATCCCAAACTCCACATATTGAAACACACAACACTCAAGATAGAAGTATAGGGTTGTAACAAGGCTAGGGGTATTGGCTAACAAAGAAATGAAAGGAAAACAAACATTCTTAAAGCAATAGCGAGCAAAGTAATGAATATGACACTTAGAACTCCCTTTGAAAACGCAGCCACAAACTTTAATACATAAAGGGAAGATCACACATTCTTAGGGCCGAATTCAACTTTTTGGACCCTTTCTTCAACAACCAACACTTGTGAGCTTATTCTCACTGTTTGCGAACACTTTTCACACTTTCTTCACATATTTTTCTTTTTTTTTCTTTTTCTTTTTCACCCGTGCCTTTTTGTTTCTTTGGCAAACATAAACGTACAACTTCCCTTCCCCCACACTTGTTTGCTACCTAATAAGGAACAAAGGGAATTCACTCTAGGTCATGCTTCACTACGCCTTAAGAACAAGGGTAAGGATGGTCCTAATCTAGGCTAGGTAGGGATAATGTGGGTAAACAAAGAACATAGGCTAAACAAGGCTCAAAAGGGTTAAACCTACAAAACAAATGAGAAAGGGAGAAGGCTTTTGGCACTGGTTCACTACACAACTTCATCTTGTTTATGTGTTATGCTAATCAATTTCATGCTTTGAAGCGGGCATGAGTTCTAGTATTTGGAACTAAATGATGAAACGCCTTCTAAGTAGCAACCAAGCAAAGAATGATGAGATCATGCAACGACTTTAGAAAGCAATAAATGCACAGATTTTTAACTCTCCAAAGAACGTTTAGGCTCAAGTCTCTTAGGGTTGTAGCGTTAGTATGAGATTCTTCCTTCAAGCACGTTACAAAAACTGATTTTTTTCCTTTTTGATTAAACATGAATTCATGAACTATAACCATAATCAAGCATAAACCAGAGAGCAATTCAAACATCCATCCATGTTTATAACTTTCCTTAATAGTCATGCAATTAAAAATCGAATCCTCATCATTGTGTTAGAAGGTACCCTAAGACACAAACAAACACACAAAAACAACTCTTTTTGGGTTTTTCAAAACAATTTGTTCAAATTTTTATGAAATTTTCCGATTTTTATGTCAACACACACAAAAAGACTCCAAAACAGCTTAAAAACGCTTTAAAACACTTAAAACAACATTTGAAGTGATAGGTGATAAAATCCCACCAAAATCATGCAAAAACAACTTGTTTACCCCCCCCCCCACACTTAAACCAAACATTGTCCTCAATGTTTCAAACATAAACTAACATAAAAACAATCAAACAGGCAACACATAAACATAGAAAGATAAGGGCAGCAAGGAAAAAGGGTGAAAGGAAGCAAATCTGGATGTAGAGCCGATTCTAGGTGTTCTTTATTGGCATGGGTTGCCTCCCACGAAGCGCTTGCTTTAACGTCGTGCAGCCGGATGAATACCATCTTTCAAGCTTCCTTGGAGCCCACGGCATGGAGGGATAGGTCCTCCACCACCTGCTCCTCAAACAGGTCGTAATAGGGCTTCAAACGATGCCCATTCACCTTGAACTCATGTCCGGTTTTCAAGCTTTGGACTCGGACTGCACCATGAGGAAAAACATTAGTAACAACAAAGGGTCCAATACACTTAGAACGTAACTTACCGGGGATTAACCGAAGGCGAGAATCAAAGAGGAGCACTTTCTGCCCCTTAGAGAATGTCTTCGTACGAAGCATCTTGTCATGATACGCCTTGGTCTTATCCTTGTAAATGCGGGCATTCTTGTAAGCCTCGTGCCTAATCTCTTTGAGTTCATTCAATTGGAGCTGTCTATGCACCCCTACGGCATCTATATCCAAGTTGAACGTCTTCACAGCCCAATGTGCTTTGTGCTCTAACTCGACGGGCAAATGGCATGGCTTGCCATAGATGAGCCGAAAAGGTGACATGCCCAAGGAAGTTTTGTAGGCCGTATGATAAGCCCACAATGCATCATCCAAGCGCAAGCTCCAGTCCATCCTTGTTGGCCCCACGATTTTCTCTAGTATTTGCTTAATCTCCCTATTCGAAACCTCGGCTTGCCCATTGGTTTGAGGATGATAAGGTGTTGAAACCTTATGCGTAACGTTGTACTTCTTGAGCAAAGCTTCAATGGTTCGATTACAAAAATGGGAGCCTCCATCACTGATGAGAACTCTAGGCATTCCAAACCTAGCAAAAATGTTAGTTTTCACAAAATCTGCAACAACCTTAGAATCGTTAGTACGGGTGACTTTTGCTTCCACCCATTTTGAAACATAATCAACTGCTAGCAAGATATAAGTGAAACCATAAGATGGAGGGAAAGGACCCATAAATTCAATACCCCAAACATCAAAAATTTCAACAAAGGATAGGGATTGCTGCGGCATTTGGTCTTTGGCACCTATATTTCCCATTCTTTGGCAACGATCACAGGTTAAGCAAAAAGTGGGCCAATAAAATCCACATTCAAGAACTTTTAATGCCGTTCTTTGGGTACCAAAATGTCCACCACAAGCACAAGTATGACAAAATCTTATAATTGAATGAAATTCACAATCATGCACACATCTACGTAAAATCTGGTCAGAGCAATACTTCCACAAATATGGATCATCCCAAACATAGAATCGTGCATCTTTTTGAAGTTTTTCACCTTGGTGCTTGGTGAGAGTGCTTGGAACTTGTTTAGACACTAAGTAATTCACCAAATCAGCATACCAAGGTTCACTTACCTCAATGGACAGCATCTGCTCATCGGGAAAGTTTTCTGGGATAGGCACGGCATGCTCATGCTCTTCATGGACCATTCGGCTCAAGTGGTCAGCCACCACATTCTCGCTTCCCTTCTTGTCTTGGATTTCGATATCGAACTCTTGAAGAAGAAGCATCCAATGAATAAGCCTAGGTTTTGCTTCCTTCTTCGTTAGTAAGTACTTCAAAGCTGCATGATCAGTATAAACAATGACTTTAGTGCCAATTAAATAAGAACAAAATTTATCTAAAGCAAAGACAACAGCTAGAAGTTCTTTTTCCGTTGTGGAGTAGTTCAACTGGGCATTATTGAGCGTCCGAGAGGCGTAGTATATGACATGCGGCTGCTTGTCTTGTCTTTGCCCCAAAACAGCTCTTAATGCATAATCGGATGCATTGCACATAAGCTCAAAAGGACGGCTCCAATCTGGAGGAACAATGATAGGGGGCCGAAGTGAGCTTCTCCTTGAGTTGCTTGAATGCCGATTCACACTCCTCATCAAACTTGAAGGGCACATCTTTCTGGACAATCGGCAAAAGAGGTTGGAAATCTTGGAAAAATCCTTGATGAAGCCCCTATAAAACCCTGCATGGCCGAGAAAAGAACGAACCTCTCTAACCGAAGTAGGAGAGGGTAAGTGACGTACAAGGTCTATCTTTGATTTATCTACTTCAATTCCTTTTTCAGAAACGATATGGCCTAAAACTATACCTTGTTTGACCATAAAATGACATTTTTCCCAATTCAAAACAAGATTAGTTTCAACACATCGTTTCAAGATCAAGGTCAGATTATCCAAACAATTATCAAAAGAATCCCCAAATACACTGAAATCATCCATAAATACCTCAATTATCTTCTCAACGAAATCAGAGAAAATACTTACCATACACCTTTGGAAAGTGGCAGGTGCGTTGCATAGGCCGAATGGCATGCGACGATAAGCAAAAGTTCCAAAGGGACATATGAATGTGGTCTTCTCTTGATCGTCCAGGGCTATCATAATTTGGTTATATCCAGAATATCCATCAAGAAAACAATAAAAAGCATGACCGGCTAACCTTTCAAGCATTTGGTCGATGAATGGCAAAGGAAAGTGATCTTTCCTTGTTGTGGCGTTTAGCTTCCTATAATCAATACAAACTCACCATCCAATTTGAATTCGTGTAGGCATAAACTCATTCTCTGCATTCTTGACAACTGTAACTCCAGACTTCTTGGGAACTACTTGAATTGGTGAAACCCAACGGCTATCGGAAATAGGATAGATCACTCCACAATCTAAGAGCTTGATTATTTCCTTCTTCACGACTTCCATCATTGGAGGGTTGAGACAGCGTTGAGCCTCTCGAGATGGTTTAGTCCCCTCCTCAAGAAGAATGCGGTGCATGCAAGTGGTGGGGCTAATTCCCCTAATGTCGGCCAAAGTACACCCTATGGCCGTTTTGTGCTCTCGTAGCACCCTCACAAGCTTTTCTTCCTCATGTGCCGTGAGGCTTGAAGAAACAATGACAGCAATGTCTCGTCATTTCCCAAAAACACATACTTCAAATGGTCCGGCAATGGCTTAAGTTCAAGAGTGGGTGCCTAAATAACAGAAGGTAAAATTTTAGTAGAAACTGAACTTGAAATTGAGAGCGGGACCTTACCATATTGTTGTGGTAATGACTCAAGGGCAGCCACAACCTCTGCAACTTCTTCATTAAAGGGCACATCAAAGGACTCCCCAATCTGGCCGTGTGTTTGCATTGCTCCAATTTCTTGGTTTTTGAGTTCTATTCCCTTCGTAATGGCTATTTCAAGGGCATCCTCGTTCAATTCCTCAAGATACTCATGCGCCAAAGAATCAATAACATCAATAGAAAAACAAGAGTGATCATCACTGGGGTATCTCATTGTTTCAGAAATATTAAAATCAATAACTTCCCCATCGAATTCCATCGTCAAGGTTCCCTTGAATACATCTATCTTTGTGCGGGCTATCTTCATGAATGGCCTACCAAGGAGAATCGGCAAGGATGTGGAATGGGCTGAATCTTCCATGTCTAGAACGTAAAAATCAGCTGGGAAGATCAAATGGTTCACCTGCACTAAAACATCTTCCAAAACACCTTTTGGGTATGAGTTAGAACAATCAGCCAATTGTATAGTCACACCATCCTTTTTCAATTCACCCAAATTCATAGATGCATAAATGGAATAAGGCATGACATTTATAGATGCACCTAAGTCAAGCATTGCATGTTCAAACCGATTAGTGCCAATTACACAAGGAATCGTAAAACTACCGGGGTCTTTACATTTAGGGGGCAGTTTATGTTGCAATACGGCTGAAACATTTTCACTTACCTTAACTACCTCTTTGTTCGACATTCTTCTCTTGGTTGTGCACAGCTCCTTGAGAAATTTGGCATATTTCGGGACTTGTTTAATTGCATCAAGGAGTGGTATCTTCACTTGCACTTTCCGGAATGTTTCAAGAATGTCCTTCTCATTCTCATCCTTCTTCGATGGCATGAACCTACAAGGAAAAGGAACATTGGTCAGATTAGTATTAAGTGAATTTGAAACCAATTTACCTTGTTTGGCCGAGTTCGGAAGGATAGGGGCCTGCGGCATGGGTTGTTTCACCCTTGTCGTGGGTGTGCTAATGCTCCCTTCCTCGTTTTGCAGCTTTTCATCTTCTTTTTGGGTAGATTTGGGAGTGTTGGACTCAGTTCCCCATGAATTCAGCCATTTGTCCCATTTGTTTCTTCAAATCTTCCACTTCCTTGGCTTGATTTTGCATGCCCTGCGCCACATTAGTTAATAATTGAACAAGTTGATCATTATCCATGGACGTACATGTTCTAGGTTGGGCCAGAAATGGTTGATTTTGTTGGTATGGCCGTGGGAACTAAGGGGGTTTTTCCGAAATCCCCCTTGTTGTGCAGGTTGTTGGGGCTCTCTCCACTTCATATTAGGGTGATCTCTCCATCCGGGGTTGTATGTGTTCGAGTATGGATCGTATTTGGTTTGATTTTGGCCTTGGAATCCAATAGCATTGGCAGATTCCCATCCACCATTCTCGATCAACTGAGGGCAATTCTCAGATAGATGCCCTTGGATGGAGCACGCGGTGCAAACCTGATTTTCTTGTGTTTTGGACCCAATTACAACTTGAGACACAAGAGAGGTAAGATTAGCTAATTGTGATTGAATTTCAGAAATTGCACTTACCTTATTGACATGTTGCTGCTGTGGGTTCTCTCTCTGTCCAACACCTTCATATTGTTGTGCATTGAGGGCTTGATAGGAGCATATTTACATCACTTAGTTAGCTTGTTTACTTGCATTTAGGTTGTTAGTTCTTAGTTATTTTAGTCTTTTAAGCCATTTTCGTTTGTTTTCAGATTCTAAGGGCTAAAGGAGCAAGAAAGTGCATTTTGGTGCCTTTTGGAGCAATTTTGGGCTTGGAATGGATTGCATATGCTTGGAGCTAAGTGGATGGACGAAATTGAAGATCAAATGAGCTTAGGATTGAATGAAGAATGAAGAGTTCAAAATTGGAAGCCAAAGTTTCTAAAGTTGGAAGTTTCTATTCTTAGAGGTTTCCATTCTTGAAAGTTTCTATTCTTGGTTTAGACGTTTCCTAATCCTTCCTCACCTATGTTCCAGCCATAAAAGGGTTCCAAAACATGTTAGGTTGCCTCATTACATGTTTCTAGAATTCCTAGAACCTTTCCTTAACCTTGCCGCATATCTCCTTTCCCTTTTCTTCCAAAATCTGCCACATAAGTGCCTTTCCCTTTCTCTCCACAACCTTGCCGCAGAAGGAGGAGCCTTTCTTACTTAATTTGTGCCTCAAAACACATTCCTAAATCTGTCTTACATATTCTGCCTAATTTCACTTTCTTATTCTCTTTGATTTTCTGATTCTTTCTTACCTATTAAACTGTGAGACAAATTAGCTAAGTTATGAACCTTTCCTATTATTTTCTGATTGCCTTTCAACCCTAGCCCCATAAATAAAGCCATCCGCACCATTTAGTCTCTCTCTCTCGGAACAGATTCTCTGCATCCATTCCATCCACCTATCTACCTATCCATCCTCTACCACCCATCACCACCCATTCTACACACCTTAACCCTTTGTGCCGTAGCTCTACAAAGGAGAAGGAAGGAGACCCTTGGACGTGCCTAGCCATTCAAGACGTTGGATTGCTGGAACGTTTCTAGGTGTAATCTATCTTTGTTTTCGATGTTTAATTTAATTTCTCTTTGTTTTCCTGTGAACAGGAAGAGGTAAACCCTTTTGGCTAGGGGGAATTTCAAAGCCATGAATATATTTGCAATATGAATTGATTATCTTCAGTTGTGATTTCATAAATTGTGAATTCAATTTGCTTAACTGTTTGATTCAGAACTTATTCTTGTATGGTTATTAAGGATGCATACTTAGTTTGCATGCATGAATTTGATGCTAGAATATAAGGGAGTTTCACCTAATCGTTATGAACTTATATTCACAAGTAGTGAAGGTCGCTGGTCACGATCATGTTAAGTAAATTCTTGGCAGGAGTATCATGCGCTTTCATAGATACGAATGCCTTGTCAATGCTTATGATTTTCATAGAGCTTAATGATCTTTGATTGCATCTCTATTATGCGCTTTCATGTAGGGAACTTTTGAAGAATAATTTGATTGCGATGCGCTATTTCCGTCCAATTCAATGACATAAGGAAAATCTGAGGGTTAATTTAAGCGTACCTAATTAATCTGGGGTGTTGAGTTTCATGGTTTATTGAATGAACAACTGAAAATTGATTTGTATGCAAGTGTGCCATGTGTGGAGAAAAACCTTCTAGCTAACCCATCATCCATCCAATTCACCAAATTCGTCCAAATCTGTCTAGTTCTAGTTTCTGTTTTGTGTTACTTTATTTTCGTCCAAAACCTAATCCCCTTTACTTTGTTGTGTTAATTAGGTTAGAATCTGTGCAACTTTTGTCTTTTAGTGTTTTGAGTCAAGCAAAGTTAGGAATTCGTCCAATTTCTCCCTAGAGTCTGTTTTGAGTCTATTTGGTTGTTTTAAGCTGTTTTGAGTCTTTTAAGTTTGTTTTGAGTCTTGTGAGTCTTGTTAAGTGTTTTGAAGTTTGTTTTTGTGTTTTTAAGTCAGTTTAGAGTAGATTAGCAATCCCTCCTAATCCCCGGTCCAGAACGATCCCTACTTATACATATACTACAATTGTCAAAAGAGGGTTTAATTTGTGTGCTGTTTTACGTCGCATCAGGGCTCGGTTTGCAATCAAAGTCTTGGTAGCCACCAGGGTCTTGTCAACCAATGCACCACCCGCCGATGCATCTAACATTTGGCGTTCAATGGGGAGGAGTCCTTCGTAGAAGTATTGAATGAGCAGCTCCTCCTTCATTTGGTGCTGTGGACATAAAGCAACAAGAGTTTTAAAACGTTCATAATAAGTTGGGAACGACTGACCTTGATTTTGTTGGATGCCACTAATCCGTTTCCTCAAGAGAATGACTCTTGAAGTTGGGAAAAATTTCTCCAAGAATGCTCGTTTCATACTTTCCCAAGATGTAATCGTCCCAGGTGCTAGTTCATACAACCAATCTTTCGCTTTATCCATTAGAGAGAATGGAAAAGCTTTCATCTTTAAGATGCTGCCATCGACATTCACCGGGGTCATGCTCGAACAAACTACTTCAAACTCCTTCAAGTGCTTGTTTGGATCCTCCATGGATAACCCATGGTACTTCAGAATATGATGTAACAAGCTTGACTTCAATTCAAACTCAGCGGTCTTATCCGGAGCTGCCCTAGGATATTGGATGCATAAAGGTGCGGCATTATCCACACCCGAGGCAGAAAGCTCTTTGATGGTTCGATTATCTGCAGCCATAACCTCGTCAACCTCAGCCTCCTCTATCTCCTCAGATTCGGCCCCTTCTTGCTCTTCAAACTCGGCTTCAAACCTTGAACTAGGTGGATGAGGTTCGAGATTCTTTCTTTTCCTTTTCAATGTTCGCTCAAAATCGTCGTGGAAGTCCAAGATGTGCTCACGAACAGGTTGGGAACTTCGAGTCATACACTAGTACCTAAAAACAAGAAAACAAAACAAGTCAGCAACTAAGATAAAAACAAACTAAACGAAAAGAAAAGAACCAAGGGATTAGCAAGGTTGCTATTCCCCGGCAAAGGTGCCAAAAATTTGATGTGAAAAAAATTAAGCACTCAAATTAAACCCTCTTGTTGTCAAAACGTAGTATAAATGCGAGTAGGGATCGTTCTAAACCGGGGATTAGGAGGGCTTGCTAAAACCTCTAAACTGACTTAAAACACAAAAGCAAAGTTAAAAACGTTTGGAAAGACTCAAGGGACTCAAACCAAACTCAAAAGACTCAAAACAAGCTAAAAACACTCAAAACTACCTAAAAACACAATCTGGGCAGTTTTAGACTCTAAACACTACTTTGGACGAAAATAAGGTTTTGACTTGACTCAAAACACTCTAAAACACAAACAAAACAGATTTAAGACACTTTGAAACAAGAAAGTAAATGGGGGTTTTGGTTTTGACGAAATTGAAGCAAACAAACAAACTATGAAACTAAACAGATTCTAAAACGAATTTAGGAAATAAGATGATGGATGGATTAGTTAGAGGTCCGTTCTCCACACATGACACACTTGTATACGAATCGATTTCCAATTGCTTTTCAATAAACTATGATGCTCAACACCCCAGATTAACCGTGATGCACAAATTAACCCTCAGATTTTCCTTAACTCATTGAATTGGATGAATGCATGCGACAACCCAAATCATTCTCTAAAAGTCCCCTACATGAATGCATAATAGAGATACAATCAAAGATCATTACGTTCCATGACAATCATAAGTGTTGACGAAGCAATTGTAACTATGAATGCATGATACGTTTGCCAAGAATTCAATTAACGCGATTGTGACAAGCAACCTTCACTACTCATGAATATAAACTTATAACGATTAGGTGAAACTCATTTATATTCTAGCATCAAATTCATGCATGAAACTACGTATGCATCCTTAATCAACATACAAAAATCAGTTATGAATAAAACAGTTAATTGAATTGCAATCACAACTTATCAAATCACAATTGGAAGAAATCAATTCATATCTCAAGCATGTTCATGGCTTCAAACTTCCCCCTAACTAATTAGGGGCTTAGCCACTCATGATTACAGCAAGTTCAGAAAGTAATAATGAATTAAACATTGAAAACAAGAACGAAGTACACCTAAAACGCTCCAATCTACAAGCATGAAGTGCCAAGGTCCTTCTTCTTCCCCAACTAGCTGCGGCACAAGGGTTCAAGGGTGTGTATGGATGTATGAAAGGGTCAGAGATGGATTTAAGATGGATGTGGGTTGCGGCAAGGCTTGGAAGATGGCTGGAATTGTGTTTGGATGTGTAGAATGGTGGTCTGTGCGGCACAACCCTGAAATATGTATATATATTCACCTCCTAACCCTAGGTCAATCAGATTGGGACTTGGACTTAGCAAAAATAATGGATGAGGGCCCTAGGGTTCGGCATTTCATTTGGAAAAGGAATTGTGGTCCAATTAATCTCTGAAGAGGATTGTAGAACCCAAATCCACAAAGGAAAAGGCCTAATAAATCAGAATCCAAGAGGGAAAGGGATAGGAAAGTGCACGGCAAGACTTGGAGGGAAAGAATTGAGTGCAAGGCAAGGCAAAGGCCTTCTAGAAAGGAGGGAGGCGCCACTTTTGTAGGACAAAGGATATGACTTCTAGAAAGTGTGTTTTGAGGCTGATTTGAAGCCTTTTTGTCTTCAAACTCGTCCAACAACTTGCCTCCATGCTTGCACTACCCAATCTTGGCTCAAAAATGCTCTAGAATGCTCCAAATTGCTTCTCTTTGCATATTTTGTCCTTAGAACCTGAAAACACACGAATTTGGCTTAAAAGACTAAATAACTAAGAACTAACAACGTAAAAGCACAAGAACAAGCTAACTAAGTCGCATAAATATCCTCCTATCAGTTGTGGTGGCTGCGCAGATCTTGAATAGAACTCCTCATCTTGCTGCCAATATCCACCTTGTTGAAATTGTTGAGGTTCCCCCCACATATAATCTGAATAATCTCTCCAATCTGAATTGTAAGCGTTGCAAAACATGTTGTCCCTTGATTGGTTATGGCTTTGATAACCCCAAGCACCTCCGTTTGCAGTGAATTGAGGACATTGATGAGTTTGATATCCTTGCCCATAGGGCACCCCAAATGTAAGGGCAGTGTGCATTGTGGTTCTTTCGGCAATCTAGGACAATTGAGAAGTAAGATTCGCCAATTGAGCTTGAATGTTGGCAATTGCCATGTCTAGTACCTGAAACAAAGAAAACAGAACAAAACAAAATCAAAAACTAAAATGTAAAGACAAAAACACAAACAGAAACACGGGGGACTAGCAAATTTGCTAATCCCCGGCAACGGCGCCAAAAATTTGATGTGAAATTAAATTGCACTCAAACTTAAACCCTATCAATGTAGTATGTGTAAGTAGGGATCGTTCTAGCTGGGGATTAGAAGGGATGCTAATCTACACTAATTAAACTCTACAACACTAAACTAGACTTACAAGACTCAAAACAAACTTAAAAGACTCAAAACAAACACTAGGGAGTTATTTGGACGAATTCTAACTTTAACTCGACTCAAAATGCTAAAAGACACAAAATTAAACAGATTCTAACTAAGTTGACACAAGAAAATAAAGGGGATTGGGTTTTTGACGAATTTAAAGTAAAAACGACTGATTAAGACACTAAACAAAGGTTGGTACGAATTTGGGTGAATTAAAGGGTGAATGGCTAGCTAGAGGGTCCTTCTCCACACATGACATATGCATACGAATCGATTCCCAGTTATGCTTTCTATAAACTATGAATGACAATGCCCCAAATTAATTGTATTGAACTAATTAATTCTCAGATTTCCCTACATTCATTGAATTGAATGGATGACGCATTACAACCAAATTTTTCTTTATTAAGTCTCTAACTATGAAAAGCATGATAGAGACATGAAACAAAGATCATTAAGCTTTGTGAAAATCATAAGCATTGACAAGGCATTCGTGACTATGAAAAGCATGACACTCCTGCCAGGAATTTACTTAACGCGATCGTGACTAGCAATCTCCACTACTTGTAAATATAAGTTTGTAACTATTAGGTGAAACTCCCTTATATTTTAGCATCAAATCCTAGCATGCAAATTAAGTGTGCACCCTTAATCAACATACAAGAATAAGTTTTCAATCAAACAGTTAAGCAAATTGCATCCACGATTCATGAAATCATAACTGGAGGAAATCAATTCATATATAACATATAATCATGGCTTCGAATTCATCTCTGACTATAAAGAAATTAGTTCCTCATGTTCGCAATCAAACAAAGATAAATAAATTTAAACATTGAAAACAAAGGATAGAACTAGAAAGGCTCAAACGATCCAACGTCTTGAATGGCAAGCACGGCTCCAGATGAGGTGAGTTATGGTAGAGGGTGGTGGTCTGAATGGTGCAGCATAAGCTTTTATTTATAGGGCTAGGGATTACTTGGCCTAGTTTGTCAAGGAAAAGGATTTAGGACTCCAATCCAACAAGGAAAAGGCCTTCTACAAAGGTTGGGGCGCCAGATTTTTAGGGATTTCTAGAAAGGGTGTTGTGGCATGTTTCTAGAAGGAAAAGGCCTTCTAAAAAACAGGTTTTAGGTATCCTAATATGAAAAGGAGTCCCCCTTACAGCTGGAATTAAGTTAAGAAAGGATTAGGATAGGATAAGTTAAGGTAAGGTAAGATAAGGTTAGTTTGGATAAGATAAGGTTGGATAAGGTTTTGGATAATGCTCCTTCTTTTTAGCTGATTCCTTATCTCCAAGGACTTCAATTTATTTCTTCAACTCTTTTGCACATTCCTTGCCTCTCTTAACTTCAAATTCGTCCATCCATCTTGCTCCATACTTGTGCTATCCATTCCAAGCCCAAAACTGCTCTAAAATGCTCCAAATTGCACTTTCTTGCCAACTTTGTCATTTGAACCTGAAAACACACGAAAGTAGCTTAAAACACTATAATAAGTAGAAACTAACTAAGAAAATGCAAGGAAACAAGTTAACAAAGTCGCATAAATATGCTCCTATCAAATGTGTTAGGCACGGTTTTGGGCTTCTAGAATGAGTAATTAGGCAACCTACATGTTTTGGAAACCCCAAAAATGGAAACTTGCACAAATGGAAACCTTCACAAATAGAAACTTCCAACTTTAGAAACCTTGGCTTCCAATTTTGAACTCTTCATTCTTCATTTGATCCTAAGCTCATTTGATCTTCAATTTCGTCCATCCACTTAGCTTCAAGCATGTGCAATCCATTTAGTGCCCAAAACTGCTCCAAAAAGCACCAAAATGCACTTTCTTGCATACTTTGCACATTAGACCTACAAACACACGAAAATAGCTTAAAATCCTAAAATAACTAAGAACTAACAACGTAAATGCAAGGAAACAAGCTAACTAAGTTGCATAAATATGCTCCTATCATAAAACATATGTCCATGGCTTCGAATTCACCTCTAACTAAAAAGAAATTAGTTCCACATGTCTAACATAATTGAAAAGAAAATTAAATTAAACATTGAACCAAAACTAAGGATAGAAAGAACCAGAAACGTCCCAGCCCTCCAATGGCAGATTTCAAACCCCCTTTGAATGGCTAAGCACACACAAATCTCCAAGAATTCTCCAAGAAACCTGCGGCACTCTCTCTAAAACTCTCTCTGAAATAGATGGATGTGTATATGGGTGCATAACCGTGCAGAAAAATATGTTTTACATATATATAGGCATAGGGCACAGCAAGGGTTTATAGGAGAAGGATTTGGACTCCAATTCAACAAGGAAAATGACTTCTAGAATTCAGAAATCCAAAGGGAATAGGGATATATGGTGCGGTACAGATTTAGGGGTTCTAGAAACCAAATTCCCAAGGGAAATAGGATGAAACACATGGCAGGAATTGGAGGGAAAAGGGGTTGGATTGCAAGGCAAGGTGCAAGGTTTTCTAGAAACAATGTATTTTGTGTAGAAATTGAGGCTTCTAGAAAGAACATGACATAGGACATGTAGCATGTTTTTAGGAACATGTTTGGATACTGTTGGATAAGATAAGGTTTGGATAAGGTTTTGGATAATGTTCCACATTTCTTACTCTTTCCTTATCTTCTTTGTCTTGATAAGAGCATATTTAGGCGACTTAGTTGCCTTATTCTTGTGCATTTATGTTGTTATTCTTTAGTTATTTTAGTCTTTTAAGCCATTTTCGTGTGTTTTCAGGTTCTAAGGACAAAGTATGCAAGAAGGTGCATTTTGGAGCCTTTTGGAGCAAAATTGGGCTTGGAATGGTTATCACATGCTTGGGGCAAAAGGAATGGACGAAATTGAAGATTTGAAGATGTTAGGATTCCTAATTGAAGAAGGATTCCTAATTGGAGATGGATTCCTACTCAAACAAGGATTCCTACTTGAAATAGGAAAGTTAAGCCAAGGTTTCCTATTTTGGTTTGACCTTTCCTAATCCTAATTATTCCTAAGTTCCAGCAACATTGAAGGCCTCCTATGCATTTTAGGACACAAATTGAACCTTCCTTGCACCAATTCAGCCTTTGCCGCACCATCCCCTTATTTCCCATCCTTGCCGTGCAAGGGATCCCTCACTTGCCTAATTTCTGGACCTAAATCAGCAAGGAAATCCTTTTTCCTTGCCTTGCAAGGCAGTCCCTTACCTTTTCCATCCTTGCCGCACCCACTTGCCCAATTCCCTTAGGATTCTGACTTTAATTCCTATTTCCTTTAAAGTTTTGGTTTAATTTCTATTTCCTAAATTGTTTTCTAGCTTTATTACCCTAAAGTCTTTAAAATAAAACTTCCTTAGCTGCACCAGAGGAGAGCATTCACTCACCCATTCATCCATTCACGCCAGAATTCATCCCTACACCTTTACCGCAATTTCCATTCACCCAAAACACATCCCATACACTTCACCCACCTTTGTGCCACAACAAGGAGAAAGAAGGAAGGACTCTTGGATGTTCAAGCTTGATTGTTGGAGCATTCTAGGTGTAATTCGTTCTATGTTTACAATGTTTAATTTCTTTTCCTTTCGTTTAGCTGTGAACATGAGTGGCTAAACCCCTCTCGGCTAGAGGTGATTTCAAAGCCATGACTATGTGTGCAATTTGAGTTGATAAATTCTAGTTATGAATTCTTGAATCGTGAATGCAATTGGCTTAACTGTTTGGTTAAGAACTTATTTGTGTTTGTTGATTGAGGGTCGACACTTAATTGGCATGCATAAATCTGATGCTAGAGTATAAGTGAGTTTCACATAATCGTTACAAACTTATATTCATATGTAGTGAAGGTTGCTAGTCACGATCGCATTAAGTTTAATTCCTAGCATGAGTGACATGATGTCATAGTTGCAAGTGCTTTGTCAATGCTTATGATTTTCATTGAACGTAATGATCTTTGATTGTATCTCTATTATGATGTCATGTAGGGGACTTTTGAAGAATGCTTTGGGTTGTCGAATGATGTCATCCAATCCAAGAATACAAGGAAAATCTGAGGGTTAACTAGTGATGTCACCTTTAATTTGGGGCATTGTCGTTCATAATTCAATGAAGGAGTAACTGGAAATCGATTCGTTTGCATAAATGTCATGTGTGGAGAAAGAGCCTCTAGCTAGCCCATCATCCATCTTATTTCCCAAATTCGTTTTCAAAGCTGTTTAGTTTTACAATCTGTTTTGTTAGTTTAAATTCATCCAAAACAAAACCCCCTTTTTCTTTCTTGTTTCAAAGTGTTGAAAATCTTTTTGTTTTTGTTTTTAAGTGTTTTGAGTCAAGCCATAACCTTATTTTCGTCCAAAATTGTGTTTAGTGTCAGAAACTGCCTAGTTAGTGTTTTTAGGCAGTTTTGAGTGTTTTTATCTTATTTTGAGTCTTGTGAACTTGTCTTGAGTCTTTTGAGTCTTTTCAAATGTTTTTAACTTTGTTTTAATGTTTTTGAGTCAGTTTTGAGGTTCTAGCAAGCCCTCCTAATCCCCGGTCTAGAACGATCCCTACTTGCATCTTTATTACAATTTCACAACAAGAGGGTTCAATTTGTGTGCTTAACTTATTTCGCATCAAATTTTTGACGCCGTTGCCGATCTTTTCTTTCTGTTTATTTTTAATTTGTTTAAGTTTCTGACTTTGTTATGTTTTCCTGTTTTTAGGTACTAGTTTATGACTTGAAGCTCTCAACCTGTTCGTAAGAATATTTTGGACTTTGACGACGATTTTAAGAGAACTTTGAGAAAGAATAAGAATCAACAAGAGCCCTAACCACCTCAACCTGCACCAAATCTTGAAGAAGACGAAGTACAAGTGGAAGAGGAGGCCACGGCTCAGATTTTAGAGGAAGCACTAGCCATGGCAGTGGACGATCGAACAATCAAGGAGCTTTCTGCTTCGGGATTGGACAATGCCGCACCCCTATGCATCCAATACCCCACGGCTGCTCAAGGCAAGACCGAGGAGTTTGAGTTGAAGTCAAGCTTGCTGCACCACATTCCAAAGTACCATGGGCTTTCCATAAAGGATCCAAAAAAGCACTTGAAAGAGTTCGAAGTGGTGTGTTCAAGCATGACCCCTGTCAATGTTGATGGAAGCATATTGAAGATGAAGGCTTTTCCTTTTTCTCTCTTAGAAAAGGCTAAAGATGGGTTGTATGAACTAGCCCCCAGAACTGTCACATCTTGGGAGAGCATGAAACGGGCGTTCTTGGAGAAGTTTTTCCTAACTTCTCAAGTCATTCTTCTACGCAAGAGGATTAGTGGCATTCAGCAAAATGAAGGTGAATCGTTTCCCACTTATTATGAACGTTTTAAAACTCTTGTTGCTTCATGTCCACAACATCAAATGAAGGAAGAGTTTCTTCTTCAATATTTCCACGAATGGCTTCTACCCATTGAACGTCAA
The DNA here is from genome assembly GCA_024362995.1 of Heteromeles arbutifolia. Lineage (NCBI taxonomy): Eukaryota > Viridiplantae > Streptophyta > Magnoliopsida > Rosales > Rosaceae > Heteromeles > Heteromeles arbutifolia. The sequence goes on along the minus strand of JANCRC010000011.1, from coordinate 23,555,780 downwards.
ATGCTAGATGCCTCAGCGGGAGGAGCTTTGGTGGACAAGACACCCACTGCTGCCAAGACCTTGATTGCTAACCGAGCTTTGAACGCTCAACAATATGAAGGTGTTGGACAAAGAAGCACCCCACGGTAACAACAAGTGAATGAGGTAAGTGCTATTTCCGAACTTCAAAATCAAATGGCTAATCTTACCACTCTTCTTTCTCAGGTTGTGGAATGACCAAAAGCACAAAGTGTGGCTGCTTGTGGCGTGTGTTCCATGCAAGGACATCTCACGGATAAGTGCCCTCAATTGATTGAGAACGAAGGGTGGGAATCTGCCAATGCCATGGGTTTGGGAATTAACAACCAAGAAGTGATCCTTTCTCTAACACATACAATCCCGGTTGGAGAGATCATCCAAATTTCAAATGGAGGGAGCCTCAACAACCACAACAACAAGGAGGATTTAGGCAGCAACCCCCGAGTTTCTATTCAAAACCATACGCACCCACAGAACCCCAAGCACAACCTGCCCAAACCAAATCAGGTCCGTCTGTTGATAATGATCAGATTTTTCAATTACTAACTTCTATGGCGGAGGGTATGTAAACTAGGGACAAAAAGGTAGATGAGTTGGAGAAGCAAGTGGGGCAGATTTCAGAGTTCTTAGGGCAATTCAGGGAACAAGGCAAACTTCCTAGCTCAACCGTCCTGAATCCAAAGGGAGGATTTCAATACGCCAAGGTCATTATGTTGAGAAGTGGAAAAGAAGTTGGAATGGACCCCCAAGCATCAAAATCTGCCCAAACGGAAGACGAGAAGCTGCAACAAGAAGCGGATGCCCAACACACACCCACGGCAAGGAAGAAGACAACCTTGCCGTGCATTTCTTGCAGCCCTAAATCGGCCACCAAAGGTAAGTTAGGTTCAAATTGTGTTAATTCTAACCTTATTCCATCCGATGCACCCTTTCCTCGCAGATTCATGCAAACAAAGAAGGAGGAAAGTGAAAAGGATATTTTGGACACATTTAGGAAGGTGCAAGTCAACATTCCACTTCTAGATGCAATTAAACAAGTTCCCAAGTATGCTAAGTTTCTGAAGGAGTTGTGCACTACAAGAAAGAGGGCTTCGAACAAAGAGGTGGTAAGAGTAAGTGAGAATGTCTCAGCCGTTTTGCAACGAAAATTACCTCCTAAATGCAAAGATCCTGGCAGTTTTACAATTCCTTGTGTTATTGGCAATACTCGTTTTGAATCTGCCATGCTAGACTTAGGTGCATCCATAAATGTCATGCCATATTCTATTTATGCATCTATGAACTTGGGTGAATTGAAAAATGATGGAGTAAGTATTCAATTGGCCGATAGATCTAATGCGTATCCAAAAAGCATTTTGGAGGATGTTTTAGTGCAGGTGAATCACCTCGTCTTTCCGGCTGACTTCTATGTGCTTGAAATGGAAGATTCAGACCGTTCTCCTCCATTACCACTCTTACTTGGCCGACCATTCATGAAGACTGCCCCAACAAAGATAGACGTATTCAAAGGAACATTAACCATGGAATTTGATGGGGAAGTGATTGATTTCTATATTTATGATGCTATGAGATATCTTCATGATAATCACTCTTGTTTCTCTATTGATATCATTGACTCTTTTACACAGGAATTCCTTGACAATTTGAGTGAGGATGCACTTGAACAGACCCTCACACAAGGCATTAGACTCAAAAACGAAGGGTTGGCACTTAGGCATACCCACTGCAACAACAAGGACAACCTTGCCGTGCCTATTCAAGAGGAATTGGCGGAAATGGTTGCTGCCCTCGAGTCAAATCCAGTACATATTGGTAAGTTTCCTAACCAAACTTCACTTCCCATTTCGACTAACAAGTTGCTTCCTTCCATAATCCAGCCACTTTCCCTAGAGCTTAAACCATTGCCTAGCCATTTGAAGTATGTGTTTTTGGGAGAACAAGAGACGCTGTCCATCATCATCTCTTCTTCACTCATGGCACAAGAGGAGGACAAGTTCGTGAGAGTGCTTCGGGAATACAAAACTGCAATTGGGTAGACATTGGCCGATATTAAGGGAATTAGCCCAACCACTTGCATGCATCGAATACTCTTGGAAGAAGGCACCAAACCATCTAAAGAAGCACAATGCCGGCTCAATCCCTCCATGATGGACGTTGTGAAGAAGGAAATCATCAAGCTCTAAGATTGTGGAGTGATTTACCCAATTTCTGATAGTCGTTGGGTTTCTCCGGTCCAAGTGGTCCCTAAGAAGTCCGGAGTGAATGTTGTGAAGAATGAAGAGAATGAGCTTGTGCCCACCCGAATCCAAATTGGTTGGCGAGTGTACATCGACTATAGGAAGATCAACGCCACAACAAGGAAGGACCACTTCCCTTTGCCGTTTCTGGACCAAATGTTAGAAAGGTTAGCCGGTCATGTGTTTTATTGTTTTCTTCATGGATATTCTGGGTATAATCAGATTGTTATAGCACCGGATGACCAAGAAAAGACCACATTCACGTGCCCCTTTGGTACATTTGCCTATCGACGCATGCCTTTTGGTCTATGCAATCCTCCTGCCACGTTTCAAAGGTGCATGGTTAATATATTTTCTGATTACGTTGAAAAGATCATTGAGATATTCATGGATGATTTTAGTGTGTTTGGTGATTCATTTGATGGTTGCTTGCGTAATCTCACGTTAATCTTGAAACGTTGCATTGAAACAAACCTTGTGTTAAATTAGGAGAAATGTCATTTTATGGTTAAACAAGCTATTGTTTTAGGTCACATAATTTCTGAAAAAGGCATTGCAGTTGATAAGTCTAAAGTAGATCTTGTGCGTTACTTACCCTCTCCTACTTCGATTAGAGAGGTACGCTCTTTTCTTGGCCATGCAGGATTTTATAGACGATTCATCAAAGACTTTTCAAAGATTGCACAACCCCTGTGCCGATTGCTTCAAAAGGAAGTGACCTTTGAGTTCAACAAGGAGTGTGAAACAGCATTCAAAAGTCTCAAGGAATCACTCACCTCGGCTCCCGTCATCACTCCACCAGATTGGAGCCTTCCTTTCGAGCTTATGTGCGATGCATCCGACTATGCATTAGGAGCTGTTTTGGGGCAAAGAAAGGACAAACAGCCGCATGTCATATACTACGCCTCTCAGATGCACAATGATGCCCAATTGAACTACTCCACAATGGAAAAAGAACTTCTAGTTGTTGTCTTCGCTTTAGATAAATTTCGTTCATACTTAATTGGCACTAAAGTGATTGTATATTCTGACCATGCAACCTTGAAGTATCTTCTCACCAAAAAGGAGGCCAAACCAAGGCTGATTCATTGGATGCTCCTGCTATAGGAATTCGACATTGAAATTCGAGAAAAGAAAGGGAGTGAAAACGTGGTGGCGGACCACCTAAGCCGTATGGTGCATGAAGATGACTCTTTCCCTATTTCAGAGACATTCCCGAATGAGCAATTGTTGTCCATCGAGGTAAGTGAACCTTGGTATGTAGATTTGGTGAATTATTTGGTAACTAAACGTTTTCCCACCACTTTCACAAAACACCAATGTGACAAACTCAAGAATGATGCACGATTTTATGTGTGGGATGATCCATATTTGTGGAAGTATTGCCCGGATCAGATTGTTCGACGATGTGTGCACAATTCTGAGTTTAATTCCATTCTGGCCTTTTGCCACTCTTATGCATGTGGGGGTCATTTTGGCACCCAACGAACAACCCTCAAGGTGTTAGAATGTGGTTTTTATTGGCCTACATTGTTTAAAGATGCTCGAATGTTTTGTTTAACATGTGATCGATGTCAAAGCACATGTGGCATAGGTGCCAAGGATCAAATGCTGCAAACCCCTATTTTTAATGTTGAAATTTTTGATGTTTGGGGTATTGATTTTATGGGTCCCTTTCCTTCTTCATATGGTTTCACTTATATCTTGCTTGCAGTTGATTATGTTTCCAAATGGGTAGAAGCCAAGGCTACCCGTACTAACGATTCTAGAGTGGTTGCAGATTTCATCAAAACTAACATTTTCTCTAGATTTGGGATGCTACGGGTCTTTATCAGTGATGGAGGCTCATATTTTTGCAATCGGACCATTGAGGCGCTGTTTAAGAAATACAATGTCAAGCATAAGGTTTCGACACCTTACCATCCTCAAACAAGTGGGCAAGCCAAAGTTTCCAATAGAGAAATCAAGCAAATCTTGGAGAAGACCGTTGGGCCAACCCGAAAGGATTGAAGCTTGCGTTTAGACGATGCACTGTGGCCGTATCGAACTACCTACAAAACACCCTTAGCAATGTCTCCATTTCGGCTCATCTATGGCAAGCCGTGTTACCTACCTGTGGAACTAGAGCACAAGGCGCATTGGGCTGTGAAAACATTCAATTTGGACTTAGATGCTACCGGAATGCATAGAAAGCTCCAATTGAATGAACTTCAGGAGCTAAGGAACGAAGCATATGAGAATGCACGAATTTACAAGGAGAAAACCAAGGCGTTTCATGACAAGATGATTCGGGGCAAAACAGTCTCCATTGGGCAGAAAGTGTTGCTTTTCAACTCCCGTTTACGTTTATTCCCTGGTAAGTTACGTTCTAAGTGGATTGGACCTTTTGTTGTTACTAATGTTTTTCCATATGGTGCAGTTCAGGTCCAAAGCTTAAGGAATAGACAAGAATTCATGGTAAACGGACATCGATTGAAGCCATACTATGAGGGTGCCATGGGGCAGGTTGTGGAGGAGATCTCTCTCCAAGCCGTGGGCTCCAATGGGGAGTGAATGAGTTCTTCGTCCGGCTGCAGGACGTTAAAGCAAGCGCTTCTTGGGAGGCAACCCATGCATTCAACAAAGGAAGACCTAGGAATCACTCCAATTCCAGATTTGCGTTCCTAAACCCTTCTCTTTGTTGTTCTTTCTATTCTGCCATGTTGAGTGTGTTTATTCGTTGTTTGTTTGTTTTCTGAGTTTATGCTTGAAACATTGAGGACAATGTTTGATTTAAGTGTGGGGTCGTAAACAAGTGTTTTTGCATGAAATTCGTGGGATTTTATCACCCATGACTTCAAAAGTTGTTCCTTGCTGTTTTTAAGCTGTTTTGGAGTGTTTTAGTGTGTTTTGGCATAAAATTCCGAAAATCTCATAAAAATTTGAAAAATTGTTTTGAAAAACCCAAAAAGAGTTGTTTTTGTGTGTTTGTTTGTCTTAGGGTACCTTCCAACACAATGATGAGGATTTGGTTTTTAATTACATGACTGTTAAAGAGAGTTATAAACATGGATGAAAGTTTGATTTACTCTTTGGTTTATGCTTGGTTGTGGTTATAATTTATGAATTCACATAGGAAAAATCATTTTTTGTAACATGCTTGAAGGAAGGAACTCAAATTAACGCTACAACCTTGAGAGACTTGAGCCTAAAACGTTTATTTGGAGAGTTGATAATCTGTGCATTCTTGTTTTCTAAAGTCGTTGCATGATCTCATTATTCTTTGCTTGGTTGCTACTTTGAAGGCGTTTCATCATTTAGTTCCAAATACTAGAACTCATACCCATTTCATTCAAAGCATGACATTGATTTGCATAACACATATTCTAGATGAAGTTGTTTAGTTGCCACCAGAGCCAAAAAGCCGAACCCCCTTCTTCATATGTTTAAACCCCGTTTGAGCTTGTTTAGCCTATGTTCTTTGTTAACCACATTATCCTCACCTAGCCTAGTTTAGGATCATCCATACCCTTGTTCTTAAAGGATGGTGAAGCATGAATTAAAATGAATTCCTTTTGATTATCCTTTTGCAGAAAAACAAGTGTGGGGGAAGGGATTTGTGTGTGTGTGTGTGCCAAAGTCCTTAATAAGGCACAGGTAGAAAAGAAAAGAAAAATTCGTGGAAAAAGAAAAAGAAAAAGTTGTGAAAAGAATGAAAAAGAGTTGAAAATGATGAGAAAAAGAGTTCTAAAGTGTTGTTTGTTGAAGAAAGGGTCCAAAACATCAAATCTGGCCCTAGAATGTGTGAATCATTCCCTTTGTGTTTAAAGTTGATTTCTGCATTCAAAAGTGAATTCTAAGTGTCAATTTCATTACTTTGCTTACTATTTCTTTAAAAACCTTTGTTTTTCTTATCCTTTCTTTGTTAGCAATTACCCCCAAGCCCCGTTACAACCCTTGACTTCAATCTTGAGTGTTGTGTGTTTCAATTTGTGGAGTTTGAAATTGGTATGAGCATATGGTGTCACTGGTTCTCGCACCTAAGTAGTGGCATTCCATTCATGAGATCATATGTGAGTACTAGTTTTAATGTTTACATCAAGCTTCTCACATATACCTAATGGGAGCATATTTATGCGACTTGGTCAACTTGTTTCCTTGCATTTAGGTTGTTAGTTGTTAGTTATTTTAGTATTTTAAGCTATTTTTGGTGTGTTTGTAGGTCTAAAATGCAAAGTAGGCAAGAAAGTGCATTTTGGTGCTTTTTGGAGTTTTGGGCACTAAATGGATTGCACATGCTTGGAGCTAAGTGGTTGGATGAAATTGAAGATCAAATGAGCTTAGGATCAAATGAAGAATGAAGAGTTCAAAATTGGAAGCCAAGGTTTCCAAAGTTTGAAGTTTCTATTTGTGAAGGTTTCCATTTGTGAAAGTTTCCATTTTTGGGGTTTCCAAAACATGTAGGTTGCCTAATTACTCATTCTAGAAGCCCAAAACCGTGCCTAACACATTCCCCTTTTGTTTCAATCCTTGCTGCACAAGGGAGAGGTTTTCTTGCCTATTTTCTGTCATAAAACACATTCCTCTTTTGTTTCAATCCTTGCTGCACAAGGAAGAGGTTTTCTTGCCTATTTTCTGCCCAAAAATACTTCCCCTTTCTCTTACAAATCAATGCCACACCTTGTTTCCCTTTCTCTCTTAATTTCTAACCTTTAAAACACATTCCTTTTCTCTCCTACATATTCTGCCGAATTTCACATTCTTACTCTCTTTGATTTTCTGATTCTTTCTTACCTATTAAATTGTGGAACCAAAATAGCTAAGTATTGAACCTTTCCTATTATTTTCTGAGTACCCTAGCCTTTTAAATAAAGCTTGTTGCACCATTTAAATCTCTCTACGCAATTTCTGCCGAAAATTCACAATCCACCCTTCACCATAACTCACCTATATCCATCCACCACCACCATTCACCACTTCGACCACCACTGCCACCTTGTGTCGCAGCAAAGGAGAAGGAAGGACCCTTGGACGTGCTTGCATTCAAGACGTTGGATTGTTGGAACGTTTCTAGGTGTAATCTATCTTTGTTTTCAATGTTTAATTTAATTTCTCTTTGTTTTGCTGTGAACATGAGGAGCTAAACCCTTTTGGCTTGGGGGAATTTCGAAGCCATGAATATATTTGCAATATGAATTGATTACCTTCAGTTGTGATTTCATAAATTGTGAATGCAATTTGCTTAACTATTTCATTCAGAACTTATTCGTGTATGTTGGTTAAGGATGCATACTTAGTTTGCATGCATGAATTTGATGCTAGAATATAAGGGAGTTTCACCTAATCGTTATGAACTTATATTCACAAGTAGTGAAGGCCGCTAGTCACGATCATGTTAAGTAAATTCCTGGCTGCAGTATCATGCGCTTTCATAGTTACGAATGCCTTGTCAATGCTTATGATTTTCATAGAGCTTAATGATCTTTGATTGTATCTTTATTATGTGCTTTCATGTAGGGAACTTTTGAAGAATAATTTGATTGCGATGCGCTATTTCCGTCCAATTCAATGACATAAGGAAAATCTGAGGGTTAATTTAAGCGTACGTAATTAATCTGGGGTGTTGAGTTTCATGGTTTATCGAATGAACAACTGAAAATTGATTTGTGTGCAAGTGTGTCATGTGTGGAGAAAAACCTTCTAGCTAGCCCATCATCCATCCAATTCACCAAATTCGTCCAAATCGGTCTAGTTCTAGTTTCTGTTTTGTTTTACTTTATTTTCGTCCAAAACCCAATCCCCATTTACTTTGTTGTGTTAATTAGGTTAGAATCTGTCTAATTTGTGTTTTTAAGTGTTTTGAGTCAAGTTCAAGTTAATTTTCGTCCAAATAACTCCCTAGAGTCAGTTTTGAGTCTATTTCATTGTTTTGTGTTGTTTTGAGTCTTTCTAGTTAGTTTTGAGTTTTTTCAGTTTGTATTGAGTCTATAGAGTGTAGTTAAGTGTTTTTAAGTTTCTTTTTGTGTTTTTGTGTTTTAAAGTCAGTTTAGTTTAGATTAGCAATCCCTCTTAATCCACGGTCCAAAACGATCCCTACTTATACATATACTACAATTGTCAAAAGAGGGTTTAATTTGTGTGCTGTTTTACATCGCATCAAATAGTGGTGATTAATTAAATAATGTTATCATTACACAAAGACATACCTGAGTTTGTTTGGGCAGATTGTGGTGGAGGCTGTAATGGTGCATATGTCCATTAATAAAACTCCTCAGATGGCTGCAATTGTTCTTGTTTTTGTGAACCCTGCGTCAAAGAGATTAGTCCTTCAAGAATTTCATTATACTCATGGGCATACTTGAATTCGATTGGAATTGTTGTGGGGGAGGTTGTGGTGGCTGCATAGGTCATGAATATTACTCCTCTTCTTGCTGCCAATTTCCACCTTGTTGGAATTGTTGAGGTTATCCCCACATGTAATCTGAATAATCTCCCCAATCCGAATTGTAAGCATTGGAAAACATGTTGTCCCATGATTGGCTATGGCCTTGATAACCCCAAGCATCTTCATTCGCAGCGAATTGAGAACATTGATGAGTTGGATATCCTTGCCCATAGGACACACCATATGTAGGGACACTTTGCATTGTGGTCCTTTCGGCATATTGTGACAATTGAGAAGTAAGTTTCGCCAATTGAGCTTGAATGGTAGCAAAATCCATGTCTTACTTCTCTAGTACCTGCAATCAAGGAAACAAAACTAAATCAAATATCAAAAGTAAAAGACACAAACTGAAAAACAAACAGAAACAAAGTCAGCAACTAAAACAAAAGACACGAAAAAGAAAACAAAGGAAACAACAGGGGATTAGCAAAGTTGCTAATCCCCGGCAACGGCTCCAAAAATTTGATGCGATGTAAAACAGCACACAAATTAAACCTCTTTTGACAATTGTAGTATATGTATAAGTGGGGATCGTTCTGGACCAGGGATTATGAGGGATTGCTAATCTAAACTAAACTGACTTTAAAACACAAAAAGACAAAAAGACAAAAAGAAATTTAAAAACACTTAACTACACTTTATAGACTCAATACAAACTGAAAAAACTCAAAACTAACTAGAAAGACTCAAAACAGCACAAAACAATGAAATAGACTCAAAACTGACTTTAGGGAGTTATTTGGACGAAAATTAACTTGAACTTGACTAAAAACACTTAAAAACACAAATTGGACGGATTCTAACCTAATTAACACAACAAAGTAAAGGGGGATTGGGTTTTGGACAAAAATAAAGTAAAACAAAACAGAAACTAGAACTAGACAGATTTGGACGAATTTGGTGAATTGGATGGATGATGGGCTAGCTAGAAGGTTTTTCTCCACACATGACACACTTGCATACAAATCAATTTTCAGTTGTTCATTCGATAAACCATGAAACTCAACACCCTAGATTAATTAGGTACGCTTAAATTAACCCTTAAATTTTCCTTATGCCATTATTGAATTGGACGGAAATAGCGCATCGCAATCAAATTATTCTTCAAAAGTTCCCTACATGACAGCACATAATAGAGATACAATCAAAGATCATTAAGCTCTATGAAAATCATAAGCATTGACAAGGCATTCGTAACTATGAAAGCGCATGATACTCCTGCCAGGAATTTACTTAACATGATCGTGACCAGCGACCTTCACTACTTGTGAATATAATTTCATAACGATTAGGTGAAACTCCCTTGTATTCTAGCATCAAATTCATGCATGCTAACTAAGTATGCATCCTTAATCAACATACACGAATAAGTTCTGAATCAAACAGTTAAGCAAATTGCATTCACAATTTATGAAATCACAACTGAAGGTAATTAATTCATATTGCAAATATATTCATGGCTTTGAAATTGCCCCTAGCCAAAAGGGTTTAGCTCCTCATGTTCACAGCAAAACAAAGAGAAATTAAATTAAACATTGAAAACAAAGATAGATTATACCTAGAAACGTTCCAGCAATCCAACGTCTTGAATGCAAGCACGTCCAAGGGTCTCCTTCCTTCTCCTTTGCTGCGACACAAGGTGGCAGTGGTGGTCGAAGTGGTGAATAGTGGTGGTGGATGGATATAGGTGAGTTATGGTGAGGGTGGATTGTGGATTTTCGGCAGAAATTGTGTAGAGAGATTTAAATGGTGCAACAAGCTTTATTTAAAGGGCTAGGGTACTCAGAAAATAATAGGAAAGGTTCAATACTTAGCTATTTTGGTTCCACAATTTAATAGGTAAGAAAGAATCAGAAAATCAAAGAGAATAAGAATGTGAAATTTGGCAGAATATGTAGGAGAGAAAATGAATGTGTTTTAAAGGTCAGAAATTAAGAGAGAAAGGGAAAGAAGGTGTGGCATTGATTTGTAAGAGAAAGGGGAAGTATTTTTGGGCAGAAAATAGGCAAGAAAACCTCTCCCTTGTGCAGCAAGGATTGAAACAAAAGAGGAATGTGTTTTATGACAGAAAATAGGCAAGAAAACCTCTCCCTTGTACAGCAAGGATTGAAACAAAAGGGGAATGTGTTAGGCACGGTTTTGGGCTTCTAGAATGAGTAATTAGGCAACCTACATGTTTTGGAAACCCCAAAAATGGAAACTTGCACAAATGGAAACCTTCACAGATAGAAACTTCCAACTTTGGAAACCTTGGCTTCCAATTTTGAACTCTTCATTCTTCATTTGATCCTAAGCTCATTTGATCTTCAATTTCGTCCAACCACTTAGCTCCAAGCATGTGCAATCCATTTAGTGCCCAAAACTGCTCCAAAAAGCACCAAAATGTACTTTCTTGCCTACTTTGCATTTTAGACCTACAAACACACGAAAATAGCTTAAAATACTAAAATAACTAACAACTAACAACCTAAATGCAAGGAAACAAGCTAACCAAGTCGCATAAATATGCTTCTATCAATACCTAGTGTAGGGTGTGTAGTCAAAAAATCTGAGTGAAAATTGAGTGCATATTTAGTAAGGAATTGAGGGAATTCTCTAAGGCATGTTACTACATTCAAAACATTGTTTTAATTGGTTAAATGTGAACTAATAAGTGGTGACTATGATTAAGTATGTGCTCAAGTGTTTAGATGACTAAAATCTGTGGGAATGATGATTTTTAACATGTCATGTGCCTTGAAAATCCCTGAGGCAAATGTTGCAAGGATTAAACTGTGTTTTGTTTACCTGGTATTGTTTTGTTGTTTCGTTTTGCTCGAGGACTAGCAAAAGCTAAGTGTGGGGGAATTTGATAGGAGCATATTTATGCGACTTAGCTAGCTTGTTTTCATGCATTTATGTTGTTATTTCTTAGTTATTTTAGTCTTTTAAGCCATTTTCGTGTGTTTTCAGGTTCTAAGGACAAAGTATGCAAAAAGGTGCATTTTGGAGCCTTTTGGAGCAAAATTGGGCTTAGAATGGTTATTACATTCTTGGAGCAAGGTGGATGGACGAAATTGAAGACCAAAAGAGGCTAGAAAGGTGCTAGAAGTCAAGAGAAATCAGTTTGGAAGCTTGGAAGACAAAGAAAAACACAAATTGACCCACTCCTACAAAGGTGGCGCCTTGTCCCCTTTGTGTTCCCTCCTTGTCTCCTCTTGTACAACATTTCCCCTTGCCATGTTTCCTTATCCCTAAACCATGTAAAAACCTTTCCTTTTCCCCTTAGGACATTGCAAAACATGTTCCCTTATCCCCTAGGATCCAGCCGCACCTTTCCCTTCACATTCTTTACCTTGCCGCAAAAGATAACCCATTCCCTTTAGAATTAGGACCTTTGCTGCACCTAAATCAGGAAGGAAACCCTTTTTCCTTGCCTTGCAAGGCATTCCCTTGCCCTTTCCCTCTCAGCCGCACCTTGTTACCTATTTCCTTTGGGATTTTGGTTCTAATTTCCTATTTCCTTAAACTTTTAGAAAAAGTCCTGATTACCTAATTTAATTTGGAGCCTTGTTCTTTAAATACCAAGTCTTGCCGCACCTAGGGGGATTCATTCATTCACCCATTCATCCATTCACGCCAGAAATCAATCCACACCTTTTGCCGCAACTCCCATTCAGCCTAAACACATTCCTGACCCCAAAACACATCCCATACACTTCACCCACCTTTGTGCCGCAGCAAGGAGAAAGAAGGAAGGACTATTGGATGTTCGAGCTTGATTGTTGGAGCATTCTAGGTGTAATTCGTTATATGTTTACAACGTTTAATTTCTTTTCCTTTCGTTTTGCTGTGAACATGAGTGGCTAAACCCCTCTTGGCTAGGGGTGATTTCAAAGCCATGATTATGTGTGCAATTTGAGTTGATAAATTCCAGTTATGAATTCTTGAATTGTGAATGAAATTGGCTTAACTGTTTGATTGATAACTTATTTGTGTTTGTTGATTGAGGGTCGACACTTAATTGGCATGCATAAATCTGATGCTAGAGTATAAGGGAGTTTCACATAATCATTACAAACTTATATTCATATGTAGTGAAGGTTGCTAGTCACGATCGCGTTAAGTTCAATTCCTAGCATGAGTGACATGATGTCATAGTTGCAAGTGCTTTGTCAATGCTTATGATTTTCATTGAACGTAATGATCTTTGATTGTATCTCTATTATGATGTCATGTAGGGGACTTTTGAAGAATGCTTTGGGTTGTCGAATGATGTCATCCAATCCAAGAATACAAGGAAAATCGGAGGGTTAACTAGTGATGTCACCTTTAATTTGGGGCATTGTCGTTCATAATTCAATAAAGAAGTAACTGGAAATCGAGTCGTTTGCATACATGTCATGTGTGGGGAAAGAGCCTCTAGCTAGCCCATCATCCATCTTATCCCCCAAATTCGTTTTCAAAGCTGTTTAGTTTTACAATCTGTTTTGTTAATTTAAATTCGTCCAAAACAAACCCCCCCCCCCCCCCCCCCTTTTACTTTCTTGTTTCAAAGTGTTGAAAATCTGTTTTGTTTCCGTTTTTAAGTGTTTTGAGTCAAGCCATAACCTTATTTTCGTCCAAAATTGTGTTTAGTGTCAGAAACTGCCTAGTTAGTGTTTTTAGGCAGTTTTGAGTGTTTTTAGCTTATTTTGAGTCTTGTGAACTTGTCTTGAGTCTTTTGAGTCTTTTCAAACGTTTTTAACTTTGTTTTAATGTTTTTGAGTCAGTTTTGAGGTTTTAGCAAGCCCTCCTAATCCCCGGTCTAGAACGATCCCTACTTGCATCTTTACTACAATTTGACAACAAGAGGGTTTAATTTGTGTGCTTAACTTAATTCGCATCAGTTATTAATCTGATTCTTTGTTTTCTAAATTCATTGCAAGATCTCATTATTTCTTTGCTTGGGTGCTACCTAGAATGCGTTTTCATCATTATAGAACCAAATACTAGAACTCATATTTGTTTCATTCAAAGCATGACATTGAATTGCATAACACATAACAAGATGAAGTTGTTTAGTGAACCAAAGCCAAATAGCTGTACCCCCCTTTTGCATATATGTTGTAGGTTTAACCCCGTTGAGCCTTGTTTAGCCTATGTTCTTTGTTAACCACATTCTCCCTACCTAGCCTAGTATAGGACTGTCTATACCCTTGTTCTTAAAGAATAGTGAGCAAGACTTAGAGAGAATTCCTTTTGAATCAACATATGCAGAAAAGTAAGTGTGGGGGAAGAGTGTTTAAAAGTATGTGTTTTGTGTGCCTAAGTATAGGGCACGGGTAGGATGAAAAAGAAGAAAAAAATTTGTGAAAAAAAAATGAAAAAGAAAGAAGAAAGTTGTGAAAAGAATGAAAAAAGAGTTGAAAAATAAGTGAGAATGAACTCACAAGTGTTGGTTGTTGAAGAAAGGGTCCAAAAGTTTGAATTTGACCCTAATTGTTGCATAAATCTTCCCTTGTGTTTAAAGTTGATTTCTGCATTCAAAAGTGAATTCTAAATGTCAATTTCATTACTTTGCTTACTTTTCTTTAAGAGCGTTTGTCACCTTAGCCCCGTTCCAACCCTTTAGCTTCTGTCTTGAGTGTTATGTGTTTCAATATGTGGAGTTTGGGATTGGTATGAGCATATATGGTGTCCCTGGTTCTTGCATCTAAGTAGTAGCATTCCTTTCATGAGATCATTTTCATATTAGATTAATAACTCCAGAAAAAAGCTTTCTTTTCTATAACATATGTGAGTGAATGGTGTGAATTCTCTAAGGCATGTTACTACATTCAAAATGTTGTTTTAATTGATTAAATGCGAACTAGTGAATGGTGACTGTGATTAAGTATAAATTCGAGTGTAAGGATGACCAAAATCTGTGCAAGTGATGATTTTTAATATGTCATGTTCATTGGAAATCCCTGAGGTAAATGTTGGAAGGATTAGATTGTGTTTTGTTTCTTTTGTTTCTTTTGTTTTGCTCGAGGACTAGCAAAAGCTAATTGTGGGGGAATTTGATAGGAGCATATTTATGCAACTTAGTTAGCTTGTTTTCTTGCATTTATGTTGTTAGTTCTTAGTTAATTATGTATTTTAAGCTATTTTCATGTGTTTGTAGGTTTAAAGGGTCAAAGTGACAAGAAAGTGCATTTTGGTGCATTTTGGAGCAGTTTTGGGCTTGGAATGTATTACTTATGCATGGAGCAAGGTGGGTGGACGAAATTGAAGACCAAAAGAGGCTAGAAGTCAAGAGAAGTCAGAATGGAAGCTTGGAAGACAAGGAAATTCACAATTTGAACCACTCCTACAAAGGTGGCGCCTTGTCCCCTCTTTGTCCCCTTTTTGTCTCCTCCTTGTGCAGCAATTCCCCTTGCCATGTTTCCCTAGTCCCAAACTGTGTAAAACATTTCCCTTCTTCTCTAGGACATGGCTGGACACATTCCTTCTCCCTTTTGGATAGTTCGGCACCTTCCTTATGATAGGAGCATATTTATGCGACTTAGTTAGTGTGTTTTCTTGCATTTACTTAGTTATTTGTTGCTTATTATAGTGTCTTAAGTCATTTTCATGTGTTTGTAGGTCCTAGAAGCAAAGTTGGCAAAAAGATGCAATTTGGAGCATTTTAGAGCAGTTTTGGGCTTGGAATGGATATCACAAGATTGGAGCAAGATGGATGGACGAATTTGAAGTTCAAGAGAGGCTAGGAATGTGCAAAAGAGTTGAAGAAATAAATCCAAGTCAAAGAAGATAAGGAATCAGCTACAAAGAAGGAGAATTATCCAAAACATTATCCAAACTACCTTATCTTATCCTTATCTTATCCAAACTTTATCTTATCTTATCCTAATCCTTTCCTAACTCAATTCCTGCTGCAAAAGGGATTCAATTTCAGTTTAGGAGACTTAAAAACCTGATTTCTAGGAACCTTATCCTCTCCTACAAAGGTGCTGCACCTATTCCCTTCTAGAAGTGCCAAAATCAGCCAAATAACACCCTTTCTAGAAGTCCCTAAAAAAGTGGCGCCCCAAGCCTTCTAGATGCATGATCCAGCCGCACCTTTCTCCTAAATCCCTTTGGTTTTTGACCTTCTAGATGTCTTATTTTCTGCTAGGATTACATAAACCTTTTTCCCCTTAGGATTGTGATTTTATTTTCCTACACAAACTACACTTTGTAATCCTTTTCCTACACTACATGTTTGTGCCGCACCTCCTGAAGGAGAATTTGTGAAAAACATGTTCATTTGAGCAACATCTATGGCGTGCAATTAACAATTAAAGGCGGAATCATGCTCGTATGCACTCAAAACAAAACATTACCCATGAAATTCAAAGCCTAGTAGTTATGGTGAACCATGACTCAACTCAAATCTTAAAGAAAGGAGTTGAGAAACTTTTATACCTTTGAAGCACCTCTTTGCTTAGCAAAGGTTAATCATGAAGGACAATTTGTGAAAAACATGTTCATTTGAGCAACATCTATGGCATGCAATTAACAATTAAAGGTGGAATCATACTTGTATGCACTCAAAACAAAACATTACCCATGAAATTCAAAGCCTAGTAGTTATGGTGAACCATGACTCAACTCAAATCTTAAAGAAAGGAGTTGAGAAACTTTTATACCTTTGAAGCACCTCTTTGCTTAGCAAAGGTTAATCACCCATGTGAGGGCCTTCCTTCCTTTGTCTCCTTGCTCCTTGGCTCCATGGATATAGATGGAAGAATTGATTCTCCAAAAGTCCCCAAGGTAGGAGACCTCTAATTTTCGACACCAAGGATGGTGAAGGAAGAAGATGAGTGACACCTAGCAGTATGTCATGGCTACCCAAGCTAATCAGAAGAGGTTGGAGAACCTATTCAGTTTGGGATTACAATGCAATACGGTCTTTCCCTAATACAATACTCTTGACCACATTGTTTGGTTTAATAGTTTATTCATGTCTATTATCCAATGTGATTCTCTTAATTATATGATTACCTTGAATGTGATTTGGAATGACTTCATAAATCTCATTCATACTCTGGCTAGAGATTCTTAATCATATAATAGAGTATTCTCCCTCAACGTTTGAAGGTTAGAGATCCCTTGTTGCACATTCACTTGCCTCCATGGCTAAGTGGCTTAACCCCAACTATGCCATGGACACCCTCTGACGGAGTGACTTTGACATAGTCAAAGATCAAGGACCTAACCCCAAGACAACTATGATGCCTCAGGTCAAATGACTACTTTGCATTATCCCAACCATGAGTTCTCATGTGACATGAGTATGAGAACTTCTCGTTGATCGCGTTCAGTGGACTCATTCTCTATTGAGCACCTACGTACATGTCTTTGTGTCAGTCACACCATTGACTCGAGACCAGTCACTCTCCCTTAGAGAAGACATAGGACGTACTGATCTTAACGGACTGTCAATGCCCAATTGGCAATCCTATGATCACGAACTTTTAGGATATGTATTCGAAAGAGAATGGTCTCATGAATCTAACTTCTTTAGATCACATTCTCCCTATTACATATTCCTTGGACTTATCATTTAAGCATATAACATTTATATGAAACGGCTTAAAACAATAATCTTTGCCCTTTATATTAAACTAGATTAGTTTAACATGTGAAATGTCCGTAAAGTATCATCATATGATTGGTTTTAGGGCACATTTCCAACAATCTCCCACTTGCACTAGAGCCAATCAGCTTGGTCATCAGTGATGATACCTCTTCTGTAGTCATTTCAAAAATGGCTGAGTAGTAGGCCTAGACAATGGATATCTATATGTTATCCATAGAAGCAACCTTGAGAATAACAACGTCACCATTATACATGATTCTCAATCATGTGGTTCAGTCTCTCATTTGAGTTCGGATCTTGATGAGACCTTGATTCCCTGGCTTGAGCTATTGCCCCATTAGTGTCGAAGTGTCGGCACACTAGAGACACTTTCTGGTTAGAACCGAATGGAGAGTTCATAAATGAATTTTCCCATCCAAACAACATTGTTGTAAACTTCTATATGGCGATATTTATTTTGCATTCATGATGGAAGACACTATAGTCATTACCTTTAATGTTTCCACCCAAATATCTCTTCAATCATAATAAAGAGATCCAATTATCTCTTCGTTCAAAATGAAGAGACATCCAATGATGGATACGATATTAGATTCATAATCTAATACTTTTACACTTCCATTGCGTTACCCTAATTCTTCCTCATTCTTGAGGAATCTATCCTTTAGTATTTCTTAAATACATAAGGACTCACTTGACAGTTGCCTTGGTTCTGATCCTGGGCTTGCATTGATATCGTCTTGTACCAATCTTGGTACAACTCATATCGACACTTTTCATACAACATGAAATACATAAATCACCTTTCTGCGTACGCATAAAGGATTCTATTTACGCATTAATTCTTTGGGAGTCAAAGGGGTACGATCCCTTAGTGAAGAGCAACTTCCTAGTCTTACTAGAATTGTCCTTCTGACTAAAGTTTATCATCATATGAGAAACTTCCTAGCATCTTTTGTCTATCATTAGGGATTGATATAATCAAATTATATATACTGAAATCTATCATTATAGATTTCCATCCCATGTATATAGACTATGTCTCCCATATACATTCTATCATTATAGAATGTTTAAAGTCATTACTTTAACGAAGAAGAATTCCTAAACTTAATATATCATATATATGTTTTAATTTAAGAATACGATTAATTCCCACTAATCTTTTGTAAACTTAGCAAAGAAAAGATTCACTTACATCTTTATGAGAAATCAAACGATTTGATCTTTCTCTCATAAGACGCTTACAGCTCCCACTAGCTTGCTAAGATTCATGATGGATGGATCTTTACAACTTACACATCTTGTGATTCTTAGTTTTAGACATATATTATCAAGACTATCTTGGTAATGGTTTCGGAAACCCATATTATGTCCAAACATTCAATCACCGTTTAGTTGTAGTTAGCAATCCTCGAATTAATGGAAACCAAGACTACGTCAAAGATGGTTTCTTCCAAGTCAACCAATCTCTTTGATTGTAGTCACCTTAAGCTACCAATTAGCTACGAAGGTTTCATTATTTCGGGTCAAATGGTACTATACCATTTCCTTGAGTATATGTTGTATATACACTCAATGTAGTCATAAGGATTTTCATTCTTATTTCTTTCGAATTAAGAGGTGTAACTCTATGACATAGTCATAAAGTTCAAACCATTCAACTGAGACGGTTTATAAATCCTTCTCAACTACATTTGGAGCTTGTGGTGTAGGAACTAGGTTGTTATATTTGTTGATCATCATCTTGTCGCTCAAAGAACCCATTCTTTGAGTTCTATCTCTCGTTCATTTGCTCTATCTTAGGCAAATCCTACTATAGGATTACAACGAACTACCCAACAAATAACATTTATTAGTTGGTTTATATAAGTGACATCCAAAAGTTAATTTAAGGATATCCCATAAGATTGTTCTCAAACAAATATTGCTTTTTAGCACACAACCCCAAATCTTAACACGATTAAGACTTGTCTTTCTTTCCAACTACATCCTATGGAGTTATGAAAATTTTGGAAGATCTTCTAATTGACAATCATATTGTCCTAGAAGTATATATATATCCTATATATGTGGGTAATTGATAACATCCAACGAACTAAGTCTTATTCGAGTTCATTATTCTCCTAATGGAGAAATCCGTTATCTTATGATGCTACTTTCCTTGATTTCTATCAAGGAAACTCTTCTAAAGTGTTCATTTTCCTTGGATCAAATCTAAGGAGGTAAATACTTTAGACGTCTTACTCATCAACTTACATTCTTGAATTCTTTGAAAAGTATTCGAACTTGTGTTTATTCAAACTAAACGATAGTCCAACCGAGAGCGATCTTCGGTGAATATCATACAACATGAGTAGTATTATGTTGTGGACAAGTGCCACTAACATCTAAGTGAATTAACCTCAACAACTTTGTGATTCTTTCTTCTTTCCTAAAGAATAAAGATTCGAACATTTCGCCTCTATACAATTTTAACAAGAAGGTATTGGATCCGGATCTAACGATCCTAAGCATCCATCTATGACCAACTCGTAATTTATGTTTTAGAGGTATCACAACTCAATTTGGGATTAGTCACTACCTTGCAACCTTTTGGGTTTTAAGCATCGTCATATTCTAAACAGTTAACACTACCACATTATCTCTACTATAGAGACAATCAATTAGATTACAATAATCCAATCATTGATTAATAAAGAACAATGTTTTGTCAAACAAAACATTCATCCATCTCTTATAGTGACGGAATTAAGTTCCTTTATTCAAACTGGAATGTAAAGACAATCTTTGTTTTTCCAATTCCTTTGGTAGTTCATATGAGGAAGTAAGTACTATCTGCTTTCGCAGAGATCTATATTTGATTCACGTTCCGAATGTGAAGTACTTTCTCTTCTCTCATTAATCTTCTACTTCTTATTAGCCATACTTTTACAACGATTGTAAAACATAGTTACTAATACGGAATCAAGCATTCAAGTAGAAGAACCAACTGTTTTGAACCTTTCAAGAACTTTTTACAACACCTTCAAAAGGTGTGTTCTTGACACTTGCAAGACATTTCTTGCATATACCCCTTCCAATGTCCATCCTTTCATAAAGAAAGTTTGTTCCCTTGGAGTTATTTTGACTTCTCCCTTGACTAATTTAGTCATGGTCCCTAAACTCCCACCGTCTCTCTTGAAACTTATTTCAATTGCGTTAAACACATCAAACGATTTGGAGAGCGTACGGCTATTGTTCACTATATAGCTTACTATAAACTTAGTGAACCATATGGATAGGGACACAAAGGTGAAGTCCTAGCCTAGTTTCCCTCTCGTGAAGTGGTTTAACACTTCAACACTCAATGATTCAAAATCATCATAAGTCCATATTGATGGACTATTTTTGTCAACCAACCATCTTGTTCTAAACAAGATTACAAACTTTCAAGAGTTGTTCAAGGCAACTCTCATTTCTTCATACAACAATTTGTAAGTGAAGAATCATGGCACATTAAGTGTCCATGCCCTTGAGCTTACTTCTCAAGTTCCTTGTTCATTTAACAAAGAAACAAGCACTAGTGTTTGCATAAACTAAGGGTTGTTCTAAGCAACTCTTATTTCTTCATACAACGATTTGAAAGTGAAGAACTATGACACAAAAAGTGTTCATGTCTTTGTGCTAATCTTCATAAGTTCCTTTGTTCATACAACAAAGGAATAAGCATTGGTTGTTTGTATTGTCCTCTTTATGATAGACTTATCTAACATGTTCTTCCAATGATACATTATCAATAGGAAAATTGTGAGGATGAGACTACTTAGGCACATATACAATCCATTCAAGACAATCTATGGGATTGTGGTACCAAGTCTGGAAACTAAAGCCTTTGGCTTTTCTTTGTCAAGTTTTGGATAGCGTTTGCAAATATATCGGTAAATAAATACATAACGAATATAAATTGATTGATTTTAAGCCATTTGATCCGGGTCTTTAAATCAAATAGCACCACCCACTATTTTCGGCAAATTCCATATCCCTCATCGGAATTCAAGAGTTTTGGAGAAAACTCTTAGTAGGGTATGGGAGGCTCACTACTACCAAGCCCACCTCAGAAGAATATCATATTGGCTAGCTTTAATAATAATGAGAGAGTACACTTACTCATTTACATCTCATGTAAGTGCCCATCTTGTTTGGCCTCTAGAGAATGATGCCTCCGAAGAATATCATATTGGCACCATTGCACTTAGTTAAGTTATTCCCACCATGCCAGTTCGTATAGGGGTTCAAGAATAGCCTCAGAAGAATATCATATTGGCCATACTCGTTGCCTACCGTCACAACATCATGTATGTATATAGAACCCCTCCTGAGTGTAAGCACATACTTTGTATTCCCCAGAACTGGGCGAAGACGGTGTACGAGTCACAAACGATCGGAGCCTACCACGGTGGAAGGCCATGAAAGAGTGTTCAAAGCACTCTCACGCTTGTCAACTTAATAATGGTTTGGTTGAGGGTTTTAGGTCTCTTCACATTTAAGCATACATTTTAATCTTATTAAAATAATTCGGTCCTATTACAACTATTGGTCCATTTGATTGATTTAGTAGTATATGATACTCCCACTAAGCTTGTAAAACGGTTTTTAAAGCAAGAGTATATGGTACTACTAACATAAGCTTTGCATTCATTGATGGACTATATAGTTACCTTAGGGCCTTAGGATGACTATGAACCTTTGATTCGATCCAACACGAGCCTAGTGTTGAATCTCGGTCTAGGGATGGTAATTGATTTTAGTTACGCATTTAATCATATTAAGGCGTGTTTCTCCTATTGGGCGTTGGACCCAACTACTCCAATTTCATGCATATCAAATAAACAAGAAAGGAGTACTTCAAAGTAAAGAAGAGCTTATGCTCTTTACAACATTTGATCAAAACAAATTACTTTAAAGTAAAGAAGAGCTTATGCTCTTTTACAACATTTGATCATATCAAATTACAACCAAAATTAATCTACACATTCCCATGGTTCAAACAAATTTGAGATGGCCTTTCACATAGCTCAATTATCGTAGGCTTAGGTTCATAATCACCCTTTCTTTAATTAATTAACGCTTTAACTAATTAAACTTGAATGCAACATTTTCATTTGGTTTTTGTATCCATAGAATTGATTTAAATAGAGCTAAAAGAAATGAAAATCCAATTCTCATTTAAAGATACAAAACTATTTTGTTCTCTACTAATTTGGGCCAAAAAACAATAACCTCAACCATTGGGCTATATTGCAAAACACAAACTTTTGGGGTCACTTTGTAAAAACACAAAAGTCCACTACTTCATGTAATTACAACTAGAACCCAAAAATTTCAACAAATACAGAAAACTTCAATAAAGGAGCAAAACAATTTGTCCTTTAGTGATTTTGGGCCTTTACGTAAAAACGTAAACTTTTGGGTCAAATTGCAAATACACAAAAGTAATGTGAAATTAAATTGCACTCAAATTTAAACCCTATCAATGTAGCATGTGTAAGTAGGGATCGTTCTAGCCGGGGATTAGAAGGGATGCTAATCTACACTAATTAAACTCTAAAACACTAAACTAGACTTACAAGACTCAAAACAAACTTAAAAGACTCAAAACAGCTTAAAACAACCAAATAGACTCAAAACAGACACTAGGGAGTTATTTGGACGAATTCTAACTTTAACTTGACTCAAAATGCTAAAAGACACAAAATTAAACAGATTCTAACTAAGTTGACACAAGAAAGTAAAGGGGAATGGGTTTTTGACGAATTTAAAGTAAAAACAAACTGATTAAGACACTAAACAAAGGTTGGTACGAATTTGGGTGAATTAAGGGGTGAATGGCTAGCTAGAGGATCCTTCTCCACACATGACATATATGCAACACAAATCGATTTCCAGTTATTCTTTCTATAAACCATGAAAGACAATGCCCCAAATTAACCGTGACTGCACGCATTAACCTTCAGATTTTCCTAAGTTCATTGGATTTGGACGTAGCGCCGCAAACCAAATTATTCTTATCAAGTTCCCTATATGACTGCATACTAGAGATACATATCAAAGATCATTAAGCTTTGTGAAAATCATAAGCATTGACATGACATTCGTGACTATGACTGCATGACACTCCTGCCACGAATTTACTTAACGCGATCGTGACTAGCAACCTCCACTACTTGTAAATATAAGTTTGTAACTATTAGGTGAAACTCCCTTATATTTTAGCATCAAATCCTAGCATGCAAACTAAGTGTGCACCCTTAATCAACATACAAGAATAAGTTTTAATCAAACAGTTAAGCAAACCACATCCACGATTCATGAAATCATAACTGGAGGAAATTAATTCATATCACATATATGCTCATAGTTTCGAATTCCCCCCTAGCTAAGAAGGGGTTTTGTTCCTCATGATCGCAAATAAACAAAGACAATTAAATTTAAACATTGAAAACAAAGGACAGAATACACCTAGAAACGCTCCAGATTTCTGCCTTCTTTCCTTTTCAAAGCTGCGGCACAATGAGTGTGTGGTGGATGGATGTAGGTGAGTTATGGTAGAGGGTGGTGTGTTGAATGGTGCAGCAAAATAGTGTATTTATAGGGCTAGGGATTACTTGGCCTAGGTTGTCAAGGAAAAGGATTTAGGACTCCAAACCAACAAGGAAAAGGCCATCTAGAAAGGTTGGGGCCCCAGATTTTTAGGGCTTCTAGAAAGGAGTGTTATTTGGTTGATTTTGACACTTCTAGAAGGGAATAGGTGCGGCACCTTTGTAGGAGAGGATAAGGTTCCTAGAAATCAGGTTTTTATGTCTCCTAAACTGAAATTAAAACCCTTTTACAGCAGGAATTAAGTTAAGAAAGGATTAGGATAGGATAAGATAAGGTAAGATAAGATAAGGTTAGTTTGGATAAGATAAGGTTGGATAAGGTAAGGTTTGGATAATGTTTTGGATAATTCTCCTTCTTTGTAGCTGATTCCTTATCCTCTTTGACTTGAATTTATTTCTTCAACTCTTTTGCACATTCCTAGCCTCTCTTGAACTTCAAATTCGTCCATCCATCTTGCTCCATACTTGTGCTATCCATTCCAAGCCCAAAACTGCTCTAAAATGCTCCAAATTGCATTTTTTTGCCAACTTTGCTTCTTGGACCTACAAACACACGAAAATGACTTAAATCACTATAATAAGTAGAAACTAACTAAGAAAATGCAAGGAAACAAGCTAACAAAGTCGCATAAATATGCTCCTATCAAATTCCCCCACACTTAGCTTTTGCTAGTCCTCGAGCAAAACAAAAAAACAAAACATAACCTAAACCTTCCAACGTTCGCCTCAGGGATTTCCAATGGAACATAACATGTTAAAAATCACTACTTACATAGATTTCAATTATCCCTACCCTCGAACTTATACTTGATCGCAGTAGCCACTCTCTAGCTCGCATTTAATCAATTAAAACAACATTTTTGAATGTAGTAACACGCCTTAGAGAATCCCTCAATTTCTCACAAGATATACACTCTATTTTCACACAGATTTTCTGACTACACTCCCTACACTAGGTATATGTGAGAAGATTGATGTAAACATGAAAACTAATACTCACATATGTATTAACAAAGAAGGCACTTTCTGGAATTATTAATGCATGTATATATATGATCTCATGAATGGAATGCCACTACTTAGACGCGAGAACCAGGGACACCATATGCTCATATCAATCCCAAACTCCACATATTGAAACACATAACAATCAAGATAGAAGTCAAAAGGTTGTAACGGGGCTAAGGTATTGGCTAACAAAGAAAGGTAAGGAAAACAAACGGTCTTAAAGCAATAGCAAGCAAAGCAATGAAATCAACTTAGAATTCCCTTCTAAAATGCAGCAATCAACTTTGAATCTTTTAGGGGATTTCGTACAACATAGGGTCAAATTCAACTTTTTGGACCCTTTCTTCAACAACCAACACTTGTGAGCTTAATCTGACTTATTTTGAACACTTCTTCTTTCTTTTCACAACTTTTCTTTTTCTTTTTTTTTTCTCATGAATTTTTTCCTTTTTTTTTTCTTTCTTTTTCCTACCCGTGCCCTTTTCTACTTCTTTGGCACACAAAACCACTAAAAACCTTCCCCCACACCTGTTTTTATGCATAATATTGATCAAAAGGAATCCCCTCTAAGTCATGCTCCACTATTCTTTAAGAACAAGGGTGTGGATAGTCCTATTCTAGGCTAGGTAAGGATAATGTGGGCTAACAAAGAAAATAGGCTAACTAAGGCTCAAAGGGGCTAAACCTACAATACATATGCAAAGGGTTAAGCTTTTTGGCTCTGGTTTCAACTAAACAACTTTATCTTGTTATTTGTTATGCTAATCAATTTTATGCTTTGAATGAAACGGGCATGAGTTCTAGTATTTGGAACTAAATGATGAAACGCATTCTAAGTAGTAACCAAGCAAAGAATGATGAGATCATGCAACAACTTTAGAAAACAAAGAATCACAAATTAATAACTCTCCAAACAAAGTTTAGGCTCAAGTCTCTCAAGGTTGTAGCGTTTGTTTGAGTTATTTCCTTCAAGCATGTTACAAAAACTAATTTTTTTCTTTTTGGGATTACATGTGAATTCATGAATGTCAACTATAACCAAGCATAAACAAAAGAGCATATCAAACTTCAATCCATGTTTGTAACTTTCTTTAACAGTCATGCAATTAAAAACCAAATCCTCATCATTGTGTTGGAAGGTTCCCTAAGACACAAACACACAAAAACGACTCAAAAACGACTCTTTTTGGTATTTTTCAAAACTTTTTCGATTTTCTTTTCAAAATTTTCGTATTATCTTTCAAGACACATAAAAACACTTCAAAACACCCTAAAAACACTCAAAAACAGTGAAAAACAACTTTAGAAGTGATGGGTGATAAAAACCTACGACTTTTTCAATGAAAACACCTTGTTTACCCCCCCCCCCCCCACACTTAAACCAAACATTGTCCTCAATGTTTCAAACATAGACTCACACACAAGCAAGCAAACAACACAACTAACAAACATAACAAAGATGGCAAAGTAAAAGCAGTAAAGAGTAGGGTTTAGAAACGCAAATCTGGTTGTGGAGCCGGAGAGTTCCTAGGTCTTCTTTATTTGCATGGGTTGCCTCCCAAGAAGCGTTTGCTTTAACGTCTTCCAGCCGGACGAATCCTTCCATTATGCTTCATTAGGGTCACGGCATGGAATTGATCTTTGAATGGAAGGTGATACTTGAAATGATTCGGCAATGGTTTAAATTCTAGTGTGGGTACCTGAATCATTAACAACATATTAGTATAAAACAGAATTGAAATTCGGGGAGGTGGCTTACCTGTTTGCTCCGACGTGAACTCAAGAATAAACACCTCTTCGAAAGTTGTAGGACTAGAAAATTCAGCCAGATTTGGTGTTTTGAGAGTTGTGGCTTGTCCCGTGTCATAAAATTCAACTTCTTTGGGCTTTGTTGTCTCATGAACATCCTCTTTGATCCATTCTTGATATTCTCCAGCCACTTCTTTTTCTTGAATCATTCTTCTTGATGTACCAGGTTCTTTAAGAAATTCAACACATTCTGGAATTTGATTTGGTGTATCAAGAATTGGGATATCACTTTGCACCTTTGGGAAGGCTTCCACGATGTCTTTTTCACTTTCTTTGTTCTTGGAAATCATGAACCTGCGAGGGAAGGGTACATTTGGAGGAATAACATTAGATTGAACTGAATTTGAACCCAACTTACCTTGACTGGATGGCTTAGAAGCACTAGGGGTCTGCGGCAAAGGATGAGAGATGATTGGGTGTTGTGACAAGGCTTCTTCTAAGCTTGTCTTGGCTGAATCTTCATCCTCTTTGAACAGCAGCTCTTTGTTCACTTCTAGGGTATGTTTGGACGTTTTTGGTTCAGCATCAACCTCCATACCACTTTCTAAAGTGATAGCTTCAGCGATTGCAACATCTCCCATCGAATTGACAATAGTTGAGTTGAAGAGTTTGCTTTGTTCTTGCATTTGTGCCGTGAACTCTACCATCTCTCCAAATTGATTGTTCAATTCACCCATTGTCTTGGTATGGTCTTGCATATCCTGCACTATAGTAGTTAATAATTGAACAATTTGGTCATTATCCATGGACGAATTTGAACTTGGTTGGGCCGAATATGGTTGAGGCTGTGGTGGTTCATATGGCTTTTGATAGATCTCCTCAGATGGCTGCCAATACCCTTCTTGTTGTGAGCCCTGCTTCAAAGAGGTTAGTACGTCACGAATTTCATCATAACTCATAGGCATACTTGAATTCGATTGGAATTGTTGTGGGGGAGGTTGTGGTGGCTGCATAGGCGTTGTATAGAACTCCTCATATGGCTGCTAATATTCTCCTTGTTGAACCTCCTTAACTTGATTTTGTGAACCCTGCGCCAAAGAATTTAATTCATCAAGAATTTGATCATAATCTATTGACGAACTTGAGTTGGGTTGGGCATATTGTATATGAGGTTGTGGTGTCTGCACAGATCTTGAATAGAACTCCTCATCTTGCTGCCAATATCCACCTTGTTGAATTTGTTGAGGTTTCTCCCACATATAATCTGAATAATCTCTCCAATCCGAATTGTAAGCGTTAGAAAACATGTTGTCCCTTGATTGGTTATGGCCTTGATAACCCCAAGCACCTCCATTCGCAGTGAATTGATGAGTTTGATGTCCTTGCCCATAGGGTACATTAAATGTAGGGGCAGTGTGCACTGTGGTTCTTTTGGCAATCTGGGACAATTGAGAAGTAAGATTGGCCAATTGAGCTTGAATGTTGGCAATTGCCATGTCTAGTACCTGAAACAACGAAAACAGAACAAAACAAAATCAAAAACTAAAACGTAAAAACAAAAACACAAACAGAAACACGGGGGATTAGCAAATTTGCTAATCCCCGGCAACGGCACCAAAAATTTAATCTGAAATTAAATTGCACTCAAATTTAAACCCTATCAATGTAGTATGTGCAAGTAGGGATCGTTCTAGCCGAGGATTAGAAGGGATGCTAATCTACACTAATTAAACTCTAAAACACTAAACTAGACTTACAAGACTCAAAACAAACTTAAAAGACTCAAAACAGCTTAAAACAACCAAATAGACTCAAAACAGACACTAGGGAGTTATTTGGACGAATTCTAACTTTAACTTGACTCAAAATGCTAAAAGACACAAAATTAAACAGATTCTAACTAAGTTGACACTAGAAAGTAAAGGGGATTGGGTTTTTGACGAATTTAAAGTAAAAACAAACTGATTAAGACACTAAACAAAGGTTGGTACGAATTTGGGTGAATTAAAGGGTCAATGGCTAGCTAGAGGATCCTTCTCCACACATGACATATATGCAACACAAATCGATTTCCAGTTATTCTTTCTATAAACCATGAAAGACAATGCCCCAAATTAACCTTGACTGCACGCATTAACCTTCAGATTTTCCTAAGTTCATTGGATTTGGACGTAGCGCCGCAAACCAAATTATTCTTATCAAGTTCCCTATATGACTGCATACTAGAGATACATATCAAAGATCATTAAGCTTTGTGAAAATCATAAGCATTGACATGACATTCGTGACTATGACTGCATGACACTCCTGCCACGAATTTACTTAACGCGATCGTGACTAGCAACCTCCACTACTTGTAAATATAAGTTTGTAACTATTAGGTGAAACTCCCTTATATTTTAGCATCAAATCCTAGCATGCAAACTAAGTGTGCACCCTTAATCAACATACAAGAATAAGTTTTAATCAAACAGTTAAGCAAACCACATCCACGATTCATGAAATCATAACTGGAGGAAATCAATTCATATCACATATATGCTCATAGTTTCGAATTCCCCCTAGCTAAGAAGGGGTTTAGTTCCTCATGATCGCAAATAAACAAAGACAATTAAATTTAAACATTGAAAACAAAGGATAGAATACACCTAGAAACGCTCCAGATTTCTTCCTTCCTTCTTTTGCAAAGCTGCGGCACAATGAGTGTGTGGTGGATGGATGTAGGTGAGTTATGGTAGAGGGTGGTGTGTTGAATGGTGCAGCAAAATAGTGTATTTATAGGGCTAGGGATTACTTGGCCTAGGTTGTCAAGGAAAAGGATTTAGGACTCCAAACCAACAAGGAAAAGGCCATCTAGAAAGGTTGGGGCCCCAGATTTTTAGGGCTTCTAGAAAGGAGTGTTATTTGGTTGATTTTGACACTTCTAGAAGGGAATAGGTGCGGCACCTTTGTAGGAGAGGATAAGGTTCCTAGAAATCAGGTTTTTATGTCTCCTAAACTGAAATTAAAACCCTTTTACAGCAGGATTTAAGTTAAGAAAGGATTAGGATAGGATAAGATAAGGTAAGATAAGATAAGGTTAGTTTGGATAAGATAAGGTTGGATAAGGTAAGGTTTGGATAATGTTTTGGATAATTCTCCTTCTTTGTAGCTGATTCCTTATCCTCTTTGACTTGAATTTATTTCTTCAACTCTTTTGCACATTCCTAGCCTCTCTTGAACTTCAAATTCGTCCATCCATCTTGCTCCATACTTGTGCTATCCATTCCAAGCCCAAAACTGCTCTAAAATGCTCCAAATTGCATTTTTTTTGCCAACTTTGCTTCTTGGACCTACAAACACACGAAAATGACTTAAATCACTATAATAAGTAGAAACTAACTAAGAAAATGCAAGGAAACAAGCTAATAAAGTCGCATAAATATGCTCCAATAAAAAAGTATCAACACTTTATGTAATTACATAAAAGCCCCAAAAGTACTCCCATTGAGGGAGTGGCCGGTTTTGGTACGTGAGAGTGATGTGTGTGAGTTGATTTTTAGGTTTGAAAGGTGATGGAAATATGTAAGTGATTGGTATGGTGTGAATAGTTGAAAAAGCATGGGTGAAGTTTTGAAAATTCAAACCATCCATCACTAACAAAAACAAGTAAACAACCAAACACCTTTTTGAATCAAAATTCCCAAACGTTTTGTTCTTGCCAAGAACATATCAAGAACAATGAAGAACATCCATGAAAACCCATAAAGCTCCATGAACATTTTTCAACCAAAAACACCCCAAAAACTCTCAAACTTAAGGGAAATAACATATTACCATACTAGGGTACTTAGGGGTTCCTAATGTCACTTTAAAACACTTTTAACAAGACAAACATGAACCCAAAAATCCACCCTTTGGATTTGGCCGAATTTCCCAAAAAACAAGGCACCAAATTTTAGCTCCAAAATTCATGCTCATATGAACTACATCTACAACATTTGAGATGGCAAATTTTCTAACAAAATTTACATTCAAAGAAGCAAGAATAAAGCTTGTAACAATTACAACATTCAAATCACAAACTATGAACTACAAAACCCAAAAGGATTCACCAACTACTAGACCTAGGCTCTTGATACCACTTGAAGGACAATTTGTGAAAAACATGTTCATTTGAGCAACATCTATGGCATGCAATTAACAATTAAAGGCGGAATCATACTTGTATGCACTCAAAACAAAACATTACCCATGAAATTCAAAGCCTAGTAGTTATGGTGAACCATGACTCAACTCAAATCTTAAAGAAAGGAGTTGAGAAACTTTTATACCTTTAAAGCACCTCTTTGCTTAGCAAAGGTTAATCACCCATGTGAGGGCCTTCTTTCCTTTGTCTCCTTGCTCCTTGGCTCCATGGATATGGATGGAAGAATTGATTCTCCAAAAGTCCCCAAGGTAGGAGACCTCTAATTTTCGACACCAAGGATGGTGAAGGAAGAAGATGAGTGACCTTGGAGGAGGAAGGATTGCTAGCTAATCCCCTCCAAGGGGGCCGGCCTCCTAGAGAGAAAGGGAGGGACATGTTCTCTCCAATTTTCTCCAAAAGAAACCCTAAATGAATTTTGGCTATAAAGTTCTTTATATAGTCACTTCACTTAAGTGACTAAAAGAACAAAACCCTATTTTTCATCACATGGCCGGCCTACCATAGGCATTGGGCTGTTTGGGCCCTTTTAAATCTCAAGTCATAAAAGTTGTCATACAACTTAAGTTAATGGGCTTGACATTCGAAGCCCATTGGGCCATGAGGCCCAAAACTAACCCGAGGTCTAAAACGAACTTATTCATTTGATTAATTAACATATTAATTAATCCTAGCCATAAATAATTAAACCATTTAATTATCCTTACTCATCTTCGTTATATCCTTCAATCATTACCTTACACGGTGTGCGATCCATTAGGTTCCTTTTAGCGAGGCAGTGGGCGATTAGAACTCTTACTAATCGATTGTGAATTGAAACTTACTTTCAATTCTCCCTTTAGTGATTATACATCTTCAGGGCTTCCACAAGCCATGAGTGACACCTAGCAATATGTCATGGCTACCCAAGCTAATCAGAAGAGGTTGGAGAACCTATTCAGTTTGATTTTACAATGCAATACGGTCTTTCTCTAATACAATACTCTTGACCACATTGTTTGGTTTAATAGTTTATTCATGTCTACTATCCAATGTGATTCTCTTAATTATATGATTACCTTGAATGTGATTTGGAACGACTTCATAAATCTCATTCAAACTCTGGCCAGAGATTCTTAATCATATAATAGAGTATTATTCCTCAACGGTTGAAGGTTAGAGATCCCTTGTTGCACATTCACTTGCCTCCATGGCTAAGTGGCTTAACCTTAACTATGTCGTGGACACCCTCTGACGGAGTGACTTTGACATAGTCAAAGATCAAGGACCTAACCCCAAGACAACTATGATGCCTCAGGTCAAATGACTACTTTGCATTATCCCAACCATGAGTTCTCATGTGACATGAGTATGAGAACTTCTCGTTGATCGCGTTCAGTGGACTCATTCTCTATTGAGCACCTACGTACTTGTCTTGGTGTCAGTCACACCATTGACTCGAGACCAGTCACTCTCCCTTAGAGAAGACATAGGACGTACTGATCTTAACGGACTGTCAATGGCCAATTGGCAATCCTATGATCAGGAACTTTTAGGATATGTATTCGAAAGAGAATGGTCTCATGAATCTAACTTCTTTAGATCACATTCTCCCTATTACATATTCCTTGGACTTATCGTTTAAGCATATAACATTTATATGAGACGACTTACAACAATAATCTTTGCCCTTTATATTAAACTAGGTTAGTTTAACATGTGAAATGTCCGTAAAGTATCATCATATGATTGGTTTTAGGGCACATTTCCAACAAATCACCCATGTGAGGGCCTTCTTTCCTTTATCTCCTTGCTCCTTGGCTCCATGGATTTGGATGGAGGAACTTTGCTTCTTGGCTCCATGTCTTCTTGGATATGGATGGAAGAATTGGGTACTCCAAAAATCCCCAAAGTTGGAGATCTCTAAGTTCCGACACCAAGGATGGTTGAGGAAGAAGATGAGTGGCCATGGAAGAGTTAGATGCTAGTAAACTCTCCCATGGTGGCCGACTATTCTAGAGAGAAAGGGAGAGACATATTCTCTCCAATTTTCTCCAAAAGAAAACCCTAAGGATGAAATGTTATAAAGTCCTTTATATAGTCCCTTCAATTAAGTGACTAAAAGAACCACAAACCCTTTCCTTCTCTATATGGCTGGCCTCCTTAAGGCTATGGGCTGTTTGGGCCCTTTTGGGTATTTACTCAATAAGTTGTCATACAACTTATGTTAATAGGCTTGACATTCGAAGCCCATTGGGCCTTGAGAGCCAAAACTAACCCGAGGTCAAAAACGAACTTATTCGTTTGATTAATTAACATATTAATTAATCCTAGCCACAAATAATTAAACCATTTAATTATCCTTACTCATCTCCATTGTATCCTACAATCATTACCTTACACGATGTGCGATCCATTAGGTTCCTTTTAGTGAGGCAGTGGGCAATTAGAACTCTTACTAATCGATTGTGAATTGAAACTTACTTTCAATTCTCCCTTTAGTGATTATACATCTTCAGGGCTTCCACAAGCCATGAGTGACACCTAGCAGTATGTCATGGCTACCCAAGCTAATCAGAAGAGGTTGGAGAGCCTATTCAGTTTGGGATTACAATGCAATACAGTCTTTCTCTAATACAGTACTCTTGACCACATTGTTTGGTTTGATAGTTTATTCATGCGTACTATCCAATGTGATTCATGTACTTATATGATTACCTTCAATGTGATTTGGAACAACTTCCTAAATCTCATTCATACTCTGGCCAGAGATTCTTAATCATATCATAGAGTATTCTCCCTCAAACGGTTTGAAGGTTAGAGATCCCTTGTTGCGCATTCACTTGCCTCCATGGCTAAGTGGCTTAACCCCAACTATGCCATGGACACTCTCTGACGGAGTGACTTTGACATAGTCAAAGATCAAGGACCTAACCACAAGACAACTATGATGCCTCAGGTTAAAGGACTACTTTGCATTATCCTAACCATGAGTTCTCATGTGACATGAATATGAGAACTCCTTGTTGATCGCGTTCAGTGGACTCATTCTTTATTGAGCACCTACGTACTTGTCTTGGTGTCAGTCACACCATTGACTCGAGACTAGTCACTCTCTCTAAGAGAAGACATAACACGTACTGATCTTAACGGACTATCATTGCCCAATTGGCAATCCTATGATCAGGAACATTTAGGATATGTATACGAAAGAGAATGGTCTCATGGATCTAACTTCTTTAGATCACATTCTCCCTATTACATATTCCTTGGACTTATTGTTTAAGCATATAACATTTATATGAGACGGCTTAAAACAATAATCTTTGCCTTTTATATTAAACTAGATTAGTTTAACATGTGAAATGTCCGTAAAGTATCATCATATGATTGGTTTTAGGGCACATTTCCAACAATCTCCCACTTGCACTAGAGCCAATCAGCTTGGTCATCAGTGATGATACCTCTTCTGTAGTCATTTCAAAAATGGCTGAGTAGTAGGCCTAGACAATGGATATCTATATGTTATCCATAGAAGCAACATTCAGAATAACAACGTCACCATTATACATGATTCTCAATCATGTGGTTGAGTCTCTCATTTGAGTTCGGATCTTGATGAGACCTTGATTCCATGGCTTGAGCTATCGCCCCATTAGTGTCGTAGTGTCGGCACACTAGAGACACTTTCTGGTTGGAACCGAATGGAGAGTTCATAAATGAACTTACCCATCCAAACAACATTGTTGTAAACTTCTATATGGCGATATATTTTGCATTCATGATGGAACACACTAAAGTCATTACTTTTAATGTTTCCACCCAAATATCTCTTTAGTCATAATAAAGACATATCCTATTATCTCTTCATTCAAAATGAAGAGACATCCAATGATGGATACGGTATTAGATTCATAATCTAATACTTTTACGCTTCCATTGCGTTACTCTAATTCTTCCTCATTCTTGAGGAATCTATCCTTTAGTATTTCTTAAATACATAAGGACTCACTTGACAGTTGCCTTGGTTCTGATCCTGGGCTTGCATTGATATCGTCTTGTACCAATCTTGGTACAACTCATATCGACGCTTTTCATACAATATGAAATATGTAAATCACCTTTCTGCGTACGCATAAAGGATTCTATTTACGCATTATGTTTCTTT
Source organism: Heteromeles arbutifolia (assembly GCA_024362995.1). Lineage (NCBI taxonomy): Eukaryota > Viridiplantae > Streptophyta > Magnoliopsida > Rosales > Rosaceae > Heteromeles > Heteromeles arbutifolia. The sequence goes on along the minus strand of JANCRC010000011.1, from coordinate 23,520,783 downwards.
GGGAGTCAAAAGGGTACATTCCCTTTTAGAAGAACAATTTCCCAATTTAATTGGAATTGTCCTTTCGTTTGAAGTTTATCTTTCAAGAAACTTCCTACATCTATCGTCTCTCAATAGGGATTGAGATAATCCAATTATATCTTAAAATCTATCATTATAGATTTGCATCCTATGTATATAGACTATGTCCCCCATATACATTCTATCATTATAGAACGTTTAAAGTCATAACCTTTAACGAAGAAGAATTCCTTTCATTTCTAAAATTAATATATCATATATATGTTGAAATTTAGGAATACTATTAACTCCCACTAATCTTTTGTAAGCCTAGTAAACAAAAGATTCATTTACATCTTTATGAGAAATCAAATGATTTGATCTGTCTCTCATAAGACGCTTACAGCTCCCACTTGCTTGCTAAGATTCATAATGGATGGATCTTTACAACTTACATGTCTTGTGATTCTTAGTTTTAGACATATATTATCAAGACTATCTTGGTAATGGTTTCGGAAACCCATATTATGTCCAAACATTCAATCACCGTTTAGTTGTAGTTAGCAATCCTCGAATTAATGGAAACCAAGACTACGTCAAAGATGGTTTCTTCCAAGTCAACCAATCTCTTTGATTGTAGTCACCTTAAGCTACCAATTAGCTACGAAGGTTTCATTATTTCGGGTCAAATGGTACTATACCATTTCCTTGAGTATATGTTGTATATACACTCAATGTAGTCCTAAGGATTTTCATTCTTATTTCTTTCGAATTAAGAGGTGTAACTCTATGACATAGTCATAAAGTTCAAACCATTCAACTGAGACGGTTTATAAATCCTTCTCAACTACATTTGGATCTTGTGGTGTAGGAACTAGGTTGTTATATTTGTTGATCATCATCTTGTCACTCAGAGAACCCATTCTTTGAATTCTATCTCTCGTTCATTTGCTCTATCTTAGGCAAATCCTATTGTAGGATTACAATGAACTACCCAACAAATAACATTTATTAGTTGGTTTATATAAGTGATATCCAAAAGTTAATTTAAGGATATCCCACAAGATTGTTCTCAAACAAATATTGCTTATTAGCACACAACCCCAAATCTTAACACGATTCTTTCTTTCCAACTACATCCTATGGAGTTATGAGAATTTTGGAAGATCTTCTAATTGACAATCATATTGTCTTAGAAGTATATATATCATATATATATGGGTAATTTGATAACATCTAACGAACTACATCCTTTTAGAGTTCGTTCTTCTCCCAATGGAGAAATCCATAATCTTATGATGCTACTTTCCTTGATTTCTATCAAGGAAACTCTTCTAAAGTGTTATATTTCCTTGGATCAAATCTAAGGATGTAAATACTTTAGACGTCTTACTCATCAACTTACATTCTTGAATTCTTTGAAACCTTTTGCAAAGTATTCGGACTTTTGTTTATTCAAAATAAATGATAGTCCAACCGAGAGCGATCTTCAGTGAATGTCATACAACATGAGTAGTATTATGTTGTGGACAAGTGCCACTAACATCTAAGTGAATTAACCTCAACAACTTTGTGATTCTTTCTTCTTTCCTAAAGAATAAAGATTCAAACATTTCGCCTCTATACAATTTTAACAAGAAGGTATTGGATCCGGATCTAACGATCCTAAGCATCCATCTATGACCAACTCGTAATTTATGTTTTAGAGGTATCGATGCGAAATATATAGCACGCAAATTAAACCCTCTTTTTATCAATTGTAGCAAAGTATGTAAGTAGGGATCATTCTAGGCCGGGGATTAGGAGGGATTGCTAAATCACTTGAAAACTGACTCAAAAACTTAAAACAAAGTTAAAACACTAAATTAGACTCAAAGAATGCAAAACTATACTTTAAAACACTAAAACAAACCAAAAGACTCAAAACATCAAACAAACACTCAAAACTGTCTTAAAACCACTTTCTGGGCAGTTTTGAGCACTGAGGAAGAATTTGGATGAAAATATGTTATAACTAGACTCAAGACACTTAAAAACACAAACTTAAATCACTTTCTAACTAATTTGACACTTCAAAATAAAGGGGGAATTGGTTTTGACGAATTTGAAAACAAAACATAAACTTTGTAAAACAAAACAGATTTTAAAATGAATTTGGTTTAAATGAATGGATGGAAGGCTAGCTAAGGAGTTCCTCTCCACACATGTCACACTTGCTTACAAAACGATTTCTAATTGCAATTCAATAAACCAAGAATTCTCAACACTCCAAGTTAATTAGGTCCGCTTAAATTAACTTTCAGATTTCCCTTATGTCAATGAATTGGACGGAAAATGCGCATCACAATCAAATTATTCTTCAAGAGTTCTCTATGTGAAAGCGCATACTAGAGATACAATCAAAGATCATTACGTTCAATGGAAATCATAAGTATTGACGAGGCACTTGTAACTATGAAAGCGCATGATACTTATGCCAAGAATTTACTTAACACAATTGAGATCATCAACCTTTACTACTTGTGAATATAAGTTTGTAACGATTAGGTGAAACTTCCTTATATCCTAGCATTAGATTTATGCATGACAATTAAGCGTGCACTCTCAACCAACACACACAAATCAGTTTAATTCAAATAGATAAGTAAATTGAATTCACAACTTATGAAACGCAATTAGAGGTAATCAAGTCATATAGCAAGCATAAACATGGTTTCGAATCCCCCCCTAGCCAAGGGGGGTTTAGTTCCTCATACTTACAGAACAAAGAGTATTGAATTTAAACATTGAAATCAAAGGAAAGGAAACACCTAAAACTTCCAGCAATTCGAACTTGAATGGCATGCACGTCCAGGGCTTCTTCTCCTCTTCTTTGCTGCGGCACAAGGGTTGGTGATGAGTTTTTGGGGGTTATGAATGGTGTAGAAGGAGTGGATTAGGTCGGAAACTATGGAGAATGGTGAAGGATAGGTGCGGCAGAGAGTGGGGAAGGGTTTCTGGCGAGAATGGTTGTGTGGATGGATGAATGCATGTATATGGAGGGTGGTACCTGCGGCAAAGGGTGTAGAAATATATATATAGGCACCAAAAACCCTAGGTAAATCAGATTAGGACTTCTAGAAAGCCAAATCCATCCAGAAATAGGTTTAAAACAATTAGATTTCTAATGGGAAAAGGCCTAAGGTGCGGCAGGTTTGGATAAGGAGGGATAAGGCTTCTAGAAAGCCTTGCAAGGCAAGGAAATCAGATTTTTATGTCTCCTAAACTGAAATTAAAACCCTTTTACAGCAGGAATTAAGTTAGGAAAGGATTAGGATAGGATAAGATAAGATAAGGTTGGATAAGATAAGGATAAGATAAGGTAGTTTGGATAATGTTTTGGATAATTCTCCTTCTTTGTAGCTGATTCCTTATCTTCTTTGACTTGGATTTATTTCTTCAACTCTTTTGCACATTCCTAGCCTCTCTTGAACTTCAAATTCGTCCATCTTCTTGGCTCCAAGCATATGATGTCCATTCCAAGCTCAAATGTGCTCCAAAAGGCTCCAAAATGCATCCTTTAAATGCATCCTTTTGCATACTTTGCCCTTAAAACTTGAAAATACATCAAACTAGCTTAAAAGACTACTTTAACTAAGGAAAAACAACATAAATGCACAAGAACAAGCTAACTAAGGTGCATAAATATGCCCCTGTCAGGTATCACAACTCAATTTGGGATTAGTCACTACCTTGCAACCTTTTGGGTTTTGAGCATCGTCATATTCTAAACAGTTAACACTACCACATTATCTCTACTATATAGACAATCAATTAGATTACAATAATCCAATCTTTGATTAATAAAGAACAATGTTTTGTCAAACAAAACATTCATCCATCTCTTATAGTGATGGAATTAAGTTCCTTTATTCAAACTGGAATGTAAAGACAATCTTTGTTTTTCCAATTCCTTTGGTAGTTCATATGAGGAAGTAAGTACTATCTGCTTTCGCAGAGATCTATATTTGATTCACGTTCTGAATGTGAAGTACTTTCTCTTCTCTCATTAATCTTCTACTTCTTATTAGCCACACTTTTACAACGATTGTAAAAACATAGTTACTAATACGGAATCAAGCATTCAAGTAGAAGAACTAACTATTTTGAACTATTCAAGAACAATTTACAACACCTTCGAAAGGTGTGTTCTTGACACTTGCAAGACATTTCTTGCATATACCCCTTCCAATGTCCATCCTTTCATAAAGAAAGTTTGTTCCCTTGGAGTTATTTTGCCTTCTTCATTTGACTTCTCCCTTGACTACAATAGTCGTGGTTGATAGGAGGATATTTATGCGACTTAGTTAGTGTGTTTTCTTGCATTTACTTAGTTATTTGTTGCTTAATATAGTGATTTAAGCTATTTTCGTGTATTTTCAGGTCCAATTGGCAAAGTTGGCAAAAAGATGCAATTTGGAGCATTTTAGAGCAGTTTTGGGCTTGGAATGGATATCACAAGATTGGAGCAAGATGGATGGACAAATTTGAAGTTCAAGAGAGGCTAGGAATGTGCAAAAGAGTTGAAGAAATAAATCCAAGTCAAAGAAGATAAGGAATCAGCTACAAAGAAGGAGAATTATCCAAAACCTTATCTTATCCAAACTAACCTTATCTTACCTTATCTTATCTTATCCTATCCTAATCTTATCCTACCTTAATTCCAGCTACAAGGGGGACTCCTTTTCATATTAGGATGCCTAAAACCTGTTTTTAGGAGGCCTTTTTGTTCTAGAAACGTGCCACAACACTCCTTTCTAGAAGCCCTCAAAATCTGACGCCCCAACCTTTCTAGATGGCCTTTTCCTTGTTGGTTTGGAGTCCTAAATCCTTTTCCTTTACAACCTAGGCCAAGTAATTCCTAGGCCTATAAATACAAGCTTATGCTGCACCATTCAGACCACCACCCTCTACCATAAGTCACCTACATCCATCCACCACACACTCTTGTGCCGCAGCTTTGCAAAGGAAGGAAGGAAGAAATCTGGAGAGTTTCTAGGTGTATTCTCTCCTTTGTTTTTAATGTTTAATTTAAGTTTTCTTTGTTTGCTTGTGAACATGAGGAACTAATTTCTTTATAGTTAGAGGTGAATTTGAAGCCATGATTATATGTTATATATGAATTGATTACGTCCAGTTATTGTTTCTTAAGACTAGAATGTGATTTGCTTAACTGAGTTATTAAAACTTGTTTGTGTGTGTTAATTGGGGGTCGACACTTAATTTGCATGCATGAATTTGATGCTAGAGTATAAGGGAGTTTCACCTAATCGTTATGAACTTATATTCACAAGTAGTAAAGGTTGCTAGTCACAATCATGTTAAGTAAGTCCTAGGCAAGAGTATCATGCTGCCATAGTTACGAATGCCTCGTCAACACTTATGATTTTCAAAGAACGTAATGACCTTTGATATGTTTTCTATCATGCTGTCATAGTTAGGAGACTTGAAAAGGATAATTTGGTTGTAATGCGTCTTCCATTCAATTCAATGAACTAAGGAAAATCTGATGGTTAATTTGTGCTGTCACGGTTAACTTGGGGTGTTGTCATTCATGTCTATAGGAATAATAACTGGAAATTGGTTCGTATGCATATGTTCATGTGTGGAGAAGGACCCTCTAACTAGCCTTTCACCCTTCTTAATTCATCAAATTCGTTTTCTATAAAGTATTTTATGCAAAGTTTCCGTTTTAAGTTTTAAATTCGTCAAAAACAAACCCCCTTTCATTTAATCTTGTTTTTAGAGTCAAAACCTGTTTTCTTTTAGTTGTTTGAGTCTTTTAAGTTCTATTTTCGTCAAAATCACTTGTTAGGTCTAGAATTGAGTCTTTTTTATTGTTTCTTGCTGTTTTGAGTCATTAGAGTCTAGTTAAGTGTTTTTAAGTTTAATTTTGTGTTTTTAAGTCAGATTTGCTTAGATTAGCATCCCTTCTAATCCCCGGCTAGAACGATCCCTACTTACATATACTACATTGATAGGGTTTAAGTTTGAGTGCGATTTAATTTCACATAAATTTTTGGCGCCGTTGCCGGGGATTAGCAAATTTGCTAATCCCCTGTGTTTCTGTTTGTGTTTTTGTTTTTACGTTTTAGTTTTTGATTTTGTTTTGTTCTGTTTTCTTTGTTTCAGGTACTAAACATGGCAATTGCCAACATTCAAGCTCAATTGGCCAATCTTACTTCTCAATTGTCCCAAATTGCCAAAAGAACCACAATGCACACTGCCCCTACATTTGGGGTGCCCTATGGGCAAGGATGTCAAACTCATCAACGTCTGCAATTCACTGCGAACGGAGGTGCTTGGGGTTATCAAAGCCATAACCAATCAAGGGACAACATGTTTTCCAACGCTTACAATTCGGATTGGAGAGATTATTCAGAATATATGTGGGAGGAACCTCAACAAATTCAACAAGGTGGATATTGGCAGCAAGAGGAGGAGTTCTATTCAAGATCTGTGTAGCCACCACAACCTCATATACAATATGCCTAACCCAACTCAGGTTCGTCAATAGATTTTGATCAAATTCTTGATGAATTAAATTCTTTGGCGCAAGGTTCACAAAATCAAGCTAAGGAGGTTCAACAAGAAGGATATTGGCAGCCATATGAGGAGTTTTATTCAAGACCTATGCAGCCACCACAGCCTCCCCCACAACAATTCCAATCGAATTCAAGTATGCCTCTGAGTTATGATGAAATTCGTGACGTACTAACCTCTTTGAAGTAGGGCTCACGACAAGAAGGGTATTGGCAGCCATCTGAGGAGATCTATCAAAAGCCATATGAACCACCACAGCCTCAACCATATTCGGCCTAACCAAGTTCAGGTTCGTCCATGGATAATGACCAAATTGTTCAATTATTAACTACTATGGCGCAGGATATGCAAAATCAAACCAAAAAGTGGGGTGAATTGAACAATCAACTTGGAGAGATGGTAGAGTTCAGGGCACAGATTCAAGAACAATGTAAACTCTCCAACTCAAACATTGTAAATCCAATGGGAGATGTTGCAATCGCTGAAGCTATCACTTTAGAAAGTGGTATGGAGGATGATGCTGAACCAAAAACATCCAAACATACCCTAGAAGTGAACAAAGAGCTGCTGTTCAAAGAGAATGAGGAAGATTCAGCCAAGACAAGCTTAGAAGAAGCCTTGTCGCAACACCCAATCATCTCTCATCCTTTGCCGCAGACCCCTAGTGTTTCTAGGCCATCCAATCAAGAAAGTGAAAAGGACATCGTGGAAGCCTTCCCAAAGGTGCAAAGTGATATCCCAATTCTTGATGCACCAAATCAAATTCCAGAATGTGTTGAATTTCTTAAAGAACCTGGTACATCAAGAAGAATTATTCAAGAGAAAGAAGTGGCTGGAGAATATCAAGAATGGATCAAAGAGGATGTTCGTGAGACAACAAAGCCCAAAGAAGTTGAATTTTATGACACGGGACAAGCCACAACTCTCAAAACACCAAATCTGGCTGAATTTTCTAGTCCTACAACTTTCGAAGGGGTGTTTGTCCTTGAGTTCACGTCGGAGCACACAGGTAAGCCACCTCCCCAAATTTTAATTCTGTTTTATACTAATATGTTGTTAATGATTCAGGTACCCACACTAGAATTTAAACCATTGCCGAACCATTTCAAGTATCACCTTCCATTCAAAGATCATTTCCATGCTGTGGGCTATAATGATGCTTAGTTGAAGGATTCGTCCGGCTAGAAGACGTTAAAGCAAGCGCTTCTTGGGAGGCAACCTATGCAAATAAAGATGACCTAGGAACTCTTCGGCTCCACAACCAGATTTGCATTTCTAAACCCTCCTCTTTATTGCTTTTACTTTGCATATTTGTCATGTTTGTTTGTTGTGTTGTTTGCTTGCTTTTGTGTGTGTCTATGTTTGAAACATTGAGGACAATGTTTGGTTTAAGTGTGGGGGGGGGGGGGGGGTAAACAAAGTGTTTTCATTGAAAAATTCGTAGGTTTTTATCACCCATCACTTCTAAGGTTGTTTTTCATTGTTTTGAGTGTTTTTAGTGTGTTTTGAAGTGTTTTTATGTGTCTTGAAAGAAAAATACGAAAATTTACAACAAAAAAAAATCGAAAAAGTTTTGAAAAATACCAAAAAGAGTCGTTTTTGAGTCGTTTTTGTGTGTTTGTGTCTTAGGGTCCCTTCCAACACAATGATGAGGATTTGGTTTTTAATTGCATGACTGTTAAAGAAAGTTACAAACATGGATTGAAGTTTGATATGCTCTTTGGTTTATGCTTGGTTATAGTTGACATTCATGAATTCACATGTAATTGTAAAGAAAAAAAAATCAGTTTTTGTAATATGCTTGAAGGAAGAAACTCAAACTAACGCTACAACCTTGAGAGACTTGAGCTTATACTTTGTTTGGAGAGTTATTAATCCGTGATTCTTTGTTTTCTAAAGTCGTTGCATGATCTCATCATTCTTTGCTTGGTTGCTACTTAGATTGCGTTTCATCATTATAGTTCCAAATACTAGAACTTATACCCATTTCATTCAAAACTAAAATTGATTAGCATAACATAAAACAAGATGAAGTTGTTTAGTTAAAACCAGAGCCAAAAAGCCTAACCCTTTGCATATGTATTGTAGGTTTAACCCCTTTGAGCCTTAGTTAGCCTATTTTCTTTGTTAACCACATTATCCTTACCTAGCCTAGATTAGGACCATCCTTACCCTTGTTCTTAAGGCGTAGTGAAGCATGACCTAGAGGGAATTCCTTTTGATCAATATTATGCAGAAAAACAAGTGTGGGGGAAGGTTTTGTATGCCAAAGAGAAAGGGCACGAAAAAAAAGAAAATTCGTGAGAGAAAGAAAAGAAAAAGAAAAGTATGTGAAAAAGTGTGAAAAGTGTTCAAAATAAGTGAGAAAAGTATGTGCTCACAAGTGTTGGTTGTTGAAGAAAAGGATCCAAAAAAGTTGAACTCGGCCCTAAATATGTGTGATCTTCCCTTTATGTATCGAAGTTTGTGGCTGCATTTCAGAAGGGAGTTCTAAGTGCCATATTCATTACTTTGCTTGCTATTTCTTTAAGAACGTTTGTTTGCCTTACCTTTCTTTGTTAGCCAATACCCTTAGCCCCGTTACAACCCTTAGACTTCTATCTTGATTGTTATGTGTTTCAATATGTGGAGTTTGGGATTGGTATGAGCATATGGTATCCCTGGTTCTCGCGTCTAAGTAGTGACATTCCATTCATGAGATCATATCTATACATGCATTAATAACTCCAGAAATTGCTTTCTTTGTTAATACATATGTGAGTATTAGTTTTCTTATTACATCAATCTTCTCATATATACCTAGTGTAGGGAGTCTAGTCAGAAAATCTGTGTGAAAATAGAGTGTATATCTTCTGAGGATCTGAGGGATTCTCTAAGGCATATTACTACATTCAAAAAGTTGTTTTAATTGATTAGATGCGAGCTAGTGAATGGTAACTGTGATTAAGTATGTGCTCGAGGGTAGGGATAACTAAAATCTATGTAAGTAATGATTTTTAACATGTTATGTACCATTGGAAATCCCTGAGGCGAACGTTGGAGGGTTTAGGTTATGTTTTGTTTGTTTTGCTCGAGGACTAGCAAAAGCTAAGTGTGGGGGAATTTAATAGGAGCATATTTATGCGACTTAGTTAGTGTGTTTTCTTGCATTTACTTAGTTATTTGTTGCTTATTATAGTGATTTAAGCTATTTTCGTGTGTTTTCAGGTCCAATTGGCAAAGTTGGCAAAAAGATGCAATTTGGAGCATTTTAGAGCAGTTTTGGGCTTGGAATGGATATCACAAGATTGGAGCAAGATGGATGGACGAATTTGAAGTTCAAGAGAGGCTAGGAATGTGCAAAAGAGTTGAAGAAATAAATCCAAGTCAAAGAAGATAAGGAATCAGCTACAAAGAAGGAGAATTATCCAAAACCTTATCTTATCCAAACTAACCTTATCTTACCTTATCTTATCTTATCCTATCCTAATCTTATCCTACCTTAATTCCAGCTACAAGGGGGACTCCTTTTCATATTAGGATGCCTAAAACCTGTTTTTAGGAGGCCTTTTTGTTCTAGAAACGTGCCACAACACTCCTTTCTAGAAGCCCTAAAAATCTGACGCCCCAACCTTTTTAGATGGCCTTTTCCTTGTTGGTTTGGAGTCCTAAATCCTTTTCCTTTACAACCTAGGCCAAGTAATTCCTAGGCCTATAAATACAAGCTTATGCTGCACCATTCAGACCACCACCCTCTACCATAAGTCACCTACATCCATCCACCACACACTCTTGTGCCGCAGCTTTGCAAAGGAAGGAAGGAAGAAATCTGGAGCGTTTCTAGGTGTATTCTATCCTTTGCTTTTAATGTTTAATTTAAGTTTTCTTTGTTTGCTTGTGAACATGAGGAACTAATTTCTTTATAGTTAGATGTGAATTTGAAGCCATGATTATATGTTATATATGAATTGATTACGTCCAGTTATTGTTTCTTAAGACTAGAATGTGATTTGCTTAACTGAGTTATTAAAACTTGTTTGTGTGTGTTAATTGGGGGTCGACACTTAATTTGCATGCATGAATTTGATGCTAGAGTATAAGGGAGTTTCACCTAATCGTTATGAACTTATATTCACAAGTAGTAAAGGTTGCTAGTCACAATCATGTTAAGTAAGTCCTAAACCACTATATTTGATGCGAAATATATAAGCACACAAATTAAACCCTCTTTTTATCAATTGTAGCAAAGTATGTAAGCAGGGATCGTTCTAGGCCGGGGATTAGGAGGGATTGCTAAACCACTTGAAAACTGACTCAAAAACTTAAAACAAAGTTAAAACACTAAATTAGACTCAAAGAATGCAAAACTATACTCTAAAACACTAAAACAAACCAAAAGACTCAAAACAGCAAACAAACACTCAAAACTGCCTTAAAAACACTTAAAAACAGCAAGGAACAACATTAGAAGTTATGAGTGATAAAACCCTACGAAATTGCATCAAAAACACTTTGGTTACCCCCCCACACTTAAATCAAACATTGTCCTCAATGTTTCAAGCATAACCTAACACAAATAAACAAACAAACAAACAAAACAGCAACTAAACAAGAAACGAAAACAACAACAAAGAGAAGGGTTTAGGAACGCAAATCTGGAATTGGAGTGCTCCCTAGGTCTTCCTTTGTTGAATGCATGGGTTGCCTCCCAAGTAGCGCTTGTTTTAACATCGTACAGCCGGACGAAACGCCCATTCATTCCAGATTGGTACCCACGGCATGTAGGTGATCTTCGAATGGGCGGTGATACTTGAAATGATCCGGCAATGGTTTAAATTCTAGTGTGGGTGCCTGAATCATTAAAATCAGCGAGTTAGTAGAAAACAAAATTGAAATTGGAGAAGATGGCTTACTTGTTTGCTCCGACGCAAACTCAATTACAAACACCACATCTTTGAATGTTTCAGGGATTTTGAACTTGGCCAGATTTACTGTGATGGTTGTGACTTGTCCCGTGTCATAAAATTGAACTTCTTTGGGCTTTGTTGTTTCATGAACATCCTCCTTGATGCATTCTTCATATGCTCCAGCCACTTCTTGCTCTTGAATCATTCTCCTCGACATACAAGGTTCTTTGAACACTGCAACACAATCTGGAACTTGATTTGGTGTGCCAAGAATTGGGATATCACTTTGCACCTTTGCAAGGGTTGGCATGATGTCCTTTTCACTCTCTTCTTTCTTGGGAATTAAAAACCTGCGAGGAAAAGGGACATTTGGAGGAATATCATTAGAATTAAATGAATTTGGGACGTCCTTACTTGTGGTGGGTGGTTGGGAGGGCTTAGGGGGCTGCGGCAAGGGTTGTTCTTCCCTTGCCGTGGGTGTGTCTTCTTCCTCCTCCTCAATCAGCAGCTCCACATCCACTTCTAGGCTATGTTTGGACGTTTTTAGGTCAGCTCCAACCTCCATAGAACTTTCCAAAGTGATAGCTTCAGTAATTTCAAAGTCTCCCATCGAATTGACAGTAGTTGAGTTGGAGAGTTCACGTTCTTCTTGAATTTGTACCATGAACTCTGCAATCTGCCCAATTTGCTTTTCCAAATGGTCCACCTTTTTGTTTTGGTTTTCTTGTCCCTGAGATAAAGAAGTGAGTAACTCAAGAATTTTATCATTATCCATTGACGAACCTGAACTTGGTTGGGCCGAATATGGTTGAGGCTGTGGTGGTTCATATGGCGTTGTACAGAACTCCTCAGATGGCTGCCAATATCTTGAATTCGATTGGAATTGTTGTGGGGGAGGCGATGGTGGCTGCATAGGTCTTGAATAGAACTCCTCTTCTTGCTGCCAATATCCACCTTGTTGGAATCGTTCAGGTTCTCCCCACATGTAATCTGAATAATCTCTCCAATCCGAATTGTAAGCGTTGGAAAACATGTTGTCCCATGATTGGCTATGACCTTGATAACCCCAAGCACCTCCGTGGGCAGTGAATTGAGCACGTTGATGAGTTTGAGCAGTGTGCATTGTGGTTGTTTCGGCAATCTGGGACAATTGAGAAGTAAGATTCGCCAATTGAGCTTGAATGTTAGCAAGTGCCATGTCTTACTTCTCTATGTACCTGAAACCAAAGAAGTAAAACTAAATCAAATATCAAAAGTAAAAGACACAAACAAAAACAAAGGGGATTAGCTAAAGAAAACAAGAAAACAACATAAAGTCAGAAACTAAAACAAAAACAAAATAAACGAAAAGAAAAGAACCAAGGGATTAGCAAAGTTGCTAATCCCCGGCAACGGCGCCAAAAATTTGATGCGAAATATATAAGCACACAAATTAAACCCTCTTTTTATCAATTGTAGCAAAGTATGTAAGCAGGGATCGTTCTAGGCCGGGGATTAGGAGGGATTGCTAAACCACTTGAAAACTGACTCAAAAACTTAAAACAAAGTTAAAACACTAAATTAGACTCAAAGAATGCAAAACTATACTCTAAAACACTAAAACAAACCAAAAGACTCAAAACAGCAAACAAACACTCAAAACTGCCTTAAAAACACTTAAAAACAGCTAGGAACAACATTAGAAGTTATGAGTGATAAAACCCTACGAAATTGCATCAAAAACACTTTGGTTAGTATAGTGGTAAGTATAGTGGTAAGTATAGTGGTAAGTATTCCCGCCTGTCACGCGGGTGACCCGGGTTCGTTCCCCGGCAACGGCGCCAAAAATTTGATGCAAAATATATAAGCACACAAATTAAACCCTCTTTTTATCAATTGTAGCAAAGTATGTAAGCAGGGATCGTTCTAGGCCGGGGATTAAGAGGGATTGCTAAACCACTTGAAAACTGACTCAAAAACTTAAAACAAAGTTAAAACACTAAATTAGACTCAAAGAATGCAAAACTATACTCTAAAACACTAAAACAAACCAAAAGACTCAAAACAGCAAACAAACACTCAAAACTGCCTTAAAACCACTTTCTGGGCAGTTTTGAGCACTAAGGAAGAATTTGGACGAAAACAGTTTATAACTTGACTCCAGACACTTAAAAACACAAACTAAATTGATTTCTAACTAATTTGACACTTCAAAATAAAGGGGGAATTGGTTTTGACGAATTTGAAAACAAAACATAAACTTTGTAAAACAAAACAGATTGTAAAACGAAATTGGTTAAAGTGAATGGATGAAAGGCTGGCTAAGGGGTTCTTCTCCACACATGTCATACTTGCATACAAAACGATTTCTAATTGCAATTCAATAACCCACGAATTCTCAACACTCCAAGTTAATTAGGTCCGCTTAAATTAACTCTCAGATTTCCCTTATGTCAATGAATTGGATGGAAACTGCGCATCACAATCAAATTATTCTTCAAGAGTTCTCTATATGAAAGCGCATACTAGAGATACAATCAAAGATCATTACGTTCAATGGAAATCATAAGTATTGACGAGGCACTTGTAACTATGAAAGCGCATGATACTTATGCCAAGAATTTACTTAACACAATTGAGATCATCAACCTTTACTACTTGTGAATATAAAGTTGTAACGATTAGGTGAAACTTCCTTATATCCTTGCATTAGATTTATGCATGACAATTAAGCGTGCACTCTCAACCAACACACACAAATCAGTTTAATTCAAATAGATAAGTAAATTGAATTCACAACTTATGAAACGCAATTAGAGGTAATCAAGTCATATAGCAAGCATAAACATGGTTTCGAATCACCCCCTAGCCAAGGGGGTTTAGTTCCTCATACGTACAAAACAAAGAGTATTGAATTTAAACATTGAAATCAAAGGAAAGGAAACACCTAAAACTTCCAGCAATTCAAACTTGAATGGCATGCACGTCCCAGGGCTCCTTCTCCTCCTCTTTGCTGCGGCACAAGGTCTTGGGACAGATTTTGGGGGTTATGAATGGTGTAGAAGGCTGGGTTATTGGCTAGGATGGATGTATGGTGCGGCAGGTAGTGAATTAGGTCAGAAACTATGGAGAATGGTGAAGGATGGGTGCGGCAGAGAGTGGTGGATGATTTGTGGCGTGAATGTTGTATATGGAGGGTGGTGTGTACGGCAAAGGGTGGAGAAATATATATATATAGGCACCAAAAACCCTAGATGAATCAGATTAGGACTTCTAGAAAGCCAAATCCATCCAGAAATAGGTTCAAAACAATCAGATTTCTAATGGGAAAGGGCCTAAGGTGCGGCAGGTTTGGATAAGGAGGGATAAGGCTTCTAGAAAGCCTTGCAAGGCAAGGAAAAAGGATTCTAGAAGGGAAGGAGACGCCAGATTTTCAAGGTTCTAGAAGGAATGTGTTTTGTGGCAGATTTTGGGGCTTCTAGAGGGATTTGGGGCGCCACTTTTGTAGGGGAATGGATAGGACTTCTAGAAATCAGGTTTTAAGTCCCCTAAACTGAAGAAACAGGTTAGGATAAGATTAGGATAAGATTGGATAAGATAAGGTAAGATAAGGTAAGGATTAGATAAGATAAGATAAGATAAGGTTGTTTTAGATAATGTTTTGGATAATTCTCCTTCTTTTGAGCTGATTCCTTATCTTCTTTATCTTTGACTTCTTTCTTCCATCTTCTTAGCTGATTTCAAGCCTTTATATCTTCAATTTCGTCCATCAACTTGCCTCCATGCTTGCACTACCCAATCTTGGCCCAAAAATGCTCTAGAATGCTCCAAATTGCTTCTTTTTGCCCTCTTTGTCAATTGGACCTTGAAACATATTCCTAACTCCATTTGGACTCCAAATTCGTCCATCTTCTTGGCTCTAAGCATATGATATCCATTCCAAGCTCAAATGTGCTCCAAAAAGCTCCAAAATGCATCCTTTTGCATACGTGCCCTTAGAACCTGAAAATACATCAAACTAGCTTAAAAGACTACTTTAACTAAGGAAAAACAACATAAATGCACAAGAACAAGCTAACTAAGGTGCATAAATATGCTCCTATCACTAGTCACAATCATGTTAAGTAAGTCCTAGGCAAGAGTATCATGCTGTCATAGTTACGAATGCCTTGTCAACACTTATGATTTTCAAAGAACGTAATGACCTTTGATATGTTTTCTATCATGCTGTCATAGTTAGGAAACTTGAAAAGGATAATTTGGTTGTAATGCGTCTTCCATTCAATTCAATGAACTAAGGAAAATCTGATGGTTAATTTGTGCTGTCACGGTTAACTTGGGGTGTTGTCATTCATGTCTAAAGGAATAATAACTGGAAATTGGTTCGTATGCATATGTTCATGTGTGGAGAAGGACCCTCTAACTAGCCTTTCACCCTTCTTAATTCATCAAAGTCGTTTTCTATAAAGTATTTTATGCAAAGTTTCTGTTTTAAGTTTTAAATTCGTCAAAAACAAACCCCCTTTCATTTAATCTTGTTTTTAGAGTCAAAACCTGTTTTCTTTTAGTTGTTTGAGTCTTTTAAGTTCTATTTTCGTCAAAATCACTTGTTAGGTCTAGAATTGAGTCTTTTTTATTGTTTCTTGCTGTTTTGAGTGTTTTAAGTTAGTTTTGAGTCATTAGAGTCTAGTTAAGTGTTTTTAAGTTTAATTTTGTGTTTTTAAGTCAGATTTGCGTAGGTTAGCATCCATTCTAATCCCTGGCTAGAACGATCCCTACTTACACATACTACATTGATAGGGTTTAAGTTTGAGTGCAATTTAATTTCACATCAGTGGTCCCTAAACTCCCATTGTCTCTCTTGAAACTTATTTCAATTGTGTTAAACACATCAAACGATTTGGTGAGTGTACGATTATTGTTCACTTTATAGTTTACTACAAACTTAGTGAACCATTTGGTTAGGGACACAAAGGTGAAGTCCTAGCCTAGTTTCCCTCTCATGAAGTGGTTTAACACTTCAACACTCAATGATTCAAAATCATCATAAGTCCATGTTGATGGACTATTTTTGTCAACCAACCATCTTGTTCTAAACAAGATTACAAACATTCAAGAGTTGTTCAAGGCAACTCTCATTTCTTCATACAACAATGGCACATGAAGTGTCCATGTCCTTGTGCTTACTTCTCAAGTTCCTTGTTCATCTAACAAAGAAACAAGCACTAGTGTTTGCATAAGCTAAGGGTTATTCTAAGCAACTCTTATTTCTTCATACAACGATTTGTAAGTGAAGAACTACGACACAAAAAGTGTTCATGTTTTTGTGCTAATCTTCATAAGTTCATTTGTTCATACAACAAAGGAATAAGCATTGGTTGTTTGTGTTGTCCTCTTTATGATAGACTTATCTGACATGTTCTTCCAATGATACATTATCAATAGGAAAAATGTCAGGATGAGACTACTTAGGCACATATACAATCCATTCAAGACAATCTATGGGATTGTGGTACCAAGTCCGGAAACTAAAGCCTTTGGCTTTTCTTTGTCAAGTTTTGGATAGCGTTTGCAAATATATCGGTAAATAAATACATAACGAATATAAATTGATTGATTTTAAGCCATTTGATCCGGGTCTTTAAATCAAATAGCACCACCCACTATTTTCGGCAAATTCCATATCCCTCATCGGAATTCGAGAGTTTTGGAGAAAACTCTTAGTAGGGTATGGGAGGCTCACTATTACCAAGCCCACCTCACAATGATATGATGTTGGCTAGCAACAATAATAATGAGAGACTACGCTTACTCATTTACATCTAATGTAAGTACCCATCTTATTTGGCCTCTAGAGAATGAAGCCTCACAATGATATGATGTTGGCTCCATTGCACTTAATTAAGTCATTCCCACCATGCAAGTTCGAGTAGGGGTTCAAGAACAACCTCACAATGATATGATGTTGATCATTCTCGTTGCCTACCTTCACAACATCATGTATGCGTATAGGACTCCTCTTAAGTGTAAGCACGCACTTTGTACTCACCCATGATAGGGTGAAGTTAGTGTACGAGTCACAAACGATCGGAGCCTACCACGGTGGAAGGCCACGAAAAAGTGTTCAAAGCACTCTCAACTTTATCAACTTAATAATGGTTTAGTTGAGGGTTTTAGGTCTCATCACATATAAGCATTTATTTTAATCTTATTAAAACAATTCTGTCCTATTACAACTATTGGTCCATTTGATTAATTTAGTAGTATATGAAACTCCCATTAAGCTTGTAAAACGGTTTTTAAAGCAAGAGTATATGGTACTACTAACATAAGCTTTGCATTCATTGATGGACTATATAGTTACCTTAGGGCCTTAGGATGACTATGAACCTTTGATTCAATCCAACACAAGCCTAGTGTTGGACCTCGGTCTAGGGATGGAGATTGATTTTAGTTATGCATTTAATCATATTAAGGCGTGTTTCTCCTATTGGGCATTGGACCCAACTACTCCAATTTCATGCATATCAAATAAACAAGAAATGAGTACTTCAAAGTAAAGGAGAGCTTATGCTCTTTTACAACATTTGATCAAAACAAATTACTTTAAAGTAAAGAAGAGCTTATGCTCTTTTACAACATTTGATCATATCAAATTACAACCAAAATTAATCTACACATTCCCATGGTTCAAACAAATTTGAGACGGCCTTTCACATAGCTCAATTATTGTAGGCTTAGGTTCATAATCACCCTTTTATTAATTAATTAATGCTTTAACTAATTAAACTTGAATGCAACATTTTCATTTGGTTTTTGTATCCATAGAATTGATTTAAATAGAGCTAAATAAAATGAAAATCCAATTCTCATTTAAAGATACAAAACTATTTTCTTCTCTTCTAATTTGGGCCAAAAAGCAATAACCTCAACCATTGGGCTATATTGCAAAACATAAACTTTTGGGGTCACTTTGTAAAAACACAAAAGTCCACTACTTCATGTAATTACAACTAGAACCCAAAAATTTCAACAAATACAAAAACTTCATTAAAGGAGCAAAACAATTTGTCCTTTAGTGATTTTGGGCCTTTACGTAAAAACGTAAACTTTCGGGTCAAAGTGCAAATACACAAAAGTATCAAAACTTTATGTAATTGCATAAAAACCCCAAAAGTACTCCCATTGAGGGAGTGGACGGTCATGGTATAGAGGAGTGGGGTTTAGACACTTTTGAAATAATTTTCAACAAAGTGAAAGGTGATGGGTTGGTTTGAAAATGTGATTTCCATGAAACATGGGAAAGGGTTTTTGACAAGAATAGTGATGTGAATAGTTGAAAAGGTATGGGTGTTGATTGAAAAACTTACCATCCATCACTTAACAAAAACTTTATGTAAACAAACACCCTTTTTGAATCAAAACAACAAACCTTTTTGTTCTTGCCAAGAACATATCAAGAACAATGAAGAACATCCATGAAAACCCATAAGAGCTCCATGACCATTTTTCACCCAAAAACACCCCAAAAACTCTCAAACTTAAGGGAAATAACATATTACCATACTAGGGTACTTAAGGGTTCCTAATGTCACTTTAAAACACTTTTAACAAGACAAACATGAACCCAAAAATCCACCCTTTGGATTTGGCCGAATTTCCCCAAAAACATGGCACCAAATTTTAGCTCCAAAATTCTTGCTCATATGAACTACATCTACAACATTTGAGATGGCAAATTTTCTAACAAAATTTACTTTCAAAGAAGCAAGAATAAAGCTTGTAACAATTACAACATTCAAATCACAAACTATGAACTACAAAACCCAAAAGGATTCACCAACTACTAGACCTAGGCTCTGATACCACTTGAAGGAGAATTTGTGAAAAACATGTTCATTTGAGCAACATCTATGGCATGCAATTAACAATTAAAGGCGGAATCATGCGTGTATGCACTCAAAACAAAACATTACCCATTAAATTCAAAGCCTAGTAGTTATGGTGAACCATGACTCAACTCAAATCTTAAAGAAAGGAGTTGAGAAACTTTTATACCTTTGAAGCACCTCTTTGCTTAGCAAAGGTTAATCACCCATGTGAGGGCCTTCTTTCCTTTGTCTCCTTGCTCCTTGGCTCCATGGATTTGGATGGAGGAACTTTGCTTCTTGGCTCCATGTCTTCTTGGATATGGATGGAAGAATTGGGTTCTCCAAAAATCCCCAAAGTTGGAGATCTCCAAGTTCCGACACCAAGGATGGTTGAGGAAGAAGTTGAGTGGCCATGGAAGAGTTAGATGCTAGTAAACTATCCCATGGTGGCCGGCTATTCTAGAGAGAAAGGGAGAGACATGTTGTCTCCAATTTTCTCCAAAAGAAAACCCTAAGGATGAAATGTTATAAAGTCCTTTATATAGTCCCTTCGATTAAGTGACTAAAAGAACCACAAACCCTTTCCTTCTCTATATGGCCGGCCTCCATAAGGCTGTGGGCTGTTTGGGCCCTTTTGGGTATTTAGTCAGTAAGTTGTCATACAACTTATGTTAATAGGCTTGACATTCGAAGCCCATTGGGCCTTGAGACCCAAAACTAACCCAAGGTTAAAAACGAACTTATTCGTTTGATTAATTAACATATTAATTAATCCTAGCCACAAATAATTAAACCATTTAATTATCCTTACTCATCTCCATTGTATCCTACAATCATTACCTTACATGGTGTGCGATCCATTAGGTTCCTTTTAGCGAGGCAGTGGGCGATTAGAACTCTTACTAATCGATTGTGAATTGAAACTTACTTTCAATTCTCCCTTTAGTGATTATACATCTTCAGGGCTTCCACAAGCCATGAGTGACACCTAGCAGTATGTCATGGCTACCCAAGCTAATCAGAAGAGGTTGGACAATCTATTCAGTTTGGGATTACAATGCAATACGGTCTTTCTCTAATACAATACTCTTGACCACATTGTTTGGTTTGATAGTTTATTCATGCCTACTATCCAATGTGATTCATTTACTTATATGATTACCTTCAATGTGATTTGGAACAACTTCCTAAATCTCGTTCATACTCTGGCCAGAGATTCTTAATCATATCATAGAGTATTCTCCCTCAAACGGTTTGAAGGTTAGAGATCCCTTGTTGCGCATTCACTTGCCTCCATGGCTAAGTGGCTTAACCCCAACTATGCCATGGACACTCTCTGACGGAGTGACTTTGACATAGTCAAAGATCAAGGACCTAACCACAAGACAACTATGATGCCTCAGGTCAAAGGACTACTTTGCATTATCCCAACCATGAGTTCTCATGTGACATGAATATGAGAACTCCTCGTTGATCGCGTTCAGTGGACTCATTCTCTATTGAGCACCTACGTACTTGTCTTGGTGTCAGTCACACCATTGACTCGAGACTAGTCATTCTCTCTAAGAGAAGACATAACACGTACTGATCTTAACGGACTATCAATGCCCAATTGGCAATCCTATGATCAGGAACATTTAGGATATGTATACGAAAGAGAATGGCCTCATGGATCTAACTTCTTTAGATCACATTCTCCCTATTACATATTCCTTGGACTTATTGTTTAAGCATATAACATTTGTATAAGATGGCTTAAAACAATAATCTTTTCCTTTTATATTAAACTAGATTAGTTTAACATGTGAAATGTCCGTAAAGTATCATCATATGATTGGTTTTAGGGCACATTTCCAACACCTCCCCCTATAAATTGACCCTTTTGCTGCACCATTCACACCACCATCTCTCATTCACACATCTCTACACTACCATTCAGCCATACCCTCATTGTGCCGCAACTTGCAAGCAAGAAAGGAAGGAATCTGGAGCGTTTTCTAGGTGTTTTCTATCTTTGTTCAATGTTTAATTTTATTTATATTTGTTTGATTGCGAACATGAGGAACTAATTTCTTTATAGTTAGAGGCGAATTCAAAGCCATGGCCATATGTTTTATATGAATTGATTTCCTCCAGTTATGATTTCATGAATCGTGAATGTGGTTTGCTTAACTGTTTTATTAAGAACTTGTTCTTGTGTGTTGATTAAGGATGCATACTTAGTTTGCATGCATGAATTTGATGCTAAAATATAAGGGAATTTCACCTAATCGTTACAAACTTATATTTACAAGTAGTGGAGGTTGCTAGTCACGATCGCGCTAAGTAAATTCCTGGCAGGAGTGTCATGCTTTTCATAGTCACGAATGTCATGTCAATGCTTATGATTTTCATAAAGCTTAATGATCTTTGTTTTGTGTCTCTATCATTCTTTTCATGGTTAGGGAGCTTAATAAAGAATGATTTGGGTTGTCGTATGCTTTTCATCCAATTCAATGAGTCTAGGGAAATCTATGAATTAATTAGTTCTATACAATTAATTTGGGGCATTGTCATTCATGGTTTGTTGAAAGAATAACTGGAAATCAATTTATATGCATATGTTCATGTGTGGAGAAGGACCCTCTAACTAGCCCTTCACCCTTCTTAATTCATCAAAATCGTTTTTCTAAAGTTTTTTTATGCAAAGTTTCTGTTTTTAGTTTTAAATTCGTCAAAAACAAATCCCCCTTTACTTTGAAGTGTTAGAATAGTTAAAATCTGTTTTGATTTGTGTTTCTAAGTGTCTTGAGTCAAGTTAAAATCTATTTTCGTCCAAAGTAGTGTTTAGAGTCCAAAACTGCCCAATTTGTGTTTTTAGGCAGTTTTGAGTGTTTTTGTGCTGTTTTGAGTCTTTTGAGTTGTTTTAGTGTTTTAGAATTTAGTCTTGCATTCTTTGAGTCTAGTTTAGTGTTTTAAACTTTGTTTTTACGTTTTTGAGTCAGTTTCAAGTGTTTAGCAATCCCTCCTAATCCCCGGTCCAGAACGATCCCTACTTATACATATACTACAACTGTCAAAAAGAGGGTTTAATTTGTGTGTCAAGTTAATTTTCACACCACCTTACCCCTTTTCCTTCCTTGCTGCACAAGGAAGGGCTATTTCCTTTCCCTTTTGGGTTCTGCCGCATATCCTATCCCTTTTCCCTTAGGATTTTGAGTTTATTTCCCTTTTTCTAGTGGAATTGAATTGATTTCTGAAAACCAAATTAAGTTAGGGTTTTGATTTCCTAAAACCTTTAAATAAAGGCCTTTGCCGCAGCCTAGGGGATTATACACACACATATCCAGCCACAACCATTCACTCTCATTCATGAAGAAACACATTCTCAGCCATTCTCTCATACAATCCACCACTCAAACCATCAACCATACCTTGTGCCGCAGCAAAGAGGAAGGAGGAGAGCCCTTGGGACGTGCTTGTCATTCAAGTTAGGATTGCTGGAACGTTTTGAGGTGTAATCTTTGTTTTGCAAACATGACGAACTAAACACCTCATTCTTCTTTGATGCGGCACAAGCGTTAGGGTTAAGATTGGGTGGTTATTTGTATGGAAGAATGGGTGAGAGAGTGTATGGTAGTGGTTAGGATAGAGATATGGTGCAGAAAGAGGTTTAGAGAGGGTTAGGGATGTGTGTAAGGGTGGTAGAGGATGGATAGGTAGATAGGTGGATGGAAGGGATGCAGAGAATGTGTCCAAGGCTCCCAAAGGCTGCGGCAGATTGAGTTATTTATGGAGCAAGGGAGGGCCACGACTTTATTAAATTTGGAATCAGATTTGCATACCAAATCCACAAGGAAAAGGGTAATTAATTAGAATCCCAAAGGGAAAAGGGAAACAAGGATATGCGGCAGGAATTTAAAAGGGAATGAGGATGCCTTGCAAGGCAAGGAAAGAGATTTCTAGAAGGATTTGTGCGGCACCCTAAAGGAATGAGTTTAAACCTTCTAAAATCAGGTAATTAAATGTCCTACAATATTTAGGGATCCTCCTTGCAGCTGGAACTTAGGTGCATTAGGATTAGGAAAGTTTTAAGACCAAATAAGGAAACTTGGTCAACATTCCTTCTTTCTTGCTGACTTTCCTTAACTTCCTTGTATTGAATTTATTTCCTTCATCTCTTCAACACATTCCTAGCCTCTTTTGACTTCAAATTCGTCCATCCACCTTGCTTCATTCATAAGCTACCCATTCCAAGCCCAAAACTGCTCCAAAATGCTCTAAAATGCACTTTCTTGCCACTTTAGCCATTTAAACCTACAAACACACGAAAATAGCTTAAAATACTAAAATAACTAAGAACTAACAACCTAAATGCAAGGAAACAAGTTAACTAAGTCGCATAAATATGCTCCTATCAAATACCCCCACACGTAGCTTTTGCTAGTCCTCGAGCAAAACAAAAGAAACAAAAGAAACAAAACACAATCTAAACCTTCCAACATTTGCCTTAGGGATTTCCAATGCACATGACATAATAAAAATCATCACTTACATAGATTTTGGTCATCCTTACCCTTAAGCACATACTTAATCACAGTCACCATTCACTAGCTCACAATTAATCAATTAAAACAACATTTTGAATGTAGTAACATGCCTTAGAGAATTCTCTCAATTCCTTACTAGATACACACTCAATTTTCACTCAGATTTTCTGACTACACTCCCTACACTAGGTATATGTGAGAAGATTGATGTAAACATGAAAACTAGTACTTAGACTTTCTGCTTGACTGCATGTAGACCACTTATGCTCTAGTTGTGTAAACCATCTTAATTCTCGCACTGTGCACATGGCTACATCACTCTCACGTGACGGCCAGCACGCCCCACTTTCGGGTCAAGGTGTGTCACTAAGGGTATTGGCTAACAAAGAAAGGTAAGGATAAACTAAAGTTCTTAATGAAATAGTAAGCAATGTAATGAAATTGACACTTAGAATTCACTTTTAAATGCAGAAACCAACTCTAAACACAAGGGGAAGAGTCACTCATAATTTAGGGCCGAATTCAACTTTTTGGACCCTTTCTTCAACAACCAACACTTGTGAGCTTATTCTCACTTATTTTCAAACTCTTTTTCTTTCTTTTCACAACTTTTTCTTCTTTTTTCACGCACTTTTCTTTTTCTTTTTCTTTTGCACGAAAATCCCTTCCCCCACACTTGCTTTTCTGCATAATGTAGATCAAAAGGAATTCATTCTAAGTCATGCTTCACTATCCTTTAAGAACATGGGTATGGATAGTCCTATACTAGGCTAGGTAAGAATAATGGAGCTAACAAAGAAAATAGGCTAAATAAGGCTCAAAGGGGTTAAACCTACAATACATATGAAATAGGGGTATGGCTATTTGGCTCTGGTTTAAACTAAACAACTTCATCTTGATATTTGTTATGCAATTCAATGTCATGCTTTGAATGAAATGGGTATGAGTTCTAGTATTTGGATCTAAAATGATGAAAACACATTCTAAGTAGCAACCAAGCAAAGAAATAATGAGATCATGCAACGACTTTAAAAAACAAAGAATCAGAGATTAATAACTCTCCAAAGAAGGTAAAGTCTCAAGTCTCACAGGGATGTAGCGTTAGTTTGAGTTCCTTCCTTCAAGCATGTTACAAAAACTGATTTTATCCTTTTGTGATCAAATTTGAATTCGTAAACAACGACTACAACTAAGCATAAACCAAGAGCAAATCAAACTTCCATCCATGTTTGTAACTTTCTTTAACAGTCATGCAATTAAAAACAAAATCCTCATCATTGTGTTGGAAGGTACCCTAAGACACAAACACACAAAAACGACTCTAAAAACAACTCTTTTTGGTATTTTTCAAAACTTTTTCGAATTTTTTTTTCAAATTTTCGTATGACTACTTCAAAGCACACTAAAACACTTCAAACCAGTCTAAAAACACTTAAAAATAGTGAGAAACAACCTTAGAAGTAATGGGTGATCCAATCCCATGAATTTGCATCAAAAACACTTTGTTACCCCTCCACACTTAAATCAAACATTGTCCTCAATGTTTCAAGCATAAACTCACACAAAGCAAACAAACAAAAAACTAACTAATCAAAGCAAAATAAATGCATTAAAGAGAAGGGTTTAGGAACGCAAATCTAATTGTGGGCCGATTCCTAGATCTCCCTTCTTCGAATGCATGGATTGATCTTTGAATGGACGGTGATACTTGAAATGATCCGGCAATGGTTTAAACTCTAGTGTGGGTGCCTGAATCATTAAAATCAGCAAGGTAGTAGAAAACAAAATTGAAATTGGAGAATATGGCTTACTTGCTTGCTCCGACACAAACTCAATGAAAAACACCACATTTTTGAAAGTTTCAGGAACTTTGCACTTGGCCAGATTGAATGTGATGGTTGTGACTTGTCTCGTGTCATAAAATTCAACTTCTTTGGGCTTTGTTATCTCATAAACATCTTCTTTGATGCATTCTACATATTCTCCAGCCACTTCGTTCTCTTGAATCATTCTTCTTGATGTACAATTCTCTTTGAATAGTTCAACACAATCTGGGACTTGTTGTGGTGTATCAAGAATTTGGGTACTACTTTGCACCTTTGGGAAGGCTTCCACGATGTCTTTTTCACTTTCTTCGTTCTTGGAAATCATGACCCTGCGAGGAAAATGGACATTTGGTGGAATGGGGTTAGAAATAATCGAATTTGGAACCTCCTTACCTTTGATGGACAGGTTGGGGTGTTTAGGTGGTTGCGGCAAGCGTGGTTCTACCCTTGCCCTAGGCTGCTCTTGCTCATCCTCTTCAATTATCAACTTTTCATCCTCGTCAGAACGTGATTTTGAGGGTTATGGGTCAGCTTCAACTTGTTTTCCACTTCGCAAAATGATGGCCTTGGCAGATTTGAATCCTCCCTTTGGGTTGACAACGGTTGAACTAGGCAACTTGCCTTGCTCTCTAAATTGGCGCATAAACTCTGCAATCTGCCCTACTTGCTTCTCCAATTCATCCACCTTTTTGTCTCGATTTTGCATTCCCTGCGCCATAGAGGTTAATAATTGAATAATTTGATCATTATCCATGGACGAACCTGAATGTGGTTGGGAAGATTGTGGTGGAGGCTGTGATGGTGCATATGGCCTTTGATAGAACTCCTTAGATGGCTGCAAATATTCTTCTTGTCGTGAGCCCTGCGTCAAAGAAGTTAGTACATCAAGAATTTCATCATAATTCATGGACATACTTCAATTCGATTGGAATTGTTGTGGGGGAGGCTGTGGTGGCTGCATAGGTCTTGAATAGAACTCCTCATCTTGCTGCCAATATCCACCTTGTTGAAATTGTTGAGGTTCCCCCCACATATAATCTGAATAATCTCTCCAATCGGAATTGTAAGTGTTGGAAAACATGTTGTCCCTTGATTGGTTATGGCCTTGGTAACCCCAAGCACCTCCCTTCGCAGTGAATTGAGGACATTGATGAGTTTGATATCCTTGCCCATAGGGCACCCCAAATGTAGGGACACTTTGCATTGTGGTCCATTCGATATACTGCGACACTTGAGAAGTAAGATTCTCTATTTGAGCTTGAATATTAGCAATTGCCATGTCTTACTTCTCTAGTACCTGAAATCAAAGAAATAAAACTAAATCAAATATCAAAAATCAAAATAAAAGACACAGATAGAAACAAGGGATTAGCAATTTTGCTAATCCCCAGCAACGGTGCCAAAAATTTGATGCTATAGAAACTAACACACAAATTAAAACCCTTTCGATGTAGTATGTGAAAATATGGATCGTTCTAGCCAGGGATTAGAAGGGATGCTAATCTACTCAAAACTGACTTAAAACACTAAACAAGACTCAAGAACACAAAACTAAACTCTAATAACTCAAAACAAACTAGAAAGACTCAAACCAGCTCAAAACAATCAAATAGACTCAAACTAGACACTAGGGATGATTTTGGACAAAAATAAACTCAAAGGACTAACTAGACACAAATCTAAACAGATTCTAACTAAACTTACACATCTTAAAGATGGGGGTTTTGGTTTCTACGGAAATTAAATCTAAAACTAAGTAACTTGCAGATTCTAAACAAAGACATAAAACTAAGGTGATTCAATGGGTGATAGGCTAGCTAGAAGGTTTTTCTCCACACATGACACACTTGCATACAAATCAATTTTCAGTTGTTCGTTCAACAGACCATGAACCTCAACACCCCAGCTTAACCGTGAAAGTGCATGCATTAACCCTCAGATTTTCCTTATATCATTGTATTGGACGGGAATAGCACATCGCAATCAAATTATTCTTCAAAAGTTCCCTACATGAAAGCGCATAATAGAGATACAATCAAAGATCATTAAGCTCTTTGAAAATCATAAGCATTGACAAGGCATTCGTAACTATGAAAGCGCATGATACTCCTGCCAAGAATTTACTTAACGCGATCATGACTAGCAACCTCCACTACTTGTGAATATAAGTTCATAACTATCAGGTGAAACTCCCTTATATTCTAGCATCAAATTCATGCATGCAAACTAAGTATGCATCCTTAATCAACATACAAGAATAAGTTTTGAATCAAACAGGTAAGTAAATTGCATTCACGATTCATAAAATCACAACTGAAGGTAATCAATTCATATTGCAAATATATTCATGGCTTTGAAATTCCCCTTAGCCAAAAGGAATTTAGCTCCTCATGTTCGCAAAACAAAGATAATAAAACTTATACATTGAAAACAAAAGAAAGAAAACACCTAGAATGCTCCAGCAATCCAAACTTGAATGGCAAACACGTCTAAGGCCTTCCTCCTTCTTCTTTGCTGGGGCACAAGGGTTAGGGTTAAGATTGGGTGGTTATTTGTATGGAAGAATGGGTGAGAGAGTGTACGGTAGTGGTTAGGATAGAGATATGGTACGGAAAGAGGTTTAGAGAGAGTTAGGGATGTGTGTAAGGGTGGTAGAGGATGGATAAGTAGATAGGTGGATGGCAGGGATGCAGAGAATATGTCCAAGGCTCCCAAAGGCTGCAGCAGATTGAGTTATTTATAGAGCAAGGGAGGGCCACGACTTTATTTTGGAATCAGATTTGCATACCAAATCCACAAGGAAAATGGTACTTAATCAGAATCCCAAAGGGAGAAGGGAAACAAGGATATGCAGCAGGAATTTAAAAGGGAATGAGGATGCCTTGCAACGCAAGGAAAGGGTTTTCTGGAAGGATTTGTGCGACATGATAGGAGCATATTTATGCAACTTTATTAGCTTGTTTCCTTGCATTTACTTAGTGAGTTTCTAGTTATAAGAGTGTTTTAAGCTATTTTCATGTGTTTGTAGGTCCAATTGGCAAAGTTGGCAAGAAAGTTCATTTTAGAGCATTTTGGAGCAATTCTGGGCTGAATTGGATTGCATGTATGTGGAGCACAAGGAATGGACATTTTTGAAGATCAAAAGGTGCTAGGAATGTGCTACAAATCTGGAGAAACAAATTCATGGCAAAGAAGATAAGGAAAGAGCAAGAAGCATGGAACATTATCCAAACAACCTTATCTTATCCAAAACCTTATCTGTTTTCTAGAAACATTCTTTCTAGAAGCTCTATCCCTTGTTGATAGGAGCATATTTATGCGACTTAGTGTGTTTTCTTGCATTTATTTAGTTATTTGATGCTTATTATAGTGTCTTAAGTCATTTTCGTGTGTTTGTAGGCCCAAGAAGCAAAGTTGGCAAAAAGATGCAATTTGGAGCATTTTAGAGCAGTTTTGGGCTTGCAATGGATATCACAAGTATGGAGCAAGGTGGATGGACGAAATTGAAGTTCAAGAGAGGCTCGGAATGTGCAAAAGAGTTGGAGAAATAAATTCAAGTCAAAGAAGATAAAGAATCAGCTACAAAGAAGGAGAATTATCCAAAACATTATCCAAACTACCTTATCTTATCCTTATCTTATCCTATCCTAATCCTTTCCTAACTTAATTCCTGCTGCAAAAGGGATTTAATTTCAGTTTAGGAGACATGAAAACCTGATTTCTAGGAACCTTATCCTCTCCTACAAAGGTGCCGCACCTATCCCTTCTAGAAGTGCCAAAATCAGCCAAATAACACCCTTTCTAGAAATCCCTAAAAAAGTGGCGCCCCAAACCTTCTAGATCCCTTTGGTTTTTGACCTTCTAGATGTCCTATTTCCTGCTGGGATTACATAACCTTTTCCCCTTAGGATTGTGTTAT
Source organism: Heteromeles arbutifolia (assembly GCA_024362995.1). Classification (NCBI taxonomy): domain Eukaryota; kingdom Viridiplantae; phylum Streptophyta; class Magnoliopsida; order Rosales; family Rosaceae; genus Heteromeles; species Heteromeles arbutifolia. Next base: position 23,491,191 of record JANCRC010000011.1, on the reverse strand, counting down.
TACTTTCCTACACAAACTATATTTTGCAATCCTTTTCCTACACCAAATGTTTGTGCCGCACCTCCCCCTATAAATGTACCCTTTTGCTGCACCATTCAGGGACCACCATCTACCACTCACCTCTCTCTATAAATCATACACACCATTCATACACATCCCTCATTGTGCCGCAAGTTTTGCAAGGAAGGAGAAGGAAGGAGCCACCTGGAGCCGTGCTTGCCATTCAAAGTCTTTGACTGTTGGAGCGTTTCTAGGTGTATTCTATCTTTACTTTTGATGTTTAAATTTAATTGTCCTTGTTTATTTGTGATCATGAGGAACTAAACCCCTTCTTAGCTAGGGGGAATTCGAAACTATGAGCATATATGTGATATGAATTGATTTCATCCAGTTGTGATTTCATAAATCGTGAATGCAATTTGCTTAACTGTTTGATTAAAACTTATTCTTGTGTGTTGATTAAGGAGGCCTACTTAGTGTGCATGCTAGGATTTGATGCTAAAATATAAGGGAGTTTCACCTAATAATTACAAACTTATATTTACAAGTAGTGGAGGTTGCCAGTCACGATCGCGTTAAGTAAATTCTTGGCAGGAGTGTCATGCAGTCATAGTCACGAGTGTCATGTCCATGCTTATGATTTTCACAAAGCTTAATGATCTTTGATATGTATCTCTAGTATGCAGTCATATAGGGAACTTGATAAGAATAATTTGGTTTGTGGCGCTACGTCCAAATTCAATGAACTTAGGAAAATCTGAAGGTTAATGCGTGTAGTCACGATTAATTTGGGGCATTGTCGTTCATGGTTTATAGAAAGAACAACTGGAAATCGATTTGTGTCGCATATATGTCATGTGTGGAGAAGGAACCTCTAGTTAGCCATTCACCCATCTAAATCACCAATTCCGTACAAAACTAAGTCTAGTTTACAATTATGTTTTGCTTAAGTTTAAATCCGTTTTCAACCAATCCCTTGCTCTTATTTTGTGTTAAGATACTCTAAATTTGTAAGAACTTGTGTTTTCTAGTCTTTTGAGTCAATTTGAGTCTTAAAATCGTTCAAATCAATCTTAGGTGTTAGTTTAGAGTCTAGATAACTTGTTTTGTGTGTTTTAGGTCTATTTAGCTTGTTTTGAGTCTCTAGAGTCCAGAAACTGTTTAATTGAATTCTATTTGCTGTTTTAAGTTTGTTTTGAGTTATTTGAGTCAAGTTAGGTTGTTTAAGGTGTCTAGAGTTAAAATTCGTTCAAATTGATCCCTAGTACTTGTTTTCATTGTTTAAAGTCCAGTTTATTGTTTTAGAATCTAATTTGTGTAGATTAGCAATCCCTTTAATCCCCGGCTTAGAACGATCCCTACTTTCACATACTACATTGATAAGGGTTTAAGTTTGTGTGCGATTTAATTTCACATCAAATTTTTGGCGCCGTTGCCGGGGATTAGCAAGTTTGCTAATCCCTTGTTTTTGTCAAGTTTTTCTTTTGGTTTCTGATTTCGTTTTGTTTCTTTTCCTTTGGTTCAGGTACTAGTGTATGACTCGGAGTTCTCAACCAGTTCACGAGCACATCTTTGAGTTTGATGACGATTTTGAGCGAACGTTGAGAAGAAACAAGAGGAAGCTGCCACCCACTTCATCTATTTCAAGCAGAGAATCCGAATTTGGAGAAGAGGAGGAAGACGAACAAGTCATGGCAATGGACAATCGTACAATTAAAGAGCTTTTAGCCTCGGGGTTGGATAATGCTGTGCCTTTATGTATCCAATACCCTGCGGCAAGTGAAGGCAAGACTGACGAGTTCGAACTAAAGTCTAGCTTGTTGCATCATGTTCCAAAATACCATGGGCTGTCCATGGAAGATCCAAACAAGCACTTGAAGGAATTTGAAGTTGTTTGTTCAAGCATGACTCCCATTAATGTCGATGGGAATATTTTGAAGATGAAAGCTTTTCCATTCTCTCTTATGGACAAAGATGGACAAAGCTAAGGATTGGTTATTCGAATTGGCGCCCGGAACTGTCACATCTTGGGAAAGCATGAAAAAAGCATTTTTAGAGAAATTCTTCCCAACTTCTAAAGTTATACTTTTGAGGAAGAAGATTAGCGGGATTCAACAAAACCAAGGCGAATCATTCCCAGCATATTATGAACGTTTCAAGGGTCTTGTTGCCTCATGATGTGAAAATTACTTGACACTCAAATTAAAACCCTATCGACGTAGTATATGAAAGTAGGGATCGTTTTAGGCCGGGGATTAGAAGGGATGCTAATCTACACAAGTAAACTCTAAAACACTAAACTGGACTCTAGACAACTCAAAACTGACCAAATTGACTCAAAACAGCAAAACTAATTTAAACAGACTCAAAACAGGTACTAGGAAGTGAATTGGATGAATTTTAGACTAGAAAGACTCAAAACACTAAAAAGAGACAGATTTGGACGAATTTAACAAAACTAAAACACAAATAAGAACTGAGGGGGTTTTTAGACGAATTTATCAAAACTAAAAAGATTTCAGCAAACAAAGTAAATTAAAGAGAGGTGAAGGTGAATTCAGGGGTGAAAAACTAGTTAGAGGGTTCTTCTCCACACATGTACATATGCATACAAATTGATTTCCAGTTATTCTTTCGATAAACCATGAATGACAATGCTTCGAATTAATTGTATTGCACTAATCAATTCTCAGATTTCCCTAAGTTCATTGAATTGAATGGATAACGCATCACAACCAAATTATTCTTATCAAGTTCCCTAACTATGGAATACGCATGATAGAGACACATATCAAAGATCATCAAGTTCCATGGAAATCATAAACATTGACAAGGCATTCATAACTATGAACTGGATGTTAATTCTGCCTAGGGTTTACTTAACATGATTGTGACTAGCAATCTTTACTACTTATGAATATAAGTTCATAATGATTAGGTGACATTCCCTTATATACTAGCATCAAATTCATGCATGTAAACTAAGTATGCATACTTAATCAACACACAAGAACAAGTTCTTAATAAAACAGATAAGTAAACTACATTCACAATTTATGAGACAATAACTGGAGGTAATCAATTCATACTAAACATATGTCCATGGCTTTGAATCCACCTCTAACTAAAACGAATTAGTTCCACATGTTCAACATAATTGAAAAGCAAATTAAATTAGACATGGAAACAGAAACAAGAGAAGAAAGAACTCCAAGAACTCCAATGGTTGCAGGTAGGCTGCGGCACAACCCTTCCTCTCCAATGGAAGCCACGGCAAGGCTCTCCTCCTCTCCTTCTTGCTGCAAAGGGTGTTTCTGTGTATGGATGGTGATGGCTATGAATTATGGTGTGGTATAGGGGGTGGTGTAACCTGCGGCAGCCCTCTAAACTTGTATATATAGGCACCACAAACCCTAGGGTAATCAGATTAGGACTTGGACTCAGCATAAGCAAGGGATTAGGACCCTAGGTGCGGCAGAATGTGTGAATCCCTTAGGAAAAAGGATTATGGCCCAATTAATTTCTGAAAAGGATTTGTAGAACCCAAATCCACAAGGAAATAGGCTAACAAATCAGAATCCAAGAGGGAAAGGGATAGGGAATGCACGGCAAAGAGGGATAAGGCGGGGAATGCCTTGCAAGGCAAGGAAAAAACCTTCTAGAGAGGAGGGAGGCGCCAGATTTATAGGACAATGGATAAGACTTCTAGAAATCAGGTTTTAAGTCTCCTAAACTGAAATTAAATCTCTTTTGTAGCTGAAAACAAGGTAGGATAAGATTAGGATAAGATAAGATAAGGTTTGGATAAGATAAGGTAGTTTGGATAATGTTTTGGATAATTCTCCTTCTTTATAGTTGATTCCTTATCATCTTTATCTTTGACTTCTTTCTTCCCTCATTTTAGCTGATTTCAAGCCTTTGTATCTTCAATTTCGTCCATCAACTTGCTCCATACTTGCACTGCCCAATCTTGGCCCAAAAATGCTCTAGAATGCTCCAAATTGCTTCTTTTTGCCATCTTGACACTTAAAACCTACAAACACACGAAAATAGCTTAAAATACAAATTTAACTAAGAACTAACAACATAAATGCATGAAAGCAAGCTAACTAAGTCACACAAATATGCTCCTATCAAATTCCCCCACACTTAGCTTTTGCTAGTCCTCAAGCAAAACGAAACAAAACAAACAAATGAAACACCAAACAAACTAAACCTTCCAACGTTCACCTCAGGGATTTCCAACCTACATGACATATTCAAGATCATCATAACCATAGCTTTTAGTCATCCCCACCCTTTAGTACATACTTAACCATAGTCACCATTCATTAGCTCCCATTTAACCAATTAAAACAATGTTTTGAATGTAGTAACATGCCTTAGAGAATTCACCCAATTCCTCACAAGGTATACACTCTATTTTCACACGGATTTTCCGACTACACTCCCTACACTAGGTATATGTGAGAAGATTGATGTAAACAGGAAAACAAACACTCACATATGTTTATAGCAAAGAAAGCAATTTATGGAATTAATAAGCATGTTTAGATATGATCTCATGAACGGAATGCTACTACTTAGATGCGAGAACTATGGACACCATATGCTCATACCAATCCCAAACTCTACATATTGAAACACACAACACTCAAGATTGAAGTATAGGGTTGTAACGGGGCTAGGGGTATTGGCTTAACAAAGAAAGGTAAGGAAAACAAACGTTCTTAAAGCAATAGCGAGCAAAGTAATGAATATAACACTTAGAACTCCCTTTTGAAACGCAGCCACGAACTTTGATACATAAAGGGAAAATCACACATACTTAGGGCCGAATTCAACTTTTTGGACCCTTTCTTCAACAACCAACACTTGTGAGCTGATTCTCACTTATTTTTCAACTCTTTTCACACTTTTCACAACTTTTTCTTCTTCTGCTTCTTTTTACACGAATTTTTTTTCTTTTTTTTTCCTTTTCCACCCGTGCCTCTTTGATACCTTGGCACACATGAACGTACAACTTCCCCTACACTTGTTTGCTGCCTAATAATGAACAAAGGGAATTCACTCTAGGTCATGCTTCACTACGCCTTAAGAACAAGGGTAAGGACGGTCCTAATCTAGGCTAGGTAGGGAAAACGTGGGTAAACAAAGAAAATGGCTAAACAAGGCTCAAAAGGGTTAAACCTACAAAACAAATGACATAGGGTTAAGGCTTTTTGGCACTGGTTCACTACACAATTTCATCTTGATTATGTGTTATGCTAATCAATTTCATGCTTTGAATGAAACGGGTATGAGTTCTAGTATTTGGAACTAAATGATGAAACGCCTTCTAAGTAGCAACCAAGCAAAGAATTATGAAAGCATGCAACGACTTTAGAAAACAAGAATGTCAAGATTAATAACTCTCCAAATAAACGTTTAGGCTCAAGTCTCTCAGGGTTGTAGCGTTATTTTGAGTTACTTCCTTCAAGCATGTGACAAAAACTGATTTTTTTCCTTTTTGATTGAACATGAATTCATGAATTATAACCATAATCAAGCATAAACCAGAGAGCAATTCAAACTTCCATCCATGTTTATAACTTTCCTCAATAGTCATGCAATTAAAAACCGAATCCTCATCATTGTGTTGGAAGGTACCTAAGACACAAACAAACACACAAAAACGACTCGAAAACTGATTTTTTTTTTTTTTTTTAAAATTTTTATATTTTCGTATTTTGATATCAAAACACACAAAACTACCTCAAATTACACTGAAAACACTTAAAACAGTGAGAAACAATATTAGAAGTGATAGGTGATAAAAACCCAAGAAAGTCATGCAAAAACAACTTGTTTACCCCCCCACACTTAAATCAAACATTGTCCTCAATGTTTTAGACATAGACTCACACATAAGCAAGCAAACAACACAACTACAAGCATAACAGATATGGCAAAACAAAAACAATAAAGAGAGGGAGTAGAGGAACGCAAATCTGGTTTTGGAGCTAGAATTCCATCGTTCTCTTGTTTGAACACATGGGTTGCCTCCCAAGAAGCGCTTGCTTTAACGTCTTCCAGCCGGACAATACTTCCATTTAAGTTCCCATGGTACCCACGGCATGCAGAGGTAGTTCTTCCACCACATGCTCCGCAAACAGCTCGTGCATGGGATCTATGAATGGTAAGGGATAGTGATCCTTCCGGATTGTGGCGTTGAACGCCCTAAAATCCTTGTAATCATGCCCACCAGCGTGGATTCGAATGGGAATCTGCACCATACAAGGTAACAACCTATTAGTTGAAATGGGAATCGAATCTGGAATAGGTGGCTTACCAATGTACTGCAATGAAGTGGCAGCACTGTCGACAAATGCATGTGGGATGTTCTCGGCCAGATTTAGGGGTTTGAGGGTTGTGGCCGTGCAATCCAATTCCCTCTTCGTTGGTGGTTCGAAATGCATCTTTCTTGATTGATACTGAACGTTCCTGCCCCTTATTTTTTATTTTATCAATGACAAAACAAGAGCGAACACGATTAGTATTCTCAACAGATTCAGAAATATTAAAATTAATTATATCACCACCAAACTCCATAGTTACTGCTCCTTTGGCCACGTCAATCTTGGTTTGAGCTGTTTTCATGAAAGGTCGTCCAAGTAAGATTGGCAGTGTTGAAGAGTGGGCTGAATCCTCCATGTCAAGCACATAGAAATCTGCAGGAAAAATCAAGTGGCCTACCTGCACCAAAACATCTTCCAAAACTCCTTTTGGGTATGCATTAGATCGATCAGCTAATTGGATAATAACACCATCCTTTTTAAGCTCTCCTAGATTCATAGATGCATAAACAGAATATGGCATGACATTAATTGATGCACCTAAGTCTAACATGGCATGTTCAAACCGAGTATTGCCAATAACACAAGGAATTGTAAAACTACCCGGATCTTTGCACTTAGATGGCAGTTTACGTTGCAAGATGGCTGAGACATTTTCACTCACATGCACCACTTCTTTCTCTTGAATTCGTTTCTTGGTTGTGCAAAGCTTCTTCAACAACTTAGCATACTTTGGAATTTGCTTTATTGCATCAAGGAGCGGGATATTGACATGCACCTTCCTAAACGTCTCCAGAATGTCTTTTTCATCCTCTTCCTTCTTTGATTGCATGAATCTGCTAGGAAAAGGCACAGTTGATGGAATAACATTAGAAGGAATCCAATTTCGACCTACCTTAGTTAAAGCGGATGGCATAGGGTGCTTAGGAGGTTGCGGCAAGGGTGTCTCTTTCCTTGCCGTGGGTTTCACTTACTCTTCCTCCTCGATCAGCAACTTTTCATCCTCCTTTTGACTTGATTTGGATGGTTGTGGGTCGGTTCCAACCTGTTTGCCACTTCTCAACGTGATTGCATTGGCGGTTTCAAATCCTCATTTAGGATTAACAATGGTTGAACTAGGCAATCTGCCTTGTTCTCTAATTTGCCCCATGAATTCCGCTATTTGCCCCATTTGCTTTTCCAAATTGTCCACCCTTTTGTCTTGGATTTGCCTCTCTTTGTTTTGAGTTTGTACTTCCTGCGTCAAAGTAGTAACTTAACAACTTGATCATTATCCAAAGACATACCTGAGTTTGTTGGGGCAGATTGCATTTGTGTTTGATTTGGTACGAATGGCTTTGTATAAAAGCCCGGTGGTTGCTGCCTAAATCCTCCTTGTTGTTAGGGTTGTTGAGGCTCCCTCCACTTGAAATTTGGGTGATCCCTCCAACCCGGATTGTATGTGTTTGAATATGGATCATTGCGTGGCTGATTTTGGCTCCCAAATCCCACGGCATTGGCAGATTCCCACCCTCCATTCTCAATCAATTGAGGGCATTGATCATTGGCATGTCCTTGCATAGAGCATACGCCACAAATACTTTGTCCATGTATCTTCATTCCCTCGGCCATCTGAGAAACAATAGAAGTAAGGTTAGCTAATTGGGATTGAATTTCGGACATAGAACTTACCTCATTCACTCCTTGCCATGGGGTGTCTCTTTGCTCAAGTCCTTTGTATTGTTGTGCATTCAAGGCTCAATTTGCAATTAGAGTCTTGGCAGCCACTGGAGTTTTGTCAACCAAAGCTCCTCCCGCTGAAGCATCGAGTATTTGTCTCTCAATTGGAAGAAGTCCTTCATAGAAATATTGAAGGAGAAGCTCTTCTTTCATTTGGTGTTGTGGACAAGAAGCAACAAGCGCCTTGAAATGCTCATAATAGGCTGGAAACGATTCTCCTTGGTTTTGTTGAATGCCACTAATCCTTTTCTTCAAGAGAATGACTCTTGAAGTTGGGAAAAATTTCTCTAAGAATGCGCGCTTCATGCTTTCCCAAGAAGTGACGGTTCCAGGTGCTAGTTCGTAGAGCCAATCCTTAGCCTTTTCCAAAAGAGAGAATGGAAAGGCTTTCATCTTCAATATACTTCCATCGACATTGACAGGGGCCATGCTTGAACAAACTACTTCAAATTCCTTCAAGTGCTTGTTTGGATCTTCCATGGACAACCCGTGGAATTTGGGAATGTGGTGCAACAAGCTAGACTTCAATTCGAATTCATCAGTCTTGCCCTCGGCTGCCCTAGGATATTGAATGCATAAAGGGGTTGCATTATCCAATCCCGAGGCTGAAAGTTCTTTGATCGTTCGATTATCTGCAGCCATGTCTTGCTCCTCTTCCAAATCCTCTTCAATTTCAACTTCAGATTCGGAATTAGAACTTGAACTAAGTAGATCAGGTTCTGGGTGCTTCCTCTTCCTTCTCAAATCTCGTTCAAAATCGTTGTTAAAATCCAAGATATGTGCGTGAACGGGTTGAGAATTTCGAGTCATACACTAGTACCTACAACAAAGAAAACAAAACAACTCAGAAAACAAAGCAAAACAAAAACAAAAAAAAAACTAAGATACACGGCAGAAAATAGGGAGATTAGCAAGTTTGCTAATCCCCGGCAACGGCGCCAAAATTTGATGTGAAAATTACTTGACACTCAAATTAAAACCCTATCGACGTAGTATATGAAAGTAGGGATCGTTTTCGGCTGGGGATTAGAAGGGATGCTAATCTACACAAGTAAACTCTAAAACACTAAACTGGACTCTAGACAACTCAAAACTGACCAAATTGACTCAAAACAGCAAAACTAATTTAAACAGACTCAAAACAGGTACTAGGAAGTGAATTGGATGAATTTTAGACTAGTAAGACTCAAAACACTAAAAAGAGACAGATTTGGACGAATTTAACAAAACTAAAACACAAATAAGAACTGAGGGGGTTTTTAGACGAATTTATCAAAACCAAAAAGATTTTAGCAAACAAAGTAAATTAAAGAGAGGTGAAGTTGAATTCAGGGGTGAAAAACTAGTTAGAGGGTTCTTCTCCACACATGTACATATGCATACAAATTGATTTCCAGTTATTCTTTCGATAAACCATGAATGACAATGCTCCGAATTAATTGTATTGCACTAATCAATTCTCAGATTTCCCTAAGTTCATTGAATTGAATGGATAACGCATCACAACCAAATTATTCTTATCAAGTTCCCTAACTATGGAATACGCATGATAGAGACACATATCAAAGATCATTAAGTTCCATGGAAATCATAAACATTGACAAGGCATTCATAACTATGAACTGCATGTTAATTCTGCCTAGGGTTTACTTAACATGATTGTGACTAGCAATCTTTACTACTTGTGAATATAAGTTCATAACGATTAGGTGAAATTCCCTTATATCCTAGCATCAAATTCATGCATGTAAACTAAGTATGCATCCTTAATCAACACACAAGAACATGTTCTTAATAAAACAGATAAGTAAACCACATTCACAATTTATAAGACAATAACTGGAGGTGATCAATTCATACTAGACATATGTCCATGGCTTTGAATCCACCTCTAACTAAAAGGAAATTAGTTCCACATGTTCAACATAATTGAAAAGCAAATTAAATTAAACATGGAAACAGAAACAAGAGAAGAAAGAACTCCAAGAACTCCAATGGTTGCAGGTAGGCTGCGGCACAACCCTTCCTCTCCAATGGAAGCCACGGCAAGGCTCTCCTCCTCTCCTTCTTGCTGCAAAGGGTGTTTCTGTGTATGGATGATGATGGCTAGGAATTATGGTGTGGTATAGGGGGTGGTGTAACCTGCGGCAGCCCTCTAAACTTGTATATATAGGCACCACAAACCCTAGGGTAATCAGATTAGGACTTGGACTCAACATAAGCAAGGGATTAGGACCCTAGGTGCGGCAGAATGTGTGAATCCCTTAGGAAAAAGGATTATGGCCCAATTAATTTCTGAAAAGGATTTGTAGAACCCAAATCCACAAGGAAATAGGCTAACAAATCAGAATCCAAGAGGGAAAGGGATAGGGAATGCGAGGGAAAGGGATAGGGAATGCACGGCAAAGAGGGATAAGGCAGGGAATGCCTTGCAAGGCAAGGAAAAAACCTTCTAGAGAGGAGGGAGGCGCCAGTCATTAACCTCCAACTTAATCTGCCCAAAATAGTGCAGGTATGTTATTGAATAATGATGCCACATTTAAATTACTAACTACTTTGTCACAGGAATTCCAAAATCAAGCCAAAGAAGTGGGTGATTTGAAGAAACAATTTGGGCAGATGATTGAGTTTTCAAGAACAAGGCAAATTGCCTAGTTCAACAATTGTCAATCTGAAAGGAGGATTTGAATCTGCAAAGGCAATCATGTTACGAAGTGGCAAGCAAGTTGGAACCGACCTACAACCGTCCAAATCAAGTCAAAAGGAGGACGAAAAGTTGCAGATTGAAGAGAATGAGGAAGCACAACCCACGGCAAAGGGTGAAACACCCTTGCCGTAGCCACCTAAGCCATCTAATCCGTCCACTTCAGGTAAGAAGGTTCCAAATTCGATTATTTTTAATGTTGTCCCTCCGAATGTGCCCTTCCCTGGTAGATTTATGCAATCAAAGAAGGAGGACGCTGAAAAGGACATTCTTTAGATGTTTAGAAAGGTGCAAGTCAATATCCCTCTCCTTGATGCAATTAAGCAAGTTCCAAGGTACGCCAAATTTTTGAAGGAGCTTTGCACAACAAAGAGGAAGATTTCGAACAAGGAGGTTGTCCAGGTAAGTGAGAATGTCTTTGCTATTTTACAAAGGAAATTACCCCCTAAATGCAAAGATCCAGGTAGTTTTACGATTCCTTGTGTTATTGGCAATACTAAATTTGAACATGCCATGCTAGACTTAGGAGCATCAATTAATGTCATGCCATACTCAATTTATGCATCTATGAACTTAGGCGAACTTAAAAGTGATGGTGTAATCATTCAATTAGCCGATCATTCTAATGCCTATCCAAAAGGAGTTTTGGAAGATGTTTTGGTGCAGGTGGATCATTTAGGCTTCCCGGCTGATTTCTATGTGCTAGAGATGGATGATTCGGCCCAAGCTACTCCATTGCCAATCTTGCTTGGGTGACCCTTCATGAAAACAGCCCGGACAAAGATTGATGTGTTCAAAGGGACTTTATCAATGGAATTTGATGGGGAAGTTATTGATTTTAATATTTCTGAAGCCATGAAATATCCTATTGATGATCATTTGTGTTTTTCTATTGATATTTTAGAATCTTTGGCACAAGAATTTCTTGACTCATTAGATCGAGACGCCCTTGAAACAACCATCGTTCAAGGAATAGAAAGCACAACCCAAACCCCAGAAATTGTGCAAGGCCATGGCAACAACAAGGAGGAAGTTGTTTCCTGGGTTTTTGTGAAGAAATTGAGGAGATGGTGGCTGCACTTGAGTCATCCCCACCATGTGTTGGTAAGTCTTCAATCCCAATGTCAATTCTTGTTTCTACTAACAAGTTATTACCTTCGGTGGTGCAGGCACCTACACTAGAGCTCAAACCATTGCCCAACCACTTGAAGTATGTCTTTTTGGGAGAAAAAGAAACGTTGCCCGTCATTATTTCATCATCTCTCATGGCATTGGAGGAAGAAAAGCTCACTCGTGTGTTACGGGAGAATAAAACTGCCATTGGATGGACCCTAGCCGATATCAAGGGGATTAGCCCTACGACATGCATGCATCGCATACTTCTTGAGAAGGGGGCTAAACCAACTCGAGAGGCTCAACGCCGTCTTAACCCCTTTCTATGATGGAAGTTGTGAAAAAGGAAATTATAAAGCTCCTTAATTGTGGGGTCATCTATCCAATTTCAGATAGTCGTTGGGTTTCACCAATTCAAATCGTTCCAAAGAAGTCAGGAGTCACTGTGGTGAAGAATGAAAAAAATGAACTTGTGCCTACCCGAATCCAAATAGGTTGGAGAGTGTGCATCAACTATAGGAAGCTCAACGCCACCACGAGGAATGACCACTTTCCCTTGCCGTTCATTGACCAAATGCTTGAGAGGTTAGCGGGTCATTCATTTTATTGTTTTCCTGATGGATATTCTGGGTATAACCAAATTGTCATAGCTCCGGACGACCAAGAAAAGACCACTTTTACTTGTCCGTTTGGCACCTTTGCATATTGCCGAATGCCATTCGGTTTGTGCAACGCTCCAGCAACTTTTCAACGGTGCATGGTAAGTATCTTCTCTGATTTTGTTGAAAAGATTATTGAAGTGTTTATGGACGATTTTAGTGTTTTTGGTGATTCGTTTGACGGTTGCTTAAATAATCTCAGTTTGATCTTAAAACGATGCATGGAAACTAACCTTGTTTTGAATTGGGAAAAATGCCACTTTATGGTTAAACAAGGCATAGTTTTAGGCCACATCGTTTCAGAAAGGGGAATTGAGGTTGATAAGTCGAAAATAGATCTTGTACGCTACTTACCCTCTCCCACTTTGGTGAGAGAGGTTCGTTCTTTTCTTGGTCATGCAGGATTCTATAGGCGATTCATCAAGGACTTCTCGAATATTTCTACCCCCCTATGTCGACTTTTGCATAAGGAAGTGCCATTCAAGTTCGACGAGGAATGCGAGAAGGCCTTTAAACACCTCAAGGAGATGCTTACTTCGGCCCCCATAATTGTACCACCAAATTGGAGCCTTCCTTTTGAGCTAATGTGCAATGCATCCGATTATGCAATTGGAGCTGTTTTGGGTCAGAGAAAAGACAAGAGGCCTCACGTCATTTACTATGCTTCTAGGACCTTGAATGACGCCCAATTGAACTACTCCACTACAGAAAAAGAACTTATTGCTGTAGTTTTTGCTTTAGATAAATTTCGTTCATATTTAATTGGTACTAAAGTGATTGTTTACACTGATCATGCAGCATTGAAGTACTTGCTCACGAAAAATGAGGCCAAGCCAAGGCTTATTCGATAGATGCTGCTTCTTCAAGAGTTCGACATCTAAATTCGGGACAAGAAAGGAAGTGAAAACGTGGTGGCTGACCATCTAAGTCGTTTGGTGCACAATGAGGAGCAATTCCCCATCCCAGAAGCATTTCCAGACGAGCAATTGATGTACATAGAGGTAAGTGAGCCTTGATATGCTGATTTGGTCAATTTTTTTGTGTCTAAGCAAGTTCCAAGCACCCTAAACAAAAACCAACGTGAAAAATTGAAAAAGGATGCTAGGTTTTATGTTTGGGATGATCCATACTTGTGGAAGTATTGCCCCGATCAGATTATACGTAGGTGTGTGCATAATTCGGAGTTTAACTCAATTTTAAGTTTCTGTCACACTTATGCATGTGGGGGAAACTTTGGCACACAAAGCACAGCCCTTAAAGTGTTAGAATGTGGATCCTATTGGCCTACAATCTTTAAGGATGCAAGGACGTTTTGTGTTACTTGTGACCGTTGCCAAAGAATGAGCAATATAAGCCCAAAGGACCAAATGCCGCATGCCCCTATCTTTATTGTTGAAATTTTTGATGTTTGGGGTATTGATTTTATTTGTCCTTTTCCTTCATCGCATGGTTTTAATTATATTTTACTTGCGGTCGATTATGTCTCGAAATGGGTGGAAGCAAAAGCCACCCGCACTAATGATTCTAAAGTTGTTGCAGATTTTGTTAGAACTAACATATTTGCAAGGTTTGGCATGCCACGAGTACTTATCAGTGATGGAGGGTCCCATTTTTGCAATAGAACCATCGAGGGGCTGCTCAAAAATTACAATGTCACGCATAAGGTTTCAACGCCTTATCATCCTCAAACGAGTGGGCAAGCCGAGGTTTCAAATCGTGAAATCAAGCTGATTTTAGAGAAGACAGTTGGGCCAACGAGGAAGGATTGGAGCTTGCGCTTGAATGATGCACTATGGGCGTATCGTACGGCCTACAAAACACCCATTGGCATGTCCCCATTTCAGCTCATCTATGGGAAACCATGCCATCTTCCCGTTGAATTAGAGCACAAGGCACATTGGGCAATCAAGACCTTCAATATGGACATAGATGCCGTAGGAGTACATAGAAAACTCCAATTGAATGAGCTTAAAGAGATTAGGAATGAGGCTTACGCGAACGCTCGAATCTACAAAAAGAAGACGAAGGCCTTTCACAACAAGATGATTCGAAGCAAGACATTCTCCAGGGGGCAGAAAGTGTTACTTTATAATTCGCGCCTTAAATTGTTTCCAGGTAAGTTACGTTCTAGATGGAGTGGACATTTTGTTGTTACTAACGTTTTTCCTTATGGTGCAATTCACATCCAAAGTCTAAAGACCGGACAAGAATTCAAGGTGAACGGACATCGTTTGAAGCCATATTATGAGAATTTTGTGGAGCATAACGTGGAGGACATACCCCTCTATGTCGTGGGCTCCAATGAAGCTTAAAATGAAGGATTCGTCCAGTTGGAAGACGTTAAAGCAAGCGCTTCTTGGGAGGCAACCCATGCAAATAAAGAAGACCTAGGAACTCTCCGGCTCCACAACCAGATTTGCATTTCTAAACCCTACTCTTTATTGCTTTTACTTTGCCATATTTGTCATGTTTGTTAGTTGTGTTGTTTGCTTGCTTGTGTGTGAGTCTATGCTTGAAACATTGAGGACAATGTTTGGTTTAAGGGTGAGGGGGTAAACAAAGTGTTTTGTTGAAAATTCGTGGGATTTTGTCACCTATCACTTCTAAAGTTGTTTTTCACTGTTTTTGAGTGTTTTTAGGGTGTTTTGAAGTGTTTTTATGTGTCTTGAAAGAAAAATATGAAAATTTTGAAAAAAAAATCGAAATTTTTTTGAAAAATACCAAAAAGAGTCGTTTTTGTGTGTTTGTGTCTTAGGGTACCTTCCAACACAATGATGAGGATTTGGTTTTTAATTGCATGACTGTTAAAGAAAGTTACAAACATGGATGGAAGTTTCATATGCTCTTTGGTTTATGCTTGGTTATAGTTGACATTCATGAATTCACATGTAATCACAAAAAGAAAAAATCAGTTTTTGTAACATGCTTGAAGGAAGTAACTCAAACTAACGCTACAACCTTGAGAGACTTGAGCTTATACTTTGTTTGGATAGTTATTAATCTGTGCATTCTTGTTTTCTAAAGTCGTTGCATGATCTTATCATTCTTTGCTTGGTTGTTACTTAGAATGCGTTTCATCATATAGTTCCAAATACTATAACTCATGCCCGTTTCATTCAAAGCATAAAATTGATTAGCATAACATAACAAGATAAAGTTGTTTAGTTAAAACCAGAGCCAAAATGCCATACCCCTTTCTCATTTATTTTGTAGGTTTAACCCTTTTGAGCCTTGTTTAGCCTATGTTCGTTGTTAACCCACATGTTCCCTACCTAGCCTAGACTAGGATCATCCTTACCCTTGTTCTTAAGGCATAGTGAAGCATGACCTAGAGTGAATTCCCTTTGTTCGTTATTAGGCAGCAATCAAGTGTGGGGGAAGTTGTACATTTATGTGTGTGCCAAAGCAAACAAAGAGGCACGGGTGAGAAGAAAAAAAAACACGAAAAAAGAAGAAAATTCGTGAGAAAAAGAGAAGAAAAAGGAAAGTATGTGAAAAAGTGTGAAAAGTGTTCAAAATAAGTGAGATTAAGCTCACAAGTGTTGGTTGTTGAAGAAAGGGTCCAAAAAGTTGAACTCGGCCCTAAATATGTGTGATATTCCCTTTATGTATCAAAGTTTGTGGCTGAGTTTAAAAAGGGAGTTCTAAGTGTCATATTCATTACTTTGCTCGCTATTGCTTTAAGAACGTTTGTTTTCTTTACCTTTCTTTGTTAGCCAATACCCTTAGCCCTGTTACAACCCTTAAACTTCTATCTTGATTGTTATGTGTTTCAATATGTAGAGTTTGGGATTGGTTTGAGCATATGGTGTCCCTGGTTCTCGCGTCTAAGTAGTAGCATTCCATTCATGAGATCATATATATACATGCATTAATAATTCCAGAAAGTGCCTTCTTAGTTAAAACATATGTGAGTGTTTAGTTTTTCATGTTTACATCAATCTTCTCACATATACCTAGTGTAGGGAGTGTAGTCAGAAAATCTGAGTGAAAATTGAGTGCATCTCTAGTAAGGAATTGAGGGATTCTCTAAGGCATGTTACTACATTCAAAAAGTTATTTTAATTGATTAGATGCTAACTAGTGAGTGGTAACTATGATTAAGTATGTGCTTGAGAGTATGGATAACTAAAATCTATGTGAGTAATGATTTTTAACGTGTTATGTACCATTGGAAATCCTTGAGGCAAACGTTGGAAGGTTTAGGTTTTGTTTTGTTTGTTTGTTTTGCTCGAGGACTACCAAAATCTAAGTGTGGGGGAATTTGATAGGAGCATATTTATGCGACTTAGTTAGTGTGTGTTCTTGCATTTATTTAGTTATTTGTTGCTTATTATAGTGTCTTAAGTCATTTTCGTGTGTTTGTAGGTCCAAGAAGCAAAGTTGGCAAAAAGATGCAATTTGGAGCATTTTAGAGCAGTTTTGGGCTTGCAAGATATCACAAGTATGGAGCAAGGTGGATGGACGAAATTGAAGTTCAAGAGAGGCTAGGAATGTGCAAAAGAGTTGGAGAAATAAATTCAAGTCAAAGAAGATAAGGAATCAGCTACAAAGAAGGAGAATTATCCAAAACATTATCCAAACTACCTTATCTTATCCTATCCTAATCCTTTCCTAACTTAATTCCTGCTGCAAAAGGGATTTAATTTCAGTTTAGGAGACATGAAAACCTGATTTCTAGGAACCTTATCCTCTCCTACAAAGGTGCCGCACCTATCCCTTCTAGAAGTGCCAAAATCAGCCAAATAACACCCTTTCTAGAAATCCCTAAAAAAGTGGCGCCCCAAACCTGATGCGATGTAAAACAGCACACAAATTAAACCCTCTTGTTGACAATTGTAGTATAGATGCAAGTAGGGATCGTTCTGGACCGGGGATTAGGAGGGCTTGCTAAAACCTCTAAACTGACTCAAAAACATAAAAACAAAGTTAAAAACACTTAACACGACTCAAAGAATGCAAAACTAAACTCTAGGACACTAAAATAACTTTAAAACACTCAAAACTGCCTAAAAACACAAACTGGGCAGTTTTTAACTCTAAACACAATTTTGGACGAAAATAAGTTTGAACTTGACTCAAAACACTCAAAAACACAAACTAAAACAGTTTCTAACTAATATGACTCAACAAGTAAAGGGGGGATTGGGTTTTGACGAATTTGAAAACAAAACAAGAAACTTAAAGTACTAATGAAATCTGCAAAAAATAGGGTGAAAACTATGGATGATGGGATAGCTAGGAGGTTCTTCTCCACACATGACACACTTGCATACAAAACGATTTCCAGTTGCTTTCCATAAACCACAAATCCTCAACGCCCCAGATTAACCGTGAATTGCACTAATTAACCCTCAGATTTTCCTGATTTTATTGAATTGGATGATTGCATACGACAACCCAAAGCATTCCCCACAAGTTCCCTACATGAATTGCATAATAGAGATACAAGCAAGAATCATTAAGTTCAATGAAAATCATAAGCATTGACGAGGCACTTGTAACTATGAATTGCATGATACTTATGCCAAGAATTTACTTAACGTGATCGTGACTAGCAACCTTCACTACTTGTGAATATAAGTTCATAACGATTAGGTGAAACTCCCTTATATTCTAGCATCAAATTCATGCATGCAAATTAAGTTGGCCACCTCAATCAACACACACAAATCAGTTATAATATGAACAGATAAGTAAATTGAATTCACAACTTATGAATCACAACTGGATGTAATCAAATCATATTGCAAGTATAATCATGGTTTCGAATCCCCCCTAGCTAAGAGGGGTTTAGTTCCTCATACTCACAGAACAAAGATTATTGAATTGAAACATTGAAAACAAAAGAAAGATTACACCTAAAACGTTCCAGCAATCCTAACTCGAATGGCAAGCACGTCCAAGGGCTCTCCTCCTTCCTCTTTGCTGCGGCACAAGGGTTGGTGGTGAGTTTTGGGGGTTATGAATGGTGTTGGGTGGTAGAGGATGGATAGGTAGATAGGTGGATGGAAGGTGGATTTTCGTCAGAAAGTGTGTAGAGAATCTGTTCAGAGAGAGAGAGAGACTAAATGGTGGGGATGGCTTTATTTATAGGGCTAGGGTTGAAAGGCAATCAGAAAATAATAGGAAAGGTTCATAACTTAGCTAATTTGTCTCACAATTTAATAGGTAAGAAAGAATCAGAAAATCAAAGAGAAATAGGAATGTGAACTTCGGCAGAATTGTATAGGAGAAAAAAGGAATGTGTTTAAAGGTCAGAAAATAGGAAAGAGAGGCCTCCCCTTGTGCAGCAAGGCTAGGTACTAAAGGGGAAGGTGTTTTATGACAGAAAATAGGCAAGTAAGGTGCAGGAATTAAAGAGAATAGGAAAGGAAATTCGGCAGAATTGTGTAGGACAGATTCAGGAATGTGTTTTGAGGCACAAAATAGGTAAGAATCCTTTCCCCTTGTGTGGCAAGAATTGAAACAAAAGGAAATGTAATTTTGGGTCAGAAAATAGGTAAGAAGAGGATCCCTTGTGCGGCAAGGTTGTGGAAAGAAAGGGAAAGGCAATTATGTGGCAGATTTTGGAAGAAAAGGAAAGGAGATATGCGGCAAGGTTAGGGAAAAGTTCTAGCACTTCTAGAAACATGTAATGAGGCAACCTAACATGTTTTGAAACCCTTTTATGGCTGGAACATAGGTGAGGAAGGATTAGGAAACTCTAAGCCAAGAATAGAAACTTTCAAGAATGGAAACCTCCAAGAATAAAAACTTCCAACTTTAGAAACTTTGGCTTCCAATTTTGAACTCTTCATTCTTCATTCAATCCTAAGCTCATTTGATCTTCAATTTCGTCCATTCACTTAGCTCCAAGCATGTGCAATCCATTCCAAGCCCAAAACTGCTCCAAAAGGCACCAAAATGCACCTTCTTGCTCCTTTAGCCCTTAGAACCTGAAAACACACGAAAATGGCTTAAAAGACTAAAATAACTAAGAACTAACAACCTAAATGCAAGGAAACAAGCTAACTAAGTGATGTAAATATGCTCCTATCAAATACCCCCACACTTAGCTTTTGCTAGTCCTCGAGCAAAACAAAAGAAACAAAACTCAATCTAAACCTTCCAACATTTGCCTTAGGGATTCCCAATGCACATGACATATTAAAAATCATCACTTACACAGATTTTAGTCATCCTTACCCTTGAATTCATACTTAATCACAGTCACCACTTACTAGTTCACATTTAACCAATTAAAACGATGTTTTGAATGTAGTAACATGCCTTAGAGAATTCACTCAATTCCTTACAAGTTATGCACTCAATTTTCACTCAAATTTTCTGACTACACACCCTACACTAGGTATATGTGAGAAGATTGATGTAAACATGAAAACTAATACTCACATATGTTGCAACAAAGAAAGCACTTTCTGGAGTTAATAAGCATATTTAGATATGATCTCATGAATGGAATGCTACTACTTAGATGCGAGAACCAGTGACACCATATGCTCATACCAATTCCAATCTCCACATATTGAAACACACAACACCCAAGATTGAAGTTAAAGGGTTGTGACGGGGCTAAAGGTGTTGGGTAAGAAAGAAAGGATATGGAAAACAAGGGTTCTTAAAGAATAGCAAGCAAAGCAATGAAATCAACACTTAGAATTCACTTTTGAATGCAGAAATCACTTTAAACACAAAAAGGGAAGATTTACACATTCTTAGGGCCAGATTTGATGTTTTGGACCTTTCCTTCAACAAGCAACACTTTAGAACTTTTTTCTCATAAATTTCAACTCTTTTTCACTCTTTTCACAACTTTTTCTTTTTCTTTTTTTTTTTTTTTTTTCAAACCCGTGCCTTATTAAAGACTTTGGCACACACACACAAAATCTCTTCCCCCACACTTGTTTTCTGCAAAAGGATAATCAAAAGGAATTCATTCTAATTCATGCTTCAGTATCCTTTAAGAACAAGGGTATGAATGGTCCTAAACTAGCTTGGTAAGGAGAATGTGGGTTAACAAAGAACATAGGCTAAACAAGGCTCAAACGGGTTTAAACCTACAAAACATATAACACAGGGGGTTCGGCTATTTGGCTGTGGTGGTTCACTAATTAACTTCATCTTGATCGTGTGTTATGCAAATCAATGTCATGTTTTGAATGGAATGGGCATGAGTTCTAGTGTTTGGAACTAAATGATGAAATGCCTTCTAAGTAGCAACCAAGCAATGAATAATGAGATCATGCAACGATTTTAGAAAACAAGAATGCACAGAATATTAACTCTCCAAAAGAACGTTTTAGGCTCAAGTCTCACAAGGTTGTAGCATTAATTTGAGTTCTTTCCTTCAAGCATGTTACAAAAACTGATTTTTCCTTTATGATTGCGTGTGAATTCATAAATTATAACCATAACCAAGCATAAACCAAAGACATATCAAACTTTCATCCATGTTTATAACTCTCTTTAACAGTCATGTAAAACCAAATCCTCATCATTGTGTTGGAAGGTACCTAAGACACAAACACACCAAAACAACACAAAAAACAACTCTTTTTGGGTTTTTCAAAACAATTTTTCAAATTTTTATGAGATTTTCGGATTTTTATGTCAAGACATACTAAAACACTCCAAAACAGCTTAAAAACACTTAAAAACAGCAAGGAACAACTTTTGAAGTAATGGGTGATAAAATCCCATGAATTTGCATCAAAAACATTTTGTTACCCCCCCACACTTAAATCAAACATTGTCCTCAATGTTTCAAGCATAAACTCACACAAAAACAAGCAAACTAACAGCAACTAAACAAACTAAACATAGCAGAATAGAAACAACAACAAAGAGAAGGGTTTAGGAACGCAAATCTGGAATTGGAGTGATTCCTAGGTCCTCCTTTGTTGAATGCATGGGTTGCCTCCCAAGAAGCGCTTGCTTTTACGTCTTGCAGCCAGACGATACCTCCAATTAAGCTTCATTGGAGGCCACGACATGTAGGTGATCCTTGAATGGGAGGTGATACTTGAAGTGATCCGGCAATGGTTTAAATTCTAGTGTGGGTGCCTGAATCATCAAAATCAGCCAGTTAGTAGAAAACAAAATTGAAATTGAAATAGATGGCTTACTGGCTTGCTTCGACACAAACTCAATTACAAACACCACATCTTGGAATGTTTCAGGAACTTTGCACTTGGCCAGGTTGAATGTGATGGTTGTGACTTCTTTGGGCTTTGTTGTTTCATGAACATCCTCTGTGATGCATTCTTCATATGCTCCAGCCGCTTCTTGCTCTTGAATCATTCTTCGTGATGTACAAGGTTCTTTGAACACTTCAACACAATCTGGAACTTGATTTGTTGCACCAAGAATTGGAATATCACTTTGCACCTTTGGAATGGCTTCCACAATGTCTTTTTCACTCTCATCTTTCTTGGGAATTAAAAACCTGCGAAGAAAAGGTGCATTCGGTGGAATAATGTTAGAATGAATTGAGTTTGGAACAATATTACCAGAGTTGGACGGCCTAAGGACTCTAGGAGGCTGCGGCAAGGGTTGTTCTTCCCTTGCCGTGGGTGTGGCCTCCTCCTCTTCTTCTAGCAGCAGCAATTCATCCACGTTCAGGCTGTGTTTGGACGGTTCTGGGTCAGCTTCAACCTCTATAGCACTTCCCAAAGTGATAGCCTCGGTGATTTCAAAATCTTCCATTGAATTTACAATAGTTGAGTTGGAGAGTTCACTTTGCTCTTGAATCTGCACCATGAACTCCATAATCTCTCCCATTTGATTCTTCAATTCGCTCATCCTTTGGTCTTGATTCTGCTGCCCCTGTGCCAAAGTGGTTAGTAATTGAATAATTTGATCATTATCCATGGACGAACCTGAATGTGGTTGGGACGATTGTGGTGAAGGCTGTGGTGGTGCGTATGGCCATTGATAGAACTCCTCACATGGCTGCGAATATTCTTCTTGATGTGAGCCCTGCGTCAAAGAAATTAATTCATCAAGAATTTCGTTATAATTCATAGACATACTTGAATTCGATTGGAATTGTTGTGGGGGAGGCTGTGGTGGCTGCATAGGTCTTGAATAGAACTCCTCATCTTGCTGCCAATATCCACCTTGTTGAAATTGTTGAGGTTCCCCCCTCCTATAATCTGAATAATCTCTCCAATCGGAATTGTAAGCATTGGAAAACAGGTTGTCCCTTGATTGGTTATGGCCTTGATAACCCCAAGCACCTCCATTTGCAGTGAATTGAGGACGTTGATGAGTTGGAGCAGTGTGCAATGTGGTTGTTTCGGCAATCTGGGACAATTGAGAAGTAAGATTTGCCAATTGAGCTTGAATGTTTGCAAAATCCATGCCTTACTCCTCAAGTACCTGAAATCAAAGAAAGAAAACTAAATCAAATATCAAAAGTAAAAGACACAAACAGAAACACAAACAGAAACAAAGTCAGCAACTAAAACAAAAGACACGAAAAAGAAAACAAAGGAAACAATGGGGGATTAGCAAAGTTGCTAATCCCCGGCAACGGCGCCAAAAATTTGATGCGATGTAAAACAGCACACAAATTAAACCCTCTTGTTGACAATTGTAGTATAGATGCAAGTAGGGATCGTTCTGGACCGGGGATTAGGAGGGCTTGCTAAAACCTCTAAACTGACTCAAAAACATAAAAACAAAGTTAAAAACACTTAACACGACTCAAAGAATGCAAAACTAAACTCTAGGACACTAAAACAACTTTAAAACACTCAAAACTGCCTAAAAACACAAACTGGGCAGTTTTGAACTCTAAACACAATTTTGGACGAAAATAAGTTTGAACTTGACTCAAAACACTCAAAAACACAAACTAAAACAGTTTCTAACTAATATGACTCAACAAGTAAAGGGAGGATTGGGTTTTGACGAATTTGAAAACAAAACAAGAAACTTAAAGTACTAATGAAATCTGCACGAAATTGGGTGAAAACTATGGATGATGGGATAGCTAGGAGGTTCTTCTCCACACATGACACACTTGCATACAAAACGATTTCCAGTTGCTTTCCATAAACCACAAATCCTCAACGCCCCAGATTAACCGTGAATTGCACTAATTAACCCTCAGATTTTCCTGATTTTATTGAATTGGATGATTGCATACGACAACCCAAAGCATTCCCCACAAGTTCCCTACATGAATTGCATAATAGAGATACAAGCAAGAATCATTAAGTTCTATGAAAATCATAAGCATTGACGAGGCACTTGTAACTATGAATTGCATGATACTTATGCCAAGAATTTACTTAACGTGATCGTGACTAGCAACCTTCACTACTTGTGAATATAAGTTCATAACGATTAGGTGAAACTCCCTTATATTCTAGCATCAAATTCATGCATGCAAATTAAGTTGGCCACCTCAATCAACACACACAAATCAGTTATAATATGAACAGATAAGTAAATTGAATTCACAACTTATGAATCACAACTGGATGTAATCAAATCATATTGCAAGTATAATCATGGTTTCGAATCCCCCCCTAGCTAAGAGGGGTTTAGTTCCTCATACTCACAGAACAAAGATTATTGAATTGAAACATTGAAAACAAAAGAAAGATTACACCTAAAACGTTCCAGCAATCCTAACTCGAATGGCAAGCACGTCCAAGGGCTCTCCTCCTTCCTCTTTGCTGCGGCACAAGGGTTGGTGGTGAGTTTTGGGGGTTATGAATGGTGTTGGGTGGTAGAGGATGGATAGGTAGATAGGTGGATGGAAGGTGGATTTTCGTCAGAAAGTGTGTAGAGAATCTGTTCAGAGAGAGAGAGAGACTAAATGGTGGGGATGGCTTTATTTATAGGGCTAGGGTTGAAAGGCAATCAGAAAATAATAGGAAAGGTTCATAACTTAGCTAATTTGTCTCACAATTTAATAGGTAAGAAAGAATCAGAAAATCAAAGAGAAATAGGAATGTGAAATTCGGCAGAATTGTATAGGAGAAAAAAGGAATGTGTTTAAAGGTCAGAAAATAGGAAAGAGAGGCCTCCCCTTGTGCAGCAAGGCTAGGTACTAAAGGGGAAGGTGTTTTATGACAGAAAATAGGCAAGTAAGGTGCAGGAATTAAAGAGAATAGGAAAGGAAATTCGGCAGAATTGTGTAGGACAGATTCAGGAATGTGTTTTGAGGCACAAAATAGGTAAGAATCCTTTCCCCTTGTGTGGCAAGAATTGAAACAAAAGGGAATGTAATTTTGGGTCAGAAAATAGGTAAGAAGAGGATCCCTTGTGCGGCAAGGTTGTGGAAAGAAAGGGAAAGGCAATTATGTGGCAGATTTTGGAAGAAAAGGAAAGGAGATATGCGGCAAGGTTAGGGAAAAGTTCTAGCACTTCTAGAAACATGTAATGAGGCAACCTAACATGTTTTGAAACCCTTTTATGGCTGGAACATAGGTGAGGAAGGATTAGGAAACTCTAAGCCAAGAATAGAAACTTTCAAGAATGGAAACCTCCAAGAATAGAAACTTCCAACTTTAGAAACTTTGGCTTCCAATTTTGAACTCTTCATTCTTCATTCAATCCTAAGCTCATTTGATCTTCAATTTCGTCCATTCACTTAGCTCCAAGCATGTGCAATCCATTCCAAGCCCAAAACTGCTCCAAAAGGCACCAAAATGCACCTTCTTGCTCCTTTAGCCCTTAGAACCTGAAAACACACGAAAATGGCTTAAAAGACTAAAATAACTAAGAACTAACAACCTAAATGCAAGGAAACAAGCTAACTAAGTGATGTAAATATGCTCCTATCAAAACCTTCTAGATCCCTTTGGTTTTTGACCTTCTAGATGTCCTATTTCCTGCTAGGATTACATAACCTTTTCCCCTTAGGATTGTGTTATTACTTTCCTATACAAACTATATTTTGCAATCCTTTTCCTACACCAAATGTTTGTGCCGCACCTCCCCCTATAAATATACCCTTTTGCTGCACCATTCAAGGACCACCTTCTACCATTCACCTCTCTCTATAAATCATACACACCATTCATACACATCCCTGATGTGATAAAAGTTAAGCACTCAAATTAAACCCTCTTGTTGTCAAATCGTAGTATAAATGCAAGTAGGGATCGTTCTAAACCGGGGATTGGGAGGGCTTGCTGAAACCCCTAAACTGACTCAAAACACAAAAACAAAGTTAAAAACGTTTGGAAAGACTCAAGGGACTCAAAAGAGGTTCAAAAGACTTAAAACAACTCAAAACACTCAAAACAGCCTAAAAACACAAACTGAGCAGTTCTGGACTCTTAACACAACTTTGGACGAATTTAGGGTTTTGACTTGACTCAAAACACTCTAAAACACAAACAAAACAGATTTTAAACACTTTGAAACAAGAAAGTAAAAGGGGGTTTTGGTTTTGACGAAATTGAAACAAACAAACAAATTGTAAAACTAAACAGATTGTAAAACGAATTTAGGAAATAAGATGATGGATGGATTAGTTAGAGGTCCGTTTTCCACACATGACACACTTGTACATGAATCGATTTCCAATTGCGTTTCAATAAACTCTGATGCTCAACACCCCAGATTAACCGTGATGCACAAATTAACCCTCAGATTTTCCTTTACTCATTGAATTGGATGAATGCGTGGGACAACCCAAATCATTCTCCAAAAGTCCTCTACATGAATGCATAATAGAGATACAATCAGAGATCATTACGTTTCATGAAAATCATTAGTGTTGATGAGGCAATTGTAACTATGAATGCATGATACGTTTGCCAAGAATTCAATTAACATGATTGTGGCAATCGACCTTCACTACTCAGGAATATAAACTTGCAACGATTAGGTGAAACTCATTTATATTCTAGCATCTGATTCATGCATGAAAACTAAGTATGCATCCTTAATAAACATACACAAATCAATTATGAATAAAACAGATAATTGAATTGCAATCACAACTTAATAAATCACAATTGGCAGAAATCAATTCATATCTCAAACATGTTCATGGCTTAAAACTTCCCCCTAACTAAATAGGGATTTAGCCACTCATGATTACAGCAAAATCAGAGAGTAATGACAAAATAAACATTGAAAACAAGAAAGAAGTACACCTAAAACGCTCCAATCTGCAAGCATGAAACGCCCAGGTTCTTCTTCTTCCCCACCTTGATGCGGCACCAGAGACTATAGATGTGTTTGGATGAAGGGATGGAAGTTTAGGGGGTGAATGGTCTGCGGCAAGGGTAGGAGGATGGCTGGAAATGTGTTTGGATGTGTAGAATGGTGGATTAGAGTGCGGCAAAGGAATTTCTGTGATGAATGGGTGGTCTCTGCGGCAATCCCCAGAATATCTATATATACGCATCTCAAAACCCTAGAGAAATCAGATTTGTACTTGGGCTTAACAAAAATTAAGGAATAAAGGCCTAGGGTGCGGCATTTAATTTAGAAAAGGAAATGTGGTCCAATTAATTTCTGAAAAGGATTTGTAGAACCCAAATCCACAAGGAAAAGGGCCTAACAAATCAGAATCCAAGAGGGAAGGGCTTAAGAGGTGCGGCACAATAGGACAAGTGCAAGGGAATGCCTTGCAAGGCAAGGAAAAATGATTCTAGAAGGGAAGAGGGCGCCAGATTTTTAGGATTCTAGAAGGAATGTGTTTTATGACAGATTTTGGGACTTCTAGAAGGGTTTGGGGCGCCACTTTTGTAGGACAAGGGATAGAACTTCTAGAAAGAGTGTTTTATGGCTGATTTCAAGCCCTTTTGTCTTCAAATTCGTCCATCAACTTGCCTCCATGCTTGCACTACCCAATCTTGGCCCAAAAATGCTCCAAAATGCTCCAAATCACTTCTTCTTGCCATTTTGACACTTAAAACCTACAAACACACGAAAATAGCTCAAAATACAAAATTAACTAAGAACTAAGGACGTTAATGCATGAAAACAAGCAAACGAAGTCGCATAAATATGCTCCTATCAATCCCTCATTGTGCCACAAGTTTTGCAAGGAAGGTGAAGGAAGGAGCCACCTGGAGCCGTGCTTGCCATTTAAAGCCATGGACTGTTGGAGCGTTTCTAGGTGTATTCTATCTTTACTTTTGATGTTTAAATTTAATTATCTTTGTTTATTTGCGATCATGAGGAACTAAACCCCTTCTTAGCTAGGGGGGAATTCGAAACTACGAGCATATATGTGGTATGAATTGATTTCATCCAGTTGTGATTGATAGGAGCATATTTATGCGACTTGGTTAACTTGTTTCCTTGCATTTATGTTGTTAGTTGTTAGTTATTTTAGTATTTTAAGCTATTTTCGTGTGTTTGTAGGTCTAAAATGCAAAGTGTCCAAGAAAGTGCATTTTGGTGCATTTTGGAGCAGTTTTGGGCACTAAATGGATTGCACATGCTTGGAGCTAAGTGGATGGACAAAATTGAAGATCAAATGAGCTTAGGATCAAATGAAGAATGAAGAGTTCAAAATTGGAAGCCAAGGTTTCCAAAGTTGGAAGTTTCTATTTGTGAAGGTTTCCAATTGTGCAAGTTTCCATTTTTGGGGTTTCCAAAACATGTGGGTTGCCTAATTACTCATTCTAGAAGCCTAAAACTGTGCCTAACACATTCCCCTTTTTCAATCATTGCTGCACAAGGGAGAGGTTTTCTTGCCTATTTTCTGTCATAAAACACATTCCTCTTTTGTTTCAATCCTTGCTGCACAAGGGAGAGGTTTTCTTGCCTATTTTCTGCCCAAAAATACTTCCCCTTTCTCTTACAAATCAATGCCACACCTTCTTTCCCTTTCTCTCTTAATTTCTGACCTTTAAAACACATTCCTTTTCTATTTTGCCGAATTTCACATTCTTATTCTCTTTGATTTTCTGATTCTTTCTTACCTATTAAATTGTGGAACCAAAATAGCTAAGTATTGAACCTTTCGTATTATTTTCTGAGTACCCTAGCCCTTTAAATAAAGCTTGTTGCACCATTTAAATCTCTCTACACAATTTTTGCCGAAAATTCACCATCCACCATTCACCATAACTCACCTATATCCATTCACCACCATAAACAACCCTTCAAACCATCTCCAACACCTTGTGCCGCAGCAAAGAGAAGAAGGAAGACCCTTGGAGTGCTTGCCATTCACGATTGGATTGCTGGAACATTCTTAGGTGTTTTCATTCTTTTGTTTTCAATGTCTAAGTTTATGTATCTTTGTTTTGCGATTATGAGGAACTAAAGTTCTTTTGCCTAGAGGAGAATTTCGAAACCATGATCATATTTGCATTATGAATTGATTACTTTCAGTTGTGATTTCATAAATTGTGAATTCAATTTGCTTAACTGTTTGATTCAAAACTTATTCTTGTATGTTGATTGAGGTGGCCAACTTTGTTTGCATGCATGAATTTGATGCTAGAATATAAGGGATTTTCACCTAATCGTTATGAACTTATATTCACAAGTAGTGAAGGTTGCTAGTCACAATCGTGTTAAGTAAATTCCTGGCATAAGTATCATGCAATTCATAGTTACGAGTGCCTTGTCAATGCTTATGATTTTCATAGAACTTAATGATCTTTGCTCGTATCTCTATTATGCAATTCATGTAGGGAACTTGTGGAGAATGCTTTGGGTTGTTGTATGCAATCATCCAATTCAATGAAATTAGGGAAATTTGAGGGTTAATTAGTGCAATTCACAGTTAATCTGGGGCGTTGAGAATTCATGGTTTATTGAAAAGCAATTGGAAATCGATTTGTATGCAAGTGTGTCATGTGTGGAGAAATACCCTCTAGCTAGTCCATCATCCATCCAAAACACCTAATTTCGTGCAAATCTGTCTAGTTCTAGTTTCTGTTTTGTTTTACTTTATTTTCGTCCAAAATCCAATCCTCCTTTACTTTGTTGTGTTAATTAGGTTAGAATCTGTCCAATTTGTGTTTTTAAGTGTTTTGATTCAAGTTCAAGTTAATTTTCGTTCAAATAACTCCCTAGAGTCAGTTTTGAGTCTATTTCATTGTTTTGCGCTGTTTTGAGTCTTTTAAGTTTGTTTTGAGTATTGTGAGTCTTGTTAAGTGTTTTTAAGTTTGTTTTTGTGTTTTTAAGTCAGTTTAGAGTAGATTAGCAATCCCTCCTAATCCCCAGTCCAGAACGATCCCTACTTGCATCTATACTACAATTGTCAACAAGAGGGTTTAATTTGTGTGCTTATTTATTTTGCATCAGTGATTTCATAAATCGTGAATGCAATTTGCTTAACTGTTTGATTAAAACTTATTCTTGTGTGTTGATTAAGGAGGCCTACTTTGTTTGCATGCTAGGATTTGATGCTAAAATATAAGGGAGTTTCACCTAATCGTTACAAACTTATATTTACAAGTAGTGGAGGTTGCTAGTCACGATCGCGTTAAGTAAATTCTTGGCAGGAGTGTCATGCAGTCATAGTCACAAATGTCATGTCAATGCTTATGATTTTCACAAAGCTTAATGATCTTTGATATGTATCTCTAGTATGCAGTCATATAGGGAACTTGATAAGAATAATTTGGTTTGCGGCGCTACGTCCAAATTCAATGAATGTACGAAAATCTGAAGGTTAATGCTTGCAGTCACGATTAATTTGGGGCATTGTCGTTCATGGTTTATAGAAAGAACAACTGGCAATCGATTTGTGTCGCATATATGTCATGTGTGGAGAAGGAACCTCTAGTTAGCCATTCACCCATCTAAATCACCAATTCCGTACAAAACTAAGTCAAGTTTACAATTCTGTTTTGCTTAAGTTTAAATCTGTTTTCAACCAATCCCTTGCTCTTAATTTGTGTTAAGATAGTCTAAATTCGTAAGAACTTGTGTTTTCTAGTCTTTTGAGTCAATTTGAGTCTTAAAATCGTTCAAATCAATCTTAGGTGTTAGTTTAGAGTCTAGATAACTTATTTTGTGTGTTTTAGGTCTATTTAGCTTGTTTTGAGTCTCTAGAGTCCAGAAACTGTTTAATTGAATTCTATTTGCTGTTTTAAGTTTGTTTTGAGTTATTTGAGTCAAGTTAGGTTGTTTAAGGTGTCTAGAGTTAAAATTCATCCAAATTGATACCTAGTACTTGTTTTCATTATTTAAAGTCCAGTTTATTGTTTTAGAGTCTAATTTGTGTAGATTAGCAATCCCTTTAATCCCCGGCTTAGAATGATCCCTACTTTCACATACTACATTGATAAGGGATTAAGTTTGTGTGCGATTTAATTTCACATCACTTGTCCTACAAAAGTGGCGCCCCAAACCCTTCTAGAAGTCCCAAATTCTGCCACAAAACACAATCTTTCTAAAACCCCTAAATCTGTGCCGCAACCTTATTCCCTGTTCTCTTTGGTTTTCTGATTTCTAGAAGCCCTTTTCCTTGTTGGATTGGAGTGTAAAGTCCTTTTCCTTGTCGGATTGGAGTCCAAATCCCTTTTCTACAAAGCCTTGCCGTGGGTCTACCCTATATATACTTAAATCATTATTTTATGGGGGGTTACACAATTTGGAGGGAGAGTTTAGAGTTTTAGAGAGATTTTCAGAGACTTGTGCATGCAAAGAAAGGAGGAGAAGAGGATTCTTGGTGCCGTGACATGCCATCCAAGGCCATTGGAGGGCTGGAGCATTTCTGGGTTCTTTCTATCCTTAGTTTTAGTTCAATGTTAAATTTAGATTGCTTTTCCAACTTTGTTAGACATGTGGAACTAATTTCTTTTTAGTTAGAGGCAAATTTGAAGCCATGAACATATGTTTTATATGAATTGATTTCCTCCAGTTATTGTTTCATGAATCGTGAAAGTGGTTTACTTATTTGTTTTATTGAGAACCTATTCTTGTGTGTTGATTAAGGATGCACACTTAGTTTGCATGCATGAATTGGATGCTAGCGTATAAGGGAATTTCACCTAATCTTTATGAACTTATATTCGTATGAACTTAGGAAAATCTGAGAATTAATTCGTGCAATACAATTAATTCGGGGCATTGTCATTCATGGTTGGTCGAAAGAATAACTGGAAATTGATTCGTATGCATAAGTTCATGTGTGGAGAAGGACTCTCTAACTAGCTTTTCACCCTTGAATTCACCTTAATTGTGTTTTAACTTACTTTGTTTGCTGAAATTTACTTAGTTTTGTCAAATTCGTCCAAAAACCCCCTTAGTTCTTATTGTGTTTTAGTTTTGTTAAATTCGTTCAAATCTGTCCCCATTTAGTATTTTGAGTCAAGTTAGTTTAGAATTCGTCCAAATCACTCTCTAGTACCTGTTTTGAATCTATTTAACTTAGTTTTGTTGTTTTGAGTCAATTTGGTAAGTTTTGAGTCATAAGAGTCTAGTTTAGTGTTTTAAAGTTTAAATTGAGTAGATTAGCATCCCTTCTAATCCCCGGCCTAAAACGATCCCTACTTACATATACTACAATTATAGGGTTTTAATTTGAGTGTCATATAATTTTCACATCACAGCACCCTAAAGGAATGAGTTTAAAACTTCTAAAATCAGGTAATTAAATGTCCTACAATATTTAGGGATCCTCCTTGCAGCTGGAACTTAGGTGGATTAGGTTTAGGAAAGTTTTAAGACCAAATAAGGAAACTTGGTCAACATTCCTTCTTTCTTGCTGACTTTCCTTAACTTCCTTGTATTGAATTTATTTCCTTCATCTCTTCAGCACATTCCTAGCCTGATGCGAAATATATAAGCACACAAATTAAACCCTCTTGTTGACAATTGTAATATAGATGCAAGTAGGGATCGTTCTAGACCGGGGATTAGGAGGGCTTGCTAAACACTTGAAACTGACTCAAAAACGTAAAACTAAGTTTAAAACACTAAACTAGACTCAAAGAATGCAAAACTAAACTCTAAAACACTAAAACAACTCAAAAGACTCAAAACAGTACAAAACAAGCTAAAAGACTCAAATCTGCCACTAAGAGTAAATTTGGACGAAAATAGGTTTTGACTTGACTCAAAACACTTAAAAACACAAACTAAATCAGTTTTAACTAATATGACTCAATAAAGTAAATGGGGATTGGGTTTTGACGAATTTGAAAACAAAACAAGTAAAGTAAAGAACTAATGAAATCTGCACGAATTTGGGAAAAACTATGAATGATGGGCTAACTAGGAGGTCCTTCTCCACACATGACACACTTGCAAACAAAACGATTTCCAGTTGCCTTTCAATAAACCATGAATTCTCAACGCCCCAAATTAACCGTGAATTGCACTAATTAACCCTCAGATTTTCCTAATTTTATTGAATTGGATGATTGCATACAACAACTCAAAGCATTCTCCACAAGTTCCCTACATGAATTGCATAATAGAGATACAAGCAAAGATCATTAAGTTCTCTGAAAATCATAAGCATTGACAAGGCACTCGTAACTATGAATTGCATGATACTTATGCCAGGAATTTACTTAACACGATTGTGACTAGCAACCTTCACTACTTATGAATATAAGTTCATAACGATTAGGTGAAACTCCCTTATATCCTAGCATCATATTTATGCATGAAAATTAAGCGTGCACTCTTAACCAACACACACAAATCAGTTTTAATTCAACAGATAAGTAAATTGAATTCACAACTTATGAATCACAACTGGATGTAATCAAATCATATTGCAAGTATAACCATGGTTTCGAATTCCCCCCTAGCTAAGAGGGGTTTAGTTCCTCATACTCACAAAACAAAGATTATTGAATTGAAACATTGAAAACAAAAGAAAGATTACACCTAAAACGTTCCAGCAATCCTAACTTGAATGCAGGCACGTCCAAGGGCTCTCCTCCTTCCTCTTTACTGTGGCACAAAGGTGGGTGAAGTCTATGGGATGTGTTTTGGAGTCAGGAATGTGTTTAGGGTGAATGGAGATTGCGGCAAAGGTGTAGGGATGATTTCTTGCATGAATGGCTGAATGAATGAGTGAATGCCCTCTTTTATTTAGCCAAGGAAGTTTTATTTAAAGACTTTAGGATACAGAAATTAAACCAAAACTTTAAGGGAAAATAGGAATTAAAGTCAGAATCCTAAGGGAATTGGGCAAGTAGGTGCGGCAAGGATGAAATAGGTAAGAGAATGCCTTGCAAGGCAAGGAAAAAGGATTTCCTTGCTGATTTAGGTCCAGAAATTAGGCAAGTGAGAGATCCCTTGCATGGCAAGGATGGGAAATAAATGGATGGTGCGGCAAAGGTTGATTTGGTGCAAGGAAGGT
Source organism: Heteromeles arbutifolia (assembly GCA_024362995.1). Lineage (NCBI taxonomy): Eukaryota > Viridiplantae > Streptophyta > Magnoliopsida > Rosales > Rosaceae > Heteromeles > Heteromeles arbutifolia. The sequence goes on along the minus strand of JANCRC010000011.1, from coordinate 23,457,396 downwards.
TCAATTTGTGTCCTAAAATGCATAGGAGGCCTTCAATGTTGCTGGAACTTAGGGACAATTAGGATTAGGAAAGGTCAAACCAAAATAGGAAACCTTGGCTTAACTTTCCTACTTCAAGTAGGAATCCTTCCTCAATTAGGAATCCTTCTTCAATTAGGAATCCTAACATCTTCAAGTCTTCAATTTCGTCCATTCCTTTTGCTGCAAGGATGTGAAATCCATTCCAAGCCCAATTTTGCTCCAAAAGGCTCCAAATGCACCTTCTTGCATACTTTGCCCTTAGAACCTGAAAACACACGAAAATGGCTTAAAAGACTAGAATAACTAAGAAATAACAACGTAAATGCACAAGAACAAGCCAACTAAGTCGCCTAAATATGCTCCTATCATAGCCTATTTTGACTTCAAATTCTTCCATCCACCTTGCTTCATTCATAAGCTATCCATTCCAAGCCCAAAACGGCTCCAAAATGCTCTAAAATGCACTTTCTTGCCACTTTAGCCATTTAAACCTACAAACACACGAAAATAGCTTAAAATACTAAAATAACTAAGAACTAACAACCTAAATGTAAGGAAACAAGTTAACTAAGTCACATAAATATGCCCCTATCAAATATCCCCACACTTAGCTTTCACTAGTCCTCGAGCAAAACAAAAGAAACAAAACACAATCTAAACCTTCCAACATTTGCCTTAGGGATTTCCAATGCACATGACATATTAAAAATCATTACTTACACAGATTTTGGTCATCCTTACCCTTAAGCACATACTTAATCACAGTCACCATTCAGTAGCTCACAATTAATCAATTAAAACAACATTTTGAATGTAGTAACATGCCTTAGAGAATTCTCTCAATTCCTTACTAGATACACACTCAATTTTCACTCAGATTTACTGACTACACTCCCTACACTAGGTATATGTGAGAAGATTGATGTAAACATGAAAACTAGTACTCAGACTTTCTGCTTGACTGCACGTAGACCATTTATGCTCTGGTTGTGTAAACCATCTTAATTCTCGCACTGTGCACATGGCTACGTCACTCTCACGTGGTGGCCAACACGCCCCACTTTCGGGTCGGAGTTTGAATTGAACTCTAATAACTTAAGATAAGGAATCAGCTCAAAAGTTGGGAAGAATTTCTCTAAAAACGCTCCTTTCATGCTTTCCCAAGATGTGACAGTTCCGGGTGCCAATTCGAATAACCAATCCTTAGCCTTGTCCATAAGAGAGAATGGAAGGCTTTCATCTTCATAATGTTCCCATCTACGTTAATTGGAGTCATGCTTGAACAAACCAGTTCAAATTCCTTCAAGTGCTTGTTTGGATCTTCCATGGACAGCCCATGGTACTTAGGAACATGATGTAGCAAGCTAGACTTCAATTCAAACTCATCGGTCTTGCCTGGACTTGCCGCAGGGTATTGAATACGTAAGGGTACGGCATTGTCCAACCCCGAGGCTGAAAGTTCTTTGATTGTACGATTATCCACAGCCATGGCTTGTTCTTCCTCTTCCTCTTCTTCAAACTCAGATTCTGAGCTAGATCTAGGTGGATGAGATGGTGGCTGCTTCCTTTTGTTCTTTCTCAACGTTCGTTCAAAATCGTCGTCAAACTCCAAGATATGCTCACGAACTGGTTGAGAACTACGAGTCATAAACTAGTACCCAAAACAAAATAGAAATCACAAACCGAATTAAAAGACACAAAACAAAAACATTGCTAATCCCCAGCAACGGCGCCAAAAATTTGATGTGAAATTAAATTGCACTCAAACTTAAACCCTATTGATATAGTATATGAAAGTAGGGATCATACTAGGTCGGGGATTAAAAGGGATGCTAATCTACCCAAATTAGACTCTAAAACACTAACTAGACTCAAGAACAGAAAAACTAGATTCTAGACAACTCAAAACAAGCTAAATTGATTTAAAACACACAACCTAAGTTACTATGACTCTAACCTAGACCTAACAAGTGATTTGGACGAAAATTAAACTTAAAAGACTCAATGACTTAAGGGAAACAGGTTTTGACGAATTTAAACTAAATTAACACAATTAAATGACCACGGGGTTGGTTTTGACGAAATTAAGACTTAACAAACAAAATTGTAAAGTAAACTTAAGTATGCACGAAATTGAGTGATTTGAATGGGTGAATGGCTAGCTAAAGGGTCCTTCTCCACACATGACACATATGAAACACAAGTCAATTTCCAGTTATTATTTCAATAAAACATGAACCTCAATGCCCCAAGTTAACCGTGACAACACTTTTTTAACTCTCGGATTTTCCTAAATTCATTGAATTGGATGGAATACGCATCGGCAACCAAATTATTCTTTACTAGTTCTCTACATGAAAAAGCATAATAGAAATACAATCAAAGATCATTAAGCTCTATGAAAATCATAAGCATTGACAAAGCATTCGTGACTATGAAAAGCATGGCACTCATGCCAGGAATTTACTTAACACGATCATGACTAGCAACCTCCACTACTTGTAAATATAAGTTTGTAACTATTAGGTGAAACTCCTTTATATTTTAGCATCAAATTCATGCATGCAAACTAGGTATGTGATGTGAAATTAAATTGCACTCAAACTTAAACCCTATCAATGTAGTATGTGTAAGTAGGGATCGTTCCAGCCGGGGATTAGAAGGGATGCCAATCTACACTAATTAAACTTTAAAACACTAAACTAGACTCAATTAACTCAAAACAGCAAATAGAACTCAAACTAGACAGTTTCTGGACTCTAGACACTCAAAACAAGCTAAATTAGACTTAAAACACACAAAACAGATTCTTTAGACTCAAAACTAACACCTAAGATTGATTTGAACGAAATTAAGACTCTAATTGACTCAAAAGACTAAAAGACTCAAGATTTGACGAATTTAGACTCTACTAACACAAACTAAAAGCAGGGGATTGGTTTTGAACGACTTTAAACTTAAACAAACAAAATTGTAAAGACAACTTAAAAAGACACGAAATTGGTGATTTAAATGGGTGAATGGCTAGTTAAAGGGTCCTTCTCCACACATGATATATGCATATGAACCAATTTCTAGTTATTATTCCTTTAGACATGAATGACAACACCCCAAGTTAACCGTGATTGCACAAATTAACCGTCAGATTTTCCTTAGTTCATTGAATTGAATGAAAGACGCATTACAACCCAATTATCCTTATCAAGTCTCCTAACTATGTCAGCATGATAGAAAACATATCAAAGGTCATTAAGTTCTTTGAAAATCATAAGTGTTGACGAGGCATTCGTAACTATGATAGCATGATACTCTTGCCTAGGACTTACTTAACATGATTATGACTAGCAACCTTTACTACTTGTGAATATAAGTTCATAACGATTAAGTGAAACTCCCTATATTCTAGCATCAAATTCATGCATGCAAATTGAGTGTCGACCCCCAATTAACACACATAAACAAGTTTTAATAACTCAGATAAGCAAATCACATTCTAGTCTTAAGAAACAATAACTGGACGTAATCAATTCATAGATAACATATAATCATGGCTTCAAATTCACCCCTAACTATAAAGAAATTAGTTCCTCATGTCCACAAGCAAACAAACATAAATAAATTTAAACATTGAAACAAAGATAGAAAACACCTAGAAAACGCTCCAGACTCCTTCCTTTCTTTGCAAAGTTGCGGCACAATGAGGTTGAATGGCTGATTGTGGTGTAGAGATGTGTGAATGATAGATGGTGGTGTGTTGAATGGTGCAGCAAAAGGGTCAATTTATAGGGGGAGGTGCGGCACAAACATGTAGTGTAGGAAAAGGATTACAAAATGTAGTTTGTGTAGGAAAATAAAAACACAATCCTAAGGGGAAAATGTTATGTAATCCTAGCAGGAAATAGGACATCTAGGAGGTCAAAAACCAAAGGGATTTAGGAGAAAGGTGCGGCTGGATCATGCATCTAGAAGGCTTGGGGCGCCACTTTTTTAGGGACTTCTAGAAAGGGTGTTATTTGGCTGATTTTCACACTTCTAGAAGGGGATAGGTGCGGCACCTTTATAGGAGAGGATCAGGTTCTTAGGTCTCCTAAACTGAAATTGAATCCCTTTTGCAATAGGAATTAGGTTAGGAAAGGATTAGGATAAGATAAGATAAGGTAAGATAAGGTTAGTTTGGATAAGATAAGGTTGGATAAGGTTTTGGATAATTCTCCTTGTTTGTAGCTGATTCCTTATCTTCAATGACTTGAATTTATTTCTTCAACACTTTTGCACATTCCTAGCCTCTCTTGAACTTCAAATTCGTCCATCCATCTTGCTCCATACTTGTGTTATCCATTCCAAGCCCAAAACTGCTCAAAAATGCTCAATAATGCATCTTTTTGCCAACTTTGCTTCTTGGACCTACAAACACACGAAAATGACTTAAGACGCTATAATAAGCAACAAATAACTAAGTAAATGCAAGAAAACACACTAACTAAGTCGCATAATTATGCTCCTATCAGTATGCATCCTTAATCAACATACAAGAATAAGTTTTCAATCAAACAGTTAAGCAAATTGTATTCACGATTTATGAAATCACAACTAGAAGTAATCAATTCATATTGCAAATATGTTTGTGGCTTTGAAATTCCCCCTAGCTAAAATGAGTTTAGTTCCTCATGTTTGCAATTTAGTTCCTCATGTTTGCAAACAAACAAAGAAAATTAAATTTAAACATTGAAAACAAAGATAAAATACACCTGGAAATGCTCCAACGATCCAACGTCTTGAATGGCAAGCACGGCTCCAGATGGCTCATTCTTCTCCTTCCTTGCAAACAGCAGAAAATGGATGTGTGTATGAATGTATGGCATGAATGAATTGTAGAGAGAGAGTGAATGGTTAAACCCTTTATGCAGCACAAGTGATGTATATATAGGGTTAAAAGGCACGGCATAGAGACTTAGTGTAGGAGAGGAATTAAACAATCCAAATCCACAAGGAAAAGACTTTCTAGAAAGACCAAAACCAACCAGGGAAAGGAATAGGTTGTGCGGCAGGTTTATAGGGCATCTAGAAGGTCCAGGCACCATGTTTTTAGGGTCAGGGATTAGGTTTCTAGAAAGGTAAAGGCAAGGCACAAAACTAGGCTTCCAGAAGGGAATATGCGGCACCAATGTAGGAAAAGGATTAAGGTCTTCTAGAAACATGATTTTATGTCTCCTAGTCTAAGAATAAGTCACTCTTGCAGCTAGAATTAAGTTAGGATAGGATTAGGATAAGATAAGTCAAGATAAGGTTTGGATAAGATAAGGATAAGATAAGCCAGTTTGGATAATGTTTTGGATAATTCTCCTTCTTTTGAGCTGATTCCTTATCTTCCAAGTCTTGAATTAATTTCTTCAACTCTTTTGCACATTCCAAGCCTCTCTTGAACTTCAAATCCGTCCATCCACTTGCCTATTTTTGTGCTATCCATTCCAAGCCCAGAATTGCTCCAAAATGCTCAATTTTGCACTTTCTTGCCAACTTTGCTTCTTGGACCTACAAACACACAAAAATGGCTTAAAACACTTAAATAGGCAATAACTAACTAAATAAATGCAAGAAAACATGCTAACTAAGTCGCATAAATATGCTTCTATCAGTATGTCGATTGGGGGTGCACACTTAGTTTGCATGCAGGGATTTGAAGCTAAAATATAAGGGAGTTTCACCTAATAGTTACAAACTTATATTTACAAGTAGTGGAGGTCGCTTATAAATGATCGCGTTAAGTGAATTCCTAGCAAGAGTATCATGCGTTCATATTTAATAATACCTTGTCTATGCTTATGATTTTCATAGAACTTAATGATCTTTGATTGTATCTCTATTATGCGTTCATGTAGGACTATTGAAGAATAATTTGGTTACAGATGCGTTCATCCAATTCAATGACTTTAGGAAAATCTGATGTTAATTTGTGCGTTCACGATTAACTTGGGGCGTTGAGGTTCATGGTTTATTGAAAGAGTAACTGGAAATCGATTCGTATGCATGTGTCATGTGTGGAGATGAACCCTCTAGCTATCCTTTTACCATTCAAATCATCTCAATTTCGTGCCTTTTCTGTTTAGTTTCATAATCTGTTTGTTCAAGTTCTAATTTCGTCAAAAACCCAATCCTCTTTACTTTGTTGTGTCAATTTAGTTAAAATCTGTCTAAACTTGTGTTTTAAGTGTTTTAAGTCAAGTTGAAATCAATTTTTGTCCAAATCGCATTTAAGTGTCTAATTTGAGTCTATTTCATTGTTTTGTGCTGTTTTGAGTCATTCTAGTTTCTTTTGAGTCTCTTTAGTTTGTTTTGAGTTCTTTGAGTCTAATTAAGTGTTTTTCAGCCTACTTAAGTGTTTTTGAGTCAATTTTAAATAGATTAGCAATCTCTTCTAATCCCCGGTCTAGAACGATCCCTACTTACATATACTACAATAATAGGGTTTTAATTTGTGTGTTGATTTAATTCGCATCAGTGAGTAGGGATCATTCTAGACCGGGGATTAACTAGGGATGCTAATCAACACATATAAGACTTAAAAACACTAAATTAGACTCTATAGACTCAAAACACTCAAAACAGTAACAAGCAATAAAAAAAAGCCTCAATTCTAGACCTAACAAGTGATTCCAACGAAAATCAAACTTAACTTGACTCAAAAAACTAAAAGAAAACAGATTTTGACCCAAATAACAAGACTCAATGGAAGGGGGATTGTTTTTGACAAATTTAAAACTTAAAACAGAAGCTTTGCATACAACACTTTATAAAACGAATTTGGTGAATTGAAAAGGGTGAAATGCTAGTTAGAGGGTCCTTCTCCACACATGACATATGCATACAAACCAATTTCCAGTTATTATTCCTTTAAACTATGGATGACAACACCCCAGGTTAACCGTGATAGCACAAATTAACCATCAAATTTTCCTTAACTCATTGAATTGGATGGAATACGCATCGCAACCAAATTATCCTTTGATGCGAAATATATAAGCACACAAATTAAACCCTCTTGTTGACAATTGTAGTATAGATGCAAGTAGGGATCGTTCTAGACCGGGGATTAGGAAGGATTGCTAAACACTTGAAACTGACTCAAAAACGTAAAAACAAAGTTTAAAACACTAAACTAGACTCAAAGAATGCAAAACTAAACTCTAAAACACTAAAACAACTCAAAAGACTCAAAACAGCACAAAACAAGCTAAAAGACTCAAATCTGCCACTAAGAGTAAATTTGGACGAAAATAGGTTTTGACTTGACTCAAAACACTTAAAAACACAAACTAAATCAGTTTCTAACTAATATGACTCAATAAAGTAAATGGGGATTGGGTTTTGACGAATTTGAAAACAAAACAGGTAAAGTAAAGAACTAATGAAATCTGCACGAATTTGGGTAAAACTATAGATGATGGGCTAGCTAGGAGGTTCTTCTCCACACATAACACACTTGCAAACAAAACGATTTCTAGTTGCTCTTCAATAAACCACGAATTCTCAACACCCCAGATTAATTAGGTACGCTTAAATTAACCCTCAGATTTTCCTCATGTCATTGAATTGTATGGAAAAAGCGCATCACAATCAAATTATTCTTCAAAAGTTCCCTACATGAAAGCGCATGATAGAGATACAATCAAAGATCCTTAAGTTCAATGGAAATCATAAGTATTGACGAGGCACTCGTAACTATGAAAGCGCATGATACTTATGCCAAGAATTTACTTAACACGATTGTGACTAGCAACCTTTACTACTTGTGAATATAAGTTCATAACGAGTAGGTGAAACTCCCTTATATCCTAGCATCAGATTTATGCTTGAAAATTAAGCATGCACTCTCAACCAACACACACAAATCAGTTTTAATTCAACAGAGAAGTAATTATTCACAACTTATGAATCACAACTGGATGTAATCAAATCATATTGCAAGTATAACCATGGTTTCGAATTCCCCCCTAGCTAAGAGGGGGCTTAGCTCCTCATACTCACAGAACAAAGATTATTGAATTGAAACATTGAAAACAAAAGAAAGATTACACCTAAACGTTCCAGCAATCCTAACTTGAATGGCAGGCACATCCAAGGGCTCTCCTCCTTCCTCTTTGTTGCGGAACAAAGGTGGGTGAAGTGTATGGGATGTGTTTTGGGTGAATGGAGATTGCGGCAAAGGTGTAGGGATGATTTCTGGCGTGAATTGCTGAATGAATGAGTGAATGGAACCTCTTGTGCGGCACAAAGATGTTTTATTTAAAGACTTTAGGGTAATAAAGCTAGGAAACAATTTAGGAAACAGAAATTAAACTAAAACTTTAAGGGAAATAGGAATTAAAGTCAGAATCCTAAGGGAATTGGGCAAGTAGGTGCGGCAAGGATGGAAAGGGTAAGGGAATGCCTTGCTAGGCAAGGAAAAAGGATTTCCTTGCTGATTTAGGTCCAGATTTAAGGCAAGTGAGAGATCCCTTGCACGGCAAGGATGGGAAATAAAGGGATGGTGCGGCAAGGATTGATTTGGTGCAAGGAAGGTTCAATTTGTGTCCTAAAATGCATAGGAGGCCTTCAATGTTGCTGGAACTTAGGGACAATTGGATTAGGAAAGGTCAAACCAAAATAGGAAACCTTGGCTTAACTTTCCTACTTCAAGTAGGAATCCTCATTTGATTAGGAATCCTTCTTTGATTAGGAATCCTTCGTTGATTAGGAATCCTTCTTTGATTAGGAATCCTTCGTTGATTAGGAATCCTAACATCTTCAAGTCTTCAATTTCGTCCATTCCTTTTGCTCCAAGCATGTGACAACCATTCCAAGCCCAATTTTGCTCCAAAAGGCTCCAAAATGCACCTTCTTGCATACTTTCTCCTTAGAACCTGAAAACACACGAAAATGGCTTAAAAGACTAAAATAACTAAGAAATAACAACGTAAATGCACAAGAACAAGCCAACTAAGTCGCCTAAATATGCTCCTATCATCCTTATCAAGTTCCCTAACTATGAAAAGAATGATAGAAAAACATATCAAAGGTCATTAAGTTCTTTGAAAACCATAAGCATTGACGAGGCATTCGTAACTATGAAAAGCATGACACTCCTGCCTAGGATTTACTTAACACAATCATGACTAGTGACTTCCACTACTTGTGAATTGATGTGATTAAAGTGAAGCACACAAATTAAACCCTCTTGTTATCAATTGTAGTATAAACGCAAGTAGGGATCGTTCTGGATCGGGGATTAGGAGGGCTTGCTAATCTAACACAAACTGACTCAAATAGGCAAAACAAGACTCAAAAGACTCTAAATAACCTAGTAAGACTCAAAACAGGTTCAAAATACTCAAAACTGCTTAAAAACACTAATTGGACAGATTCTAGACACTAGACACAACTTTGGACGAAAATTGAATTAAACTTGACTCAAAACATACAAAGACACAAACTAAGACAGATTCTAACTAATTTGACTCAAACAAGTGAAGGGGGATTGGTTTTAGAGTGAAACTAAGCTAAACCAAACAAAGACTTTAAACTAGGCAGATTTAGACGAAATTGGGTTTTTAGGATGGATGGTGAACTAGCTAAAGGTTTCCTTATCCCCACATGGTTTATATGCATATAACTTGACTTCCAGTTACTTTTTCATTGAATTACAAATGACAGTGCCCCAGATTAACCGTGTCAATCACTAATTAACCCTAAGATTCTCCTAATTTCATTGAATTGGACGGACAACTCATCTACAACCAAATTATTCTCAACAATTTCCCTACATGACTTCATAATAGAGACACAATCAGAGATCATTATGCTCAATGAGAATCATAAGCATTGACGAGGCATTCATAACTATGACATCATGTTACTCACACCAAGAATTGAACTTAACACGATTGTTCCAGCAACCTTTACTACTTGTGAACATAAGTTTGTAACAATTATGTGAAACTCACTTATATCCTAGCATCAAATTTATGCATGCCAATTAAGTGTCGACCCTCAACCAATAAACAGAAATAAGTTCTAATTCAAACAGTTAAGCCAATTGCATTCATACTTCAAGAATCTGTAACTGAAATTTATCAAGTCATATCACATACAAAATCATGGTTTCAAAGTAGCCTCTGGCTAAAAACGAGTTTAGCCTCTCATGATTACAGCAAGACAAAGGAAAACTAATTTAAACATCGAAAACATAAGGTTGAAAACACCTAAGAACGCCTAGCACTCCAGATTGGGTGCAAAACGCTCCAAAGCTGCTCCTCCTCTCCTTCCTCCTTGCAAGGCTGGGGCACAGGTGGCTGTAAGGTTTGTGGATGGTGTTTGGAATGGCTGAGATATGTAGAATTAGTGTGGATGTGTGGTGTCTGCGGCACAACCCTAAAATATGTATATATATGCATCTCCAAACCCTAGGGAAATCAGATTAGGACTTGGACTTAGCAGAAATTAAGGAATAAAGGCTTAGGGTGCGGCCTTAAATTTGGAAAAGGAAATGTGGTCCAATTAATCTCTGAAAAGGATTTGTAGAACCCAAATCCACAAGGAAAAGGGCCTAACAAATCAGAATCCAAGAGGGAAAGGGCTTGAGAGGTGCGGCACAATAAGATAAGGGCAAATGAATGCCTTGCAAGGCAAGGAAAAGGATTCTAGAAGGGAAGGAGGCGCCAAATTTTTAGGGTTCTAGAAAGAATGTGTTTTATGACAGATTTTGGGGCTTCTAGAAGGGTTTGGGGCACCACTTTTGCAGGACAAGGGATAGAACTTCTAGAAAGAGTGTTTTGTGGCTGATTTCCAGCCTTTTTATCTTCAAATTCGTCCATCAACTTGCCTCCATGCTTGCATGATGTGAAATTAAATTGCACTCAAATTTAAACCCTATCAATATAGTATGTGTAAGTAGGGATCGTTCTAGCCGGGGTTTAGAAGGGATGCTAATCTACACTAATTAAACTCTAAAACACTAAACTAGACTTACAAGACTCAAAACAGCTTAAAACAACCAAATAGACTCAAAACAGATAGTAGGGAGTTATTTGGACGAATTCTAACTTTAACTTGACTCAAAATGCTAAATGACACAAAATTAAACAGATTCTAACTAAGTTGACACAAGAAAATAAAGGGGATTGGGTTTTTGACAAATTTAAAGTAAAAACAAACTGATTAAGACAAAACAAAGGTTAGTATGAATTTGGGTGAATTAAAGGGTGAATGGCTAGCTAGAGGGTCCTTCTCCACACATGACATATATGCGACACAAATCGATTTCCAGTTGTTCTTTCTATAAACCATGAACGACAATGCCCCAAATTATTCGTGACTACACGCATTAACCTTCAGATTTTCCTAAGTTCATTGAATTTGGACGTAGCGCCGCAAACCAAATTATTCTTATCAAGTTCCCTATATGACTGCATACTAGAGATACATATCAAAGATCATTAAGCTTTGTGAAAATCATAAGCATTGACATGACATTCGTGACTATGACTGCATGACACTCCTGCCAAGAATTTACTTAACGTGATCGTGACTAGCAACCTCCACTACTTGTAAATACAAGTTTGTAACAATTAGGTGAAACTCCCTTATATTTTAGCATCAAATCCTAGCATGCAAACTAAGTAGGCCTCCTCAATCAACACACAAGAATAAGTTTTAATCAAACAGTTAAGCAAATTGCATTCACTATTTATAAAATCACAACTGGATGAAATCAATTCATATCACATATATGCTCATAGTTTCGAATTCTCCCCTCGCTAAAACGAGTTTAGTTCCTCATGATCGCAAATAAACAAAGACAATTAAATTTAAACAACAAAAGTAAAGATAGAATACACCTAGAAATGCTCCAACAGTCCACGGCTTTGAATGCCAAGCACGGCTCCAGGTGGCTCCTTCCTTCTTCTTCCTTGCAAAACTTGCGGCACAAGAGGTTGTGTGGTGGATGGATGTAGGTGAGTTATGGTAGAGGGTGGTGTCTGAATGGTGCAGCATAAACTTGTATTTATAGGGGAAGGGTGCGGCACAAACATTTAATGTAGGAAAAGGATTGCAAAACATAGTTTGTGTGTAGGAAAATAATAACACAAACCTAAGGGGAAAGGGTTATCCGATGTGATTAAAGTTAAGCACACAAATTAAACCCTCTTGTTATCAATTGCAATATAAACACAAATAGGGATCGTTCTGGACCGGGGATTAGGAGGGCTTGCTAATCTAACACAAACTGACTCAAATAAGCAAAACAAGACTCAAAAGACTCTAAATAGACTAGTAAGACTCAAAACAGGTTCAAAATACCCAAAACTACTTAAAAACACTAATTGGACATATTCTAGACACTAGACACAACTTTGGACGAAAATTGAATTAAACTTGACTCAAAACACACAAAGACACAAACTAAGACAGATTCTAACGAATTTGACTCAAACAAGTGAAGGGTGATTGGTTTTAGAGTGAAACTAAGCTAAAACAAACAAAGACTTTAAACTAGGCAGATTTAGGCGAAATTGGGTTTTTAGGATGGATGGTGAACTAGCTAGAGGTTTCCTTATCCACGCATGATTTATATGCATATAACTTGACTTCCAGTTACGTTTTCATTGAATTACGAATGACAATGCCCCAGATTAACCGTGTCAATCACTAATTAACCCTCAGATTCTCCTAATTTCATTGAATTGGACGGACAACTCATAAATAACCAAATTATTCTTGTCAATTTCCCTACATGACATCATAATAGAGACACAATCAAAGATCATTACGCTCCATGAGAATCATAAGCATTGACGAGGCATTCATAACTATGACATCATGTTACTCACACCAAGAATTGAACTTAACACGATTGTTCCAGCAACCTTTACTACTTGTGAACATAAGTTTGTAACGATTATGTGAAACTCACTTATATCCTAGCATCAAATTTATGGATGCCAATTAAGTGTCGACCCTCAACCAACAAACATAAATAAGTTCTAATTCAAACAGTTAAGCCAATTGCATTCATACTTCAAGAATCTGTAACTGAAATTTATCAAGTCATATCACACACAAAATCATGGTTTCAAAGTAGCCTCTAGCTGAAAACGAATTTAGCCTCTCATGATTACAGCAAGAGAAAGGAAAATTAAATTAATCAACGAAAACATAGGGTAGAAAACACCTAAGAACGCCCAGCACTCCAGATTGGGTGCAACACGCTCCAAAGCTGCTCCTCCTCTCCTTCCTCCTTGAAAGGCAACGACACAGGTCGCTGGTAGGGTTTATGGATGGGCAAAGGTGGTGTGGATGGGTGGTGGAAGGTGTTTAGAATTGTAGAGATGCGAAAGGATGTGTAGAGAGACTCAATCTATGCAGCACAATCATATATATATAGGGGAAGGCTAGGTCACGGCTGGGAAGGTGTTTAGGTAGGTTTTGGACTCCTCACCCTTCTAGAAATCAGAATGCTTGAAGTTTTGGGGAATTAAATGGACCAAATCCCTCTAGAATAAGGAAATAGGTGCGGCATCCCTCTCTAGCTGGGAATTAAGTATCCCAAAGTGTTTAGGACTCCTTCTCTGTAGCTGAAACCTTTGTGTATTTGGATTAGGAAAGTCAAGATAAGATAGGATAATGTTTTGGATAAGATGAGATAAGATTTGGATAATGTTCCATATTTCTTGCTAACTTCTTATCTTCTTTATCTTTGACTTATTTCCTCCATCCTTTAAGCTGATTTCAAGCCTTTTTATCTTCAAATTCGTCCATCAACTTGCCTCCATGCTTGCACTACCCAATCTTGGCCCAAAAATGCTCTAGAATGCTCCAAACTGCTTCTTTTTGCCATTTTGACACTTAGAACCTACAAACACACGAAAATAGCTTAAAATACAAAATTAACTAAGAACTAAGGACATTAATGCATGAAAACAAGCTAACCAAGTCGCATAAATATGCTCCTGTCAAATTCCCCCACACTTAGCTTTTGCTAGTCCTCAAGCAAAACGAAACAAAACAAACAAAACAAACTCCAAACATACTAGACCTTCCAACGTTCACCTCAGGGATTTCCAACACACATGACATATTCAAGATCATCATAACCATAAATTTTAGTCATCCCCACCCTCTAGCACATACTTAATCACAGTCACCATTCATTAGCTCGCATCTAACCAATTAAAACAATGTTTTGAATGTAGTAACATGCCTTAGAGAATTCACTCAATTCCTCACTAGGTACACTCTTATTTTCACTCAGATTTTCTAACTACACTCCCCATTCTAGGTATATGTGAGAAGATTGATGTAAACATGAAAACGAACACTCACATATGTTTATAACAAAGAAAGCAATTTCTGGAGTTATTAAGTATGTATAGATATGATCTCATGAATGGAATGCTACTACTTAGATGCGAGAACCAGGGATACCATATGCTCATATCAATCCCAAACTCCACATATTAAAACACACAACACTCAAGATAGAAGTATAGGTCATGCTTTGGCACACACCCACACACAAAAATCCCTTCCCCCACACTTGTTTGCTGCCTAATAATGAACAAAGGGAATTCACTCTAGGTCATGCTTCACTACGCCTTAAGAACAAGGGTAAGGATGGTCCTAATCTAGGCTAGGTAGGGAACATGTGGGTAAACAAAGAAAATGGCTAAACAAGGCTCAACGGGGGTTAATCCTACAAAACTTAATGCACATAGGTAAGGCTTTTTGGCACTGGTTCACTACACAACTTCATCTTGTTTATGTGTTATGCACTTCAATACCATGCTTTGAATGAAACGGGTATGAGTTCTAGTATTTGGAACTAAATGATGAAACGCCTTCTAAGTAGCAACCAAGCAAAGAATGATGAGATCATGCAACGACTTTAGAAAACAATAAATGCACAGATTTTTAACTCTCCAAAGAACGTTTAGGCTCAAGTCTCTCAGGGTTGTATGATGCAAAATATATAAGCACACAAATTAAACCCTCTTTTTATCAATTGTAGCAAAGTATGTAAGTAGGGATCGTTCTAGGCCGGGGATTAGGAGGGATTGCTAAATCACTTGAAAACTGACTCAAAAACGTAAAAACAAAGTTAAAGCACTAAACTAGACTCAAAGAATGCAAAACTATACTCTAAAACACTAAAACAAACCAAAAGACTCAAAACAGCAAACAAACACTCAAAACTGCCTTAAAAACACAAACTGGCTGTTTTGGACTGTAAACACAATTTTGGACGAAAATAAGTTTTAACTTGACTCAAAACACTCAAAAACACAAACTAAAACAGTTTCTAACTAATATGACTCAACAAAGTAAAGGGGGAATTGGTTTTGACGAAATTGAAAACAAAACAAAAACTTTGTAAAACAAAACAGATTGTAAAACGAAATTGGTTTAAATTAATGGATGGAAGGCTAGCTAAGGGGTTCTTCTCCACACATGTCATACTTGCATACAAAACGATTTCTAATTGCTTTTCAATAAACCATGGATTCTCAACGCCCCAGATTAACTGTGAATTGCACTAATTAACCCTCAGATTTTCCTAACGTTATTGAATTGGATGATTGCATACGACAACCCAAAGCATTCCCCACAAGTTCCCTACATGAATTGCATAATAGAGATACAAGCAAGAATCATTAAGTTCTATGAAAACCATAAGCATTGACGAGGCATTAGTTACTATGAATTGCATGAAACTTATGCCAAGAATTTACTTAACGCGATTGAGATCATCAACCTTTACTACTTGTGAATATAATTCTGTAACGATTAGGTGAAACTTCCTTATATCCTAGCATTAGATTTATGCATGACAATTAAGCGTGCACTCTTAACCAACACACACAAATCAGTTTAATTCAAATAGATAAGTAAATTGAATTCACAACTTATGAAACGCAATTAGAGGTAATCAAGTCATATAGCAAGCATAAACATGGTTTCGAATCCCCCCCTAGCCAGAGGGGGTTTAGTTCCTTATACTCACAGAACAAAGAGTATTGAATTTAAACATTGAAATCAAAGGAAAGGAAACACCTAAAACTTCCAGCAATTCAAACTTGAATGGCATGCACATCCCAGGGCTCCTTCTCCTCCTCTTTGCTGCGGCACAAGGTCTTGGGACAGATTTTGGGGGTTATGAATGGTGTAGAAGGCTGGGTTAATGGCTAGGATGGATGTATGGTGCGGCAGAGAGTGAATTAGGTCAGAAACTATGGAGAATGGTGAAGGATGGGTGCGGCAGAGAGTGGTGGATGATTTCTGGCGTGAATGATGTATATGGAGGTGGTGTGCACGGCAAAGGGTGGAGAAATATATATATATAGGCACCAAAAACCCTAGGTGAATCAGATTAGGACTTCTAGAAATCAGGTTTTAAGTCCCCTAAACTGAAGAAAACAGGTTAGGATAAGATTAGGATAAGATTGGATAAGGTAAGGTAAGATAGGATAAGGATTGGATAAGATAAGATAAGATAAGGTTGTTTTGGATAATTCTCCTTCTTTTGAGCTGATTCCTTATCTTCTCTATCTTTGACTTCTTTCTTCCATCTTCTTAGCTGATTTCAAGCCTTTATATCTTCAATTTCGTCCATCAACTTGCCTCCATGCTTGCACTACCCAATCTTGGCCCAAAAATGCTCTAGAATGCTCCAAATTGCTTCTTTTTGCATACTTGCCCTTAGAACCTGAAAATACATCAAACTAGCTTAAAAGACTACTTTAACTAAGGAAAAACAACATAAATGCACAAGAACAAGCTAACTAAGGTGCATAAATATGCTCCTATCAAATTCCCCCACACTTAGCTTTTGCTAGTCCTCGAGCAAAACGAAACAAAGTAAACAAAACGAAACAAAACAAGTATAACACAACCTAAACCTTCCAACAATTGTCTCAGGGATTTCCAATGCACATGACATGTTAAAAATCATCATTCCCACAGATTTTGGCCATCTTTACGCTTAAGCACATACTTAATCATAGTCACTACTTACTAGTTCACAAATAACCAATTAAAACGATGTTTTGAATGTAGTAACATGCCTTAGAGAATTCCCTCAATTCCTTACAAGATATGCACTCAATCTTCACTCAGATTTTCTAACTACACACCCTACACTAGTTATATGTGAGAAGATTGATGTAAATATGAAAACGAACACTCACATATGTTTATAACAAAGAAAGCAATTTCTGGAGTTAATAAGCATATATAGATATGATCTCATGAATGGAACGCTACTACTTAGATGCGAGAACCAGTGACACCATATGCTCATACCAATCCCAAACTCCACATATTGAAACACACAACACTCAAGATTGAAGTTAAGGGTTGTAACGGGGCTTGGGGAGTTGGCTAACAATGAAAGGATATGGAAAACAAAGGTTCTTAAAGCAATAGCAAGCAAAATAATGAAATTGAACTTAGAATTCCCTTTAGCATGCAGAAATCAACTTTGAAACACAAGGGAAGTTTCAAGCAACAATTAGGGCCGGATTCAATGTTTTGGACCCTTCCTTCAACAACCAACACTTGTGAGCTTTAATCTCACTTATTTTGAACTCCTTTTTCATTCTTTTCACAACTTTTCTTTTTTTCTTTCTATTTTCCACGAATTTTTCTTCTTTTCTTTTCTACCCGTGCCTCATTCAAGACTTTGGCACACCCACAACAAAACTCACTTCCCCCACACTTGTTTTCTGCCAAACAATGATCAAAAGGAATTCATATTGAGTCATGCATTACTATGCTTCAAGAACAAAGGTATGGATGATCCTAATCTAGGCTAGGTGAGGATAATGTGGGTTAACAAAGAAAAATAGGCTAAATATGGCTCAAAGTGGTTAAAACCTACAAAACACAATGAAATGGGGAGATACGGCAATTTGGCTATGGTGGTCACTACACAACTTCATCTTGAATATGTGTTATGCAAATCAATAACATGCTTAGAATGAATTGGGCATGAGTTCTAGTGTTTGGAACTAAATGATGAAACGCCTTCTAAGTAGCAACCAAGCAAAGAATAATGAGATCATGCAACGACTTTAGAAAACAACAATGCACAGATTATTAACTCTCCAAATAAAACGTTTAGGCTCAAGTCTCACACGGTTGTAGCGTTAGTTTGAGTTCCTTCCTTCAAGCATGTTACAAAAACTGA
Source organism: Heteromeles arbutifolia (assembly GCA_024362995.1). Taxonomy (NCBI): domain Eukaryota; kingdom Viridiplantae; phylum Streptophyta; class Magnoliopsida; order Rosales; family Rosaceae; genus Heteromeles; species Heteromeles arbutifolia. The sequence goes on along the minus strand of JANCRC010000011.1, from coordinate 23,439,155 downwards.
TTTTTCTTTTATGATTGCATGTGAATTCCTAAGTTATAACCATAACCAAGCATAAACCAAAGAGTAAATCAAACTTTCATCCATGTTTACAACTCTCTTTAACAGTCATGCAATTAAAAACCAAATCCTCATCATTGTGTTGGAAGGTACCCTAAGACACAAACAAACACACAAAAACAACTCTTTTTGGGTTTTTTAAAACCATTTTTCAAATTTTTATGGGATTTTCGGATTTTTAAGTCAAAACACACTAAAACACACCAAAACAGCTTAAAAACACTTAAAAACAGCAAGGAACAACATTAGAAGTTATGGGTGATAAAACCCTACGAATTTGCATCAAAACATTTTGGTTACCCCCAAGGGATTAGCACAGTTGCTAATCCCCGGCAACGGCGCCAAAAATTTGATGCAAAATATATAAGCACACAAATTAAACCCTCTTTTTATCAATTGTAGCAAAGTATGTAAGTAGGGATCGTTCTAGGCCGGGGATTAGGAGGGATTGCTAAATCACTTGAAAACTGACTCAAAAACGTAAAAACAAAGTTAAAGCACTAAACTAGACTCAAAGAATGCAAAACTATACTCTAAAACACTAAAACAAACCAAAAGACTCAAAACAGCAAACAAACACTCAAAACTGCCTTAAAAACACAAACTGGCTGTTTTGGACTGTAAACACAATTTTGGACGAAAATAAGTTTTAACTTGACTCAAAACACTCAAAAACACAAACTAAAACAGTTTCTAACTAATATGACTCAACAAAGTAAAGGGGGAATTGGTTTTGACGAAATTGAAAACAAAACAAAAACTTTGTAAAACAAAACAGATTGTAAAACGAAATTGGTTTAAATTAATGGATGGAAGGCTAGCTAAGGGGTTCTTCTCCACACATGTCATACTTGCATACAAAACGATTTCTAATTGCTTTTCAATAAACCATGGATTCTCAACGCCCCAGATTAACTGTGAATTGCACTAATTAACCCTCAGATTTTCCTAACGTTATTGAATTGGATGATTGCATACGACAACCCAAAGCATTCCCCACAAGTTCCCTACATGAATTGCATAATAGAGATACAAGCAAGAATCATTAAGTTCTATGAAAACCATAAGCATTGACGAGGCATTAGTTACTATGAATTGCATGAAACTTATGCCAAGAATTTACTTAACGCGATTGAGATCATCAACCTTTACTACTTGTGAATATAATTCTGTAACGATTAGGTGAAACTTCCTTATATCCTAGCATTAGATTTATGCATGACAATTAAGCGTGCACTCTTAACCAACACACACAAATCAGTTTAATTCAAATAGATAAGTAAATTGAATTCACAACTTATGAAACGCAATTAGAGGTAATCAAGTCATATAGCAAGCATAAACATGGTTTCGAATCCCCCCCTAGCCAGAGGGGGTTTAGTTCCTCATACTCACAGAACAAAGAGTATTGAATTTAAACATTGAAATCAAAGGAAAGGAAACACCTAAAACTTCCAGCAATTCAAACTTGAATGGCATGCACATCCCAGGGCTCCTTCTCCTCCTCTTTGCTGCGGCACAAGGTCTTGGGACAGATTTTGGGGGTTATGAATGGTGTAGAAGGCTGGGTTAATGGCTAGGATGGATGTATGGTGCGGCAGAGAGTGAATTAGGTCAGAAACTATGGAGAATGGTGAAGGATGGGTGCGGCAGAGAGTGGTGGATGATTTCTGGCGTGAATGATGTATATGGAGGTGGTGTGCACGGCAAAGGGTGGAGAAATATATATATAGGCACCAAAAACCCTAGGTGAATCAGATTAGGACTTCTAGAAATCAGGTTTTAAGTCCCCTAAACTGAAGAAAACAGGTTAGGATAAGATTAGGATAAGATTGGATAAGGTAAGGTAAGATAGGATAAGGATTGGATAAGATAAGATAAGATAAGGTTGTTTTGGATAATTCTCCTTCTTTTGAGCTGATTCCTTATCTTCTCTATCTTTGACTTCTTTCTTCCATCTTCTTAGCTGATTTCAAGCCTTTATATCTTCAATTTCGTCCATCAACTTGCCTCCATGCTTGCACTACCCAATCTTGGCCCAAAAATGCTCTAGAATGCTCCAAATTGCTTCTTTTTGCATACTTGCCCTTAGAACCTGAAAATACATCAAACTAGCTTAAAAGACTACTTTAACTAAGGAAAAACAACATAAATGCACAAGAACAAGCTAACTAAGGTGCATAAATATGCTCCTATCATTGTAGCGTTAATTTGAGTTCCTTCCTTCAAGCATGTTACAAAAAAAACTGATTTTCTCCTTTTTGATTAAACATGAATTCATGAATTATAACCATAATCAGCATAAACCAAAGAGCAATTCAAACTTCCATCCATGTTTATAACTTTCCTTAATAGTCATGCAATTAAAAACCGAATCCTCATCATTGTGTTGGAAGGTACCCTAAGACACAAACAAACACACAAAAACAACTCTTTTTGGGTTTTTCAAAACACTTTTTCAAATTTTTATGAAATTTTCGGATTATCTTTTCAAAACACACTAAAATGCTTCAAAACATGCTAAAAACACTTAAAAACATTGAAAAACAACATTTGAAGTGATAAGTGATAAAATCCCACGAAAATCATGCAAAAACAACTTGTTTACCCCCCCCACACTTAAACCAAACATTGTCCTCAATGTTTCAAACATAAACTCACAGAAAGCAAACAGCAAACAACACAGCTAACTAACATGACACACATGGCAAAATAAATGCAATAAAGAGTAGAGTTAGGAACGTAAATCTGGGTTTGAGCTGGTTGTTCCTAGGTTTTCTTATTCGAATGCATGGGTTGCCTCCCAAGAAGTGCTTGCTTTAACGTCTTGCAGCTGGACGAATACCATCTGTCAAGCTTCCTTGGAGCCCACGGCATGGAAGGGAACTTCTTCCACAACCTGCCCCTCAAAGTTCTCATACAGTAGATCGATGAATGGAAGGGGATAGTGATGTTTGCTGATTGGTGCGTTGTGTTCCCTAAGGTTCATGTAAATTCGCCCACCATTGGGGATTTGCTTGGGTACCTGCACCAAAGAAGGGAACCACCTATCAATTTTAATGGGAATTGGATTTGGATTAGGTGGCTTACCTATGTGATGTGATGAAGTGGCAGCACTGTGAACCTTTTTCCCCATGGTGCTTTCGGCCAATTTGGGCATTTTGAGGGCAGTGGCCGTATGGTCCTTATGCTCCACTCCAATTCCCTCGTCTTGTATGGTTCTTGATGCATCCTTTGTGCTTGGTGCTGAACGGTCTGGCCCTATCTTTTGTATTTTATCAATGGCAAAACAAGAATGAACAACATTAGGATTCTCAACAGACTTAGAAACATTAAATTTAATCTTATCGCCACCAATCTTCATAGTTAACGTCCCCTTGGCCACATCAATCTTGGTTTGGGCTGTTTTCATGAAAGGTCTTCCAAGTAGAATCGGCATTAGGGAAGAATGGGCTGACTCTTCCATCTCAAGCACATAGAAATCAGTCGGAAAAATTAGGTGGTCAACCTGCACCAAAACATCCTCCAAAACTCCCCCTGGATAGGCATTAGAACGATCGGCTAATTGAATAATCACTCCATCATTTTTCTGTTCGCCTAAGTTCATAGATGCATAAATGGAATAAGGCACGACATTTATTGATGCACCTAGATCTAACATGGCATTTTCAAACCGAGTATTTCCTATAACACAAGGAATTATAAAACTACCCGGATCTTTGGATTTAGGGGGCAGTTTTCGTTGCAAAACAGCTGAGACATTCTCACTTACCTATACCACCTCCTTATTTGAAATCCTTTTCCTTTTCGTGCACAGCTCCTTTAAGAATTTGGCATACTTTGGAATTTGCTTAATTGCATCAAGGAGTGGGATGTTGACTTGTACCTTCCTAAGAGTGTCCAGAATGTCCTTTTCACTTTCCTCCTTCTTTGATTGCATGAATCTGCGAGGAAAGGGTGCATCGTGCGAAATATAGTTAGAACTAATCAAATTTGAATCCAACTTACCTGTGTTAGACGTTTTGGAGGGTTTCAGTGCATTGGAAGGCTGCGGCAAGGTTGGAGCAACCTTTGCCGTGGCTTTCACTTGTTCCGGCTCCTCTTGTAACAACGCCTCGTCTTCCTTTTGGGTAGATTTGGACGTCTTTGGATTGATCCCAACCTCTTTGCCACTTCTTAATGTCATGGCATTGACAAATTCGAATCCTCCATTCGGATTCACAGTGGTAGAACTAGGAAGTTTACCATGCTCTCGAAACTGCCCTATAAACTCAGCCATTTGTCCCATCTGTTTCTTCAATTCAGTCACCTCCCGGGCTTGATTTTGCGCTTCTTTGGCATAGTTTTGCATCTCTTTGGTTTGATTTTGCTGCCCCTATGCCAAAGTAGTTAGTAATTGAATAACTTGATCATTATCAAGAGACGAACCTGAGTTATTTTGGGCAGATTGTGTTTGGGATTGCATGGGTGCATATGGCTTTGGAAACATCCCAGGGGTTGGTGGCCAAAATCCACCTTGTTGTTGAGGTTGTTGGGGTTCCCTCCAACGCAGATTTGGATGATCTTTCCAACCCGAATTGTAGGTATTTGCATATGGATCATATCGGGGCTGATTTTGGCCTTGGAACCCAACAACGTTGGCACTCTCCCATCCTCCATTCTCAATCAATTGAGGGTAACTTTTAGAGGCATGCCCTTGTATGGTACACACGCCACAGATTGGTGGTGGTTGTGATTTTGGTCATTCGACAACCTGAGACACAAGGAGAGTAAGATTAGCCAATTGTGATTGAATTTCAGAAATAGCACTTACCTCATTGACATGTTGCTGCCGTGGGGCCTCTCTTTGTCCAACACCTTCATATTGTTGTGCATTGAGGGCTCGGTTCGCAATTAAGGTCTTGGCAGCCACAGGCGTCTTGTCAACCAATGCACCACCCGCTGATGCATCTAGCATTTGGCGTTCAATGGGAATGAGTCATTCGTAAAAGTATTGAATGAGCAGCTCTTCCTTCATTTGGTGTTGAGGGCATGATGCAACTAGGCCCTTAAAACGCTCATAATATGCAGGGAAAGACTCTCCTTGATTTTGCTGAATACCACTAATCCGTTTCCTCAAGAGAATGACTCTTGAACTTGGGAAAAACTTCTCCAAGAATGCTCGTTTCATACTTTCCCAACATGTGACAGTTCCGGGCGCCAATTCGTACAACCAATCTTTAGCCTTTTCTAACAATGAGAATGGAAAGGCTTTCATCTTCAAAATATTCCCATCAACATTAATGGGTGTCATACTTGAGCAAACCACTTCAAATTCCTTCAAATGCTTGTTTGGATCCTCCATGGACAGCCCATGGTATTTGGGAATGTGATGCAACAAGCTAGACTTCAATTCGAACTCGTCGGTCTTATCTGGAGCTGCCCTAAGTTATTGGATACATAGAGGTACTGCATTATCCAATCCTAAGGCCGAAAGCTCCTTAATGGTTCGATTATCTGCAGCCATAACCTCTTCAACCTCGGCCTCCTCTATCTCCTCAGATTCGGCCTCTTCTTGCTCCTCAACCTCGGCTTCAGAACTTGAACTAGATGGGTGAGGTTCTGGGTTCTTTTTTTTCCTTCTCAAGGTTCGTTCAAAATCGTCGTCAAAATCCAAGATATGCTCGCGAACCGCTTGAGAACTACGAGTCATCAACTAGTACCTGAAAACAAAGAAAACAAACTAGAATCAGAATCTAAATTAATACACACGAAAAGAAACAACGAGGGATTAGCAAAGTTGCTAATCCCCGGCAACGGTGCCAAAATTTGATGTGATTAAAGTTAAGCACACAAATTAAACCCTCTTGTTATCAATTGTAGTATAAACGCAAGTAGGGATCGTTCTGGACCAGGGATTAGGAAGGCTTGCTAATCTAACACAAACTGACTCAAATAAGCAAAACAAGACTCAAAAGACTCTAAATAGACTAGTAAGACTCAAAACAGGTTCAAAATACTCAAAACTGTTTAAAAACACTAATTGGACAGATTCTAGACACTAGACACAACTTTGGACGAAAATTGAATTAAACTTGACTCAAAACACACAAAGACACAAACTAAGACAGATTCTAACGAATTTGACTCAAACAAGTGAAGGGGGATTGGTTTTAGAGAACTAAGCTAAAACAAACAAAGACTTTAAACTAGGCAGATTTAGGCGAAATTGGGTTTTTAGGATGGATGGTGAACTAGCTAGAGGTTTCCTTATCCACGCATGATTTATATGCATATAACTTGACTTCCAGTTACGTTTTCATTGAATTACGAATGACAATGCCCCAGATTAACCGTGTCAATCACTAATTAACCCTCAGATTCTCCTAATTTCATTGAATTGGACGGACAACTCATCTACAACCAAATTATTCTCATCAATTTCCCTACATGACATCATAATAGAGACACAATCAGAGATCATTACGCTTCATGAGAATCATAAGCATTGACGAGGCATTCATAACTATGACATCATGTTACTCACACCAAGAATTGAACTTAACACGATTGTTCCAGCAACCTTTACTACTTGTGAACATAAGTTTGTAACGATTATGTGAAACTCACTTATATCCTAGCATCAAATTTATGCATGCCAATTAAGTGTCGACCCTCAACCAACAAACAGAAATAAGTTCTAATTCAAACAGTTAAGCCAATTGCATTCATACTTCAAGAATCTGTAACTGAAATTTATCAAGTCATGTCACACATAAAATCATGGTTTCAAAGTAGCCTCTAGCTAAAAACGAATTTAGCCTCTCATGATTACAGCAAGACAAAGGAAAATTAAATTAATCAACGAAAACAAAGGGTAGAAAACACCTAAGAACGCCCAGCACTCTAGATTGGGTGCAACACGCTCCAAAGCTGCTCCTCATCTCCTTCCTCCTTGCAAGGCTGCAGCACAGGTGGCTGGTAGGGTTTATGGATGGGCAAAGGTGGTGCGGATGGGTGGTGGAAGGTGTTTAGAATGGTAGAGATGCGAAGGGATGTGTAGAGAAACTCAATCTGTGCAGCACAATCATATATATATAGGGGAAGGCTAGGTCACGGCTGGGAAGGTGTTTAGGTAGGTTTTGGACTCCTCACCCTTCTAGAAATCAGAATCCTTGAAGTTTTGGGGAATTAAATGGACCAAATCCCTCTAGAATAAGGAAATAGGTGCGGCATCCCTCTCTAGCTGGGAATTAAGTATCCCAAAGTGTTTAGGACTCCTTCTCTGTAGCTGAAACCTTTGTGTATTTGGATTAGGAAAGTCAAGATAAGATAGGATAATGTTTTGGATAAGATGAGATAAGATTTGGATAATGTTCCATATTTCTTGCTAACTTCTTATCTTCTTTATCTTTGACTTCTTTCCTCCATCCTTTAAGCTGATTTCAAGCCTTTTTATCTTCAAATTCGTCCATCAACTTGCCTCCATGCTTGCACTACCCAATCTTGGCCCAAAAATGCTCTAGAATGCTCCAAACTGCTTCTTTTTGCCATTTTGACACTTAGAACCTACAAACACACGAAAATAGCTTAAAATACAAAATTAACTAAGAACTAAGGACATTAATGCATGAAAACAAGCTAACCAAGTCGCATAAATATGCTCCTATCATTATGTAATCCCAGCAGGAAATAGGACATGTAGAAGGTTTAGGGCGCCACTTTTTTAGGGATTTCTAGAAAGGGTGTTATTTGGCTGATTTTGGCACTTCTAGAAGGGATAGGTGCGGCATCAATGTAGGAGAGGATAAGGTTTCTTCTAAAACATGTTTTTATGTCTCCTAAACTGAAAACAAATCCCTTTTGCAGCTGGAATTAAGTTAAGAAAGGATTAGGATATGATAAGATAAGGTAAGGTAAGATAAGGTTAGTTTGGATAAGATAAGGTTGGATAAGGTTTTGGATAATTCTCTTTCTTTGTAGCTGATTCCTTATCTTCAATGACTTGAATTAATTTCTTCAACTCTTTTGCACATTCCTAGCCTCTCTTGAACTTCAAATTCGTCCATCCCTCTTGCTCCATACTTGTGCTATCCATTCCAAGCCCAAAACTGCTCCAAATTGCATCTTTTTGCCAACTTTGCTTCTTGGACCTACAAACACACGAAAATGACTTAAGACACTATAATAAGCAACAAATAACTAAATAAATGCAAGAAAACACACTAACTAAGTCGCATAAATATGCTCCTATCAAATTCCCCCACACTTAGCTTTTGCTAGTCCTCGAGCAAAACAAAGAAAACAAAACCTAAACCTTCCAACGTTACCTCAGGGATTTCCAATGGTACATAACATGTTAAAAATCATGACTTACATAGATTTTAGTTATCCCTACTCTCGAGCACATACTTAATCATAGTTACCACTCACTAGTTCGCATCTAATCAATTAAAACAACTTCTTGAATGTAGTAACATGCTTTAGAGAATCCCTCAATTCCTCACAAGATATACACTCTATTTTCACACAGATTTTCTGACTACACTCCCCTACACTAGGTATATGTGAGAAGATTGATGTAAACATGAAAACTAGCACTCACATACGTATTAACAAAGAAGGTATTTTCTGGAATTATTAATGCATGTATATATATGATCTCATGAATGGAATGCCACTACTTAGATGCGAGAACCAGGGATACCATATGCTCATACCAATCCCAAACTCCACATATTGAAACACATAACAATCAACATAGAAGTCTAGGGGTTATAACGGGGCTAAGGGTATCGGCTAACAAAGAAAGGTAAAAGATAAACAAAAGTTCTTAAAGAAATAGCAAGCAAAGCAATGAATTCAACACTTAGAATTCACTTTTGAATGCAAAAACCAATTTTGACCACAAAGGGAAGATTCAAACTTTTGAACCCTTTCTTCAACAACCAATGCTTGTGAGCTCATCCTCACTTATTTTTCAACTCTTTTTCTTTCTTTTTCACACACTTTTTCTTTTCTTCTTCTTTTTCAACGAAATTTTTTCCTTTTTTTTCTTTTCACCCAAACCACTAAAAGCCTTCCCCCACACTTATTTTTCTGCAAATTGTTGATCAAAAGGAATTCCCTCTAAGTCATGCTTCACTATCCTTTAAGAACAAGGGTATGGATAGTCCTATATACTAGGCTAGGTAAGGATAATGCAGCTAACAAAGAAAATAGGCTAATTAAGGCTCAAAGGGGTTAAACCTACAGTACATATGCAAAGGGTTAAGGCTTTTTGGCTCTGGTTTTAACTAAACAACTTCATCTTGTTATTTGTTATGCAATCAATTTTATGCTTTGAATGAAACAGACATGAGTTCTAGTATTTGGAACTATAGTGATGAAACGCATTCTAAGTAGCAACCAAGCAAAGAAATAATGAGATCATGCAACGACTTTAGAAAACAAGAAATCACAGATTAATAACTCTCCAAACGAAGTTTAGGCTCAAGTCTCTCAGGGTTGTAGCGTTAGTTTGAGTTTCTTCCTTCAAGCATGTTACAAAAACTGATTTTATCCTTTTGTGATTTCATGTGAATTTGTAAACGACAACTACAACTAAGCATAAACCAAAGAGCATATGAAACTTCCATCCATGTTTGTAACTTTCTTTAACAGTCATGCAATTAAAAACCAAATCCTCATCATTGTGTTGGAAGGTACCCTAAGACACAAACACACAAAAACGACTCTTTTTGGTATGTTTCAAGACTTTTTTCAAATTTTCGTATTTTCCTTCCAAACACATAAAAACACTTCAAAACACACTAAAAACACTTAAAAACAGTGAGAAACAACTCTAGAAGTGATAGGTGATAAAAACCCACGAATTTTTCATAAAAACACTTTGTTTACCCCCCCCACACTTAAACCAAACATTGTCCTCAATGTTTCAAACATATACTCACACACAAGCAAGCAAACAACACAACTAACAAACATAACAAAGATGGCAAAGTAAAAGCAATAAAGAGTAGGGTTTAGGAACGCAAATATGGTTGTAGGGCCAAAGCTTCCTAGTTCTTCTTTATTTGCATGGGTTGCCTCCCAAGAAGCGCTTGCTTTAACGTCTTCCAGCCGGACGAATACTTCAATTATGCTTCATTGGAGGCCACGGCATGGAATTGATCTTTGAGTGGAAGGTGATAATTGAAATGATTCGGCAATGGTTTAAATTCTACTGTGGGTGCCTTGCACTTGGCCAGATTGAATGTGATGGTTGTGACTTGTCCCGTGTCATAAAATTCAACTTCTTTGGGCTTTGTTGTCTCATAAACATCCTCTTTGATGCATTCTACATATTCTCCAGCCACTTCTTTCTCTTGAATCATTCTTCTTGAGGTACAATTCTCTTCAAAAATTTCAACACATTTTGGAACTGGATTTGTTGTGACAAGAATCAGGATAGTACTTGGCACCTTTGGGAAGGCTTCCACGATGTATTTTTCACTTTCTTCGTTCTTGGAAATTATGAACCTGCAAGGAAAAGGGGCATTTAGAGGAATAACATTAGATTGAACTGAATTTGGACCCAACTTACCTTGATTGAATGGCTTAGAAACACTAGGGGTCTGCAGCAAGGGTGGTTCAACCCTTGCCGTAGGTATGTCTTATTCCTTCTCTTTGATCAGCAGCATCTGTTCATCCATGTTTTGGCTTGGTTTGGACGTCTTGGGTTCATCTCCAACATCCATGCCACTTCTCAACATGATTGCTTTGGTGGTTTCAAATCCTCCTTTAGGATTAACAACGGTTGAACTAGGTAATATGCCTTGTTCTCCGAATTGGCCCATCAATTCCGCCATTTGCCTCATTTGTTTCTTCAATTCGTCCACCTCTTTAGCTTGATTTTTTTGTCCCCGAGATAAAGAAGTGAGTAACTCAAGAATTTTATCATTATCCATTGACAAACCTGAACTTGGTTGGGCCGAATATGGTTAAGGCTATGGTGGTTCATATGGCTTTTGATAGATCTCTTCAGATGGCTGCCAATACCCTTCTTGTTGTGAGCCCTGCTTCAAAGAGGTTAGTACATCATAAGTTTCATCATAACTCATAGGCATACTTGAATTCGATTGGAATTGTTGGTTGGGGGGGGGGGGGGTTGTGGTGGCTGCATAGGCGTTGTATAGAACTCCTCATATGGCTGCCAATATCCACCTTGTTGAATTTGTTGAGGTTCCTCCCACATATAATCTAAATAATCTCTCCAATCCGAATTGTAAGCGTTGGAAAACATGTTGTCCCTTGATTGGTTCCGTTTGCAATGATTTGAGGACGTTGATGAGTTTGATATCCTTGCCCATAGGGTACATCAAATGTAGGGGTAGTGTGCATTGTGGTTCTTTCGGCAATCTAGGACAATTGGGAAGTAAGATTCGCCAATTGAGCTTGAATGTTGGCAATTACCATGTCTAGTACCTGAAACAAAGAAAACAGAACAAAACAAAATCAAAAACTAAAACATAAAAACAAAAAAACACAAACAGAAACATGGGGGATTAGCAAATTTGCTAATCCCCGGCAACGGCGCCAAAAATTTGATGTGAAATTAAATTGCACTCAAATTTAAACCCTATCAATGTAGTATGTGTAAGTAGGGATCGTTCTAGCCGGGGATTAGAAGGGATGCTAATCTACACTAATTAAACTCTAAAACACTAAACTAGACTTACAAGACTCAAAACAGCTTAAAACAACCAAATAGACTCAAAACAGATAGTAGGGAGTTATTTGGACGAATTCTAACTTTAACTTGACTCAAAATGCTAAAAGACACAAAATTAAACAGATTCTAACTAAGTTGACACAAGAAAATAAAGGGGATTGGGTTTTTGATGAACTTAAAGTAAAAACAAACTGATTAAGACACTAAACAAAGGTTGGTACGAATTTGGGTGAATTAAAGGGTGAATGGCTAGCTAGAGGGTCCTTCTCCACACATGACATATATGCGACACAAATTGATTTCCAGTTGTTCTTTCTATAAACCATGAACGACAATGCCCCAAATTAATCGTGACTGCACGCATTAACCTTCAGATTTTCCTAAGTTCATTGAATTTGGACGTAGCGCCGCAAACCAAATTATTCTTATCAAGTTCCCTATATGACTGCATACTAGAGATACATATCAAAGATCATTAAGCTTTGTGAAAATCATAAGCATTGACATGACATTCGTGACTACGACTGCATGACACTCATGCCAAGAATTTACTTAACGCGACCGTGACTAGCAACCTCCACTACTTGTAAATATAAGTTTGTAACGATTAGGTGAAACTCCCTTATATTTTAGCATCAAATCCTAGCATGCAAACTAAGTAGGCCTCCTCCATCAACACATAAGAATAAGTTTTAGTCAAACAGTTAAGCAAATTGCATTCACAATTTATGAAATCACAACTGGATGAAATCAATTCATATCACATATATGCTCATAGTTTCAAATTCTCCCCTAGCTAAAACTAGTTTAGTTCCTCATGATCGCAAATAAACAAAGACAATTAAATTTAAACGTCAAAAGTAAAGATAGAATACACCTAGAAACGCTCCAACAGTCCAAGGCTTTGAATGGCAAGCACGGCTCCAGGTGGCTCCTTTCTTGCAAAACTTGCGGCACAAGAGGTTGTGTGGTGGATGGATGTAGGTGAGTTATGGTAGAGGGTGGTGTCTGAATGGTGCAGCATAAACTTGTATTTATAGGGGAAGGGTGCGGCACAAACATTTAATGTAGGAAAAGGATTGCAAAACATAGTTTGTGTGTAGGAAATAATAACACAAACCTAAAGGGAAAGGGTTATGTAATCCCAGCAGCAAATAGGACATGTAGAAGGTTTGGGGCGCCACTTTTTTAGGGATTTCTAGAAAGGGTGTTATTTGGCTGATTTTGGCACTTCTAGAAGGGATAGGTGCGGCATCAATGTAGGAGAGGATAAGGTTTCTTCTAAAACATGTTTTTATGTCTCCTAAACTGAAAACAAATCCCTTTTGCAGCAGGAATTAAGTTAAGAAAGGATTAGGATAGGATAAGATAAGGTATGGTAAGATAAGGTTAGTTTGGATAAGATAAGGTTGGATAAGGTTTTGGATAATTCTCCTTCTTTGTAGCTGATTCCTTATCTTCAATGACTTGAATTAATTTCTTCAACTCTTTTGCACATTCCTAGCCTCTCTTGAACTTCAAATTCGTCCATCCATCTTGCTCCATACTTGTGCTATCCATTCCAAGCCCAAAACTGCTCCAAATTGCATCTTTTTGCCAACTTTGCTTCTTGGACCTACAAACACAAGAAAATGACTTAAGACACTATAATAAGCAGCAAATAACTAAATAAATGCAAGAAAACACACTAACTAAGTCGCATAAATATGCTCCTATCATTGCACTACCCAATCTTGGCCCAAAAATGCTCTAGAATGCTCCAAATTGCTTCTTTTTGTCATTTTGACACTTAGAACCTACAAACACACAAAAATAGCTTAAAACACTATAATAAGTAGAAACTAACTAATAAAATGCAAGAAAACATGCTAACTACGTCGCATAAATATGCTCCTACCAAATTCCCCCACACTTAGCTTTTGCTAGTCCTCAAGCAAAACGAAACAAAACAAACAAAACAAACACCAAACAAACTAGACCTTCCAACATTCGCCTCAGGGATTTCCAACACACATGACATATTCAAGATCATCATAACCATAGATTTTAGTCATCCCCACCCTCTAGCACATACTTAATCACAGTCACCATTCATTAGCTCACATTTAACCAATTAAAACAATGTTTTGAATGTAGTAACATGCCTTAGAGAATTCACTCAATTCCTCACTAGGTACACTCTTATTTTCACTCAGATTTTCTAACTACACTCCCCATTCTAGGTATATGTGAGAAGATTGATGTAAACATGAAAACGAACTCTCACATATGTTTATAACAAAGAAAGCAATTTCTGGAGTTATTAAGCATGTATAGATATGATCTCATGAATGGAATGCTACTACTTAGATGCGAGAACCAGGGATACCATATGCTCATATCAATCCCAAACTCCACATATTAAAACACACAACACTCAAGATAGAAGTATAGGGTTGTAACGGGGCTAGGGGTATTGGCTAACAAAAAAAGTTAAGGAAAACAAACGTTCTTAAAGCAATAGTGAGCAAAGTAATGTATATGACACTTAGAACTCCCTTTTGAAACGCAGCCACAAACTTTGATACATAAAAAGAAGATCACACATACTCCAAGCTTAATCTTACTTATTTTGAACACTTTTCACACTTTTCCACATAATTTTCCTTTTCTTTTCTTTTTCTCACGAATTTTCTTCTTTTTTTCTTTTTTTTTTCTTCTTTCTTTTCTACCCGTGCCTCTTTTGATACTTTGGCACACACCCACACACAAAAATCCCTTCCCCCACACTTATTTGCTGCCCAATAATGAACAAAGGGAATTCACTCTAGGTCATGCTTCACCACGCCTTAAGAACACGGGTAAGGATGGTCCTAATCTAGGCTAGGTAAGGAACATGTGGGTAAACAAAGAAAATTGCTAAACAAGGCTCAACGGGGGTTAATCCTACAAAACTTAATGCATAGGGATAAGGCTTTTTGGCACTGGTTCACTACACAACTTCATCTTGTTTATGTGTTATGTACTTCAATATCATGCTTTGAATGAAACGGGTATGAGTTCTAGTATTGGGAAGTAAATGATGAAACGCCTTCTAAGTAGCATTCAAGCAAAGAATAATGAGATCATGCAACGACTTTAGAAAACAAGAATGCACAGATTAATAACTCTCCAAAGAACGTTTTAAGCTCAAGTCTCTCAGGGTTGTAGCGTTAGTTTGAGTTTCTTCCTTCAAGCATGTTAAAAAAACTGGTTTTCTCCTTTTTGATTAAACATGAATTCATGAATTATAACCATAATCAAGCATAAACCAGAGACCAATTCAAACTTCCATCCATGTTTATAACTTTCCTTAATAGTCATGCAATTAAAAACCGAATCCTCATCATTGTGTTGGAAGGTACCCTAAGACACAAACAAACACACAAAAACAACTCTTTTTGGGTTTTTCAAAACACTTTTTCAAATTTTTATGAAATTTTCGGATTATCTTTTCACAACACACTAAAATGCTTCAAAACACACTAAAAACACTTCAAAACAGTGAAAAACAACGTTTGAAGTGATAGGTGATAAAATCCCACGAAAATCATGCAAAAACAACTTGTTTACCCCCTCACACTTAAACCAAACATTGTCCTCAATATTTCAAACATAAACTCACAGAATGCAAATAGCAAAGAACACAACTAACTAACATGACACACATGGCAAAGTAAATGCAATAAACAGTAGAGTTAGGAACGGAAATCTGGGTTTGAGCCGGTTGTTCCTAGGTCTTCTTTATTTGAATGCATGGGTTACCTCCCAAGAAGCTCTTGCTTTAAGGTTTTGTAGCCGGACGATTCCTCGGTTTAAGCTCCATTGGTACCCACGGCATGGAAGGGAACTTCATCCACAACCTGCCCCACAATGTTCTAGTAGTATGGCTTCAAATGGTGCCCATTCTCCTTGAATTCTTGTCTGTTCCTTAAGCTTTGGACTTGGACTGCACCATGTGGAAAAACATTAGTAACAACAAAAGGTCCAATCCATTTAGAACGTAACTTACCAGGGAATAAACGTAAACGGGAGTTGAAAAGCAACACTTTCTACCTAATTGAAAATGTTTTGCCCCGAATCATCTTGTCATGAAACGCCTTTGTTTTGACCGTGTAAATTCGGGCATTCTCATATGCTTCGTTCCTTATTTCCTCAAGTTCATTCAATTGGAGCTTTCTATGCACTCCAGCCGCATCTATGTCCAAATTGAATGTTTTCACAGCCCAATGTGCCTTGTGCTCTAGTTCCATAGGTAGGTGACACGGCTTGCCATAGATTAGCCGAAATGGAGACATCCCTAGGGGTGTCTTGTAGGCCGTACGATATGCCCACAGTGCATCGTCTAAACGCAAACTCCAATCCTTCCGGGTTGGCCCAACAGTCTTCTCCAAAATCTGCTTGATTTCCCTATTCGAAACCTCGGCTTGGCCACTTGTTTGAGGGTGATAAGGTGTTGCAACCTTATGCTTGACGTTATACTTCTTAAATAGCGCCTCAATGGTCCGGTTGCAAAAATGGGAGCCTCCATCACTTATAAACACTCTAGGCATCCCGAATCTGGAGAATATGTTAGATTTGATGAAATCTACAACCACTCGAGAATCATTAGTACAGGTGGCTTTTGCTTCCACCCATTTCGATACATAATCAACCACAAGCAAGATATAATTGAATATAGAGGTCTGCGGCATTTGGTCCCTTGCACCAATGCTACCTATTCTTTGACATCTATCACATGTTATGCAGAAAGTTTGAGCATCTTTAAACAATGTAGGCCAATAAAAACCACATTCTAACACCTTGAGTGCTGTTCTTTGGGTGCCAAAATGACCCCCACACGCATAAGTATGACAGAGAGCAAGAATTGAATTAAACTCAAAGTTATGCACACATTGATGCGATGTAAAACAACACACAAATTAAACCCTCTTGTTGACAATTGTAGTACAGATGCAAGTAGGGATCGTTCTGGACCGGGGATTAGGAGGGCTTGCTAAAACCTCTAAACTGACTCAAAAACGTAAAAACAAAGTTTAAAATAGTAAACTAGACTCAAAGATTGCAAAACTAAACTCTAAAACACTAAAACAACTCAAAAGACTCAAAACAGCACAAAACAAGCTAAAAGACTCAAATCTGCCACTAAGAGTGAATTTGGACGAAAATAGGTTTTTACTTGACTCTAAACACTTAAAAACACAAACTAAATCAGATTCTAACTAATATGACTCAACAAAGTAAAGGGGGATTGGGTTTTGACGATTTTGAAAACAAAACAAGCAAACTAAAGAACTAATGAAATCTGCACGAAATTGGGTAGAACTATGCATGATGGGCTAGCTAGAGGGTTCTTCTCCACACATGACACACTTGCATACAAACCAATTTTCAGTTGTTCTTTCGATAAACCATAAAACTCAACACCCCAGATTAATTAGGTACGCTTAAATTAACCTTCAAGTTCTCCTTAAGTTATTGAATTGGACGGGATAACGCATACAACAACTCAACACATTCTCGAAAAGTCCCCTACGTGAACAGCACAATAAAGATACAATCAGAGATCATTAAGCTTTGTGAGAACTATAAGCATTGACGAGGCATTCGTAACTATGAAAAGCATGATACTCCTGCCAAGAATTCACTTAACATGATCGTGACCAGCAACCTCCACTACACATGAATATAAGTTCATAACGATTA
The DNA here is from genome assembly GCA_024362995.1 of Heteromeles arbutifolia. Lineage (NCBI taxonomy): Eukaryota > Viridiplantae > Streptophyta > Magnoliopsida > Rosales > Rosaceae > Heteromeles > Heteromeles arbutifolia. The sequence continues at coordinate 23,421,682 of JANCRC010000011.1, read as the reverse complement.
GGTGAAACTCCCTTATATTCTAGCATCAAATTCATGCATGCAAACTAAGTGTGCACTCTCAATCAACATACAAGAATAAGTTATCAATCAAACTGTTAAGCAAATTGAATTCACAATTTATGAAATCACAACTGAAGGTAATCAATTCATATTGCAAGCATATTCATGACTTTGAATAGCCCCCTAGCCAAAAGCGCTTAGTTCCTCATGTTCACAGCAAAACAAAGAGAAATTAAATTAAACATTGAAAACAAAGATAGATTACACCTAAAAACATTCCAGGTATCCAACGTCTTGAATGGCTAGGCACGGCTACACGTTAATCCTCTCCTTCTTCCTTTGTAAAGCTGTGACACAAGGGGTTAAGGTGTGTAGAATGGGTGGTGATGGGTGGTAGAGGATGGATAGGTAGATAGGTGGATGGAATGGATGCAGAGAATCTGTTCAGAGAGAGAGAGACTAAATGGTGCAGATGGCTTTATTTATAGGGCTAGGGTTGAAAGGCAATCAGAAAATAATAGGAAAGGTTCATAACTTAGCTAATTTGGTTCCACAATTTAATAGGTAAGAAAGAATCAGAAAATCAAAGAGAATAAGAAAGTGAAATTCGGCAGAATATGTAAGACAGATTTAGGAATGTGTTTTGAGGCACAAAATAAGTAAGAAAAGCTCCTCCTTGTGCAGCAAGGCATAGAACACAAAGGGAATGTGATTTTGGGTCAGAAAATAGGAAAGAAAAGGATCCCTTGTGCAGCAAGGTTGTGGAGAGAAAGGGAAAGGCACTTCTGTGGCAGATTTTGGAAGAAAAGGGAAATGAGTGATAGAAGCATATTTATGCGACTTAGTTAGCTTGTTTCCTTGCATTTACTTAGTTAGTTTATGTTTATTATAGTGTTTTAAGCTATTTTCGTGTGTTTGTAGGTCCAATTGGCAAAGTTGGCAAGAAAGTGCATTTTAGGGCATTTTGGAGCAATTCTGGGCTGAAATGGATTGCATGCATATAGAGCACACGGAATGGACGAATTTGAAGTTCAAATGAGGCTAGGAATGTGTTTAAAAGTTGGAGAAACAAATTCAAGTCAAAGAAGATAAGGAATCAGCTACAAACATGGAACATTATCCAAACCAACCTTATCTTATCTTATCCTATCTTAATTCCAGCCACAAGGGGGACTCCTTTTCATAATAGGATGCCTAAAACCTGTTTTTAGGAGGCCTTTTCCTTCTAGAAACATGCCACAACACTCCTTTCTAGAAGGCCTTTGCCTTGCCTTGCACTCCATCCCCTTCCCTCCAATTGCTGCCGCACCTTCCCTATCCTTATTCCTCTTGGATTCTGATTTAATTAGCCTATTCCCTTATGGATTTGGATTGGATTGTGCAAAGCCTTTTCAGAAATTAATTGGGCTAAACCCCTTTCCTGATGGATTTAAGCCTTGTACTGCACCCTAGGGCCTTAATCCTTTATTTCTATTAAGTCCAAGTCGTACCCTGATTTCCCTAGGGTTTGCCATGCCTATATATACATATTTTGAGGCTTTGCTGCAGGTTACCACCCCCTATACCACACCATAATTCGTAGCCATCACCATCCATACACAGAAACACCCTTTGCCGCAAGAAGGAGAGGAGGAGAGCTTTGCCGTGGCTTCCATTGGAGGAGGACCTTGTGCCGCAACAACCTGCAACCATTGGAGACTTCCTGAGTTCTTTCTTCCCTTGTTTTAGTTTCAATGTTTATTTCAGATTGCTTTTCAATTGTCATGAACATGTGTAACTAAGTTTTTCTTAGTTAGAGGTGAATTCGAAGCCATGGACATATGTTTAATATGAATTGATTACCTCCAGTTATTGTTTCGTAAAACATGAATGCGATTCACTTATCTGTTTGATTAAAACTTATTCTTGTATGTGGCTTAAGGGTGCACACTTAATTTGCATGCATGAATCTGATGCTAAAATATAAGGGAATTTCACCTAATTGTTATGAACTTATATTTATGAGTAGTAAAGGTTGCTAGTCACAATCGTGTTAAGTGAATCCATGGCAGGAGTATCATCATGCTTTCCATAGTTACGAATGCCTTGTTAATGCTTATGATTTTCATAGAACTTAATGATCTTTTAATGTATCTCTATTATGCGTATTCCATGTAGGGAACTTGATAAGAATAATTTGATTGTCGATGCATTATCCATCCAATTCAACGAATTAAGGAAAATCTGAAAGTTAATTTGTGCATTCACGATTAATTTGGGGCATTGTCATTCATGGTTTAAAGAAACAATACTGGAAATCAATTTGTATGCATATGTTTCATGTGTGGAGAAGGATCCTCTAACTAGCTTTTCACCCTTGAATTCACCTTAATTTCGTTTTAACTTACTTTGTTTGTTGCAATTTACTTAGTTTTGTCAAATTCGTCCAAAAACCCCCTCAGTTCTTATTTGTGTTTTAGTTTTGTCAAATTCGTCCAAATCTGTCCCCTTTCTGTGTTTTGAGTCTTACTAGTCTAGAATTTGTCCAATTCACTCTCTAGTATCTGTTTTGAGTCTATTTAGCTTAGTTTGTGTGTTTTGAGTCAATTTGGTCAGTTTTGAGTCATAAGAGTCTAGTTTAGTGTTTTAGAGTTTAAATTGTGTAGATTAGCATCCCTTCTAATTCCCGGCCTAAAACGATCCCTACTTTCATATACTACGTCGATAGGGTTTTAATTTGAGTGTCAAGTAATTTTCACATCAAATTTTGGCGCCGTTGCCTGGGATTAGCAAACTTACTAATCTCCTTAGTTTCTGCCGTGTGTTTAGTTTGCTTTTGTTTTTGTTTTGCTTTGTTTTCTGAGTTTGTTTTGTTTTCTTTGTTTTAGGTACTAGTGTATGACTCGAAGTTCTCAACCCGTTCATGCACATATCTTGGATTTTAACGACGATTTTGAACGAGATTTGAGAAGGAAGAGGAAGCACCCAGAACCCAATCCACCTAGTGCTAGCTCTAGTTCCAAATCTGAGTTTGAAGAAGAGGAAGAGGAAGAACAAGCCATGGCTGTGGATAATCGTACAATCAAAGAACTTTCAGCCTCAGGATTGGACAATGTCGTGCCCTTATGCATTCAGTATCCTAGGGCGGCTCAAGGCAAGAATGATGAGTTTGAATTGAAGTCAAGCTTGTTGCATCACATTCCTAAGTACCATGGGCTGTCCATGGAAGATCCAAACAAGCATTTGAAGGAATTTGAGTTGGTGTGCTCAAGCATGACACCAATCAACGTAGATGGGAATATTCTGAAGATGAAAGCCTTTCCATTCTCTCTATTTGAAAAGGCTAAGGATTGGTTATTCGAATTGGCACCTAGAACGGTCACTTCTTGGGAAAGCATGAAAAGAGCGTTTTTAGAGAAATTCTTCCCAACTTCGAGAGTTATTCTTTTGAGGAAGAGAATTAGTGGCATTGAACAAAGCCAAGGAGAATCTTGTCCAGCATATTATGAGCGTTTTAAGGCCCTAGTTGCATCCTGCCCACAACACCAAATGAAGGAAGAGCTTTTAATTCAATATTTCTACGAATGACTTCTTCTAATTGAAAGGCAAATGCTTGATGCTTCGGCGGGAGGTGCCTTGGTTGACAAAGCCCCGGTGGCTGCCAAGATCTTAATTGCAAACCGAGCCTTGAATGCACAACAATACGAAGGTGTTGGACAAAGGGACCCCCCACGGCAACAACATGTGAATGAGGTAAGTGCAATATCAGAATTGCAATCTCAAATGGCTAATCTCACTCTTCTTTTGTCACAGGTTGTTGATGGAACCAAAGTGCAAGGTCCGGCCATATGTGGAGTGTGCTCTATGCAGGGGCACCTCAATGATCAATGCCCTCAATTGATAGAGAATGGAGGATGGGAAAGTGCCAATGTCGTGGGCTATTAAGGCCAAAATCAGCCACGGAATGATCCATACTCCAATACTTACAATCCGGGCTGGAGAGATCACCCAAACTTCAAGTGGAGGGAGCCTCAACAACAAGGTGGATTTAGACAGCAAACTCCCGGGTTCTATCAAAGGCCATTCGAACCAATGCAACTTCAACCAGAATCTGCTCAACCAAACTCAGGTTTGCTATTTGATAATGATCAAGCTATTCAACTACTAACTTCTGTAGCACAGGGATTACAAAATCGAAATAATCGAATAGCAAATCAAGACAAGGAGCTGAACGACATGAAGAAGCAAATAGGGCAGATTTTAGAGTTCTTTGGGCAATTTCGAGAAGAAGGTAAACTTCCTAGTTCAACCATTGTGAATCCAAAGGGAGGATTTGAAACCGCTAAAGCCATCATGTTGAGAAGTGGAAAAGAAGTTGGAACTGACCCACAACCATCCAAATCAAGCCAAAAAGAAGATGAAAAGTTGCTGATTGAAGAGGAGGAGCAAGACAAGCCCACGGCAAGGAAGGAACCATCCTTGCCACAGCCCCTTAAGCCTTCCACACCATCCAATTCAGGTAAGGGTGGTTCAAATTTGACTCATTCTAACCTAATTCCACCAAATTTGGCTTTCCCTAGCAGGTTTATGCAAGCTAGGAACGAAGAGAATGAACAAGACATTCTAGGGACCTTTAGGAAGGTGCATGTCAATATCCCGCTCCTTGATGCTATAAAGCAAATCCCGAAGTACGCTAAGTTTTTAAAGAAGCTATGTACAACAAGGAAACGGATTCGGGAGAAAGAGGTGGTACATGTAAGTGAGAATGTCTCTGCAATGTTGCAAAGAAAGCTGCCATCTAAATGCAAAGATCCAGGTAGTTTCACAATCCCTTGTGTAATTGGTAATACAAGGTTTGACCACACTATGCTAGATTTAGGTGCATCAATAAATGTCATGCCATATTCCGTTTATGCATCCATGAATCTAGGGGAGCTTAAAAATGATGGTGTTATTATTCAATTAGCCGATCGATCTAATGCATATCCGAAAGGAGTTTTGGAAGATGTTTTGGTGCAGGTAGACCACTTGATTTTTCTTGCAAATTTCTATGTGCTTGATATGGAGGACTCAGCCCAATTTCCACCATCGCCACTCTTACTTGGACGGCCTTTCATGAAAACTGCTCAAACCAAGATTGACATGGCCAAGGGAACAGTAACTATGGCGTTTGGTGGTGATATGATTAATTTTAACATTTCTGAATCTGTTGAGATTACTAATGACGTTCGTTCTTGTTTTGTCATTGATGTAATAAAAAATAAAGGGCTGGAACATTCAGCACCAATCAAGAAGGATGCATTTCGAACCACCAACGAAGAGGGAATTGGAGTGAAGCATAAGGCTTGCACGGCCACAACCCTCAAACCCCGAAATCTGGTCGAGAGCACCCCACATGCATTTGTTGATAGTGCTGCCACTTCATTGCAGTACATTGGTAAGCCACCTATTCCAATTTCGATTCCAATTTCCACTAATAGGTTGTTACCTTGTATGGTGCAGGTCCCCGATCGAATACAAGCTAGTGGGAATGATTACATTGACTTTAGAATGCTCAACATCCCAATCAGGAAGGATTGCTATCCCCTTCTATTCATAGAGCCCATGTATGAGTATTTTGAGGAGCATGTCGTGGAGAATGTACCCCTCCATGCCGTTGGCCCTATTCAAGCTTAAAAGGAGGTATCGTTCAGCTGGAAGACGTTAAAGCAAGCGCTTCTTGGGAGGTAACCCATGTGTTCAAACGAAGACAAGATGGAATTCTAGCTCCAAACACCAGATTTGCGTTCTTTAACCCTTCTCTTTACTGCTTTTACTTTGCCATATTTGTCATGTTTGTAGTTGTGTTGTTTGCTTGCTTATGTGCAAGTCTATGTCTAAAACATTGAGGACAATGTTTGGTTTAAGTGCGGGGGGGGGGGGGGTAAACAAAGTGTTTTTCATGAAAATTCATAGGATTTTGTCACCCATCACTTCTAAAGTTGTTTCTCATTGTTTTTAAGAGTTTTTAGTGTGTTTTGAAGTGTTTTTATGTGTATTGAGCAGAAAATCCGAAAAAGAAAGAAAAAATTGAAAAAAGTTTGGAAAATACAAAAAGAGTCGTTTCTGTGTGTTTGTTTATGTCTTAGGGTACCTGATGCGATGTACAACAGCACACAAATTAAACCCTCTTGTTGACAATTGTAGTATATGTATAAGTAGGGATCGTTCTAGACCGGGGATTAGGAGGGATTGCTAAAACACTTGAAACTAGACTCAAAGAATGCAAAACTAAATTCTAAAACACTAAAACAACTCAAAAGACTCAAAACAGCACAAAAACACTCAAAACTGCCTAAAAACACAAACTGGGCAGTTTTGAACTTTAAACACTACATTTTGAACTTAACTCAAGACACTTAAAAACATAAATCAACACAAATTTTAACTAATCTAACACTTCAAAATAAAGGGGGATTTGATTTTGATGAATTTGAAAACAAAAACAAACAGATTGTAAACTAAAACAGATTTTGGACGAATTTGGATAAAATATGGATGATGGGCTAGCTAGAGGGTTCTTCTCCACACATGACACACTTGCACATAAACCAATTTTCAGTTGTTCTTTCGATAAATCATGAAACTCAACACCCCAGGTTAATTAGGTCCGCTTAAATTAACCTTCAAGTTCTCCTTAAGTTATTGAATTGGATGGGAAATCGCATAAAACAATTCAAAGCATTCTTCAAAAGTCCTTTACGTCAACAGCACAATAACGATACAATCAAAGATCATTAAGCATCATGAAAACTATACGTATTGACGAGGCATTTGTTACTATGATGAGCATGAAACTCCTGCCAAGAATTCATTTAACGCGATCGTTTATAAGCGACCTCCACTACTTGTGAATATAAGTTTGTAACTATTAGGTGAAACTCCCTTATATTCTAGCATCAAATTCATGCATGCAAACTAAGTGTGCACTCTTAATAAACATACACAAATAAGTTATCAATCAAGCAGTTAAACAAATTGAATTCACAACTTATGAAATCACAACTGAAGGTAATCAATTCATATTGCAAGTATGTTCATGGCTTTGAATCTTCCCTTAGCCAAAAAGGTTTAGGTCCTCATGTTCACAGCAAAACAAAGAGAAATTAGATTAAACATTGAAAACAAAGATAGATTACACCTAGAAACGTTCCAGCAATCCAACGTCTTGAATGGCTAGGCACGTCCAAGGGTCTCCTTCCTTCTCATTTGCTGCGACACAAGGTGGCAGTGGTGGTCGAAGTGGTGAATGGTGGTGGTGGATGGATATAGGTGAGTTATGGTGAAGGGTGGATTGTGGATTTTCGGCAGAAATTGTGTAGAGTGATTTAAATGGTGCAACAAGCTTTATTTAAAGGGCTAGGGTACTCAGAAAATAATAGGAAAGGTTCAATACTTAGCTATTTTGGTTCCACAATTTAATAGGTAAGAAAGAATCAGAAAATCAAAGAGAATAAGAATGTGAAATTCGGCAGAATATGTAGGAGAGAAAAGGAATGTGTTTTAAAGGTTAGAAATTAAGAGAGAAAGGGAAAGAAGGTGTGGCATTGATTTGTAAGAGAAAGGGGAAGTATTTTTGGGCAGAAAATAGGCAAGAAAACCTCTCCCTTGTGCAGCAAGGATTGCAACAAAAGAGGAATGTGTTTTAAGACAAAAAATAGGCAAGAAAACCCCTCCCTTGTGCAGCAAGGATTGAAACAAAAGGGGAATGTGTTACGCACGGTTTTGGGCTTCTAGAATGAGTAATTAGGCAACCTACATGTTTTGGAAACCCCAAAATTGGAAACCTCCACAAATGGAAACTTGCACAAATGGAAACCTTCACAAATAGAAACTTCCAACTTTAGAAACGTTGGCTTCCAATTTTGAACTCTTCATTCTTCATTTGATCCTAAGCTCATTTGATCTGCAATTTCATCCATCCACTTAGCTCCAAGCATGTGCAATCCATTTAGTGCCCAAAACGGCTCCAAAAAGCTCCAAAATGCACTTTCTTGCATACTTTGCACATTAGACCTACAAACACACGAAAATAGCTTAAAATACTAAAATAACTAAGAACTAACAACGTAAATGCAAGGAAACAAGCTAACTAAGTGATGTAAATATGCTCCTATCAAATACCCCCCCACTTAGCTTTTGCTAGTCCTCGAGCAAAACAAAAGAAACAAAAGAAACAAAACTCAATCTAAACCTTCCAACAATTGCCTTAGGGATTTCCAATGGACATGACATATTAAAAATCATCACTTGCACAGATTTTGGTCATCCTTACCATTGAGCACATACTTAATTATGGTCACCATTCATTAGCTCGCATTTAATCAATTAAAACAACATTTTGAATGTAGTAACATGCCTTAGAGAATTCCCTCAATTCCTTACTAGATATGCACTCAATTTTCACACAGATTTTCTGACTACACACCCTACACTAGGTATATGTGAGAAGATTGATGTAAACATGAAAACTGATACTCACATATGTTGCAACAAAGAAAGCACTTTTCTGGAGTTATTAATGCATATATGAATATGATCTCATGAACGGAATGCTACTACTTAGATGCGAGAACCAGTGACACCATATGCTCATACCAATTCCAAACTCCACATATTGAAACACACAACACTCAAGATTGAAGTTAAGGGTTGTAACGGGGCTTGGGGGTAATGGCTAACAAATAAAGGATAGGAAAAACAAAGGTTCTTAAAGAAATAGTAAGCAAAGTAATGAAATTGACACTTAGAATTCACTTTTGAATGCAGAAATCAACTTTAAACAAAGGGAATGATTCACACATTCTAGGGCCATATTTCAATGTTTTGGACCCTGCCTTCAACAAACAACACTTTAGAACTCTTTTTCTTATCATTTTCAACTCTTTTTCATTCTTTTCACAACTTTTCTTTTTTTCCTTTCCATTTTCCACGAATTTTCTCTTTTCTTTTCTATCCGTGCCTTATTAAAGACTTTGGCGCACGCACACAAATCCCTTCCCCCACACTTGTTTTTCTGCAAAAGGACAATCAAAAGGAATTCATTTTAATTCATGCTTCACTATCCTTTAAGAACAAGGGTATGGATAATCCTAAACTAGGCTTGGTAAGGATGATGTGGTTAACAAAGCACATAGGCTAAACAAGGCTCAAACGGGGTTTAAACCTACAAAACATAATGAAATAGGGGGCACGGCAATTTGGCTTTGGTGGTCACTACACAACTTCATCTTGAATATGTGTTATGCAAATCAATGTCATGCTTTGAATGAAATGGGTATGAGTTCTAGTATTTGGAACTAAATGATGAAATGCCTTCTAAGTAGCAACCAAGCAAAGAATAATGAGATCATGCAATGACTTTAGAAAACAAGAATGCACAGATTATCAACTCTCCAAAGAACGTTTTAGGCTCAAGTCTCTCAAGGTTGTAGCGTTAATTTGAGTTTCTTCCTTCAAGCATGTTACAAAAACTGATTTTATCCTTTTGATTACATGTGAATTCATAAATTATAACCACAACCAAGCATAAACCAAAGAGTAAATCAAACTTTCATCCATTTATAACTCTCTTTAACAGTCATGCAATTAAAAACGAAATCCTCATCATTGTGTTGGAAGGTACCTAAGACACAAACACACCAAAACAACACAAAAACAACTCTTATTGGGTTTTTCAAAACAATTTTTCAAATTTTTATGAGATTTTCGGATTTTTATGTCAAGACATACTAAAACACTCCAAAACAGCTTAAAAACACTTAAAAACAGCAAGGAACAACTTTTGAAGTAATGGGTGATAAAATCCCACGAATTTGCATCAAAAACACTTTCTTACCCCCCCCCCCCCCCCCCCACACTTAAATCAAACATTGTCCTCAATGTTTCAAGCATAAACTCATAGAAACAAACAAACAAACAACTAACTAATCATGGCAAGATAAATGCAGGAAAGAGAAGGGTTTAGGAATGCAAATCTGATTGTGGGGCGATTCCTAGGTCTCCCTTCTTCGAATGCATGGATTGATCTTGGAATGGACGGTGATACTTGAAATGATCCGGCAATGGTTTAAATTCTAGTGTAGGTGCCTAAATCATCAAAATCAGTAAGTTAGTAGAAAACGTAATTGAAATTGGAGAAGATGACTTACTTGCTTTGTCTGATAAGAACTCAATGACAAACACCACGTCCGTGAACGTTTCAAGAATGTTGCATTTGGCCAGATTTACTATTATGGTTGTGACTTGTCCCGTGTCATCAAACTCAACTTCTTTGGGCTTTGTTGTCTCATATATGTCCTCTTTGATGAATTCTTGGTATTCTCCAGCCACTTCCTTCTCTTGAATCCTTCTTCTTGATGTACAAAGTTCTTTGAACACTTCAATACAATCTGGAACTTGATTTGGTGTACCAAGAATTGAGATAGTACTTTGCACCTTTGGAAGGGTTTCCATGATGTCCTTTTCACTCTCTTCTTTCTTGGGAATCAAAAACCTGCGAGGAAAAGGGACATTCGGAGGAATAACATTAGAATGAATTGAATTTGGGACGTCCTTACTTGTGGTGGGTGGTTTAGAGGGCTTAGGGGGCTGCGGCAAGGGTTGTTCTACCCTTGCCGTGTGTGTGGCTTCTTCCTCCTCCTCAATCAGCAACTCCACATCCACTTCTAGGCTATGTTTGGATGTTTTTAGGTCAGCTCCAACCTCCATAGCACTTCCCAAAGTGATAGCATCATGGATTTCAAAATCTTCCTTCGAATTTGCAATAGTTGAGTTGGAGAGTTCACTTTGCTCTTGAATCTGCACCATGAACTCCATAATCTGCCCAACTTGCTTCCCCAATTCGTCCACTCTTTTGACTCGGTCTTTCATCTCCTTATTTTGATTTTCTACTCACTGTGTCAAAGAGGTGATTAATTGAATAATGTTATCATTACACAAAGACATACCTGAGTTTGTTTGGGCAGATTGTGGTGGAGGCTGTAATGGTGCATGTGGCCATTGATAAAACTCCTCAGATGGCTGCAATTGTTCTTCTTTTTGTGAGCCCTGCGTCAAAGAGATTAGTCCTTCAAGAATTTCATTATAACTCATGGGCATACTTGAATTCGATTGGAATTGTTGTGGGGGAAGCTATGGTGGCTGCATAGGTCTTGAATAGAACTCCTCTTCTTGCTGCCAATATCCACCTTGTTGGAATTGTTGAGGTTCCTCCCACATATAATCTGAATAATCTCTCCAATCCGAATTGTTAAGTGTTGGAAAACATATTGTTGCTTGGTTGGTTATGGCTTTGTTAACCCCAAGCACCTCCGTTTGCAGTGAATTGAGCACATTGATGAGTTTGTGCAGTGTGTATTGTGGTTGTTTCGGCAATCTGGGACAATTGAGAAGTAAGATTTGCTAATTGAGCTTGAATGGTAGCAAGTGCCATGTCTCACTTCTCTATGTACCTGAAATCAAAGAATTAAAACTAAATCAAATATCAAAAGTAAAAGACACAAACAAAAACAAAGGGGATTAGCTAAAGAAAACAAGAAAACAACACAAAGTCAGAAACTAAAACAAAAACAAAATAAACGAAAAGAAAAGAATCAAGGGATTAGCAAAGTTGCTAATCCCCGGCAACGGGTCCAAAAATTTTATGCGATGTAAAACAGCACACAAATTAAACCCTCTTGTTGACAATTGTAGTATATGTATAAGTAGGGATCGTTCTAGACCGGGGATTAGGAGGGATTGCTAAAACACTTGAAACTAGACTCAAAGAATGCAAAACTAAATTCTAAAACACTAAAACAACTCAAAAGACTCAAAACTTCACAAAAACACTCAAAACTGCCTAAAAACACAAACTGGACAGTTTTGAACTTTAAACACTACTTTGGACGAAAATAGATTTTAACTTAACTCAAGACACTTAAAAACACAAATCAACACAGATTTTAACTAATCTAACACTTCAAAATAAAGGGGGATTTGATTTTGACGAATTTGAAAACAAAAACAAACAGATTGTAAACTAAAACAGATTTTGGACGAATTTGGATAAAATATGGATGATGGGCTAGCTAAAGGGTTCTTCTCCACACATGACACACTTGCACATAAACCAATTTTCAGTTGTTCTTTCGATAAATCATAAACTCAACACCCCAGGTTAATTAGGTCCGCTTAAATTAACCTTCAAGTTCTCCTTAAGTTATTGAATTGGATGGGAAAGTGCATACAACAATTCAAAGCATTCTTCAAAAGTCCTTTACATGAACAGCACAATAACGATACAATCAAAGATCATTAAGCATCATGAAAACTATAAGTATTGACGAGGCATTCGTTACTATGGTGAGCATGAAACTCCTGCCAAGAATTCATTTAACGCGATCGTTTATAAGCGACCTCCACTACTTGTGAATATAAGTTTGTAACTATTAGGTGAAACTCCCTTATATTCTAGCATCAAATTCATGCATGCAAACTAAGTGTGCACTCTTAATAATCATACACAAATAAGTTATCAATCAAGCAGTTAAACAAATTGAATTCACAACTTATGAAATCACAACTGAAGGTAATCAATTCATATTGCAAGTATGTTCATGGCTTTGAATCTTCCCCTAGCCAAAAGGGTTTAGCTCCTCATGTTCACAGCAAAACAAAGAGAAATTAGATTAAACATTGAAAACAAAGATAGATTACACCTAGAAACGTTCCAGCAATCCAACGTCTTGAATGGCTAGGCACGTCCAAGGGTCTCCTTCCTTCTCCTTTCCTGCGACACAAGGTGGCAGTGGTGGTCGAAGTGGTGAATGGTGGTGGTGGATGGATATAGGTGAGTTATGGTGAAGGGTGGATTGTGGATTTTCGGCAGAAATTGTGTAGAGTGGTTTAAATGGTGCAACAAGCTTTATTTAAAGGGCTAGGGTACTCAGAAAATAATAGGAAAGGTTCAATACTTAGCTATTTTGGTTCCACAGTTTAATAGGTAAGAAAGAATCAGAAAATCAAAGAGAATAAGAATGTGAAATTCGGTAGAATATGTAGGAGAGAAAAGGAATGTGTTTTAAAGGTCAGAAATTAAGAGAGAAAGGGAAAGAAGGTGTGGCATTGATTTGTAAGAGAAAGGGGAAGTATTTTTGGGCAGAAAATAGGCAAGAAAACCTCTCCCTTGTGCAGCAAGGATTGCAACAAAAGAGGAATGTGTTTTATGACAGAAAATAGGCAAGAAAACCCCTCCCTTGTGCAGCAAGGATTGAAACAAAAGGGGAATGTGTTACGCACGGTTTTGGGCTTCTAGAATGAGTAATTAGGCAACCTACATATTTTGGAAACCCCAAAATTGGAAACCTCCACAAATGGAAACTTGCACAAATGGAAAGCTTCAGAAATAGAAACTTCCAACTTTAGAAACCTTGGCTTCCAATTTTGAACTCTTCATTCTTCATTTGATCCTAAGCTCATTTGATCTTCAATTTCGTCCATCCACTTTGCTCCAAGCATGTGCAATCCATTTAGTGCCTAAAACTGCTCCAAAAAGCTCCAAAATGCACTTTCTTGCATACTTTGCACATTAGACCTACAAACACACGAAAATAGCTTAAAATACTAAAATAAGTAAGAACTAACAACGTAAATGCAGGGAAACAAGCTAACTAAGTGATGTAAATATGCTCCTATCAGTACCTTCCAACACAATGATGAGGATTTGGTTTTTAATTGCATGACTGTTAAAAAAAGTTACAAGCATGGATAGAAGTTTGATATGTTATTTGGTTTATGCTTAATTGTAGTTGTTGTTTACGAATTCACATGTAATCGCAAAGAAAAAAAAATCAGTTTTTGTAACATGCTTGAAGGAAGTAACTCAAACTAACGCTACAACCCTGAGAGACTTGAGCCTAAACGTTTATTTGGAGAGTTATTAATCTTGACATTCTTGTTTTCTAAAGTCGTTGCATGATCTCATAATTGTTTGCTTGGTTGCTACTTAGGATGCCTTTCATCATTTAATTCCAAATACTAGAACTCATGTCCGTTTCATTCAAAGCATGAAATTGATTAGCATAACAAATAACAAGATGAAGTTGTTTAGTTTAAACCAAAGCCAAAACGCCTTCACCCTTTGCAAATGTATTGTAGGTTTAACCCTGTTGAGCCTTGTTTAGCCTAATTTTCTTTGTTAGCCACATTATCCTTACCTAGCCTAGAATAGGACTATCTATACCCTTGTTCTTAAAGGATAGTGAAGCATGACTTAGAGGGAATTCCTTTTGATCAATATTATGCAGAAAAACAAGTGTGGGGGAAGGTTTTGTGTGCCAAAGAGAAAGGGCACGAAAAAAAGAAAAAAAAAAGAAAAAAAAAAAGAAAAGAAAAGAAAGAAAAAGAGTTGAGAAACAAGTGAAAATGAGCTCACAAGTGTTGGTTGTTGAAGAAAGGATCCAAAAGATTGAATCTGGCCTTAAAAGTTGTATGAATCTTCCCTTTGTGTTCAAAGTTGGTTGCTATATTGAAAAGTGAATTCTAAGTGTTGATTTCATTGCTTTGCTAGCTATTGCTTTAAGAACGTTTGTTTTCCTTACCTTTCTTTGTTAGCCAATACCCCTAGCCCCGTTACAACGCTATACTTCTATCTTGAGTGTTTTGTGTTTCAATATGTGGAATTTGGGATTGGTACCAGCATATGGTATCCCTGGTTCATGCGTCTAAGTAGTAGCATTCCATTCATGAGTTCATATCTATACATGCTTAATAATTCCAGAAAGTGCCTTCTTTGTTATGACATATGTGAGTACTAGTTTTCTTGTTTACATCAATCTTCTCACATATACCTAGTGTAGGGTGTGTAGTTAGAAATTCTGTGTGAAAATAGAGTGTATATTTTGTGAGGAATTGAGGGATTCTCTAAGGCATTTTACTAGATTCAAAACATTGTTTTAATTGATTAAATGCGAGCTAGTAAGTGATGACTATGATTACGTATGTGCTTGAGAGTAGGGATGGCTAAAATCTATGTAGGTAGTGATTTTTAGGATGTTATGTACCATTGGAAATCCCTGAGGCGAATGTTGGAAGGTTTAGGAAGTTTTGTTTGTTTTGTTTTGCTCGAGGACTAGCAAAAGCTAAGTGCGGGGGAATTTGATAGGAGCATATTTATGCGACTTAGTTAGCTTGTTTCCTTGCATTTACTTAGTTAGTTTATGTTTATTATAGTGTTTTAAGCTATTTTCGTGTGTTTGTAGGTCCAATTGGCAAAGTTGGCAAGAAAGTGCATTTTAGAGCATTTTGGAGCAATTCTGGGCTGAAATGGATTGCATGCATATGGAGCACAAGGAATGGACGAATTTGAAGTTCAAATGAGGCTAGGAATGTGTTTAAAAGTTGGAGAAACAAATTCAAGTCAAAGAAGATAAGGAATCAGCTACAAACATGGAACATTATCTAAACCAACCTTATCTTATCTTATCCTTATCTAATGTTATCCTATCTTAATTCCAGCTGCAAGAGGGACTCCTTTTCATAATAGGATGCCTAAAACCTGTTTTTAGGAGGCCTTTTCCTTCTAGAAACATGCCACAACACTCCTTTCTAGAAGTCCTAAAAATCTGGCGCCCCAAACCTTTCTAGAAGGCCTTTGCCTTGCCTTGCACTCCATCCCCTTCCCTCCAATTGCTGCCGCACCTTCCCTATCCTTATTCCTCTTGGATTCTGATTTAATTAGCCTATTCCCTTGTGGATTTGGATTGGATAGTGCAAAGCCTTTTCAGAAATTCATTGGGCTAAACCCATTTCCTGATGGATTTAAGCCTTGTGCCGCACCCTAGGGCCCTAATCCTTTATTTCTGCTAAGTCCAAGTCGTACCCTGATTTCCCTAGGGTTTGCCATGCCTATATATACATATTTTGAGGCTTTGCTGCAGGTTACCACCCCCTATACCACACCATAATTCGTAGCCATCACCATCCATACACAGAAACACCTTTTGCCGCAAGAGGGAGAGGAAGAGAGCTTTGCCGTGGCTTCCATTGGAGGAGGACCTTGTGCCGCAACAACCTGCAACCATTGGAGACTTCCTGAGTTCTTTCTTCCCTTGTTTTAGTTTCAATGTTTATTTCAGATTGCTTTTCAATTGTCATGAACATGTGTAACTAAGTTTTTCTTAGTTAGAGGTGAATTTGAAGCCATGGACATATGTTTAATATGAATTGATTACCTCCAGTTATTGTTTCGTAAAACATGAATGCGATTCACTTATCTGTTTGATTAAAACTTATTCTTGTATGTGGGTTAAGGGTGCACACTTAGTTTACATGCATGAATCTGATGCTAAAATATAAGGGAATTTCACCTATTTGTTATGAACTTATATTTATGAGTAGTAAAGGTTGCTAGTCTCAATCGTGTTAAGTGAATCCATGGCAGGAGTATCATCATGCTTTTCATAGTTACGAATGCCTTGTCAATGCTTATGATTTTCATAGAACTTAATGATCTTTGAATGTATCTCTATTATGCGTATTCCATGTAGGGAACTTGATAAGAATAATTTGATTATCGATGCGTTATCCATCCAATTCAACGAATTAAGGAAATCTGAAAGTTAATTTGTGCATTCACGATTAATTTGGGGCATTGTCATTCATGGTTTAAAGAAACAATATTGGAAATCAATTTGCATGCATATGTTTCATGTGTGGAGAAGGGTCCTCTAACTAGCTTTTCACCCTTGAATTCCCCTTAATTTCGTTTTAACTTACTTTGTTTGCTGCAATTTACTTAGTTTTGTCAAATTTGTCCAAAAACCCCGTCAGTTCTTATTTGTGTTTTAGTTTTGTCAAATTCGTCCAAATCTGTCCCCTTTCTGTGTTTTGAGTCTTACTAGTCTAGAATTTGTCCAATTCACTCTCTAGCAAGGTATTAAATATCGGTAATATCGGAAATATCGGTAGTCCGAAAACACGGAAATATCGATGGAAATATCGGGATAATATCGATATCGATAAAAATTATATGGAAACCACGGAAATTGTAAGAAAAACTTGGAAATTTTTATTGAAACTTTGCAGGATGTTTATTTAGTCAATTATCTATTAGTTTATCACAAAAAAATGGAAGGAAATGCATTGCATGATGGATTTAACTGATTTAAGTTGATTATATAGCGAGCTGGCAAACATTGTGAGTGTAGAATATATGTAGTAATTAATGAAAGAAGTTTAAACACACCATAATCATTTATATATAATGAATTAGTACAATATTTTACACTTTATACATTGCATAGTAAGATACATGAGTGACTTATTCTTATAACGGGTACATATCAATTTTTTTATAAAAATTAATGGGTACAAACTTATTCTTATTTTATTTTTTTATATATTTGAAATGTTTGAATTGAAAATTAATTAGGAGTTTAATAAGGATGTGAGTATTAAAACTCTAAATCAATTACTAATTTTTGTTATGAAAGTTATGTAACTTACATGTAATTCATTAATGCTAGAGACTTTGATCAAAATATAAAAACTGATAAGATATTAGTCAATGAACATTAGAAACTAGGGATTGGATACTAATTTTTCTTTATTTTTTTAAAATAATAATAATTTGGTTAATAAGATTTTACATCATCTAGTTTCGAGAAAAAAGAAAACTGTTTGGTCAATTTTGAAAGCCATATCAAAATTTTGAGTGATATTTTTATCCAACGTGTTAATACAAAATCATATAGACATAGTACATGATTATGTTTTGGTAATCAAAGACGCCACAATGAGATGAACGGTTCTACTTAGGTAATTATAGGTTTTTAATTGAATTGATGGTGTAGTAAATATAAGACTGAAGTAGAAACGTTACTTCCACCATTTAGACTAAATTGTATGATTGGTTTTCCTTTCATGTTACTAATTTGAATAGAAGCCGAAGCTCTACGATGACTAGTTTTTGTTCATATGTGCTAGTTTGGTTTCCCTCGTTAGCCCACAAATAAATCGAATGCCTATCATATCATTATTCTGGCGAACAGTCAAATTAGCAAATAACCAAGACGTATATCAATATGACATTTTTCTAATGGTGCAATGTGAGAAAATTAGTACTCATCGTTAAACTCATTCCCCAACCTAAAATGTATAAATCGAAGTAGCCTTAAATTCTTTGGTGGGTAGTTGAAAAACTAAATTGCAACTCGTATAAGTCCAAAAGATCATTACCCATAATAAAAACGCAATTTTGTTGGATAAAGCTGGTGGCTGTTGAATGGGAAAGCAAAGAATACAATACAATTGTGAGATTAGAGTTGTTGCTGTTGTCCCACATCGCCCAAGTTCTAAAGAAGAAGCTGGTGGATGGATTATAAAAAGGACTAGTAGTTGTTGTTGTTCCACATCGCCCAAGTCCCACATCGGCCAAGTTCTAAAGAACAAGCTGGTGGAGGGATTATAAAAAGGATTAGTAGTTGATGTTGTTTCACATCGCCCATGGTTGATGTTGTTCCACATCGCCCAAGTCCCATATCGCCCAAGTTCTAAAGAACAAGCTGGTGGAGGGATTATAAAAAGGATTAGTAGTTGATGTTGTTCCACATCGCCTAAGTCCCACATCGGCCAAGTTCTAAAGAACAAGCTGGTGGAGGGATTATAAAAAGGATTAGTAGTTGATGTTGTTCCACATGTTGTTCCACATCGCCTAAGTCCCACATCGGCCAAGTTCTAAAGAACAAGCTGATGGAGGGATTATAAAAAGGATAAGTAGTTGATGTTGTTCCACATTGCCCAAGTCCCACATCGCCCAAGTTCAAAAGAACAAGCTGGTGGAGGGGATTATAAAAAGGATTAGTAGTTGATGTTGTTCCACATCGCCCAAGTCCCACATCGCCCAAGTTCTAAAGAACAAGCTGGTGGAGGGATTATAGAAAGGGCTAGTTGTAGCTGTTGTCCCACATCGCCCAAGTTCTAAAGAAGAAGCTGGGTGAGGGATTATAAAAGGGACCAGAAGCCCAACTGAAGAAGCATCCTTTGGGTTGGACCCGGTGGTCATTACCCTTATCGATTATATCGCGATATTATCAAGTATATCGCGATATTATCGATATTATTAATAATATCGTCGATATGTTGACGATAATTAATTGTTTAGTGTTAAAATATCGTCATATCAAAAAAACGATAATATCGGCGATATTTCGCCGATATTATCGATATTTTGTTCCTTGCTCTCTAGTATCTGTTTTGAGTCTATTTAGCTTAGTTTGTGTGTTTTCAGTCAATTTGGTCAGTTTTGAGTCATAAGAGTCTAGTTTAGTGTTTTAGAGTTTAAATTGTGTAGATTAGCATCCCTTCTAATCCCCGGCCTAAAACGATCCCTACTTTCATATACTACGTCGATAGGGTTTTAATTTGAGTGTCAAGTAATTTTCACAACAAGGAGATATGCGGCAAGGTTAGGGAAAAGTTCTAGGACTTCTAGAAACATGTAATGAGGCAACCTAACATGTTTTGAAACCCTTTTATGGCTGGAACATAGGTGAGGAAGGATTAGGAAACTTCTAAGCCAAGAATAGAAACTTTCAAGAATGGAAACATCTAAGAATAGAAACTTCCAACTTTAGAAACTTTGGCTTCCAATTTTGAACTCTTCATTCTTCATTCAATCCTAAGCTCATTTGATCTTCAATTTCGTCCATCCACTTAGCTCCAAGCATGTGCAATCCATTCGAAGCCCAAAACTGCTCCAAAAGGCACCAAAATGCACTTTCTTGCTCCTTTAGCCCTTAGAACCTCAAAACATACGAAAATGGCTTAAAAGACTAAAATAACTAAGAACTAACAAGTAAATGCAAGGAAACAAGCTAACTAAGTGATGTAAATATGCTCTTATCACACATCTTCGAATAATTTGATCCGGGCAATATTTCCACAAGTATGGATCGTCCCAAACATAAAATCTAGCATCCTTTTGGAGTTTATCACGTTTATATTTGTCTAGGGTGCTAGGAACATGTTTTGTGACCAAATAATTGACCAAATCAGCATACCAAGGCTCACTTACCTCTATGGACAGCAATTGCTCATCTGGGAACGTTTCTGGAATGGGGAGGGGTTCTTCATTGTGCACCAATCGACTTAGGTGGTCAGCCACCACGTTTTCACTCCCTTTCTTGTCCCTAATCTCAATGTCGAACTCTTGGAGTAAGAGCATCCAACGAATCAGCCTTGGTTTGGCCTCCTTCTTGGTGAGAAGATACTTCAAAGCTGCATGGTCAGAATATACAATTACTTTAGTGCCAAGTAAATATGAACGAAATTTATCTAAAGCAAAGACAACGGCAAGAAGTTCTTTTTCCGTAGTAGAATAGTTCAATTGAGCATCGTTTAAGGTCCGAGAGGCGTAATAGATGACATAGGGCTGTTTGTTCTTCCTCTGGCCTAAAACAGCTCCAATTGTGTAATTGATAGGAGCATATTTAGGTGACTTAGTTGGCTTGTTCTTGTGCATTTGTGTTGTTATTCTTTAGTTATTTTAGTCTTTTAAGCCATTTTCATGTGTTTTCAGGTTCTAAGGACAAAGTATGCAAGAAGGTGCATTTTGGAGCCTTTTGGAGCAAAATTGGGCTTGGAATGGATATCACATGCTTGGAGCAAAAGCAATGGAAGAAATTGAAGATTTGAAGATGTTAGGATTCCTAATTGAAGAAGGATTCCTAATTGGAGATGGATTCCTACTCAAACAAGGATTCCTACTTGAAATAGGAAAGTTAAGCCAAGGTTTCCTATTTTGGTTTGACCTTTCCTAATCCTAAATATTCCTAAGTTCCCATCCTTGTCGTGCAAGGAATCCTATACTTGCCTAATTTCTGGACCTAAATCAGCAAGGAAATCCTTTTTCCTTGCCTTGCAAGGCATTCCCTTACCCTTTCCATCCTTGCCGCACCCACTTATCCAATTCCCTTAGGATTCTGACTTTAATTCCTATTTCCCTTAAAGTTTTGGTTTAATTTCTGTTTCCTAAATTGTTTCCTAGCTTTATTACCCTAAAGTCTTTAAAATAAAACTTCCTTAGCCATACCAAAGAGACCATTCATTCACCCATTCATCTATTCACGCCAGAAATCATCCCTACACCTTTGCCGCAATTCCCATTCAACCTAAACACATTCCTGACCCCAAAACACATCCCCTACACTTCACCCACCTTTGTGCCGTAGCAAGGAGGAAGAAGGAAGGACTCTTGGATGCTCGAGCTTGATTGTTGGAGCATTCTAGGTGTAATTCGTTCCATGTTTACATTGTTTAATTTCTTTTCCTTTCGTTTTGCTGTAAACATGAGTGGCTAAACCCCTATTTGGCTAGGGGGAAGTTTGAAGCCATGAACATGCTTGATATATAAATTGATTTCCTCCAATTGTGATGTGATAACCCGTGGCTTTCTCTTGTTCTGGCTCCTCTTGTAATAACGTCTCGTCCTCCTTTTGGGCATATTTGGACGTCTTTAGATCGATCCCAACCTCTGCCACTTCTTAAGGTAATGGCCTTGACAGATTCGAATCCTCCTTTCGGATTCATAGTGGTCGAACTAGGAAGTTTCCCATGTTCTCGAAACTGCCCCATGAACTCATCCATTTGTCCCATTTGTTTCTTCAATTCAGTCACCTCCCAGGCTTGATTTTACACCTCTTCGGCATAATTTTGTATCTCTTTGGTTTGATTTTGCTGCCCCTGTGCCAAAGTGGTTAGTAATTGAATAACTTGATCATTATCAAGAGACGAACCTGAGTTGTTTTGGGCAGATTGTGTTTGGGGTTGCATGGGTGCATATGGCTTTGGAAACATCCCAGGGGGTGGTGGCCGAAATCCACCTTGTTGTTGAGGTTGTTGGGTTTCCTCCAGCGCATATTTGGATGATCACTCCAATCTAAATTGTACGCGTTGGAACACAAGTTGCTTATTGATTGGTTATAGCCTTGATAACCCTAGGTATTGACATCCTCCCAACCTCTTTGATGAACTAGATATCCTTGCGTATCAAATGTAGGGGCTCCTTGCAATGTGGTGCGTTTGGCATACTGCGACAACAGAGAAGCAAGATTCGCTATTTGAGCTTGAATGTTAGCAATTGCCTTGTCTTGCTTCTCTAGTACCTAAAATCAAAGAAAGAGAACTAAATCAAATATCAAAAGTAAAAGACACAAACAAAAACAAAGGGGATTAGCTAAAGAAAACAAGAAAACAAAAGAAAGTCAAAAACAAAAACAAAATAAACGAAAAGAAAAGAACCAAGGGATTAGCAAAGTTGCTAATCCCCGGCAACAGCGCCAAAAATTTGGTGTGATAAAAGTTAAGCACACAAATTAAACCCTCTTGTTATCAATTGTAGTGTAAATGCAAGTAGGGGTCGTTCTGGACCGGGGATTAGGAGGGCTTGCTAATCTAACACAAACTGACTCAAATAAGCAAAACATGACTCAAAAGACTCTAAATAGACTAGTAAGACTCAAAATAGGTTCAAAATACTCAAAACTGCTTAAAAACACTAATTGGACAGATTCTAGACACTAGACACAACTTTGGACGAAAATTGAAATAAACTTGACTCAAAACACACAAAGACACAAACTAAGGCAGATTCTAACTAATTTGACTCAAACAAGTGAAGGGGGATTGGTTTTAGAGTGAAACTAACCTAAAACAAACAAAAACTTTAAACTAAGCAGATTTAGAAGAAATTGGGTTTTTAGGATGGATGGTGAACTAGCTAGAGGTTTCCTTATCCACACATCACTTATATGCATATAACTTGACTTCCAGCTACGTTTTCATTGAATTACTAATGACAATGCCCCAGATTAACCATGTCAATCACTAATTAACCCTCAGATTCTCCTAATTTCATTGAATTGGACGGACAACTCATCTACAACCAAATTATTCTCATCAATTTCCCTACATGACATCATGATAGAGACACAATCAGAGATCATTATGCTCAATGAGAATCATAAGCATTGATGAGGCATTCATAACTATGACATCATGTTACTCACACCAAGAATTGAACTTAACACGATTGTTCCAGCAACCTTTACTACTTGTGAACATAAGTTTGTAACGATTATGTGAAACTCACTTATATCCTAGCATCAAATTTATGCATGCCAATTAAGTGTTGACCCTCAACCAACAAACAGAAATAAGTTCTAATTCAAACAGTTAAGCCAATTGCATTCGTACTTCAAGAATCTGTAACTGAAATTTATCAAGTCATATCACACACAAAATCATGGTTTCAAAGTAGCCTCTAGCTAAAAACGAATTTAGCCTCTCATGATTACAGCAAGACAAAGGAAAACTAATTTAAACATCGAAAACATAAGGTAGAAAACACCTAAGAACGCCCAGCAATCCAGATTGGGTGCAAAACGCTCCAAAGCTGCTCCTCCTCTCCTTCCTCCTTGCAAGGCTACGGCACAGGTGGCTGGTAGGGTTTATGGATGGGCAAAGGTGGTGTGGATGGGTGGTGGAAGGTGTTTAGAATGGTTGAGATGCGAAGGGATGTGTAGAGAGCCTTAATCTATGCGGCACAATTACATATATATAGGGGAAGGCTAGGTCAGGGCTGGGAAGGTGTTTAGGTAGGTTTTGGACTCCTAACCCTTCTAGAAATCAGAATCCTTGAAGTTTTGGGGAATTAAATGGACCAAATCCCACTAGAATAAGGAAATAGGTGCGGCATCCCTCTCTAGGTGGGAATTTATCTTCTAGAAACAATGTTTAGGTGTCCTAAAGTGTTTAGGACTCCTTCTAATGGCTGAAACCTTTGTGTATTTGGATTAGGAAAGTCAAGATAAGATAGGATAATGTTTTGGATAAGATGAGATAAGATTTGGATAATGTTCCATATTTCTTGCTAACTTCTTATCTTCTTTATCTTTGACTTCTTTCCTCCATCTTTTGAGCTGATTTCAAGTGTTTTTATCTTCAAATTCGTCCATCAACTCGCCTCCATGCTTGCACTACCGAATCTTGGCCCAAAAATGCTCTAGAATGCTCCAAATCGCTTATTTTTGCCATTTTGACACTTAGAACCTACAAACACACAAAAATAGCTTAAAACACTATAATAAGTAGAAACTGACTAAGAAAATGCAAGAAAACATGCTATCTAAGTCGCATAAATATGCTCCTATCACTTATTCCCACAATTCGTTTTACAATCTGTTTAGTTTTACAAGTTGTTTGTTTCAAATTCGTCCAAACCAAAACCCCTTTTTTACTTTCTTGTTTCAAAGTGTTTAAAATCTGTTTTGTTGTGTTTTTAAGTGTTTTGAGTCAAGCCATAACCCTAATTTCGTCCAAAGTAGTGTCTAGAGTCAGAAACTGCCCAATTAGTGTTTTTAGGCAGTTTTGAGTGTTTTTAGCTTGTTTTGAGTCTTATGAACCTTTTTTGAGTCCCTTGAGCCTTTTCAAACGTTTTCAACTTTGTTTTTATGTTTTTGAGTCAGTTTAGAGGTTTTAGCAAGCCCTCCTAATGCCCGGTTTAGAACGATCCCTACTTGCATTTATACTACGATTTGACAACAAGAGGGTTTAATTTGAGTGCTTAACTTTCATCGCATCACTCCTAATCCCCAGTCTAGAACAATCCCTACTTGCATCTTTACTACAATTGTCAACAAGAGGGTTGAATTTGAGTGCTAGTTTATTTCGGCACCATCCAGAAATGTTCCCTGATGAGCAATTGCTGTCCATTAAGGTAAGTGAACCATGGTATGCTGATGTGGTGAATTATTTGGTGGCTAAAATGACAAACTCAAGAAAGATGCACGATTTTATGTTTGGGATGGCCAATACTTGTGGAAATATTGCCCTGATTAGATTCTACGCAGGTGTGTGCATGAGTCCGAATTTCATTCAATTTTAACTTTTTGTCACACCTATGCATGTGGTGGTCATTTTGGCACACAACGCACATCACATAAGGTTTTAGAATGTGGATTTTATTGGCCTACTATCTTTAAGGATGCTAGAAATTTTTGTATGACTTGTGATCATTGCCAAAGAACATGAAATATAGGTCAAAGAGACCAAATGCCGCAAACATCCATTCTTGCTGTTGCAATTTTTTATGTTTTGGGCATTGATTTCATGGGTCCTTTTCCTTCCTCTCATGGTTTCCTTTACATTTTGCTTGCTGTGGATTATGTGTCGAAATGGGTGGAAGCAAAAGCCACCCGTACTAATGATTCTAAAGTGGTTGCAGATTTCATTAAAACTAACATATTTGCAAGGTTTGGAATGCCGAGAGTTCTCATAAGTGATGGAGGCTCTCATTTTTGCAATCGAACCATCGAGGCGCTACTCAAGAAATATAATGTCACGCATAAGGTTTCGACACCTTATCATCCTTAAACAAGTGGCCAAACCGAGGTTTCGAATAGGGAAATCAAGCATATTTTGGAGAAGACCGTGGGAC
The DNA here is from genome assembly GCA_024362995.1 of Heteromeles arbutifolia. Classification (NCBI taxonomy): domain Eukaryota; kingdom Viridiplantae; phylum Streptophyta; class Magnoliopsida; order Rosales; family Rosaceae; genus Heteromeles; species Heteromeles arbutifolia. The sequence goes on along the minus strand of JANCRC010000011.1, from coordinate 23,396,187 downwards.
CAACTAGGAAAGATTGGAGCTTGTGTTTGGATGATGCATTGTGTGCATGTCGTATAGCTTACAAAACACCCATTGGCATGTCCCCATTTCGACTCATCTATGGCAAACCATGCCATCTTCCTATGGAATTAGAGCACAAGGCGCATTGGGCTGTCAAAACATTCAACATGGACATAGATGCGGCTGGCATTCATAGGAAGCTTCAATTGAATCAACTGGAAGAGATTAGGCATGAGGCTTATGAGAATGCTTGCATTTACAAAAAGAAGACAAAGGCATTCCAAGACAAGATGATTCGTAGCAAGACATTCCTAATAGGGCATAAAGTGTTACTTCTCAATTCCCGCCTTCGTTTGTTTCCCGGTAAGTTACATTCTAAATGGATTGGCCCCGTTTGTTATTACTATTGTCTTTCCTTATGGTGCAGTCCAAATCCAAAGTTTCAAGACCGGCCAAGAATTCACAATGAATGGGCACCATTTGAATCCTTACTACAACCTTTTTGAGGAGCATGTTGTGGAGGAAATACCCCTCCATGCCATGGGCTCCAATGAAGTCTGAATGAAGGTATTCATCCGGCTGGAAGACGTAAAAGCAAGCGCTTCTTGGGAGGCAACCCATGCATTCAAATAAGGAAGACCTAGGAATCGTTCCACCAGCAGATTTGCGTTCCTAAACCCTTCTCTTTACTGCATTTATTTTGCCATACTTGCCTTGCTTAGTTCATTGTTTGTTTGTTTGCTTTCCGTGAGTTTATGCTTGAAACATTGAGGACAATGTTTGATTTAAGTGTGGGGGGGTAAACAATGTGTTTTTACTGATTTTCGTGGGATTTTATCACCTATCACTTTTAAAGTTGTTTCTCACTGTTTTTAAGTGTTTTTAGTGTGTTTTGAGGTGTTTTTATGTGTCTTGACAGGAAAATACGAAAATTTGAAAAAAAATCAGTTTTTGAAGTGTTTTTAGAGTCGTTTTGGTGTGTTTGTGTCTTAGGTACCTTCCAACACAATGATGAGGATTTGGTTTTTAATTGCATGATTGTTAAAGAAAGTTACGAACATGGATGGAAGTTTGATATGCTCTTCGGTTTATGCTTAGTTGTAGTTGCTCTTTATGAATTCAAATTTGATCACAAAAGGATAAAATCAGTTTTTGTAACATGCTTGAAGGAAGGAACTCAAACTAACGCTACAACCCTGAGAGACTTGAGCCTATACTTCTTTTGGAGAGTTATTAATCTATGATTTCTTGTTTTCTAAAGTCATTGCATGATCTCATTATTTCTTTGCTTGGTTTGCTACTTAGAATGGGTTTTCATCATTATAGATCCAAATAATAGAACTCATATCTGTTTCATTCAAAGCATGACATTGAATTGCATAACACATATCAAGATGACGTTGTTTAGTTGCCACCAAAGCCAAGCAGCCATACCCCCTTTTTTCATATGTTTTGCAGGTTTAAACCCTTTGAGCCTTGTTTAGCTTATTTACTTTGTTAACCACATTTTCCCTACCTGACCTAGAATAGGACCATCCATACCCTTGTTCTTAAAGAATAGTAAAGCATGACTTAAAATGAATTCCTTTTGATGAATTTTGTGCAGAATGCAAGTATGGGGGAAGGGTTTTCAAAATTTGTGTTTTGTGTGCCTAAGTAAGTGAAAAAAAAAACATGAAAAAGAAGAGAAAAAAGAAGAAAAAGTTGTGAAAAGAAAGAAAAAGAGTTTGAAATAAGTGAGATTGAACTCACAAGTGTTGGTTGTTGAAGAAAGGGTCCAAAAGTTTGAATTTGACCTTAAGTGTTGCAAGAAGCTTCCCTTTTTGTTTAGAGTTTGTTTCTGCATTCAAAAGTGAATTCTAAGTGTTGATTTCATTGCTTTGCTTACTATCGCCTTAAGAACTTTTGTTTATCCTTAACCTTTCTTTGTTAGCCAATACCCTTAACCCCGTTACAACCCTTACACTTCTATCTTGAGTGTTATGTGTTTCAATATGTGGATTTTGAGATTGGTATGAGCATATGGAATCCCTGGTTCTCGCATCTAAGTAGTAGCATTCTGTTCATGAGATCATATTCATTCATAACTCCAGAAAAGTGCTTTCCTTGTTATAACATATGTGAGTGTTCGTTTTCATGTTTACATCAATCTTCTCACATATACCTAGAGTAGGGAGTGTAGTTAGAAAATCTGAGTGAAAATTGAGTGCATATCTAGTAAGGAATTGAGGGAATTCTCTAAGGCATGTTACTACATTCAAAATGTTGTTTTAATTGATTAAATGCGAACTAGTGAATGGTGATTGTGCTTAAGTATGAGTTCAAGTGTAAGGATGACCAAAATATGTGCAAGTGATGATTTTTAATATGTCATGTTCATTGGAAATCCCTAAGGCAAACATTGGAAGGTTTAGGTAATGTTTTGTTTGTTTTGTTTTGGTCGAGGACTAGCAAAAGCTAAGTGTGGGGGAATTTGATAGGAGCAAATTTATGCAACTTGGTTAACTTGTTTCCTTGCATTTAGGTTGTTAGTTCTTAGTTCTTTTAGTATTTTGGTTAATATGTCATGTTCACATCCAAAACTGATCACCAACCCTTGTGCCTGATGCGATGTAAAACAGCACACAAATTAAACCCTCTTGTTGTCAATTGTAGTAAAGAATGCAAGTAGGGATTGTTCTAGGCCGGGGATTAGGAGGGATTGCTAATCTACTTAAAACTGACTCACAAACACAAAACTAAGTTTAAAACACTAAACTAGACTCTAAAAACTCAATATAAACTGAAAAGACTCAAAACTAACTAGAATGACTCAAAACAGCACAAAACAAGCAAATAGACTCAAAACGGACTCTAAGGAGTGATTTGGACGAATTCTAGACTAGTAAGACTCAAAACACTAAATTGGACAGATTTAAACACACTTCTAACTAATCTAACACACTTAATAAAAGGGGGATTGGGTTTGAACGAAATTAATTAAACTAAACAGATTGCATAAACTAAACAAAGTTTGGACCAAATTCGGTGAATTGATGGATGATGGGTGATGTGATAAAAGTTAAGCACTCAAATTAAACCCTCTTGTTGTCAAATCGTAGTATAAATGCAAGTAGGGATTGTTCTAAACCGGGGATTAGGAGGGCTTGCTAAAACCTCTAAACTGACTTAAAATACAAAAACAAAGTTAAAAACGTTTGGAAAGACTCAAGGGACTCAAAACAAACTCAAAAGACTCAAAACAAGCTAAAAACACTCAAAACTGCCTAAAAACACAATCTGGGCAGTTTTGGACTCTAAACACAACTTTGGACGAATTTAGGGTTTTGACTTGACTCAAAACAGTCTAAAACACAAACAAAACAGATTTTAGACACTTTGAAACAAGAAAGTAAATGGGGGTTTTGGTTTTGACGAAATTGAAACAAACAAACAAATTGTGAAACTAAACAGATTCTAAAACGAATTTAGGAATTAAGATGATGGATGGATTAGTTAGAGGTCCGTTTTCCACACATGACACTTGTATACAAATCGATTTCCAATTGCTTTTCAATAAACTATGATGCTCAACACCCCAGATTAACTGTGATGCACAAATTAACCCTCAGATTTTCCTTAACTCATTGAATTGGATGAATGCATGCGACAACTCAAATCATTCTCCAAAAGTCCTCTACATGAATGCATAATAGAGATACAATCAGAGATCATTACGTTTCATGAAAATCATAAGTGTTGACGAGGCAATTGTAACTATGAATGCATGATACGTTTGCCAAGAATTCAATTAACGCGATTGTGACAATCAACCTTCACTACTCAGGAATATAAACTTGTAACGATTAGGTGAAACTCATTTATATTCTAGCATCTGATTCATGCATGAAAACTAAGTATGCATCCTTAATAAACATACACAGATCAGTTATGAATAAAACAGATAATTGAATTGCAATCATAACTTATCAAATCACAATTGGCAGAAATCAATTCATATCTCAAACATGTTCGTGGCTTCAAACTTCCCCCTAACTAATTAGGGGCTTAGCCACTCATGATTACAGCAAGTTCAGAAAGTAATAACGAATTAAACATTGAAAACAAGAACGAAGTACACCTAAAACGCTCCAATCTGCAAGCATGAAGCGCCAAGGTCCTCCTTCTTCCCCAACTAGCTGCGGCACAAGGGTTCAAGGGTGTGTTGGATGTATGAAAGGGTCAGAGATGGATTTAGGATGGATGTGGGTTGTGGCAAGGTCTGGAAGATGGCTGGAATTGTGTTTGGATGTGTAGAATGGTGGTGTGGAGTGCGGCAAAGGGTTTCTGTGATGAATGGCTGGGTCCCTGCGGCAAAACCCTAAAACATGTATATATAGGCACCTCAAAACCCTAGAGAAATCAGATTTGTACTTGGGCTTAACAGAAATTAAGGAATAAAGGCCTAGGGTGCGGCATTTAATTTGGAAAAGGAATTGTGGTCCGATTAATTTCTTAAAAGGAGAAAAAAAAATATGTGAAGAAAGTGTGAAAAGAGTTGAAAAATAAGTGAGATTAAACTCACAAGTGTTGGTTGTTGAAGAAAGGGTCCAAAAAGTTGAATTCGGCCCTAAGAATGTGTGATCTTCCCTTTAGGTATTAAAGTTTGTGGCTGCGTTTTCGAAGGGAGTTCTAAGTGTCATATTCATTACTTTGCTCGCTATTGCTTTAAGAACGTTTGTTTTCCTTACATTTCTTTGTTAGCCAATACCCCTAGCCCTGTTACAACCTTATACTTCTATCTTGAGTGTTGTGTGTTTCAATATGTGGAGTTTGGGATTGGTCTGAGCATATAGTGTCCCTAGTTCTCGCATCTAAGTTGTAACATTCCATTCATGAGATCATATCTAAACATGCTTATTTAACTCCAGAAATTGCTTTCTTTGTTATAAACATATGTGAGTGTTCGTTTTCATGTTTACATCAATCTTCTCACATATAACTAGTATAGGGAGTGTAGTTAGAAAATCTGAGTGAAAATAAGAGTGTACCTAGTGAGGAATCGAGTGAATTCTCTAAGGCATGTTAGTACATTCAAAACAGTGTTTTAATTGGTTAAATGCGAGCTAATGAATGGTGACTGTGATGAAGTATGTACTAAAGTGTGGGGATGACAAAAATCTATTCTTGAATATGTTATGTACCATTGGAAATCCCTGAGGTGGACGTTGGAAGGTCTAGTTTGTTTGGTGTTTGTTTTGTTTGTTTTGTTTTGTTTTGCTCGAGGACTAGCAAAAGCTAAGTGTGGGGGAATTTGATAGGAGCATATTTATGCGACTTAGTTAGCTTGTTCTTGTGCTTTTACGTTGTTAGTTCTTAGTTATTCAGTCTTTCAAGCCAAATTCGTGTGTTTTCAGGTTCTAAGGACAAAGTATGCAAAAAGAAGCAATTTGGAGCATTCTAGAGCATTTTTGAGCCAAGATTGGGTAGTGCAAGCATGGAGGCAAGTTGTTGGACGAGTTTGAAGACAAAAAGGCTTGAAATCAGCCTCAAAACACACTTTCTAAAAGTCCTATCCTTTGTCCTACAAAAGTGGCACCCCAAATCCTTCAAGAAACCCCAAAATCTGCCACAAAACACATTCCTTCTAGAACCCTAAAAATCTAGCGCCTCCTTTCCTTCTAGAATCCTTTTTCCTTGCCTTGCAAGGCATTCCCTTGCCCTTATCCTATTGTGCCGCACCTCTCAGGCCCTTTCCCTCTTGGATTCTGATTTGTAGAACCCAAATCCACAAGGAAAAGGGCCTAACAATCAGAATCCAAGAGGGAAAGGGCTTGAGAGGTGCGTCACAATAGGATAAGGGCAAAGGAATGCCTTGCAAGGCAAGGAAAAAGGATTCTAGAAGGAAAGGAGGCGCCAGATTTTTAGGGTTCTAGAAGGAATGTGTTTTGTGGCAGATTTCGGGGTTTCTAGAAGGATTTGGGGCGCCACTTTTGTAGGACAAAGGATAGGACTTCTAGAAAGTGTGTTTTGAGGCTGATTTCAAGCCTTTTTGTTTCAAACTCGTCCAACAACTTGCCTCCATGCTTGCACTACCCAATCTTGGCTCAAAAATGCTCTAGAATGCTCCAAATTGCTTCTTTTTGCATACTTTGTCCTTAGAACCTGAAAACACATGAATTTGGCTTAAAAGACTAAATAACTAAGAACTAACAACGTAAAAGCACAAGAACAAGCTAACTAAGTCGCATAAATATGCTCCTATCAAATTCCCCCACACTTAGCTTTTGCTAGTCCTCGAGCAAAACAAAACAAAACAAACAAAACAAACACCAAACAAACTAGACCTTCCAACGTCCACCTCAAGGATTTCCAATGGTACATAACATATTCAAGATCATCATAACCATAGATTTTTGTCATCCCCACACTTTAGTACATACTTAATCGCAGTCACCATTCATTAGCTCGCACTTAACCAATTAAAACACTGTTTTGAATGTAGTAACATGCCTTAGAGAATTCACTCGATTCCTCACTAGGTACACTCTTATTTTCACTCAGATTTTCTAACTACACTCCCTATACTAGTTATATGTGAGAAGATTGATGTAAACATGAAAACGAACACTCACATATGTTTATAACAAAGAAAGCAATTTCTGGAGTTAAATAAGCATGTTTAGATATGATCTCATGAATGGAATGCTACTACTTAGATGCGAGAACCAGGGACACCATATGCTCAGACCAATCCCAAACTCGACATATTGAAACACACAACACTCAAGATAGAAGTATAGGGTTGTAACGGGGCTAGGGGTATTGGCTAACAAAGAAATGTAAGGAAAACAAACGTTCTTAAAGCAATAGCGAGCAAAGTAATGAATATGACACTTAGAACTCCCTTCGAAAACGCAGCCACAAACTTGAATACCTAAAGGGAAGATCACACATTCTTAGGGCCGAATTCAACTTTTTGGACCCTTTCTTCAACAACCAACACTTGTGAGTTTAATCTCACTTATTTTTCAACTCTTTTCACACTTTCTTCACATATTTTTTTTTTCTTCTTTTTTTTTTCTTTTTCACCCGTGCCTCTTTGTTACTTTGGCACACATAAACGTACAACTTCCCTTCCCCCACACTTGTTTGCTGCCTAATAACGAACAAAGGGAATTCACTCTAGGTCATGCTTCACTATACCTTAAGAACAAGGGCAAGGATGGTCCTAATCTAGGCTAGGTAGGGAACATGTGGGTAAACAAAGAAAATGGCTAAACAAGGCTCAACGGGGGTTAATCCTACAAAACTTAATGCACAGGGATAAGGCTATTTTGGCACTGGTTCACTACACAACTTCATCTTGTTTATGTGTTATGCACTTCAATATCATGCTTTGAATGAAACGGGTATGAGTTCTAGTATTTGGAACTAAATGATGAAACGCCTTCTAAGTAGCAACCAAGCAAAGAATGATGAGATCATGCAACGACTTTAGAAAACAATAAATGCACAGATTTTTAACTCTCCAAAGAACGTTTAGGCTCAAGTCTCTCAGGGTTGTAGCGTTAGTATGAGATTCTTCCTTCAAGCCTGTTACAAAAACTAATTTTTTCCTTTTTGATTAAACATGAATTCATGAACTATAACCATAATCAAGCATAAACCAGAGAGCAATTCAAACATCCATCCATGTTTATAACTTTCCTTAATAGTCATGCAATTAAGAACCGAATCCTCATCATTGTGTTGGAAGGTACCCTAAGACACAAACAAACACACAAAAACAACTCTTTTTATGAAATTTTCGGATTTTTATGTCAACACACACAAAGAGACTCCAAAACAGCTTAAAAACACTTAAAAACACTGAAAACAACATTTGAAGTGATAGGTGATAAAATCCCACGAAAATCATGCAAAAACAACTTGTGTACCCCCCCCCCCCAACACTTAAACCAAACATTGTCCTCAATATTTCAAACATAAACTAACATAAAAACAATCAAACAAGCACATAAACATAGAAAGATAAAGCCAGCAAGGAAAAAGGGTGAAAGGAAGCAAATCTGGATGTAGAGCCGATTCTAGGTGTTCTTCAGGGGCATGGGTTGCCTCCCACGAAACGCTTGCTTTACATCTTGCAGCCGGACGAATACCATCTTTCAAGCTTCCTTGGAGCCCATGGCATGGAGGGGTGATAGAAGCATATTTATGCGACTTAGTTAGCATGTTTTCTTGCATTTTCTTAGTTAGTTTCTACTTATTATAGTGTTTTAAGCTATTTTCGTGTGTTTGTAGGTTCTAAGTGTCAAAATGGCAAAAATAAGCAATTTGGAGCATTCTAGAGCATTTTTGGGCCAAGATTGGGTAGTGCAATCATGGAGGCAAGTTGATGGACGAATTTGATGATACAAAGCCTTGAAATCAACTAAGAAGATGGAAGAAAGAAGTCAAAGATAAAGAAGATAAGGAATTGGCAAGAAACAAGGGAATATGATCTGAAACATTATCCAAACATGTTCCTAAAAACATGTTGCATGTTTTATGCCTTGTTCTTCTAGAAATCAGCCCCAAAACACTCTTTCTAGAAGTTCTATCCCTTGTCCTACAAAAGTGGCGCCCCAAATCCTTCTAGAAACCCCAAAATCTGCCACAAAACACATTCCTTCTAGAACCCTAAAAATCTGGTGCCTCATTCCCTTCTAAAATCCTTTTTCCTTGCCTTGCAAGGTATTCCCTGCCCTTATCCTCTCAGCTGTGCATCCCTATCCTTTTCTCACTTGGATTCTGATTTAATTAGACTATTTCCTTGTGGATTTGGGTTCTACAAATTCTTTTCAGAAATTAATTGGGCTAAAATCTTTTTTCCTATTGGATTTGAGCCTTGTGCCGTACCCTAGGGCCCTAATCCTATTTTTCTGCTAAGTCCAAGTCCTAAACTGATTTCCCTAGGGTTTGCCATGCTATATATACATATTTCCAAGCCTTGCCGCACACCACCACCCATCCATACAAATTCTACACACCTCTACACATCCCTTCGCATCTCTACCATTCTAAATACCTTCCACCACCCATCCACACCACCTTTGCCCATCCATAAACCCTACCAGCGACCTGTGCTGCAGCCTTGTAAGAAGGAAGGAGAGGAGGAGCAGCTTTGGAGCGTTTTGCACGTAATCTGGAGTGTTGGGCGTTCTTAGGTGTTTTCTACCTTATGTTTTCGATGTTTATATTAGTTTTCCTTTGTTTTGCTGTAATTATGAGAGGCTAAACTCGTTTTTAGCTAGAGGCTACTTTGAAACCATGATTTTGTGTGTGAAATGACTTGATAAATTTCAGTTACAGATTTCTGAAGTATGAATGCAATTGGCTTAACTGTTTGAATTAGAACTTATTTCTGTTTGTTGGTTAAGGGTCGACACTTAATTGGCACGCATAAATTTGATGCTAGGATATAAGTGAGTTTCACATAATCATTACAAACTTATGTTCACAAGTAGTAAAGGTTGATGGAACAATCGTGTTAAGTTCAATTCTTGGTGTGAGTAACATGATGTCATAGTTATGAATGCCTCGTCAATGCTTATGATTCTCATTGAGCGTAATGATCTCTGATTGTGTCTCTATTATGATGTCATGTAGGGAAATTGATGAGAATGATTTGGTTGTAGATGAGTTGTCCGTCCAATTCAATGAAATTAGGAGAATCTGAGGGTTAATTAGTGATTGACACGGTTAATCTGGGGCATTGTCATTCGTAATTCAATGAAAACGTAACTGGAAGTCAAGTTATATGCATATAAGTCATGTGTGGATAAGGAAACCTCTAGCTAGTTCACCATCCATCCTAAAAACCCAATTTCGTCTAAATCTGCCTAGTTTAAAGTCTTTGTTCGTTTTAGCTTAATTTCACTCTAAAACCAATCCCCCTTCACTTGTTTGAGTCTAATTAGTTAGAATCTGTCTTAGTTTGTGTTTTTTGTGTGTTTTGAGTCAAGTTTAATTCAATTTTCGTCCAAAGTTGTGTCTAGTGTCTAGAATCTGTCCAATTAGTGTTTTTAAGCAGTTTTGAGTGTTTTGAACCTGTTTTGAGTCTTACTAGTCTATCTAGAGTCTTTTGAGTCTTGTTTTGCTTATTTGAGTCAGTTTGTGTTAGATTAGCAAGCCCTCCTAATCCCCAGTCCAGAACGATCCCTACTTGCGTTTATACTACAATTGATAACAAGAGGGTTTAATTTGTGTGCTTAACTTTAATGACATCAAATTTTTGGTGCCGTTGCCGGGGATTAGCAACTTTGCTAATCCCCCGTTGTTTTTTTTGTTTATCTTCGTGTGTGTGTTAGTCTAGATTCTGATTCTAGTTTGTTTTCTTTGTTTTCAGGTACTAGTTTATGACTCGTAGTTCTCAAGCAGTTTGTGAGCATATCTTGGATTTTGACAACGATTTTGAACGAACCTTGAGAAGGAAAAGAAAGAACCCAAAACCTCACCCACCTAGTTCAAGTTCTGAAGCCGAGGTTGAGGAGCAAGAAGAGGCCGAATCTAAGGAGATAGAGGAGGTCGAGGTTGAAGAGGTTATTGTTGGAAGTATGCCCACAAAGCCACTCATTTGATGTAATAGCTTTTGGAATACTTATTGTATTAAACTATTATATGTTTAATAAAGGGCAAAGCTTATTGTTAATCACTATTTATTGTGTCATGTGTTTAAGCAATAAGGGAATCCAAGGAATGTATTTGATCTAAGAGTGAAGTGATTTAAGTAAGTTAGATTAACGAGACCTTTCTCTTATGTTCATTCCTAAAACGTTCCTAGCCATAGGATTGCCAATTGGGCATTGACAATCCGCTAAGGTTAGTATGTGTTATGTTAACTCAAGCATGAGTATGACTAGTCTCAAGTCATTTAGTGTTGGACACTGAGACAAACACATAGGTGCTCGAAAGAGTAATCGAGTACACTGAACAACGATCAAAAGAGAGTTCGAGCATACATGTCATGTAAGAACTCATAAGTTGCAGTATGCAAAGTAGTCCTTTGACCTAAGGCATCATTGATGTCTAATGGTTAGGTCCTTGATCTTTGATTATGTCAAAGGCATTCCATTGAGAGTGTCCACGGCATTGTTGGGGTCAAGCTATCTAGTCATGTAGGCATGTGAATGCACAACAAGGGATCTCTAACCTTCCATGGTGGAAGGAGAATACTCTGAGATATGATTCGAGAGTCTTTGGCCAAAGCATACGAATATGACTTAGGAAGTTTGTTCCAAATCATATTCAATTGAATCATATAGAGAAGTATCACATTGGATAGTAGACATGAAACTAACTATCACTCAAACAATGTGATTGAGAGTATTGTATTAGAGAAGGATCGTATTGCATTGTAATTGTAACTGGATAGGTTCTCCAACCACTTCTACTTAGCTTGGGTAGCCATGACATACTGCTAGGTGTCACTCATGGTTTGTGGAAGCCCTGAGGATTAGCAAACACTAATCTTCATCAAAGGGAGAATTGAAATGTAGTTTCAATTCACAATCGATCGTTAAGAGTAACAATCGCCCACTGCCTCGCTAATTGGAACCTAGTGGATCGTACACCGAGTAAGGATGAAAGTGAAGAAATATAAATGAGATGGATAAGCAATTAAATAGTTTAATTGAGAATGGTCAAGATTAATTAATTAGTTAATTAATCTTACGAAAGGTTCGTATTGGGCTTTTAAGTTCGTTTTGGGTTTCGGGGCCCAAAAGGGTTTTTGGGCCACAAGGCCCATTATGTTTAAGTTGTATGACAACTAAAACAAAATGAGCAATTAGCCCAATAACAATGCCAAGGCCGGCCATAAGGGTGAGTGGAAGCAAACTTGATTTAATTGCAAGTTTGCCACTCACATGTGATGTAGTATAAAGTCAACTTTATAGCTTTCATTCACTTAGGGTTTTCTAGAGGCAAAGAAGAGAAACATTTTCTCTCTTTTTCTCCAAAGAGGCCGGCCACTTAGAGAGCTTTTCACTAGCATCAAAATCTCTCTAAGTCATCCATCTTCTCTTCACACTACATCCTTGGTGTGGAGACTTAGAGGAACCAAACCTTTGGTACTTTTTGGAGATCCTTTCCTCACATCATCAAGGAGCAAAGGAGCATCTAAAGGAGAGGAATCACAAGGAAGATCCAAGGAGCTAGGAGGTGACTTGAAGGCCCTCCACTTGGGTGAATCCCTTGTGCAAACAAGGATGAGCTTCAAGGGTGATGAATCTCAAAATCCTTCTTCTCTTTAATGCTGTTAAAGAGTCTTGTGGTTCACCATTCACTAGGCTTTGAAAATCATGGGTTTTAGAATTGTTTTTGAATGCATGCCTACTTTAAAGTGTTATTAGTTTGCATATGTGTTCAAATGTTCTCACATGTTCTTAGCTTGGACAAAATTTTTCCTTCAGTTATGGCTGCAGATAATCGAACCATTAAGGAGGTTTCGGCCTCGGGATTGGATAATGCAGTACCCCTATGTATCCAATATCCTAGGGCAGCTCCAGATAAGACCGACGAGTTCGAATTGAAGTCTAGCTTGTTGCATCACATTCCCAAATACCATGGGCGACATGGAGGATCCAAACAAGCATTTGAAGGAATTTGAAGTGGTTTGCTCGAGTATTGATGTGAAAATTAACTTGACACACAAATTAAACCCTTTTTTCGACAGTTGTAGTATATGTATAAGTAGGGATCGTTCTGGACTGGGGATTAGGAGGGATTGCTAAACACTTGAAACTGACTCAAAAATGTAAAAACAAAGTTTAAGACACTAAACTAGACTCATAGAATGCAAAACTAACTTCTAAAACACTAAAACAACTCAAAAGACTCAAAACAGTACAAAAACACTCAAAACTGCCTAGAAAGACAAACTGGGCAGTTTTGAGCTCTGAACACTACTTTGGACGAAAATAAGGTTTTAACTTGACTCAAAAGACTAAAAGAAAACAGATTTAGACTCTAAAAACAAGACTTAAAAGCAAGGGGGATTGTTTTGATGAAATTGAAATTTAAAACCGAAACTTGTAACCAAACTTTAAAGAAAAACGATTTTTTATGAAATTAAGAAAGGTGAAAGGCTAGTTAGAGGGATCCTCATCCACACATGAACATATGTATACAACTTGATTCCCAGTTACTCTTTCGATAAACCATGAATGACAATGTTTCGAATTAATTGTATTGAACTAATCAATTCCCAGATTTTCCTAGATTCATTGAATTGAATGGATAACGCATCACAACCAAATTATTCTTTCTCAAACTCCCTAACTATGAAATACGCATGATAGAGACATTCAACAAAGATCATTAAGTTCAATGGAAATCATAAACATTGACAAGGCATTCATAACTATGGAAAACGCATGTTAATCCAGCCTAGGGTTTACATAACATGATTGTGACTAGCAACCTTTACTACTTGTGAATATAAGTTCATAACGATTAGGTGAAATTCCCTTATATCCTAGCATCAAATTCATGCATGTAAACTAAGTATGCATCCTTAATCAACACACAAGAACAAGTTCTTAATAAAACAGATAAGTAAACCACATACACAATTTATGAAATCGTAACTGGAGTAAATCAAATCATAAGAAACATACATCCATGGCTTCAGATTCCCCCCCCCCCCCCTAACTAATAGGGGTTTAGTTCCTCATGATAGCAATTAAACAAAGAAAACTGAATTGAAACATTAAAAACAAAGATAGACAACACCTAAGAACGCTCCAGCAATTCAATGCTTTGAATGACAGTCACGACTTAGAATGGCACCTTCTCCTTCCTTCCTTGAATAGTTGCAGCACAAGAGGGGTTTTCTGGGTTTGGGGATGGGTTTGGTGAAGGATGGATGATCATGAATGGCGTAGGGGTATTTATAGAGAGGGCTGCGGATGAATGGGTGTGTGAAGGTAGAGAATGAATGGAAAGCCTCATTTTAAATGGCACGGCAAAGATGGCTATTTATAGGGGTTAAGGTGCGGCATAAAGGGTTTAGGAATCGGAGAAGAATTACACAACCTAAACCCATCAGGAATAGGCCATCTAGAAGGTAGGAAACTCCAAAGGACAAGGAGTTCTTGCGGCAGATATTGGTGGTGACTCAGCAGGAAATTTGATCTTCTAGAAGGAACTAAAACCACCTAGGAAAAGGGATAAGGGTGTGGCAAGCCTAAATTAAGTGTATCAGAAAATAAACCCTCATTGTACCAGGAATTGAATTAGAAAAGGATTAGGATAGGATAAGGATTGGATAAGATAAGATAAGATAAGGTTGTTTGGATAATGTTTTGGATAATTCCCCTTCTTTTGAGCTGATTCCTTATCTTCTTTATCTTTGACTTCTTTCTTCCCTCTTTTTAGCTGATTTCAAGCCTTTGTATCTTCAATTTCGTCCATCAACTTGCCTCCATACTTGCACTGCCCAATCTTGGCCCAAAAATGCTCTAGAATGCTCCAAATTGCTTCTTTTTGCCATCTTGACACTTAGAACCTACAAACACACGAAAATAGCTTAAAATACAAAATTAACTAAGAACTAACAACATAAATGCATGAAAACAAGCTAACTAAGTCGCACAAATATGCTCCTATGAAATTCCCCCACACTTAGCTTTTGCTAGTCCTCAAGCAAAACGAAACAATCAAAACACTTAGCTTTTGCTAGTCCTCAAGCAAAACGAAACAATCAAAACAAAACAAAGTAAACAAACTAAAACAATGTTTTGAATGTAGTAACATGCCTTAGAGAATTCACTCAATTCCTCACAAGGTATACACTCTATTTTCACACAAAATTTCTGACTACACTCCCTATACTAGGTATATGTGAGAAGATTGATGTAAACATGAAAACGAACACTCACATATGTTTATAGCAAAGAAAGCAATTTCTGGAGTTAATAAGCATGTTTAGATATGATCTCATGAACGGAATGCTACTACTTAGATGCAAGAACCAGGGACACCATATGCTCATACCAATCCCAAACTCTACATATTGAAACACACAACACTTCAAGATTGAAGTATAGGGTTGTAACGAGGCTAGGGCTATTGGCTAACAAAGAAAGGTAAGGAAAACAAACGTTCTTAAAGCAATAGCGAGCAAAGTAATGAATATGACACTTAGAACTCCCTTTTGAAACGCAGCCGCGAACTTTGATACATAAAGGGAGATCACACCTACTTAGGGCCGAATTCAACTTTTTGGACCCTTTCTTCAACAACCAACACTTGTGAGCTTATTCTTACTTATTTTTCAACTCTTTTCACACTTTTCACAACTTTTTCTTCTTCTTCTTTGTTTTCCAGGAATTTTTTTTCTTTTCTTTTTTTTTCTTTTTCTACCCGTGCCTCATTGAAGACTTTGGCACACCCACAACAAAACTCACTTCCCCCACACTTGTTTGCTGCCAAACAATGACCAAAGGGGATTCACTCTAGGTCATGCTTCACTACGCCTTAAGAACAAGGGTAAGGATGGTCCTAATCTAGGCTAGGTAGGGAACATGTGGTTAAACAAAGAAAATGGCTAAACAAGGCTCAAAAGGGTTAAACCTACAAAACAAATGCAAAGGGTTCGGCTATTTGGCACTGGTTCACTACACAACTTCATCTTGATTATGTGTTATGCTAATCAATTTCATGCTTTGAATGAAATGGGTATGAGTTCTAGTATTTGGAACTAAATGATGAAACGTATTCTAAGTAGCAACCAAGCAAAGAATCATGAGATCATGCAACGACTTTAGAAAACAATAAATGCACAGATTTTTAACTCTCCAAAGAACGTTTTAAGCTCAAGTCTCTCAGGGATGTAGCGTTAGTTTGAGTTCCTTCCTTCAAGCATGTTACAAAAACTGATTTTTCCATTATGATTGCATGTGAATTCGTAAGTTATAACCACAACCAAGCATAAACCAAAGAGTAAATCAAACTTTCATCCATGTTTACAACTCTCTTTAACAGTCATGTAATTACAAACCGAATCCTCATCATTGTGTTGGAAGGTACCCTAAGACACAAAAACACAAAAACGACTCAAAAACGACTTTTTTTTTTTTGTACTTTGCTAAATTTTCGTATTTTTCTTTCAAGACACATAAAAATACTTCAAAACACACTAAAAACACTCAAAAACAGTGAAAAACAACCTTAGAAGTGATAGGTGATAAAAACCCATCATTTTTTTCAATGAAAACACTTGTTTACCCCCCTACACTTAAACCAAACATTGTCCTCAATGTTTCAAGCATAGACTCACAGAAAGCAAACAGCAAACAACACAACTAACTAACATAACAAATATGGCAAAGTAAAAGCAATAAAGAGTAGGGTTTAGAAACGCAAATCTGGTTGTGGAGCCGGAGAGGTCCTAGGTCTTCTTTATTTGCATGGGTTGCCTCCCAAGAAGTGCTTGCTTTAACGTCTTCCAGCCGGACGAACCTTCCTTCTACTCTTCAATGGGGCCCACGGCATTGAAGGATGTGTCCTCCGCAATGTGCTCTTCAAAGTGCTCATAATATGGCTTCAATCGATGTCCATTCACTTTGAACTCTTGTCCGGTCTTTAAACTTTGAATTTGAACTGCACCATGAGGAAAAACATTAATAACCACAAAAGGACCAATCCACTTAGAACGCAACTTACCCAGAAACAATTGAAGGCGAGAATTGAAAAGTAACACTTTCTGCCCTATAGAGAATGTCTTGCTATGAATCATCTTGTCATGGAATGCCTTCGTTTTCTCCTTGTAGATCCGTGCATTCTCATAAGCTTCATTCCTAATTTCTTCTAGCTCATTCAATTGAAGCTTCCTATGAAGACCTGCGGCATCAATGTCCATGTTGAATGTTTTGACGGCCCAATGTGCACGATGTTCTAACTCGACGGGAAGATGACATGGTTTCCCATAGACTAGCCGAAATGGGGACATTCCAATTGGGGTTTTATAGGCAGTGCGATATGCCCACAACGCATCATTCAAACGCAAGCTCCAATCCTTCCGAGTTGGTCCAACCGTCTTCTCCAAAATCTGCTTGATTTCCCGATTCGAAACCTCGGCTTGCCCACTTGTTTGAGGATGATAAGGTGTGGCAACCTTGTGCGTGACATTATACTTCTTGAGCAGCGCCTCAATGGTTCGATTGCAAAAATGGGAACCCCCATCACTGATTAGGACTCTTGGCATTCCAAACCTTGCAAATATGTTAGTCTTAACAAAATCTGCAACTACTTTAGAATCATTAGTTCAGGTGGCTTTTGCTTCCACCCATTTCGACACATTATCCACAGCAAGCAAAATGTAAAGGAAACCATGTGAGGAAGGAAAAGGACCCATGAAATCAATACCTCATACATCAAAGATTTCAACACTAAATATGGGGTTTTGCGGCATTTGTTGTTTAGGACCTATATTGCCCGTTCTTTGACATCTATCATAAGTCATACAAAAAGTTCTAGCATATCTAAAGATAGTAGGCCAATAAAATCCACATTCTAAAACTTTATGTGCTGTTCTTTGAGTACCAAAGTGACCTCCACATGCATAAGTGTGACAGAAAGTTAAAATTGAATTAAACTCAATATCATGCACACACCTACGTAGAACCTGATCAGGGCAATATTTCCACAAGTATGGGTCATCCCAAACATAAAAACGTGCATCCTTTTGAAGTTTATCACTTTGGTGCTTGTTTAGCTCTCTTGGAATGTGTTTAGACACCAAATAATTCACTATATTAGCATACCATGGCTCACTTACCTTGATGGATAGCAGCTGCTCATTTGGGAATGTCTCTTGGATAGGCACGGCATCCTCCTCATGCACCATACGGCTCACGTGATCAGCCACCACATTTTCACTCCCTTTCTTATCCCGGATTTCAATATCGAACTCTTGGAGAATGAGCATCCAGCGAATGAGTCTTGGTTTGGCCTCTTTCTTGGTGAACAAATACTTCAAAGCTGCATGGTCAGTGTAAATAATGACTTTAGTACCAAGTAAATATGAACGAAACTTATCTAAAGCAAACACAACAGCAAGAAGTTCTTTTTCAGTGGTGGAGTAATTCAATTGAGCATCATTCAAGGTCCGGGATGCATAATAGATGACGTGTGGCTTCTTGTCCTTTCTTTGTCCCAAGACAGCTCCTAATGCATAATCTGAAGCGTCACACATAAGCTCAAACGGAAGGCTCCAATCTGGTGGAACTATGATAGGGGCCGAAGTTAGCATCTCCTTGAGGTGTTTGAACGCCTTCTCACACTCCTCGTTGAAGTCAAAAGCCACATCTTTCTGGAGGAGACGGCAAAGAGGGTTTGAAATCTTTGAAAAATCCTTGATGAATCGCCTATAGAATCCTGCATGTCCAAGAAAAGAACGAACCTCTCTAACCGAAGTAGGAGAGGGTAAGTAGCGTACAAGATCTATTTTTGATTTATCAACTTCAATTCCCCTTTCTGAAACGATATGCCCTAAAACTATGCCTTGTTTAACCATGAAGTGACATTTTTCCCAATTTAACACAAGGTTAGTTTCAACGCATCGTTTCAAGATTAATGTGAGATTTTCCAAACAACCATCGAACGAATCACCAAAGACACTAAAGTCATCCATAAATACCTCAATAATCTTCTCCACAAAATCTGAAAATATACTTACCATACATCTTTGGAAGGTGGCAGGTGCATTGCATAAACCGAATGGCATGCGATGATAGGCAAAGGTACCAAAAGGGCACGTGAAAGTGGTCTTTTCTTGGTCATCCGGAGCTATGACAATCTGATTATATCCAGAATAACCATCAAGAAAACAATAAAAAGAATGACCGGCTAACCTTTCAAGCATTTGATCAATGAACGGCAAAGGGAAGTGGTCCTTCCTTGTGGTGGCATTGAGCTTCCTATAATCGATGCACACTCTCTAACCTGTTTGGATACGTGTAGGCACAAGTTCATTCTCGGCATTCTTCACCACAGTGACTCCGGATTTCTTTGGAACACATTGCACCGGTGAAACCCAACGACTATCCGAGATTGGATAAATCACTCCACAATCAAGAAGCTTGATAATCTCCTTCTTCACAACTTCCATCATTGGAGGGTTGAGTCGGCGTTGAGCCTCTCGAGTTGGTTTAGCCCCCTCCTCTAGAAGTATCCGATGCATGCATGTAGTAGGGCTAATTCCCTTAATATCGGCCAAAGTCCACCCAATGGCTGTTTTGTGTTCTTGCAACACCCGAACCAACTTTTCCTCGTCTATTGCCGTGAGTGATGAGGAGACAATGACGGGCAACGTCTCGTTATCTCCCAAAAAGACGTACTTTAAATGGTCCGGCAATGGTTTAAGCTCAAGTACGGGTGCCTGAATCACTGAGGGTAACAGCTTATTAGTAGAAATGGGAATTGAAATTGGTTTTGAAGGCTTACCATGGTGTTGAGGAAATGACTCAAGTGCAGCAACCATCTCGGCCTCTTCTTCACTTCTAGGCACGACAATATTGGGTTTTTGCCCAATTCCTTGTGCAATTGTTGTTTCAAGGGGATCCCTCTCCAAGGAATCAAGATAATCCTGCGCCAATTCATCGAATATATCAACAGAAAAACAAGAATGATCTTCATTAGGAAATTTGATAGTTTCAGAAAGATTGAAATCACTAACTTCCCCATCAAATTCCATTGTTAGAGTCCCTTTGAACACATCTATCTTGGTGCGGGCTATTTTCATGAAAGGTCTCCCAAGGAGGATCGACAATGGGGTAGAATAGGGTGAATCCTCCATGTCAAGCACATAAAAGTCCGCTGGGAAAATCAAATTACCAACCTGCACCAAAACATCTTCCAAAACACCTTTTGGATATGCATTAGAACGATCGGCTAATTGAATAATCACACCATCGTTTTTAAGCTCTCCTAAGTTCATGGATGCATAAACAGAATATGGCATGACATTAATTGATGCACCTAAGTCTAACATGGCATGTTCAAACCGAGTATTGCCAATAACACAAGGAATTGTAAAACTACCCGGATCTTTGCATTTAGGGGGTAATTTCCTTTGTAACACAGCAGAAACGTTCTCACTTACTTGAACCACCTCTTTGTTCGAAATCCTTCTCCTTGTTGTACAAAGCTTTTTCAAAAATTTAGCATACCTTGGAACTTGCTTTATGGCATCAAGGAGTGGGATATTGACTTGAACTTTCCGGAATGTCTCTAGAATGTCCTTCTCGGCTTCTTCTTTCTTTGATTGCCTAAACCTGCCAGGAAAAGGTACATTTAGTGGAATGGAACTAGAAAAATTTGAATTTGGACTTACCTTGGTGGGTTGGGATGGCTTAGAAGCATTAGGTGGGTGCGGCATTGACTGGTCATCTTTGGCCGTGGGTTTTGCTCCATGATCCTCTTCTTGCAGCAGCTTTTCATCCTCTTCTTGACTTGATTTGGATGGGTTGGGGTCACTTCCGACCTGTTTACCAGTCCTCAACATGATTGCCTTGGCGGTTTTAAAGCCTCCTTTAGGATTAACAACGGTTGAACTAGGCAATCTTCCTTGTTCTCTAATCTACCCCATGAATTCCGCAATTTGCCCCATTTGCTTTTCCAAATTGTCCACCCTTTTGTCTTGCATTTGCCTTTCTTTGTTTTGAGTTTGTACTTCCTGCGTCAAAGTAGTAAGTAACTTAACAACTTGATCATTATCCAAAGACATACCTGAGTTTGTTGGGGCAGATTGCATTTGGGTTTGATTTTGTACGAATGGCTTTGTATAAAAGCCCGGTGGTTGCTACCTAAATCCTCCTTGTTGTTGGGGTTGTTGAGGTTCCCTCCACTTGAAATTTGGGTGATCCCTCCAACCCGGATTGTATGTGTTTGAATATGGATCATTGCGTGGCTGATTTTGACTCCCAAAACCCATGGCATTGGTAGATTCCCAGCCTCCATTCTCAATCAATTGAGGGCATTGGTTAGTGAGATGTCCTTGCATAGAGCACATGCCACAAACACTTTGTCCATGTATCTTCATTCCCTCGGCCATCTGAGAAACAATAGAAGTAAGGTTAGCTAATTGGGATTGAATGTCGGCCATAGAACTTACCTCATTCACTCCTTGCCGTGGGGTGTCTCTTTGCCCAAGTCCTTCGTATTGTTGTGCATTCAACGCTCGGTTGGCAATTAGGGTCTTTGCAGCCATGGGTGTTTTGTCAACCAATGCACCTCCCGCTGAGGCATCTAGCATTTGTCGCTCAATTGGAAGAAGTCCTTCATAGAAGTATTACAGTAGAAGCTCTTCTTTCATTTGATGTTGAGGGCAGGAAGCGACAAGAGCTTTGAAACGCTCATAGTATGTTGGAAAGGACTCCCCTTGTTGTTGTTGAATGCCACTAATTTTCTTCCTTAAGAGAATGACCCTTAAGGTGGGGAAGAACTTCTCTAAAAACACCATCTTCATGCTTTCCCAAGAAGTGACCGTTCCGGGTGCTAGTTCGTAAAGCCAATCTTTAGCCTTTTCCAAAAGAGAGAATGGAAAGGCTTTCATCATTAGAATGTTTCCATCGACATTGATGGGTGTCATGCTTGAACAAACCACTTCGAACTCCTTAAGATGCTTGTTTGGGTCTTCCATGGACATCCCATGGTATTTAGGAATGTGGTGCAACAAGCTTGACTTTAACTCGAACTCATCGGTCTTGCCTTGCGCAGCCGCGGGGTAGTGAATGCAAAGGGGCGCGGCATTGGCCAACCCCAAGGCTGAAAGTTCCTTGATTGTACGATTATCCGCTGCCATGACTTCTTCTTCCTTTTCAAATTCAGATTCGGCCTCTGAACTTGAACTAGGTTCACTAGGTTCTGGATGCTTCCTCTTCCTTCTCAATGTTCGTTCAAAATCGTCGTCAAACTCCAAGATATGCTCACGAACTGGTTGAGAATTTCGAGTCATAAACTAGTACCTGAAACAAGAAAACAAAAACAGAAATCAGAAATCAAAGTAAAAGAAATAAAAACACACGGCAACAAGGGATTAGCAAAAATTTGCTAATCCCCGGCAACGGCGCCAAAATTTGATGTGAAAATTAACTTGACACACAAATTAAACCCTCTTTTCGACAGTTGTAGTATATGTATAAGTAGGGATCGTTCTGGACCGGGGATTAGGAGGGATTGCTAAACACTTGAAACTGACTCAAAAACGTAAAAACAAAGTTTAAGACACTAAACTAGACTCAAAGAATGCAAAACTAACTTCTAAAACACTAAAACAACTCAAAAGACTCAAAACAGCACAAAAACACTCAAAACTGCCTAAAAACACAAACTGGGCAGTTTTGAGCTCTGAACACTACTTTGGACGAAAATAAGATTTTAACT
This sequence comes from Heteromeles arbutifolia, assembly GCA_024362995.1. NCBI lineage: Eukaryota > Viridiplantae > Streptophyta > Magnoliopsida > Rosales > Rosaceae > Heteromeles > Heteromeles arbutifolia. The sequence continues at coordinate 23,373,777 of JANCRC010000011.1, read as the reverse complement.
TGACTCAAAAGACTAAAAGAAAATAGATTTAGACTTTGAAAACAAGACTTAAAAGCAAGGGGGATTGTTTTGACGAAATTGAAATTTAAAACCGAAACTTGTAACCAAACTTTAAAGAAAAATGATTTTTTATGAAATTGAGAAAGGTGAAAGGCTAGTTAGAGGGATCCTCATCCACACATGAACATATGTATACAACTTGATTCCCAGTTACTCTTTCGATAAACCATGAATGACAATGTTTCGAATTAATTGTATTGAACTAATCAATTCCCAGATTTCCCTAGATTCATTGAATTGAATGGATAACGCATCACAACCAAATTATCCTTTCTCAAACTCCCTAACTATGGAATGCGCATGGTAGAGACATTCAACAAAGATCATTAAGTTCAATGGAAATCATAAACATTGACAAGGCATTCATAACTATGGAAAACGCATGTTAATCCAGCCTAGGGTTTACTTAACATGATTGTGACTAGCAACCTTTACTACTTGTGAATATAAGTTCATAACGATTAGGTGAAATTCCCTTATATCCTAGCATCAAATTCATGCATGTAAACTAAGTATGCATCCTTAATCAACACACAAGAACAAGTTCTTAATAAAACAGACAAGTAAACCACATTCACAATTTATGAAATCGTAACTGGAGTAAATCAAATCATAAGAAACATACATCCATGGCTTCAGATTCCCCCCCTAACTAATAGGGGTTTAGTTCCTCATGATAGCAATTAAACAAAGAAAACTGAATTGAAACATTAAAAACAAAGATATACAACACCTAAGAACGCTCCAGCAATTCAATGCTTTGAATGACAGTCACGACTTAGAGTGGCACCTTCTCCTTCCTTCCTTGAATAGTTGCGACACAAGAGGGGTTTTCTGGGTTTGGGGATGGGTTTGGTGAAGGATGGATGATGAATAATGGCGTGGGGGTATTTATAGAGAGGGCTGCGGATGAATGGGTGTGTGAAGGCAGAGAATGAATGGAAGGCCTCATTTTAAATGGCACGGCAAAGATGGCTATTTATAGGGGTTAAGGCGCGGCATAAAGGGTTTAGGAATCAGAGAAGAATTACACAACCTAAACCCATCAGGAATAAGCCATCTAGAAGGTAGGAAACTCCAAAGGACAAGGAGTTCTTGGGGCAGATATTGGTGGTGACTCAGCAGGAAATTTGATCTTCTAGAACGAACTAAAACCACCTAGGAAAAGGGATAAGGGTGCGGCAAGCCTAAATTAAGTGTCCCTCAATCAGAAAATAAACCATCATCGTACCAGGAATTGAATTAGAAAAGGATTAGGATAGGATAAGGTTAGTTAAGATATGATAAGGATTGGATAAGATAAGATAAGATAAGGTTGTTTGGATAATGTTTTGGATAATTCCCCTTCTTTTGAGCTGATTCCTTATCTTCTTTATCTTTGACTTCTTTCTTCCCTCTTTTTAGCTGATTTTAAGCCTTTGTATCTTCAATTTCGTCCATCAACTTGCCTCCATACTTGCACTGCCCAATCTTGGCCCAAAAATGGTCTAGAATGCTCCAAATTGCTTCTTTTTGCCATCTTGACACTTAGAACCTACAAACACACGAAAAATAGCTTAAAATACTAAATTAACTAAGAACTAACAACATAAATGCATGAAAACAAGCTAACTAAGTCGCACAAATATGCTCCTATCAAGTATGACACCCGTTAATGTTGATGGGAATATTTTGAAGATGAAAGCCTTTCCATTCTCATTGTTGGAAAAGGCTAAAGATTGGTTGTACGAATTGGCGCCCGGAACTGTTACATCTTGGGAAAGTATGAAACGAGCATTCTTGGAGAAGTTTTTCCCAACTTCAAGAGTCATTCTCTTAAGGAAACGAATTAGTGCTATTCAGCAAAATCAAGGAGAGTCTTTCTCTGCATATTATGAGCATTTTAAGGGCCTAGTTGCGTCATGCCCTCACCACCAAATGAAGGAGGAGCTGCTCATTCAATACTTCTACGAAGGACTCCTCCCCATTGAACGCCAAATGCTAGATGCATCAGCGGGTGGTGCGTTAGTTGACAAGACGCCGGTGGCTGCCAATACCTTAATTGCGAACCAAGCCCTCAATGCACAAAATATGAAGATGTTGGACAAAGAGAGGGCCCACGGCAGCAACATGTCAATGAGGTAAGTGCAACTTCTGAAATCCAATCACAATTGGCTAATCTTACTCACCTTGTGTCTCAGGTTGTCGAAGGACCAAAATCACAACCACCACCAATCTGTGGCGTGTGCACCATACAAGGGCACCAATCTGAAAGTTGCCCTCAATTGATTGAGAATTGAGGATGGGAGAGTGCCAACGCTATTGGGTTCCAAGGCCAAAATCAGCCCCGATATGATCCATATGCAAATACCTACAATCCGGGTTGGAAAGATCATCCAAATATGCGTTGGAGGGAGCCCCAACAACCTCAACAACAAGGTGGATTTCGGCCACCAACCCCTGGGATGTTTCCAAAGCCATATGCACCCATGCAATCCCAAACACAATCTGCCCAAAATAACTCAGGTTCGTCTCTTGATAATGATCAAGTTATTCAATTACTAACTACTTTGGCACAGGGGCAGCAAAATCAAACCAAAGAGATGCAAAACTATGCCAAAGAGGTGCAAAATCAAGCCCGGGAGGTGACTGAATTGAAGAAACAGATGGGACAAATGGCTGAGTTTATGGGGCAGTTTCGAGAGCATGGCAAACTTCCTAGTTCTACCACTGTGAATCCGAATGGAGGATTTGAATCTGTCAAGGCTATTACCTTAAGAAGTGGCGAAGAGGTTGGGATCGATCCAAAGACGTCCAAATCTGCCCAAAAGAAGGACGAGGCGTTGTTACACGAGGAGGCAGAACAAGAGAAAGCCACGGCAAAGGTTGCTTCAACCTTGCCGCAGCCTTCTAATGCACTTAAACCCTCAAAAACGTCCAACACAGGTAAGTTGGGTTCAAATTTGATTAGTTCTAACTATATTCCGCCCGATGCACCCTTTCCTCGCAGACTCATGCAATCAAATAAGGAGGAAAGTGAAAAGGACATTCTGGACACTCTTAGAACGGTACAAGTCAACATCCTACTCCTTGATGCAATTAAGAAAATTCCAAAGTATGCCAAATTCTTAAAGGAGCTGTGCACGAAAAGGAAAAGGATTTCAAATAAGAAGGTGGTACAGGTAAGTGAGAATGTCTCAGCTGTTTTGCAACGAAAACTGCCCCCTAAATGCAAAGATCCGGGTAGTTTTACAATTCCTTGTGTTATAGGAAATACTCGATTTGAAAATGTCATGTTAGATCTAGGTGCATCAATAAATGTCATGCCTTATTCTATTTATGCATCTATGAACCTAGGCGAACTGAAAAATGATGGAGTGATTATTCAATTAGCCGATCGTTCTAATGCTTATCCATGGGGAGTTTTGGAGGATGTTTTGGTGCAGGTTGACCACTTAATTTTTCCGCCTGATTTCTATGTGCTTGAGATGGAAGAGTCAGCCCATTCTTCCCCAATGCCGATTCTACTCGGAAGACCTTTCATGAAAACAGCCCAAACCAAGATTGATGTGGCCAAGGGGACGTTAACTATGAAGTTTGGTGGCGATAAGATTAAATTTAATGTTTCTAAGTCTGTTGAGAATCCTAATGTTGTTCATTCTTGTTTTGCCATTGATAAAATAAAAAAGATAGGGCCGGACCGTTCAGCACCAAGCACAAAGGATGCATCAAGAACCATACAAGACGAGGGAATTGGAGTGGAGCACAAGGACCATACGGCCACTGCCCTTAAAATGCCCAAATTGGCCGAAAGCACCATAGGGAAAAATGTTCACAGTGCTGCCACTTCATCAAAGCACATAGGTAAGCCACCTAATCCAAATCCAATTCCCATTAAAATTGATAGGTGGTTCCCTTCTTTGGTGCAGGTGCCCAAGCAAATCCCCGATGGTGGGCGAATTTACATGAACCTTAGGGAACACAACGCACCAATCAGCAAACATCACTATCCCCTTCCATTCATCGATCTACTGTATGAGAACTTTGAGGGGCAGGTTGTGGAAGAAGTTCCCTTCCATGCCATGGGCTCCAAGGAAGCTTGACGGATGGTATTCGTCCGGCTGCAAGACGTTAAAGCAAGCGCTTCTTGGGAGGCAACCCATGCATTCGAATAAAGAAGACCTAGGAACAACCAGCTCAAACCCAGATTTGCGTTCCTAACTCTACTCTTTATTGCATTTACTTTGTCATGTGTGTCATGTTAGTTAGTTGTGTGTTTGCTGTTTGCTTTCTGTGAGTTTATGTTTGAAACATTGAGGACAATGTTTAGTTTAAGTGTGGGGGGGTAAACAAGTTGTTTTTGCATGATTTTCGTGGGATTTTATCACCTATCACTTCGAATGTTGGTTTTCATTGTTTTGAAGTGTTTTTAGTGTGTTTTGAAGCATTTTAGTGTGTTTGGAAAAGATAATCCGAAAATTTCATAAAAATTTGAAAAAGTGTTTTGAAAAACCCAAAAAGAGTTGTTTTTGTGTGTTTGTTTTCCAACACAATGATGAGGATTCGGTTTTTAATTGCATGACTATTAAGGACAGTTATAAACATGGATGGAAGTTTGAATTGCTCTCTGGTTTATGCTTGATTATGGTTATAATTCATGAATTCATGTTTAATCAAAAAGGAGAAAATCAGTTTTTGTAACATGCTTGAAGGAAGGAACTCAAACTAACGCTACAACCCTGAGAGACTTGTGCTTAAAACGTTCTTTGGAGAGTTAAACATCTGTGCATTTATTGTTTTCTAAAGTTGTTGCATGATCTCATCATTTCTTTGCTTAGTTGCTACTTAGAAGGCGTTTCATCATTTAGTTCTGATGTGAAATTAAATTGCACTCAAACTTAAACCCTATCAATGTAGTATGTGTAAGTAGGGATCGTTCTAGCCGGGGATTAGAAGGGATGCTAATCGACACAAATAAGACTCCAAAATACTAAACTAGACTCTATAAACTCAAAACTGACACAAAGCAATAAAAACAGCAACAAACAATCAAAAAGACTCAATTCTAGACCTAACAAGTAATTTTGACGAAAATAGAACTTTAAAACACTCAAAAGATCATGTAATTTTGACCAAATCATTCTTTATTAAGCTCCCTAACTATGAAAAGCATGATAGAGACACGAAACAAAGATCATTAAGCTTTGTGAAAATCATAAGCATTGACATGACATTCGTGACTATGAAAAGCATGACACTCCTGCCAGGAATTTACTTAACGCAATCGTGACTAGCAACCTCCACTACTTGTAAATATAAGTTTGTAACGATTAGGTGAAACTCCCTTATATTTTAGCATCAAATTCGTGCATGCAAACTAAGTAGGCCTCCTTAATCAACACACAAGAACAAGTTCTTAATAAAACAGATAATAAACCACATTCACGATTCATGAAATCATAACTGGAGGAAATCAATTCATAAAAAACATATGTCCATGGCTTTGAATTCGCCTCTAACTATAAAGAAATTAGTTCCTCATGTTTGCATTCAAACAAATATAAATAAAATTAAACATTCAAAACAAAGGATAGAATACTCCTAGAAACGCTCCAGATTCCTTCTTTCCTTGCAAGGCTGCGGCACAATGAGTGTGTGGTGGATGGATGTAGGTGAGTTGTGGTAGTGGGTGGTGGTCTGAATGTAGCAGCAGATGTGTGTATTTATAGGCCTAGGGATTACTTGGCCTAGGTTGTCAGGGAAAAGGATTTAGGACTCCAATCCAACAAGGAAAAGGCCTTTTAAAAACAGGTTGGGCGCCAGATTTTTAGCGCTTCTAGAAAGGAGTGTTGTGGCATGTTTCTTGAACAAAAAAGCCTCCTAAAAACAGGTTTTAGGCATCCTAATATGAAAAGGAGTCCCCCTTGCAACTGGAATTAAGGTAGGATAAGATTAGGATTGGATAAGATAAGGTAAGATAAGGTTAGTTTGGATAAGATAAGGTTGGATAAGGTTTTGGATAATTCTCCTTCTTTGTAGCTGATTCCTTATCTTCAATGACTTGAATTTATTTCTTCAACTCTTTTGCACATTCCTAGCCTCTCTTGAACTTCAAATTCGTCCATCCATCTTGCTCCATACTTGTGACATCCATTCTTGGCCCAAAACTGCTCTAAAATGCTCCAAATTGCATTTTTTTTGCCAACTTTGTCATTTGAACCTACACACACACGAAAATAGCTTAAAACACTTAAATAAGCAATAACTAACTAAATAAATGCATGAAAACATGCTAACTAAGTCGCATAAATATGCTCCTATCAAATTCCCCCACACTTAGCTTTTGCTAGTCCTCGAGCAAAACAAACAAACAAAACAAAACCTAAACCTTCCAACGTTCACCTCAGGGATTTCCAATGAAACATAACACGTTAAAAATCATTACTTACATAGGTTTCAATTATCCCTACCCTCGAACTTATACTTAATCGCAGTAGCCACTCACTAGCTCGCATTTAATCAATTAAAACAACATTTTTGAATGTAGTAACATGCCTTAGAGAATCCCTCAATTCCTCACAAGATATACACTCTATTTTCACACAGATTTTCTGAGTACTCCCTACACTAGGTATATGTGAGAAGATTGATGTAAACATGAAAACTAGCACTCACATATGTTTTAACAAAGAAAGCACTTTCTGGAATTATTAATGCATGTACATATATGATCTCATGAATGGAATGCCACTACTTAGACGCGAGAACCAGGGACACCATATGCTCATACCAATCTCAAGCTCCACATATTGAAACACATAACAATGAAGATAGAAGTCAAAGGGTTGTAACGGGGCTAAGGGTATTGGCTAACAAAGAAAGGTAAGGAAAACAAACGTTCTTAAAGCAATAGCAAGCAAAGTAATGAATATCAACTTAGAACTCCCTTTTTAAACGCAGTCATAAACTTTGATACATAAAGGGAAGATCACACATATTTAGGGCCGAGTTCAACTTTTTTGGACCCCTTCTTCAACAACCAACAATTGTGAGCTTATTCTCACTTTTTTTTTTGAACACTTTTCACACTTTTTCACATACTTCTCTTTTTCTTTTCTTTTTCTCACGAATTTTCTTCTTTCTTTTTTTTTTTTCCTACCTCTGCCCTTTTTGATATTTTGGCACACAAAACCACTAAAATCCCTCCCCCACACTTGTTTGCTGCCTAATAACGAACAAAGGGAATTCACTCTAGGTCATGCTTCACTATCCTTTAAGAACAAGGGTATGGATGATCCTAATCTAGGCTAGGTAGGGAACATGTGGGTTAACAACGAACATAGGCTAAACAAGGCTCAAAAGGGTTAAACCTACAAAATAAATGAGAAAGGGAGTACGGCTGTTTGGCACTGGTTTTGAACTAATCAACTTCATCTTGCTTTATGTTATGCTAATCAATTTTAGTTTTGAATGAAATGGGTATAAGTTCTAGTATTTGGAACTATATGATGAAACGCATTCTAAGTAGCAACCAAGCAAAGAAATTTGATGTGAAATTAAATTGCACTCAAACTTAAACCCTATCAATGTAGTATGTGTAAGTAGGGATCGTTCTAGCCGGGGATTAGAAGGGATGCTAATCGACACAAATAAGACTCCAAAATACTAAACTAGACTCTATAAACTCAAAACGGACTCAAAACAATAAAAACAGCAACAAACAATCAAAAAGACTCAATTCTAGACCTAACAAGTAATTTTGACGAAAATAGAACTTTAAAAGACTCAAAAGACTAAAACAAAACAGATTTTGACTTTGAAAACAAGTTGAAATGAAAGGGGAATTGTTTTTGACGAATTTAAAACTTAAAACTGAAACTTTGCATAAAACACTTTATAAAAAACGAATTTTGTGATTTGAAAAGGGTGAAAGGCTAGTTAGAGGGCCCTTCTCCACACATGAACATATGCATATAAATCGATTTCCAGTTATTCTTTCGACAAACCATGAATGACAATGCCCCAAATTAATTGTGTAGAACTAATTAATTCTCAGATTTCCCTAGACTTATTGAATTGGATGAAAAGCATACGACAACCCAAATCATTCTTTATTAAGCTCCCTAACTATGAAAAGCATGATAGAGACACGAAACAAAGATCATTAAGCTTTGTGAAAATCATAAGCATTGACATGACATTCGTGACTATGAAAAGCATGACACTCCTGCCAGGAATTTACTTAACGCAATCGTGACTAGCAACCTCCACTACTTGTAAATATAAGTTTGTAACGATTAGGTGAAACTCCCTTATATTTTAGCATCAAATTCATGCATGCAAACTAAGTAGGCCTCCTTAATCAACACACAAGAACAAGTTCTTAATAAAACAGATAAGTAAACCACATTCACGATTCATGAAATCATAACTGGAGGAAATCAATTCATATAAAACATATGTCCATGGCTTTGAATTCGCCTCTAACTATAAAGAAATTAGTTCCTCATGTTCGCAATCAAACAAATATAAATAAAATTAAACATTGAAAACAAAGGATAGAATACACCTAGAAACGCTCCAGATTCCGATATAATACACCTAGAAACGCTCCAAATTCCTTCCTTCCTTGCAAGGCTGCGTCACAATGAGTGTGTGGTGGATGGATGTAGGTGAGTTATGGTAATGGGTGGTGGTCTGAATGATGTGTGTATTTATAGGCCTAGGGATTACTTGGCCTAGGTTGTCAGGGAAAAGGATTTTTGACTTCAATCCAACAAGGAAAAGGCCTTCTAAAAATAGGTTGGGGCGCCAGATTTTTAGGGCTTCTAGAAAGGAGTGTTGTGGCATGTTTCTAGAACAAAAAAGCCTCCTAAAAACAGGTTTTAGGCATCCTAATATGAAAAGGAGTCCCCCTTGCAACTGGAATTAAGGTAGGATACGGTTAGGATAGGATAAGATAAGATAAGGTAAGATAAGGTAAGATAAGGTTAGTTTGGATAAGATAAGGTTGGATAAGGTTTTGGATAATTCTCCTTCTTTGTAGCTGATTCCTTATCTTCAATGACTTGAATTTATTTCTTCAACTCTTTTGCACATTCCTAGCCTCTCTTGAACTTCAAATTCGTCCATCCATCTTGCTCCATACTTGTGACATCCATTCTTGGCCCAAAACTGCTCTAAAATGCTCCAAATTGCATCTTTTTTGCCAACTTTGTCATTTGAACCTAGAAACACACGAAAATAGCTTAAAACACTTAAATAAGCAATAACTAACTAAATAAATGCAAGAAAACATGCTAACTAAGTCGCATAAATATGCTCCTATCAAGTTCCAAACACTAGAACTCATACCCGTTTCATTCAAAGCATGATATTGAAGTGCATAACACATAGACAAGATGAAGTTGTGTAGTGAACCAGTGCCAAAAGGCCTTACCTCTGTGCATTAAGTTTTGTAGGATTAACCCCCGTTGAGCCTTGTTGAGCCACTTTCTTTGTTTACCCACGTTTTCCCTACCTAGCCTAGATTAGGACCATCCTTACCCTTGTTCTTAAGGCGTAGTGAAGCATGACCTAGAGTGAATTCCCTTTGTTCGTCACAGGGGCAGCAAACAAGTGTGGGGGAAGGGATGTTTGTGTGTGGGTGTGTGCCAAAGTATCAAAAGAGGCACGGGTAGAAAGGAAAAAAAAAAAAAGAAAAAAAAAAGAAGAAAATTCGTGAGAAAAATAAAAGAAAAAGAAAAGTATGTGAAAAAGTATGAAAAGTGTTCAAAATAAGTGAGATTAAGCTCACAAGTGTTGGTTATTGAAGAAATGGTCCAAAAAGTTGAATTCGGCCCTAAGTATGTGTGATCTTCCCTTTATGTATCAAAGTTTGTGGTTGCGTTTCAAAAGGGAGTTCTAAGTGTCATATTCATTACTTTGCTCGCCATTGCTTTAAGAACGTTTGTTTTCCTTACCTTTCTTTGTTAGCCAATACCCCTAGCCCCGTTACAACCCTATACTTCTATCTTGAGTGTTGTGTGTTTTAATATGTGGAGTTTAGGATTGGTATGAGCATATGGTGTTCCTTGTTCTCGCATCTAAGTAGTAGCTTTCCATTCATGAGATCATATCTATACATGCTTAATAACTCCAGGAAGTGCTTTCTTTGTCATAAACATATGTGAGTGTTCGTTTTCATGTTTACATCAATCTTCTCACATATACCTAGTGTAGGGAGTGTAGTTAGAAAATCTGAGTGAAAATAAGAGGGTACCTAGTGAGGAATTGAGTGAATTCTCTAAGGCATGTTACTACATTCAAAACATTGTTTTAATTGGTTGAATGCGAGCTAATGAATGGTGACAATGATTAAGTATGTACTAAAGGGTGGGGATGACTAAAATCTATGGTTATGATGATCTTGAATATGTCATGTGTGTTGGAAATCCCTGAGGTGAATGTTGGAAGGTCTAGTATGTTTGGTGTTTGTTTTGTTTTGTTACGTTTTGCTTGAGGACTAGCAAAAGCTAAGTGTGGGGGAATTTGATAAAAGCATATTTATGCGACTTAGTTAGCATGTTTTCTTGCATTTTCTTAATTAGTTTCTACTTATTATAGTGTTTTAAGCTACTTTCGTGTGTTTGTAGGTTCTAAGTGTCAAAATGGCAAAAAGAAGCAATTTGGAGCATTCTAGAGCATTTTTGGGCCAAGATTGGGTAGTGCAATCATGGAGGCAAGTTGATGGACGAATTTGAAGATACAAAGCCTTGAAATCAGCTAAGAAGATGGAAGAAAGAAGTCAAAGATAAATAAGATAAGGAATTGGCAAGAAATAAGGGAATATGATCTGAAACATTATCCAAACATGTTCCTAAAAACATGTTGCATGTTTTATGCCTTGTTTTTCTAGAAATCAGCCCCAAAACACTCTTTCTAGAAGTTCTATCCCTTGTCCTACAAAAGTGGCGCCCCAAATCCTTCTAGAAACCCCAAAATCTGCCACAAAACACATTCCTTCTAGAACCCTAAAAATCTGGCGCCTCCTACCCTTTTAGAATTCTTTTTCCTTGCCTTGCAAGGCATTCCCTGCCCTTATCCTCTCAGCCGTGCATCCCTATCCTTTTCTCACTTGGATTCTGATTTAATTAGCCTATTTCCTTGCGGATTTGGGTTTTACAAATTCTTTTCAGAAATTAATTGGGCTAAAATCCTTTTTCCTATTGGATTTGAGCCTTGTGCCGCACCCTAGGGCCCTAATCCTATTTTTCTGCTAAGTCCAAGTCCTAAACTGATTTCCCTAGGGTTTGCCATGCTATATATACATATTTCCAAGCCTTGCCGCACACCACCACCCATCCATACGAATTCTACACACCTCTACACATCCCTTCGCATCTCTACCATTCTAAATACCTTCCACCACCCATCCACACCACCATTGCCCATCCATAAACCCTACCAGCCACCTGTGCCGCAGCCTTGCAAGAAGGAAGGAGATGAGGAGCAGCCTTGGAGCGTTTTGCACCTAATCTGGAGTGTTGGGCGTTCTTAGGTGTTTTCTACCTTATGTTTTCGATGTTTAAATTAGTTTTCCTTTGTTTTGCTGTAATTATGAGAGGCTAAACTCGTTTTTAGCTAGAGGCTACTTTGAAACCATGATTTTGTGTGTGATATGACTTGATAAATTTCAGTTACAGATTTCTGAAGTATGAATGCAATTGGCTTAACTGTTTGAATTAGAACTTATTTCTGTTTGTTGGTTAAGGGTCGACACTTAATTGGCATGCATAAATTTGATGCTAGGATATAAGTGAGTTTCACATAATCGTTACAAACTTATGTTCACAAGTAGTAAAGGTTGCTGGAACAATCGTGTTAAGTTCAATTCTTGGTGTGAGTAACATGATGTCATAGTTATGAATGCCTCGTCAATGCTTATGATTCTCATTGAGCGTAATGATCTCTGATTGTGTGTCTATTATGATGTCATGTAGGGAAATTGATGAGAATGATTTGGTTGTAGATGAGTTGTCCGTCCAATTCAATGAAATTAGGAGAATCTGAGGGTTAATTAGTGATTGACACGGTTAATCTGGGGCATTGTCATTCGTAATTCAATGAAAACGTAACTGGAAGTCAAGTTATATGCATATAAGTCATGTGTGGATAAGGAAACCTCTAGCTAGTTCACCATCCATCCTAAAAACCCAATTTCGTCTAAATCTGCCTAGTTTAAAGTCTTTGTTTGTTTTAGCTTAGTTTCACTCTAAAACCAATCCCCCTTCACTTGTTTAAGTCTAATTAGTTAGAATCTATCTTAGTTTGTGTTTTTGTGTGTTTTGAGTCAAGTTTAATTCAATTTTCGTCCAAAGTTGTGTCTAGTGTCTAGAATCTGTCCAATTAGTGTTTTTAAGCAGTTTTGAGTGTTTTGAACCTGTTTTGAGTCTTACTAGTCTATTTAGAGTCTTTTGAGTCTTGTTTTGCTTATTTGAGTCAGTTTGTGTTAGATTAGCAAGCCCTCCTAATCCTCGGTCCAGAACGATCCCTACTTGCGTTTATACTACAATTGATAACAAGAGGGTTTAATTTGTGTGCTTAACTTTAATCACATCAAGGGGTAGGTTCTCCACCACATGCTCCTCAAACAGGTCGTAATAGGGCTTCAAACAATGCCCATTCACCTTGAACTCATGTCCGGTTTTCAAGCTTTGGACTTGGACTGCACCATGAGGAAAAACATGAGTAACAACAAAGGGTCCAATCCACTTAGAACGTAACTTACCGGGGAATAACCGAAGGCGAGAATCAAAGAGGAGCACTTTCTGCCCCTTAGAGAATGTCTTTGTACGAAGCATCTTGTCATGATACGCCTTGGTCTTGTCCTTGTAAATGCGGGAATTCTCGTAAGCCTCGTGCCTAATCTCCTCGAGTTCATTCAATTGGAGCTTTCTATGCACCCCTGCGGCATCTATATCGAAGTTGAAGGTCTTCACAGCCCAATGTGCTTTGTGCTCTAACTCGACAGGCAAATGGCATGGCTTGCCATAGATGAGCCGAAAAGGTGACATGCCCAAGGGAGTTTTGTAGGCCGTACGATAAGCCCACAATGCATCATCCAAGCGCAAGCTCCAGTCCCTCCTTGTTGGCCCCACGGTTTTCTCTAGTATTTGCTTGATCTCCCTATTCGAAACCTCGGCTTGCCCATTGGTTTGAGGATGATAAGGTGTTGAAACCTTATGCTTAATGTTGTACTTCTTGAGCAAAGCTTCAATGGTTCGATTACAAAAATGGGAGCCTCCATCACTGATGAGAACTCTAGGCATTCCAAACCTAGCAAAAATGTTAGTTTTCACAAAATCTGCAACAACCTTAGAATCGTTAGTACGGGTGGCTTTTGCTTCCACCCATTTTGAAACATAATCAATTGCTAGCAAGATATAAGTGAAACCATAAGATGGAGGGAAAGGACCCATAAAATCAATACCCCAAACGTAAAAAATTTCAACAAAGGATAGGGGTTGCTGCGGCATTTGGTCTTTGGCACCTATATTTCCCATTCTTTGGCAACGATCACAAGTTAAGCAAAAAGTTCTAGCATCTTTAAACAAAGTGGGCCAATAAAATCCACATTCAAGAACTTTTAATGCCATTCTTTGGGTACCAAAATGTCCACCACGAGCATAAGTATGACAAAATCTTAGAATTGAATGAAATTCACAATCATGCACACATCTACGCAAAATCTGATCAGAGCAATACTTCCACAAATACGAATCATCCCAAACATAGAATCGTGCATCTTTTCGAAGTTTTTCACCTTGGTGCTTGGTGAGAGTGCTTGGAACTTGTTTAGACACTAAGTAATTCACCAAATCAGCATACCAAGGTTCACTTACCTCAATGGACAGCAGCTGCTCATCGGGGAAGGTTTCTGGGATAGGCACGGCATGCTCAGGCTCAAGTGGTCACCCACCACATTCTCGCTTCCCTTCTTGTCTCGGATTTCGATGTCGAACTCTTGAAGAAGAAGCATCCAACGAATAAGCCTAGGTTTTGCTTCCTTCTTCGTTAGTAAGTACTTCAAGGCTGCATGATCAGTATAAACAATGACTTTAGTGCCAATTAGATAAGAATGAAATTTATCTAAAGCAAAGAGCTAGAAGTTCTTTTTCCATTGTGGAGTAATTCAACTGGGCATCATTGAGCGTCCGAAAGGTGTAGTATATCACATGCGGCTGCTTGTCTTGTCTTTGCCCCAAAACAGCTCCTAATGCATAATCGGATGCATCGCATATAAGCTCAAAAGGACGGCTCCAATCTGGAGGAACAATGATAGGGGCCGAAGTGAGCTTCTCCTTGAGTTGCTTGAATGCCGATTCACACTCCTCATCAAACTTGAAGGGCACATCTTTCTAGAGTAATCGGCAAAGGGGGTTGGAAATCTTGGAAAAATCCTTGATGAAGCGCCTATAAAACCCTGCATGGCCAAGAAAAAAACGAACCTCTCTAACCGAAGTAGGAGAGGGTAAGTGACGTACAAGGTCTATCTGTGATTTATCTACTTCAATTCCTTTTTCAGAAACGATATGGCCTAAAACTATACCTTGTTTGACCATAAAATGACATTTTTCCTAATTCAAAACAAGATTAGTTTCAACACATCTTTTCAAGATCAAGGTCAGATTATCCAAACAATTATCGAAAGAATCCCCAAATACACTGAAATCATCCATAAATACCTCATTTATCTTCTCAACGCAATTAGAGAAAATACTTACCATACACCTTTGGAAAGTGGCAGGTGCGTTGCATAGGCCGAATGGCATGCGACAATAAGCAAAAGTTCCAAAGGGACATGTGAATGTGGTCTTCTCTTGATCGTCCGGGACTATCACAATTTGGTTATATCCAGAATGTCCATCAAGAAAACAATAAAAAGCATGACCGGCTAACCTTTCAAGCATTTGGTCGATGAATGGCAAAGGAAAGTGATCTTTCCTTGTTGCGGCGTTTAGCTTCCTATAATCAATACAAACTCGCCATCCAGTTTGAATTCGTGTAGGCACCAACTCATTCTCTGCATTCTTGACAACTGTAACTCCAGACTTCTTGGGAACTACTTGAATTGGTGAAACCCAACGGCTATCGGAAATAGGATAGATCACTCCACAATCTAAGAGCTTGATTATTTCCTTCTTCACAACTTCCATCATTGGAGGGTTACAGCGTTGAGCCTCTCGAGATGGTTTAGTCCCCTCCTCAAGAAGTATGCGGTGCATGCACGTGGTAGGGCTAATTCCCCTAATGTCGGCCAAAGTCCACCCTATGGCCGTTTTGTGCTCTCGTAGCACCCTCACAAGCTTTTCTTCCTCCTGTGCCGTGAGGCTTGAAGAAACAATGACGGGCAATGTCTCGTCATTTCCCAAAAACACATACTTCAAATGGTCCGGCAATGGCTTAAGTTCAAGAGTGGGTGCCTGAATAACAGAAGGTAAAATCTTAGTAGAAACTGAACTTGAAATTAAGAGCGGGACCTTACCATATTGTTGTGCTAATGACTCAAGGGCAGCCACAACCTCTGCAACTTCTTCATTAAAGGGCACGGCAAAGGACTCCCCAATCCGGCCATGTGTTTGCATTGCTCCAATTTCTTGGTTTTTGAGTTCTATTCCCTTCGTAATGGCTATTTCAAGGGCATCCTCGTTCAATTCCTTAAGATACTCATGCGCCAAAGAATCAATAACATCAATAGAAAAACAAGAGTGATCATCACTGAGGTATCTCATTGTTTCAGAAATATTAAAATCAATAACTTCCCCATCGAATTCCATCGTCAAGGTTCCCTTGAATACATCTATCTTTTTGCGGGCTGTCTTCATGAATGGCCTACCAAGGAGAATCGGCAAGGATGTGGAATGGGCTGAATCTTCCATGTCTAGAACGTAAAAATCAGCCGGGAAGATCAAATGGTTCACCTGCACTAAAACATCTTCCAAAACACCTTTTAGGTATGCGTTAGAATGATCAGCCAATTGTATAATCACACCATCCTTTTTCAATTCACCCAAATTCATAGATGCATAAATGGAATAAGGCATGACATTTATAGATGCACCTAAGTCAAGCATTACATGTTTAAACCGATTAGTGCCAATTACACAAGGAATCGTAAAACTACCGCGGTCTTTGCATTTAGGGGGCAGTTTACGTTGCAATACGGTTGAAACATTTTCACTTACCTTAACTACCTCTTTTTTCTACATTCTTCTCTTGGTTGTGCACAGCTCCTTGAGAAATTTGGCATATTTCGGGACTTGTTTAATTGCATCAAGCAGTGGTATGTTCACTTGCACTTTCCGGAATGTTTCAAGAATGTCCTTCTCATTCTCATCCTTCTTCGATTGCATGAACCTATGAGGAAAATGAACATTGGTCAGATTAGTGTTAAGTGAATTTGAAACCAATTTACCTTGTTTGGCCGAGTTAGGAAGGATAGGGGCCTACGGCATGGGTTGTTTTACCCTTGCCGTGGGTGTGCTAATGCTCCCTTCCTCGTTTTGCAGCTTTTCATCTTCTTTCTGGGTAGATTTGGGAGTGTTGAGCTCAGTTCCAACTTCTTTTCCACTACGCAAGATGATGGCTTGGGCAGATTCGAATCCTCCCTTTGGATTCACATTTGTTGCACTAGGTAGCTTACCTTGTTCTCTACTGAGTTTCCCCATGAATTCAGCCATCTGTCCCACTTGTTTCTTCAAATCTTCCACTTCCTTGGCTTGATTTTGCATGCCCTGCACCACATTAGTTAATAATTGAACAAGTTGATCATTATCCATGGACGTACCTGTTCTAGGTTGGGCCGGAAGTGGTTGATTTTGTTGGTATGGCCATGGGAACCCAGAGGGGGTTTTGCCGAAATCCCCCTTGTTGTGCAGGTTGTTGAGGCTCTCTCCACTTCATATTAGGGTGATCTCTCCATCCGGGGTTGTATGTGTTCGAGTATGGATCGTATTTGGTTTGATTTTGGCCTTGGAATCCAATAGCATTGGCAGATTCCCATCCACCATTCTCGATCAACTGAGGGCAATTCTCATATAGATGCCCTTGGATGGAGCACACAGTGCAAACCTGATTTTCTTGTGTTTTGGACCCAATTACAACCTGAGACACAAGAGAGGTAAGATTAGCTAATTGTGATTGAATTTTAGAAATTGCACTTACCTCATTGACATGTTGCTGCCGTGGGTTCTCTCTCTGTCCAACACCTTCATATTGTTGTGCATTGAGGGCTCGATTTGCAATCAAAGTCTTGGCAGCCACCGGGGTCTTGTCAACCAATGCACCACCCGCCGAAGCATCTAACATTTGGCGTTCAATGAGGATGAGTCCTTCGTAGAAGTATTGAATGAGCAGCTCCTCCTTCATTTGGTGCTGTGGACATGAAGCAACAAGAGTTTTAAAATGTTCATAATAAGCTGGGAACGACTCACCTTGATTTTGTTGGATGCCACTAATCCGTTTCCTCAAGAAAATGACTCTTGAAGTTGGGAAAAATTTCTCCAAGAATGCTCGTTTCCTACTTTCCCAAGATGTAACGTCCCAGGTGCTAGTTCATACAACCAATCTTTAGCTTTATCCATTAGAGAGAATGGAAAAGCTTTCATCTTCAGGATGCTGCCATCGACATTCACCGGGGTCATGCTCGAACAAACTACTTCAAACTCCTTCAAGTGCTTGTTTGGATCCTCCATGGATAGCCCATGGTACTTTGGAATATGATGTAACAAGCTTGACTTCAATTCAAACTCGGCGGTCTTATCTGGGGCTGCCCTAGGACATTGGATGCATAGAGGCGTTGCATTGTCCAATCCCGAGGCTGAAAGTTCTTTGATCGTTCGATTATCTGCAGCCATGTCTTGCTCCTCTTCCGAATCCTCTTCAAATTCAACTTCAGATTCGGAATTAGAACTAGAACTCAGTAGATCAGGTTCTGGATTCTTTCTTTTCCTTCTCAAAGTTCGCTCAAAATCGTCGTCAAAGTCCAAGATGTGCTCACGAACAGGTTGGGAACTTCGAGTCATACACTAGTACCGGAAAACAAGAAAACAGAACAAGTCAGAAACTAAAATAAAAACAAACTAAATGAAAAGAAAAGAACCAAGGGATTAGCAAAGTTGCTAATCCCCGGCAATGGCCCCAAAATTTGATGTGATAAAAGTTAAGCAGTCAAATTAAATGCTCTTGTTGTCAAATCGTAGTATAAATGCAAGTAGGGATCGTTCTAAACCGGGGATTAGGAGGACTTGCTAAAACCTCTAAACTGACTTAAAATACAAAAACAAAGTTAAAAACGTTTGGAAAGACTCAAGGGACTCAAACAAACTCAAAAGACTTAAAACAAGCTAAAAACACTCAAAACTGCCTAAAAACACAATCTGGGCAGTTTTGGACTCTAAACACAACTTTGGACGAATTTAGGGTTTTGACTTGACTCAAAACACTCTAAAACACAAACAAAACAGATTTTAGACACTTTGAAACAAGAAAGTAAATGGGGGGTTTTGGTTTTGATGAAATTGAAACAAACAAACAAATTGTGAAACTAAACAGATTCTAAAACGAATTTAGGAATTAAGATGATGGATGGATTAGTTAGAGGTCCGTTTTCCACACATGACACACTTGTATACGAATCGATTTCCAATTGCTTTTCAATAAACTATGATGCTCAACACCCCAGATTAACCGTGATGCACAAATTAACCCTCAGATTTTCCTTAACTCATTGAATTGGATGAATGCATGCGACAACTCAAATCATTCTCCAAAAGTCCTCTACATGAATGCATAATAGAGATACAATCAGAGATCATTACGTTTCATGAAAATCATAAGTGTTGACGAGGCAATTGTAACTATGAATGCATGATACGTTTGCCAAGAATTCAATTAACGTGATTGTGACAATCAACCTTCACTACTCAGGAATATAAACTTGTAACGATTAGGTGAAACTCATTTATATTCTAGCATCTGATTCATGCATGAAAACTAAGTATGCATCCTTAATAAACATACACATATCAGTTATGAATAAAACAGATAATTGAATTGCAATCATAACTTATCAAATCACAATTGGCAGAAATCAATTCATATCTCAAACATGTTCATGGCTTCAAACTTCCCCCTAACTAATTAGGGGCTTAGCCACTCATGATTACAACAAGTTCAAAAAGTAATAACGAATTAAACATTGAAAACAAGAACGAAGTACACCTAAAACGCTCAAATCTGCAAGCATGAAGCGCCAAGGTCCTCCTTCTTCCCCAACTAGCTGCGGCACAAGGGTTCAAGGGTGTGTATGGATGTATGAAAGGGTCAGAGATGGATTTAGGATGGATGTGGGTTGCGGCAAGGTCTGGAAGATGGCTGGAATTGTGTTTGGATGTGTAGAATGGTGGTGTGGAGTGCGGCAAAGGGTTTCTGTGATGAATGGCTGGGTCACTGCGGCAATACCCTAAAACATGTATATATAGGCACCTCAAAACATAAGAGAAATCAGATTTGTACTTGGGCTTAACAGAAATTAAGGAATAAAGGCCTAGGGTGCGGCATTTAATTTGGAAAAGGAATTGTGGTCCAATTAATTTTTGAAAAGGATTTGTAGAACCCAAATCCACAAGGAAAAGGGCCTAACAATCAGAATCCAAGAGGGAAAGGGCCTGACAGGTGCGGCACAATAGGATAAGAGTAAGGGAATGCCTTGTAAGGCAAGGAAAAAGGATTCTAGAAGGAAAGAATGTGTTTTGTGGCAGATTTTGGGGTTTCTAGAAGGATTTGGGGCGCCACTTTTGTAGGACAGAGGATAGGACTTCTAGAAAGTGTGTTTTGAGGCTGATTTCAAGCCTTTTTGTCTTCAAACTCGTCCGACAACTTGCCTTCATGCTTGCACTACCCAATCTTGGCTCAAAAATGCTCTAGAATGCTCCAAATTGCTTCTTTTTGCATACTTTGTCCTTAGAACCTGAAAACACACGAATTTGGCTTAAAAGAATAAATAACTAAGAACTAACAACGTAAAAGCACAAGAACAAGCTAACTAAGTCGCATAAATATGCTCCTATCAATGGGCTAGCTGGAAGGTTTTTCTCCACATATGACACACTTGCATACAAACCAATTTTCAGTTGTTCTTTCGATAAACCATGAAACTCAACACCCCAGGTTAACCATGACAGCACTTTTTTAACCTTCAAGTTCTCCTTAAGTTATTGAATCGGATGGGAAAGCGCATACAACAATTCAAAACATTCTCTAAAAGTCCCCTACGTGAACAGTACAATAGAGATACAATCAAAGATCATAAAGCTTCATGAAAACTATAAGCATTGACGAGGCATTCGTAACTATGATGAGCATGAGACTCCTACCAAGAATTCACTTAACGCGATCGTTTATAAGCGACCTCCACTACTTGTAAATATAAGTTCATAACGATTAGGTGAAACTCCCTTATATTCTAGCATCAAATTCATGCATGCAAACTAAGCGTGCCCTCTTAATCAACATACAAGAATAAGTTATCAATCAAGCAGTTAAGCAAATTGCATTCACAATTTATGAAATCACAACTGAAGAATCAATTTATATTGCAAGTATGTTCATGGCTTTGAAATTCCCCCTAGCCAAAAGGGCATAGTTCCGCATAATCGCAAAACAAAGGTAAATAGATTTATACATTGAAAAAAAAAGAAAGAAAACACCTAAACGCTCCAGCGATCCAAATTGAATGCCAAAACGTCCAAAAGCTCTCCTTCTTCTCATTTGCTGCGGCACAAGGATTTTGTGTTGGTTTGGATGGTTGTTTGTATGGAAGAGTGGATAGGAGAAGGTATGGTTATGGTTAAGATAGATGTATGGTGCGGCAAAGAGTGCTAAGGGTCAGAAAACTATGGAAGGTTGTGAGGGATGTATGTAAGGGTGGTAGAGGATGGATAGGTAGATAGGTGGATGGAAGGGATGCAGAGAATGGGTAGAATGGTCAGGGATCCCCCCTATGGTGCGGCAAGGGCTTAAATATATATCAAGGTATGTAAAAACCCTAAGGAATTAAAGCTAAGGTGCAGCAGAAAATAAAGGGAAATGATGCGATGTAAAACAGCACACAAATTAAACCCTCTTGTTGACAATTATAGTATAGATGCAAGTAGGGATCGTTCTAGATCGGGGATTAGGAGGGATTGCTAAAACACTTGAAACTGACTCAAAACGTAAAACTAAGTTAAAAACACTAAACTAGACTCAAAGAATGCAAAACTAAACTCTAAAACACTAAAACAACTCAAAAGACTCAAAACAGCACAAAACAAGCTAAAAGACTCAAATTTGCCACTAAGAGTAAACTTGGACGAAAATAGGTTTTGACTAGACTCAAAACACTTAAAAACACAAACTAAATCAGTTTCTAACTAATATGACTCAACAAAGTAAATGGGGATTGGGTTTTGACGAATTTGAAAACAAAACAAGTAAATTAAAGAACTAATGAATTCTGCACGAAATTGGGTAAAACTATGGATGATGGGCTAGCTAGGAGGCTCTTCTCCACACATGACACACTTGCAAACAAAACGATTTCCAGTTGCTTTTCAATAAACCATGAATTCTCAACGCCCCAGATTAACCGTGAATTGCACTAATTAACCCTCAGATTTTCCTAATTTTATTGAATTTGATGATTGCATACAACAATCCAAAGCATTCTCCACAAGTTCCCTACATGAATTGCATAATAGAGATACAAGCAAAGATCATTAAGTTTTATGAAAATCATAAGCATTGACGAGGCACTCGTAACTATGAATTACATGAAACTTATGCCAAGAATTTACTTAACGCGATTGTGACTAGCAACCTTCACTACTTATGAATATAAGTTCATAATGATTAGGAGAAACACCCTTATATCCTAGCATCAGATTTATGCATGAAAATTAAGCGTGCACTCTCAACCAACACACACAAATCAGTTTTAATTCAACAGATAAGTAAATTGAATTCACAACTTATGAATCACAACTGGATGTAATTAAATCATATTGCAAGTATAACCATGGTTTCGAATTCCCCCCTAGCTAAGAGGGTTTTTCTTCCTCATACTCACAAAACAAAGATTATTGAATTGAAACATTG
This sequence comes from Heteromeles arbutifolia, assembly GCA_024362995.1. Taxonomy (NCBI): domain Eukaryota; kingdom Viridiplantae; phylum Streptophyta; class Magnoliopsida; order Rosales; family Rosaceae; genus Heteromeles; species Heteromeles arbutifolia. The sequence goes on along the minus strand of JANCRC010000011.1, from coordinate 23,351,559 downwards.
AAAACAAAAGAAAGATTACACCTAAAACGTTCCAGCAATCCTAACTCGAATGGTAGGCACGTCCAAAGGCTCTCCTCCTTCCTCTTTGCTGCGGCACAAGGTTTGGTGGTGAGTTTTGGGGGTTATGAATGGTGTAGAAGGCTGGGTTTATGGTTAGGATAGGTGTATGGTGCGACAAAGGTTGAATAAAGTCAGAAACTATGGAGAATGGTGAAGGATGGATGCGGTAGAGAGAGGGGTGTGATTTCTGGCATGAATGGATGAATGAATGGATGATTTTGGGGCTGCAAAAGGGAAGTTTATTTAAGGTTTTCAGAAATTAAAACCCTAACTTATTTAGGTAATCAGAAATTAAGTCAAAAGCTTCTAGAAAGAGGAAACAAAATCAGAAAACTAAAGGAAAGTGCTAAGATATGCGGCAGAGACTTTAATTGAAAGGGGAATGTGTTTTAATGCAGGAAATAGGAAAGAGGGACTCTCCCTTGCACGGCAAGGAAGAGGAAACCAAGAACAAGGTGCGGCAAGGGTTGTTTAAGTGCAAGGAAGGTTCAATTTGTGTCCTAAAATGCATAGGAGGCCTTCAATGTTGCTGGAACTTATTTAGGATTAGGAAAGGTCAAACCAAAATAGGAAACCTTGGCTTGACTGTCCTACTTCAAGTAGGAATCCTTGTTTGAGTAGGAATCCATCTCCAATTAGGAATCCTTCTTCAATTAGGAATCCCTCTTCAATTAGGAATCCTTCTTCAATTAGGAATCCTTCTTTGATTAGGAATCCTTCGTTGATTAGGAATCCTAACATCTTCAAGTCTTCAATTTCGTCCATTCCTTTTGGTCCAATCATGTGATATCCATTCTAAGCCCAATTTTGCTCCAAAAGGGTCCAAAATGCACCTTCTTGCATACTTTGTCCTTAGAACCTGAAAACACACTAAAATGGCTTAAAATACTAAAATAACTAAGAACTAGCAACCTAAATGCAAGGAAACAAGCTAATTAAATCGCATAAATATGCTCCTATCAAATTCCCCCACACTTAGCTTTTGCTAGTCCTCGAGCAAAACAAAACAAACAAAAGAAATTGATGTGAAATTAAATCGCACACAAACTTAAACCCTTATCAATGTAGTATGTGAAAGTAGGGATCGTTCTAAGCCGGGGATTAAAGGGATTGCTAATCTACACAAATTAGACTCTAAAACAATAAACTGGACTTTAAACAATGAAAACAAGTACTAGGGATCAATTTGGACGAATTTTTAACTCTAGACACCTTAAACAACCTAACTTGACTCAAATAACTCAAAACAAACTCAAAACAGCAAATAGAATTCAATTAAATAGTTTCTGGACTCTGGAGACTCAAAACAAGCTAAATAGACCTAAAACACACAAAACAAGTTATCTAGACTCTAAACTAACACCTAAGATTGATTTGAACGAAATTAAGACTCTAATTGACTCAAAAGACTAGAAAACAAAAGTTCTTACGAATTTAGACTATCTTAACACAAATTAAGAGCAAGGGATTGTTTGAAAACGGATTTAAACTTAAGCAAAACAGAATTGTGAACTAGACTTAGTTTTGTATGAAATTGGTGATTTAAATGGGTGAATGGCTAGCTAGAGGTTCCTTCTCCACACATGACATATATGCAACACAAATCGATTTCCAGTTGTTCTTTCTATAAACTATGAACGACAATGCCCCAAATTAATCGTGACTGCACCCATTAACCTTCAGATTTTCCTAAGTTCATTGAATTTGGACGTAGCACCGCAAACCAAATTATTCTTATCAAGTTCCCTATATGACTGCATACTAGAGATACATATCAAAGATCATTAAGCTTTGTGAAAATCATAAGCATTGACATGACATTCGTGACTATGACTACATGACACTCCTGCCACGAATTTACTTAACGCGATCGTGACTAGCAACCTCCACTACTTGTAAATATAAGTTCGTAACGATTAGGTGAAACTCCCTTATATTTTAGCATCAAATTCATGCATGCAAATTAAGTATGCATCCCTAATCAACATACAAGAAAAAGTTTTAAATCAAACAGTTAAGCAAATTGCATTCACGATTTATGAAATCACAACTGGATGAAATCAATTCATATCACATATATGCTCATAGTTTCGAATTCCCCCTAGCTAAGAAGGGGTTTAGTTCCTCATGATCGCAAATAAACAAAGACAATTAAATTTAAACATTAAGAGTAAAGATAGAATACACCTAGAAAAGCTCCAGATTTCTTCCTTCCTTCCTTTGCAAAGCTACGGCACAATGAGGTTGAATGGTAGATGGTGGTGTTTAGAATGGTGCAGCATACACTTGTATTTATAGGGGAAGGGTGCGGCACAAACTTTTAGTGTAGGAAAAGGATTGCAAAACATAGTTTGTGTAGGAAAATATTAACACAATCCTAAGGGGAAAAGGTTATGTAATCCCAGCAGGAAATAGGACATCTAGAAGGTCAAAAACCCAAGGGATCAGGGACAAGGGTGCGGCACCTTTGTAGGAGAGGATAAGGTTCCTAGAAATCAGGTTTTTATGTCTCCTAAACTGAAATTAAAACCCTTTTACAGCAGGAATTAAGTTAGGAAAGGATTAGGATAGGATAAGATAAGGCATGGTAAGATAAGATAAGGTTAGTTTGGATAAGATAAGGTTGGATAAGGTTTTGGATAATTCTCCTTCTTTATAGCTGATTCCTTATCTTCAATGACTTGAACTTATTTCTCCAACTCTTTTGCACATTCCTAGCCTTTCTTGCACTTCAAATTCGTCCATCCATCTTGCTCCATACTTGTGCTATCCATTCCAAGCCCAAAACTCCTCTAAAATGCTCCAAATTGCATCTTTTTGCCAACTTTGCCAATTGAACCTACAAACACACGAAAATGACTTAAGACACTATAATAAGCAACAAATAACTAAATAAATGCAAGAAAACACACTAACTAAGTCGCATAAATATGCTCCTATCAAATTCCCCTACACTTAGCTTTTGCTAGTCCTCGAGCAAAACAAACAAACAAAACAAAACCTAAACCTTCCAACGTTTGCCTCAGGGATTTCCAATGGTACATAACATGTTAAAAATCATTACTTACATAGATTTCAATTATCCCTACTCTCGAGCACATACTTAATCATAGTTACCACTCACTAGTTCACATCTAATCAATTAAAACAACTTTTTGAATATAGTAACATGCCTTAGAGAATCCCTCAATTCCTCACGAGATATACACTCTATTTTCACACAGATTTTCTGACTACACTCCCTACACTAGGTATATGTGAGAAGATTGATGTAAGCATGAAAAACTAAACACTCACATATGTTTTAACAAAGAAGGCACTTTCTGGAATTATTAATGCATGTATATATATATGATCTCATGAATGGAATGCCACTACTTAGACGCGAGAACCAGGGACACCATATGCTCATACCAATCCCAAACTCCACATATTGAAACACATAACATTCAAGATAGAAGTTTAAGGGTTGTAACGAGGCTAAGGGTATTGACTAACAAAGAAAGGTAAAGAAAACAAACGTTCATAAAGCAATAGCGAGCAAAGTAATGAATATGACACTTAGAACTCCCTTTTAAACGCAGCCACAACTTTGATACATAAAGGGAAGATCACACATACTTAATGAAGGAAAAATTTTGTCCTAGCTAAGAACATGTGAGAACATTTGAACACATATGCAAACTAATAACACTTTAAAGTAGGCATGCATTCAAAAACAATTCTAAAACCCATGACTTTCAAAGCCTAGTGAATGGTGAACCACAAGACTCTTTAACAACATTAAAGAGAAGAAGGATTTTGAGATTCATTACCCTTGAAGCTCATCCTTGTTTGCACAAGGGATTCACCCAAGTGGAGGGCCTTCAAGTCACCTCCTAGCTCCTTGGATCTTCCTTGTGGTTCCTCTCCTTTAGATGCTCCTTTGCTCCTTGATGATGTGAGGAAAGGATCTCCAAAAAGTACCAAAGGTTTGGTACCTCTAAGTCTCCACACCAAGGATGTAGTGTCAAGAGAAGATGGATGACTTAGAGAGATTTTGATGCTAGTGAAAAGCTCTCTCAGTGGCCGGCCTCTTTGGAGAAAAAGAGAGAAAATGTTTCTCTTCTTTGCCTCTAGAAAACCCTAAGTGAATGAAAGCTATAAAGTTGACTTTATACTACTACATCACATGTGAGTGGCAAACTTGCAATTAAATCAAGTTTGCTTCCACTCACCCTTATGGCCGGCCTTGGCATTGTTATTGGGCTAATTGCTCATTTTGTTTTAGTTGTCATACAACTTAAACATAATGGGCCTTGTGGCCCAAAAACCCTTTTGGGCCCCGAAACCCAAAACGAACTTAAAAGCCCAATACGAACCTTTCGTAAGATTAATTAACTAATTAATTAATCTTGACCATTCTCAATTAAACTATTTAATTGCTTATCCATCTCATTTATATTTCTTTACTTTCATCCTTACTGGGTGTACGATCCATTAGGTTCCAATTAGCGAGGCAGTGGGCGATTGTTACTCTTAACGATCGATTGTGAATTGAAACTACATTTCAATTCTTCCTTTGATGAAGATTAGTGTTTGCTAATCCTCAGGGCTTCCATAAACCATGAGTGACACCTAGCAGTATGTCATGGCTACCCAAGCTAAGTAGAAGTGGTTAGAGAACCTATCCAGTTACAATTACAATGCAATACGATCCTTCTCTAATACAATACTCTCAATCACATTGTTTGAGTGATAGTTAGTTTCATGTCTACTATCCAATGTGATACTTCTCTATATGATTCAATTGAATATGATTTGGAACAAACTTCCTAAGTCATATTCGTATGCTTTGGCCAAAGACTCTCGAATCATATCTCAGAGTATTCTCCTTCCACCATGGAAGGTTAAAGATCCCTTGTTGTGCATTCACATGCCTACATGACTAGATAGCTTGACCCCAACAATGCCGTGGACACTCTCAATGGAATGCCTTTGACATAATCAAAGATCAAGGACCTAACCATTAGACATCAATGATGCCTCAGGTCAAAGGACTACTTTGCATATTGCAACTTATGAGTTCTTACATGACATGTATGCTCGAACTCTCTTTTGATCGTTGTTCAGTGTACTCGATTACTCTTTCGAGCACCTATATGTTTTTCTCAGTGTCCAACACTAAATGACTTGAGACTAGTCATACTCATGCTTGAGTTAACATAACACATACTAACCTTAGCGGATTGTCAATGCCCAATTAGCAATCCTATGGCTAGGAACGTTTTAGGAATGAACATAAGAGAAAGGTCTCGTTAATCCAACTTACTTAAATCACTTCTCTCTTAGATCAAATACATTCCTTGGATTCCCTTATTGCTTAAACACATGATACAATAAATAGTGATCAACAATAAGCTTTGCCCTTTATTAAACATAAAATAGTTTAATACAATAAGTATTCCAAAAGCTATTACATCAAATGAGTGGCTTTGTGGGCATACTTCCAACACTTAAGGCCGAATCCAACTTTTTGGACCCTTCTTCAACAACCAACACTTGTGAGCTTAATCTCACTTATTTTGAACACTTTTCACACTTTTTCACATACTTTCCTTTTTCTTCTCTTTTTCCCACGAATTTTGTCCTTTTTTTTTTTTTTCTCACCCGTGCCTCTTTTGTTTATTTTGGCACACAACATTGTACAACCTCCCCCACACTTGATTGCTGCCTAATAACGAACAAAGGGAATTCACTCTAGGTCATGCTTCACTATGCCTTAAGAACAAGGGTAAAGATGATCCTAATCTAGGCTAGGTAGGGAACATGTGGGTTAACAACGAATATAGGCTCAACAAGGCTCAAAAGGGTTAAACCTACAATACATATGCAAAGGGTGAGGCTTTTTGGCTCTGGTTTAACTAAACAACTTCATCTTGTTATTTGTTATGCTAATCAATTTTATGCTTTGTGATAGGAGCATATTTGTGCGACTTAGTTAGCTTGTTTTCATGCATTTATGTTGTTAGTTCTTAGTTAATTTTGCATTTTAAGCTATTTTCGTGTGTTTGTAGGTTCTAAGTGTCAAGATGGCAAAAAGAAGCAATTTGGAGCATTCTAGAGCATTTTTGGGCCAAGATTGGGCAATGCAAGTATGGAGGCAAGTTGATGGACGAAATTGAAGATACAAAGGCTTGAAATCAGCTAAAAAGAGGGAAGAAAGAAGTCAAAGATAAAGAAGATAAGGAATCAGCTCAAAAGAAGGAGAATTATCCAAAACCTTATCTTATTCAAACCTTAACTTATCTTATCCTAATCTTATCCTACCTTATTTTCAGCTACAAAAGAGATTTAATTTCAGTTTAGGAGACTTAAAACCTGATTTCTAGAAGCCTTATCTCCTCAATGCCACACCTAGCCTTCTAGAAAATCTGATTTCCTTGCCTTGCAAGGCTTTCTACAAACCTTATCCCTCCTTATCCAAACCTGTCGCACCTTAGGCCTTTTCCCATTAAAAATCTGATTATTTTAAACCTATTTCTGGTTGGATTTGGCTTTCTAGAAGTCCTAAACTGATTCCCCTAGGGTTTGCCATGCTATATATACATATTTCCAAGCCTTGCCGCAGACCACCACCCATCCATACGAATGCTACACCACCCCACCTTCAGAAATTCATACTTTGCTGCAGAGGAGAGAAGACAACGCCTTGCCGTGGCTTCCATTGGAGAGGAAGGGTTGTGCCGCAGCCTACCTGCAACCATTGGAGTTCTTGGAGTTCTTTCTTCTCTTGTTTCTGTTTCCATGTTTAATTTAATTTGCTTTTCAATTATGTTGAACATGTGGAACTAATTTCGTTTTAGTTAGAGGTGGATTCAAAGCCATGGACATATGTTTAGTATGAATTGATTACCTCCATTTATTGTTTCATAAATTGTGAATGTGGTTTACTTATCTGTTTTATTAAGAACTTATTCTTGTGTGTTGATTAAGGATGCATACTTAGTTTACGTGCATGAATTTGATGGTAGGATATAAGGAAATTTCACCTAATCGTTATGAACTTATATTCGCAAGTAGTAAAGGTTGCTAGTCACAATCATGTTAAGTAAATCCTAGGCAGAATTAACATGCGTTTTCCATAGTTATGAATGCCTTGTCAATGTTTATGATTTTCATGGAACTTAATGATCTTTGATATGTGTCTCTATCATGCGTATTCCATAGTTAGGGAACTTGATAAGAATAATTTGGTTGTGATGCGTTATCCATTCAATTCAATGAACTTAGGGAAATCTGAGAATTGATTAGTTCAATACAATTAATTCGGAGCATTGTCATTCATGGTTTATCGAAAGAATAACTGGAAATCAATTCGTATGCATATGTTCATGTGTGGAGAAGAACCCTCTAACTAGTTTTTCACCCCTGAATTCACCTTCACCTCTCTTTAATTTACTTTGTTTGCTGCAATTTACTTAGTTTTGTCAAATTCGTCCAAAAGCCCCCTCAGTTCTTATTTGTGTTTTAGTTTTGTTAAATTCGTCCAAATCTGTCTCCTTTTAGTGTTTTGAGTCTTACAAGTCTAAAATTCATCCAATTCACTTTCTAGTACCTGTTTTGAGTCTGTTTAAATTAGTTTTGCTGTTTTGAGTCAATTTGGTCAGTTTTGAGTTGTCTAGAGTCTAGTTTAGTGTTTTAGAGTTTAACTTGTGTAGATTAGCATCCCTTCTAATCCCCAGCCTAAAACGATCCCTACTTTCATAGACTACGTCGATAGGGTTTTAATTTGAGTGTCAAGTAATTTTCACATCAAATTTTGGCGCCGTTGCCGGGAATTAGCAAAATTGCTATTCCCTTGTGTTTGCCGTGTGTTTTTGGTTTAGTTGTCTAGTCTTTTGATTTTGTTTTGTTTTCTTTGTTGTAGGTACTAGTGTATGACTCGAAATTCTCAACTCGTTCACGCACATATCTTGGATTTTAACGACGATTTTGAGCGAGATTTGAGAAGGAAGAGGAAGCACCCAGAACCTGATCTACTTAGTTCAAGTTCTAATTCTGATTCTGAAGTTGAAATTGAAGAGGATTTGGAAGAGGAGCAAGACATGGCTGGTGACAATCGTACAATCAAAGAGCTTTCAGCCTCAGGACTTGACAATGCCATGCCCTTATGCATTCAATATCCTAGGGCGGCTCAAGGCAAGACTGATGAGTTTGAATTGAAGTCAAGCTTGTTGCACCACATTCCTAAGTACCATGGGCTGTCCATGGAAGATCCAAACAAGCATTTGAAGGAATTTGAGGTGGTGTGCTCAAGCATGACACCAATCAACATAGATGGGAATATTCTGAAGATGAAAGCCTTTCCATTCTCTCTATTTGAAAAGGCTAAGGATTGGTTATTCGAATTGGCACCTGGAACGGTCACTTCTTGGGAAAGCATGAAAAGAGCGTTTTTAGAGAAATTATTCCCAACTTCGAGAGTTATTCTTTTGAGGAAGAGAATTAGTGGCATTGAACAAAGCCAAGGAGAATCTTTTCCAGCATATTATGAGCGTTTTAAGGCCCTAGTTGCATCCTGCCCATAACACCAAATGAAGGAAGAGCTTTTAATTCAATATTTCTATGAAGGACTTCTTCCAATTGAGAGACAAATGCTTGATGCTTCAGCGGGAGGTGCCTTGGTTGACAAAACCCCGGTGGCTGCCAAAATCTTAATTGCAAACCGAGCCTTGAATGCACAACAATACGAAGGTGTTGGACAAAGGGACCCCCCACGGCAACAACATGTGAATGAGGTAAGTGCAATTTCAGAATTGCAATCTCAAATGGCTAATCTCACTTTTCTTTTGTCACAGGTTGTTGATGGAACCAAAGTGCAAAGTCCGGCCATATGTGGAGTGTGTTCTATGCAGGGACATCACAACGATCAATGCCCTCAATTGATTGAGAATGGAGGGTGGGAATCTGCCAATGCCGTGGGATTTGGGAGCCAAAATCAGCCACGCAATGATCCATATGCAAACACATACAATCCGGGTTGGAGGGATCACCCAAATTTCAAGTTGAGGGAGCCTCAACAACCCCAACAACAAGGAGGATTTAGGCAGCAACCACCAGGCTTTTATACAAAGCCATTCGTACCAAATCAAACCCAAATGCAATCTGCCCCAACAAACTCAGGTATGTCTTTGGATAATGATCAAGTTGTTAAGTTACTTACTACTTTAACGCAGGAAGTACAAACTCAAAACAAAGAGAGGCAAATCCAAGACAAAAGGGTGGACAATTTGGAAAAGCAAATGGGGCAAATAGCGGAATTCATGGGCCAATTCAGAGAACAAGGCAGATTGCCTAGTTCAACCGTTGTTAATCCTAAAGGAGGATTTGAAACCGCCAATGCAATCACGTTGAGAAGTGGCAAACAGGTTGGAGCCGACCCACAACCATCCAAATCAAGTCAAAAGGAGGATGAAAAGTTGCTGATTGAGGAGGAAGAGCAAGTGAAACCCACGACAAGAAAAGAGACACCATTGCCGCAGCCTCCTAAGCACCTTAAGCCATCCGCTTTAACTAAGGTAGGTCGAAATTGGATTCCTTCTAATGTTGTTCTATCAACTATGCCTTTTCCTAGCAGATTCATGCAATCAAAGAAGGAAGAGGATGAAAAAGACATTCTAGAGACGTTTAGGAAGGTGCATGTCAATATCCCGCTCCTTGATGCAATAAAGCAAATTCCGAAGTATGCTAAGTTGTTGAAGAAGCTTTGCATAACCAAGAAACGACTTCAAGAGAAAGAAGTGGTGCATGTGAGTGAAAATGTCTCAGCCATCTTGCAACGTAAACTGCCCCCTAAGTGCAAAGATCCAGGTAGTTTTACAATTCCTTGTGTTATTGGCAATACTCGATTTGAACATGCCATGTTAGACTTAGGTGCATCAATTAATGTCATGCCATATTCTGTTTATGCATCTATGAATCTAGGAGAGTTGAAAAATGATGGTGTTATTATCCAATTAGCCGATTGATCTAATGCATACCCAAAAGGAGTTTTGGAAGATGTTTTGGTGCAGGTAAACCACTTGATTTTTCCTGCAAATTTCTATGTGCTTGACATGGAGGATTCAGCCCATTCTTCAACATTGCCAATCTTACTTGGACGACCTTTCATGAAAACAGTTCAAACCAAGATTGACGTGGCCAAAGGAGCAGTAACTATGGAGTTTGGTGGCGATATGATTAATTTTAATATTTCTGAATCTGTTGAGAATACTAATCGTGTTCGCTCTTGTTTTGTCATTGATTAAATAAAAAATAAAGGGCAGGAACGTTCAGTATCATTCAAGAAAGATGCATTTCGAACCACCAACGAAGAGGGAATTGGATTGAAGCATAAGGATTGCACGGCCACAACCCTAAAACCCCCAAATCTGGGCGAGAGCATCCCACATGCATTTGTTGATAGGGCTACCACTTCATTGCAGTACATTGGTAAGCCACCTATTCCAATTTCGATTCCCATTTCAACTAATAGGTTGTTACCTTGTATGGTGCAGAATCCCAATCGAATCCAAGCCGGTGGGCATGATTACATGGACTTTAGAATGCTCAACACCCCAATCAGGCAGGATCACTATCCCTCACCATTCATAAATCCAATGCACGAGCTGTTTGAGGAGTATGTGGTGGAAGAACTACCTCTGCATGCCGTGGGTACCATGGGAACTTAAATGGAAGTATCGTCCGGCTGGAAGACGTTAAAGCAAGCGCTTCTTGGGAGGCAACCCATGTGTTCAAACGAGAGAACAATGGAATTCTAGCTCCACAACCAGATTTGCGTTCTTACACTCTCTCTTTATTGCTTTTGTTTTGCCATATCTGTTATGTGTGTTAGTTGTGTTCTTTGCTTGCTTTTGTGTGTGTTTATGTTTGAAACATTGAGGACAATGTTTGATTTAATTGTGGGGGGGGGGGTCAACAACTTGTTTTTGCATGATTTTCGTGGGTTTTTATCACCTATCACTTCTAATATTGTTTCTCACTGTTTTAAGTGTTTTTAGTGTGTTCGTTCAACAAGTTGTTTTTGCATGATTTTTGTGGGTTTTTTTCACCTATCACTTCTAATATTGTTTCTCACTGTTTTAAGTGTTTTTAGTGTGTTTTGAGGTAGTTTTGTGTGTTTTGAAGTAAAAATACGAAAATTTAAAACAAAATCGGTTTTTGAAATGTTTTTAGAGTCTTGAAGCATAGTAACGCATGACTCAATATGAATTCCTTTTGATCATTGTTTGGCAGAAAACAAGTGTGGGGGAAGTGAGTTTTGTTGTGGGTGTGCCAAAGTCTTCAATGAGGCACGGCTAGAAAAAGAAAAAAAAGAAAAGAAAAAAATTCGTGGAAAACAAAGAAGAAGAAGAAAAAGTTGTGAAAAGTGTGAAAAGAGTTGAAAAATAAGTGAGAATAAGCTCACAAGTGTTGGTTGTTGAAGAAAGGGTCCAAAAAGTTGAATTCGGCCCTAAGTAGGTGTGATCTTCCATTTATGTATCAAAGTTTGTGGCTACGTTTCAAAAGGGAGTTCTAAGTGTCATATTCATTACTTTGCTCGCTATTGCTTTAAGAACGTTTGTTTTCCTTACCTTTCTTTGTTAGCCAATACCCCTAGCCCCGTTACAACCCTATACTTCAATCTTGAAGTGTTGTGTGTTTCAATATGTAGAGTTTGGGATTGGTATGAGCATATGATGTCCCTGGTTCTCGCATCTAAGTAGTAGCATTCCGTTCATGAGATCATATCTAAACATGCTTATTAACTCCAGAAATTGCTTTCTTTGCTATAAACATTTGTGAGTGTTCATTTTCATGTTTACATCAATCTTCTCACATATACATAGTATAGGGAGTGTAGTCAGAAATTCTGTGTGAAAATAGAGTGTATACCTTGTGAGGAATTGAGTGAATTCTTTAAGGCATGTTACTACATTCAAAACATTGTTTTAATTGGTTAAATATGAGCTAGTGAATGGTGACAATGGTTAAGTATGTACTAAAGGGTGGGGATGACTAAAAGCTATGGTTATGATGATCTTGAATATGTCATGTGTGTTGGAAATCCCTGAGGTGAACGTTGGAAGGTTTAGTTTGTTTATTTTGTTTTGTTTTGATTGTTTCGTTTTGCTTGAGGACTAGCTAAAGCTAAGTGTGGGGGAATTTGATAGGAGCATATTTGTGTGACTTAGTTAGCTTGTTTTCATGCATTTATGTTGTTAGTTCTTAGTTAATTTTGTATTTTAAGCTATTTTCGTGTGTTTGTAGGTTCTAAGTGTCAAGATGGCAAAAAGAAGCAATTTGGAGCATATTGGGCAGTGCAAGTATGGAGGCAAGTTGATGGACGAAATTGAAGATACAAAGGCTTCAAATCAGCTAAAAAAAGGGAAGAAAGAAGTCAAAGATAAAGAAGATAAGGAATCAGCTCAAAAGAAGGAGAATTATCCAAAACCTTATCTTATCCTAATCTTATCCTACCTTGTTTTCAGCTACAAAAGAGATTTAATTTCAGTTTAGGAGACTTAAAACCTGATTTCTAGAAGCCTTATCTCCTCAATGCCGCATCTAGCCTTCTAGAAAATCTGATTTCCTTGCCTTGCAAGGCTTTCTACAAACCTTATCCCTCCTTATCCAAACCTGCCGCACCTTAGGCCTTTTCCCATTAAAAATCTGATTGTTTTAAACCTATTTCTGGTTGGATTTGGCTCTCTAGAAGTCCTAAACTGATTCCCCTAAGGTTTGCCATGCTATATATACATATTTCCAAGCCTTGCCGCAGACCACCACCCATCCATACGAATTCTACACCACCCCACCTTCAGAAATTCATACTTTGCTGCAGAGGAGAGAAGACAAGGCCTTGTCGTGGCTTCCATTGGAGAGGAAGGGTTGTGCCGCAACCTACCTGCAACCATTAGAGTTCTTGGAGTTCTTTCTTCTCTTGTTTCAGTTTCCATGTTTAATTTAATTTGCTTTTCAATTATGTTGAACATGTGGAACTAATTTCGTTTTAGTTAGAGGTGGATTCAAAGCCATGGACATATGTTTAGTATGAATTGATTACCTCCAGTTATTGTTTCATAAATTGTGAATGTGGTTCACTTATCTGTTTTATTAAGAACTTATTCTTGTGTGTTGATTAAGGATGCATACTTAGTTTACATGCATGAATTTGATGCTAGGATATAAGGAAATTTCACCTAATCGTTATGAACTTATATTCGCAAGTAGTACAGGTTGCTAGTCACAATCATGTTAAGTAAATCCTAGGCAGAATTAACATGCGTTTTCCATAGTTATGAATGCCTTGTCAATGTTTATGATTTCCATGGAACTTAATGATCTTTGATATGTGTCTCTATCATGCGTATTCCATACTTAGGGAACTTGATAAGAATAATTTGGTTGTGATGCGTTATCCATTCAATTCAATGAACTTAGGGAAATCTGAGAATTGATTAGTTCAATACAATTAATTCGGCGCATTGTCATTCATGGTTTATCGAAAGAATAACTGGAAATCAATTCGTATGCATATGTTCATGTGTGGAGAAGAACCCTCTAACTAGTTTTTCACCCCTGAATTCACCTTCACCTCTCTTTAATTTACTTTGTTTGCTGCAATTTACTTAGTTTTGTCAAATTCATCCAAAAACCCCCTCAGTTCTTATTTGTGTTTTAGTTTTGTTAAATTCGTCCAAATCTGTCTCCTTTTAGTGTTTTGAGTCTTCCAAGTCTAAAATTCATCCAATTCACTTTCTAGTACCTGTTTTGAGTCTGTTTAAATTAGTTTTGCTGTTTTGAGTCAATTTGGTCAGTTTTGAGTTGTCTAGAGTCTAGTTTAGTGTTTTAGAGTTTAACTTGTGTAGATTAGCATCCCTTCTAATCCCCGACCTAAAACGATCCCTACTTTCATATACTACGTCGATAGGGTTCTAATTTGAGTGTCATGTAATTTTCACATCACTTTGAATGAAACGGGCATGAGTTCTAGTATTTGGAACTAAATGATGAAATGCATTCTAAGTAGCAACCAAGCAAAGAAATAATGAGATCATGCAACAACTTTAGAAAACAAAGAATGTCAAGATGAATAACTCTCCAAAGAACGTATAGGCTCAAGTCTCTCAGGGTTGTAGCGTTATTTTGAGTTACTTCCTTCAAGCATGTTACAAAAACTGATTTTTTGTTTTTGTGATTACATGTGAATTCATGAATGTCAACTATAATCGAGCATAAACCAAAGAGCATATCAAACTTCAATCCATGTTTGTAACTTTCTTTAACAGTCATGCAATTAAAAACCAAATCCTCATCATTGTGTTGGAAGGTACCCTAAGACACAAACACACAAAAACGACTCAAAACCGACTCTTTTTGGTATTTTTCAAAACTTTTTCGATTTTTTTTTCAAAATTTTCGTATTTTTCTTTCAAGACACATAAAAACACTTCAAAACACCCTAAAAACACTCAAAAACAATGAAAAACAACTTTAGAAGTGATAGGTGATAAAAAAAACCCACAAATTTTTCATGAAAAAAACCCACGAATTTTTCATGAAAACACTTTGTTGACCCCCCCACACTTAAACCAAACATTGTCCTCAATGTTTCAAACATAGACTCACACACAAGCAAGCAAACAACATAACTAACAAACATAACAAAGATGGCAAAGTAAAAGCAATAAAGAGTAGGGTTTAGGAACGCAAATCTGGTTGTGGAGCCGAAGCCTAGGTCTTCTGTATTTGCATGGGTTCCCTCCCAAGAAGCGCTTGCTTTAACGTCTTCCAGCCGGACGAATCCTGCATTTTAGGCTTCATTGGAGCCCACGGCATAAAGGGGTATGTCCTCCACGTTATGCTCCACAAAATTCTCATAATACGGCTTCAAACGATGTCCGTTCACCTTGAATTCTTGTCCCGTTTTTAGACTTTGGATGTGAACTGCACCATAAGGAAAAATGTTAGTAACAACAAAGGGTCCGCTCCATCTAGAACGTAACTTACCTAGAAACAATTTAAGGCGCGAATTGTAAAGTAACACTTTCTGCGCCCTGGAGAACGTCTTGCTTCGAATCATCTTGTCGTGAAAGGCCTTTGTCTTCTCTTTGTAGATTCGAGCGTTCTCGTAAGCATCATTCCTAATCTCTTCAAGCTCATTCAATTGAAGTTTTCTATGAACTCATGCGGCATCTATGTCCATATTGAAGGTCTTGACTGCCCAATGCGCCTTGTGCTCTAATTTAACGGGAAGATGGCATGGTTTCCCATAGATGAGCCAAAATGGGGACAGCCAATGGGTGTTTTGTAGGCCGTACGATACGCCTATAGTGCATCATTCAAGCGCAAGCTCCAATCCTTCCTCGTTGGCCCAACTGTCTTCTCTAAAATCTGCTTGATTTCACGATTTGAAACCTCGGCTTGCCCACTCGTTTGAGGATGATAAGGCGTTGAAACCTTATGCGTGACATTGTACTTTTTGAGCAGCGCCTCGATGGTTCTATTGCAAAAATGGGAACCTCCATCACTGATAAGTACTCGTGGCATGCCAAACCTAGCAAATATGTTAGTTCTAACAAAATCTGCAACAACTTTAGAATCATTAGTGCGGGTGGCTTTTGCTTCCACCCATTTCGAGACATAATCGACCGCAAGTAAAATATAATTAAAACCATGCGATGAAGGAAAAGGACCTATAAAATCAATACCCCAGTACTCAAAAATTTCAACAATAAAGATAGGGGTCTGCGGTATTTGGTCATTTGGGCCTATGTTGCCCATTCTTTGGCAATGGTTACAAGTAACACAAAACGTCCTTGCATCCTTAAAGATTGTAGGCCAATAGAATCCACATTCTAACACTTTAAGGGCTGTGCGTTGTGTGCCAAAGTGTCCCCCACATGCATAAGTGTGACAGAAACCTAAAATTGAGTTAAACTCCGAATTATGCACACACTTACGTATAATCTGATCGGGGCAATACTTCCACAAGTATAGATCATCCCAAACATAAAACCTAGCATCCTTTTTCAATTTTTCACGTTGGTTTTTGTTTAGGGTGCTTGGAACTTGCTTAGACACCAAAAAATTGACCAACTCAGAATACCAAGGCTCACTTACCTCTATGGACATCAATTGCTCGTCTGGGAATGCTTCTGGGATGGGTAATTGCTCCTCATTGTGCACCAAACGACTTAGATGGTCAGCCACCACGTTTTCACTTCCTTTCTTGTCCCGAATTTCGATGTCGAACTCTTGAAGAAGCAGCATCCATCGAATAAGCCTTGGCTTGGCCTCCTTTTTCGTGAGCAAGTACTTCAATGCTGCATGATCAGTGTAAACAATCACTTTAGTACCAATTAAATATGAACAAAATTTATCTAAAGCAAAAACTACAGCAAGAAGTTCTTTTTCTGTAGTGGAGTAGTTCAATTGGGCATCATTCAAGGTCCTGGAAGCATAGTAAATGACGTGAGGCCTCTTGTCTTTTCTCAGTCCCAAAACAGCTCCAATTGCATAATCGGATGCATCGCATATTAGCTCGAAAGGAAGGCTCCAATCTGGTGGTACAATTATGGGGGCTGAAGTAAGCATCTCCTTGAGGTGTTTAAAGGCCTTCTCGCATTCCTCGTCGAACTTGAATGGCACTTCCTTCTGCAAAAGTCTGCATAGCGGGGTAGAAATCTTCGAGAAGTCCTTGATGAATCGCCTATAGAATCCTGCATGACCAAGAAAAGAATGAACCTCTCTCACTGAAGTGGGAGACGGTAAGTAGTGTACAAGATCTATTTTCGACTTATCAACCTCAATTCCCCTTTCCGAAACGATGTGACCTAAAACTATGCCTTGTTTAAGCATAAAGTGGCATTTTTCCCAATTCAAAACAAGGTTAGTTTCCATGCATCGTTTTAAGATCAAACTGAGATTATTTAAGCAACCGTCAAATGAATCACCAAAAACACTAAAATCGTCCATAAACACTTCAATAATCTTTTCAACAAAATCAGAGAAGATACTTGCCATGCACCGCTGAAAAGCTGCTGGAGCGTTGCACAAACCAAATGGCATTCGGCTATATGCAAAGGTGCCAAACGGACAAGTAAAAGTGGTTTTTTCTTGGTCGTCCGGAGCTATGACAATTTGGTTATACCCAGAATATCGATCAAGAAAACAATAAAAGGAATGACCCGCTAACCTCTCAAGCATTTGGTCAATGAACGGCAAGGGAAAGTGGTCCTTCCTCGTGGTGGCGTTGAGCTTCCTATAGTCGATGCACACTTTCCAACCTGTTTGGATTCGGGTAGGCACAAGTTCATTTTCTTCATTCTTCACCACAGTGACTCCCGACTTCTTTGGAACGACTTGAATTGGTGAAACCCAACGGCTATCTGAAATTGGATAGATGACCCCACAATCAAGGAGCTTTATAATCTCCTTTTTCACAACTTCCATCATAGGAGGGTTAAGACGGCGTTGAGCCTCTCGAGTTGGTTTAGCCCCCTTCTCAAGAAGTATACGATGCATGCATGTCGTAGGGCTAATCCCCTTGATATCGGCTAGGGTCCATCCAATGGCAGTTTTATTCTCCCGCAACACACGAATGAGCTTTTCTTCCTCCAATGCCGTGAGAGATGATGAAATAATGATGGGCAACGTTTCTTTTTCTCCCAAAAAGACATACTTCAAGTGGGTAATGGTTTGAGCTCTAGTGTAGGTGCTTGCACCACCGAAGGTAATAACTTGTTAGTAGAAACAGGAATTAACATTGGGATTGAAGACTTACCAACACATGGTGGGGATGACACAAGTGCAGCCACCATCTCCTTAATTTCTTCACAAAAACCGACGGAAACAACTTCCTCCTTGTTGTTGCCATGCCCTTGCACAAATTCTGGGGCTTGAGTTGTGCTTTCTATTCCTTGAACGATGGTTGTTTCAAGGGCATCTCGATCTAATGAGTCAAGAAATTCCTGTGCCAAAGATTCTAGAATATCAATAGAAAAACACGAATGATCATCAATAGGATATTTCATGGCTTCAGAAATATTAAAATCAATAACTTCCCCATCAAATTCCATTGGTAAAGTCCCCTTGAACACGTCGATCTTTGTTCGAGCTGTTTTCATGAAGGGTCGCCTAAGCAAGATTGGCAATGGAGTAGCTTGGGCCGAATCATCCATCTCTAGCACATAGAAATCAGCCGGGAAGACTAAATGATCCACCTGCACCAAAACATCTTCCAAAACTCCTTTTGGATAGGCATTAGAACAATCGGCTAATTGAATGATTACACCATCACTTTTAAGTTCGCCTAAGTTCATATGTGCATAAATTGAGTATGGCATGACATTAATTGATGCTCCTAAGTCTAGCATGGCATGTTCAAATTTAGTATTGCCAATAACACAAAGAATCATAAAACTCCCCGGATCTTTGCATTTGGGGGGTAATTTCCTTTGTAAAATAGCAGAGACATTTTCACTTACCTGGACAACCCCCTTGTTCGAAATCTTCCTCTTTGTTGTGCAAAGCTCCTTCAAAAACTTGGCGTACCTTGGAACTTGCTTAATTGCATCAAGGAGAGGGATGTTGACTTGCACCTTTCTAAACGTCTCAAGAATGTCCTTTTCAGCTTCCTCCTTCTTTGATTGCATAAATCTGTGAGGGAAGGGCACATTCGGGGGAACAACATTAGAAATAATCGAATTTGGAACCTTCTTACCTGAAGTGGACAGATTAGATGGCTTAGGTGGCTGCGGCAAGGGTGTTTCACCCTTTGCCGTGGGTTGTGCTTCCTCATTCTCTTCAATCTGCAACTTTTCGTCCTCCTTTTGACTTGATTTGGATGGTTGTAGGTCGGTTCCAACTTGCTTGCCACTTCGTAACATCATTGCCTTTGCAGATTCAAATCCTCCTTTCAGATTGACAATTGTTGAACTAGGCAATTTGCCTTGTTCTTGAAACTGCCCCATAAACTCAATCATCTGCCCAAATTGTTTCTTCAAATCACCCACGTCTTTGGCTTGATTTTGGAATTCCTGCAACAAAGTAGTTAGTAATTTAAATGTGGCATCATTATTCAATAACATACCTGCACTATTTTGGGCAGATTGCGTTAGAGGTGGATTTGATGCAAATGGCTTTTGATAGAAGCCTGGGAGTTGCTGCCTAAATCCTCCTTGATGTTGGGTTTGTTGAGGCTCCCTCCATTTGAAATTTGGATGATCTCTCCAACCCGGATTGTAAGTGTTTGAGCACGGATCATTCCTTGGCTGATTTGGACCTTGATACCCAATTGCGTTGGCACTTTCCCATCCCCCATTCTCTATCAACTGAGGGCATTGCTCAGAAGGGTGCCCTTGGATAGAGCACACGCCACAAGTGCTTGGTGCTTGCACTTTCATCCCGTCAGCCATCTGTGACATCATAGTAGTAAGATTAGCTATTTGAGATTGTAATTCTGAAATTGCGCTTACCTCATTCACTTGTAGTTGCCGTGGGGGTTCCCTTTGTCCAACACCTTCATATTGTTGTGCATTGAAGGCTCGATTTGCGATGAGAATCTTTGCATCAACGGGCGTTTTGTCCATCAAAGCACCACCTGCCGAGGCATCTAGCATCTGCCTCTCAATGGGAAGAAGTCATTCGTAAAAGTATTGAATGAAAAGCTCTTCTTTCATTTGATGTTGAAGACATGAGGCAACAAGACCCTTGAAACGTTCATAATCTGCTGGGAATGATTTTCCTTGGTTTTGTTGAATCCCGCTAATCTTCTTCCTCAAAAGTATAACTCTAGAAGTTGGGAAGAATTTCTCTAAAAACGCTCTTTTCATGCTTTCCCAAGATGTGACAGTTCCGAGCGCCAATTCGAATAACCAATCCTTAGCTTTATCCATAAGAGAGAATGGAAAAGCTTTCATCTTCAGAATATTCCCATCGACATTAATGGGAGTCATGCTTGAACAAACAACTTCAAATTCCTTTAAGTGCTTGTTTGGATCTTCCATGGACAGCCCATGGTATTTTGGAACATGATGCAACAAGCTAGACTTCAGTTCGAACTCGTCGGTCTTGCCTGCACTTGCCGCAGGGTATTGGATACATAAAGGCACAGCATTATCCAACCCCGAGGCTGAAAGCTCTTTAATTGTACGATTGTCTGCTGCCATGACTTGTTCGTCTTCCTCCTCTTCTCCAAATTCGGATTCTCTGCTTGAAATAGATGGAGTG
This sequence comes from Heteromeles arbutifolia, assembly GCA_024362995.1. NCBI lineage: Eukaryota > Viridiplantae > Streptophyta > Magnoliopsida > Rosales > Rosaceae > Heteromeles > Heteromeles arbutifolia. The sequence goes on along the minus strand of JANCRC010000011.1, from coordinate 23,331,243 downwards.
GGTGGCAGCTTCCTCTTGTTTCTTCTCAACGTTCGCTCAAAATCGTCGTCAAACTCAAAGATGTGCTCGTGAACTGGTTGAGAACTCCGAGTCATACACTAGTACCTGAACCAAAGGAAAAGAAACAAAACGAAATCAGAATCCAAAAGAAAAACTCGATAAAAACAAGGGATTAGCAAACTTGCTAATCCCCGGCAACGGCGCCAAAAATTTGATGTGAAATTAAATCGCACACAAACTTAAACCCTTATCAATGTAGTATGTGAAAGTAGGGATCGTTCTAAGCCAGGGATTAAAGGGATTGCTAATCTACACAAATTAGACTCTAAAACAATAAACTGGACTTTAAACAATGAAAACAAGTACTAGGGATCAATTTGGACGAATTTTTAACTCTAGACACCTTAAACAACCTAACTTGACTCAAATAACTCAAAACAAACTCAAAACAGCAAATAGAATTCAATTAAACAGTTTCTGGACTCTAGAGACTCAAAACAAGCTAAATAGACCTAAAACACACAAAACAAGTTATCTAGACTCTAAACTAACACCTAAGATTGATTTGAACGAAATTAAGACTCTAATTGACTCAAAAGACTAGAAAACAAAAGTTCTTACGAATTTAGACTATCTTAACACAAATTAAGAGCAAGGGATTGTTTGAAAACGTATTTAAACTTAAGCAAAACAGAATTGTGAACTACACTTAGTTTTGTACGAAATTGGTGATTTAAATGGGTGACTGGCTAGCTAGAGGTTCCTTCTCCACACTTGACATATATGCAACACAAATCGATTTCCAGTTGTTCTTTCTATAAACCGTGAATGACAATACCCCAAATTAATCGTGACTGCACGCATTAACCTTCAGATTTTCCTAAGTTCATTGAATTTGGACGTAGCGCCGCAAACCAAATTATTCTTATCAAGCTCCCTATATGACTGCATACTAGAGATACATATCAAATATCATTAAGCTTTGTTAAAATCATAAGCATTGACATGACATTCATGACTATGACTGCATGACACTCCTGCCACGAATTTACTTAACGCGATCGTGACTAGCAACCTCCACTACTTGTAAATATAAGTTCGTAACGATTAGGTGAAACTCCCTTATATTTTAGCATCAAATTCAAGCATGCAAATTAAGTATGCATCCCTAATCAACATACAAGAATAAGTTTTAAATCAAACAGTTAAGCAAATTGCATTCACGATTTATGAAATCACAACTGGATGAAATCAATTCATATCACATATATGCTCATAGTTTCGAATTCCTCCTAGCTAAGAAGGGGTTTAGTTCCTCATGATCGCAAATAAACAAAGACAATTAAATTTAAACATTAAGAGTAAAGATAGAATACACCTAGAAACGCTCCAGATTTCTTCCTTCCTTCCTTTGCAAAGCTGCGGCACAATGAGGTTGAATGGTAGATGGTGGTGTTTTGAATGGTGCAGCATACACTTGTATTTATAGGGGAAGGGTGCGGCACAAACTTTTAGTGTAGGAAAAGGATTGCAAAACATAGTTTGTGTAGGAAAATATTAACACAATCCTAAGGGGAAAAGGTTATGTAATCCCAGCAGGAAATAGGACATCTAGAAGGTCAAAAACCCAAGGGATCAGGGACAAGGGTGCGGTACCTTTGTAGGAGAGGATAAGGTTCCTAGAAATCAGGTTTTTATGTCTCCTAAACTGAAATTAAAACCCTTTTACAGCAGGAATTAAGTTAGGAAAGGATTAGGATAGGATAAGATAAGGCATGGTAAGATAAGATAAGGTTAGTTTGGATAAGATAAGGTTGGATAAGGTTTTGGATAATTCTCCTTCTTTATAGCTGATTCCTTATCTTCAATGACTTGAACTTATTTCTCCAACTCTTTTGCACATTCCTAGCCTCTCTTGAACTTCAAATTCGTCCATCCATCTTGCTCCATACTTGTGCTATCCATTCCAAGCCCAAAACTGCTCTAAAATGCTCCAAATTGCATCTTTTTGCCAACTTTGCCAATTGAACCTACAAACACACGAAAATGACTTAAGACACTATAATAAGCAACAAATAACTAAATAAATGCAAGAAAACACACTAACTAAGTCGCATAAATATGCTCCTATCAGAAAGAAAACACAATCTAAACTTTCCAACAATTACCCCAGGGATTTCCAATGAACATGACATGCTAAAAATCATTACTTCCACATATTTGAGTCATTCCTACCCTGAAGCACATACTTAATCATAGTCACCATCCACTAGCTCACATTTAATCAATTAAAACAACGTTTTGAGTGTAGTAACATGCCTTAGAGAATCCCTCAATTCCTTACAAGATATGCACTCAATTTTCACTCAGATTTTCTGACTACACACCCTACACTAGGTATATGTGAGAAGATTGATGTAAACATGAAAATTAGTACTCACATATGTTATTGCAAAGAAAGCAATTTATGGAGTTATTAAGCATGCTTAGATATGATCTCATGAATGGAATGCTACTACTTAGATGCGAGAACCAGTGACACCATATGCTCATACCAGTTTCAAACTCCACAAATTGAAACACACAACACTCAAGATTGAAGTCAAGGGTTGTAACGGGGCTTGGGGGTAATGGCTAACAAAGAAAGGATATGGAAAACAATGGTTCTTAAAGCAATAGCAAGCAAAGTAATGAAATTGACACTTAGAATTCAATTTTGAATGCAGAAATCAACTTTAAACACAAAAGGGAAGATATACACATTCTAGGGCCAGATTTGATGTTTTGGACCCTTCCTTCAACAATCAACACTTTAGAACTCTTTTTCTCATAATTTTCAACTCTTTTTCACTCTTTTCATAACTTTTTCTTTTTCTTTTTCTTTTCCCACGAAATTTTCTTTTTTTCTACCCGTGCCTTATTTCTTTTTCTTGGCACACACACACACACAAATCCCTTCCCCCACACTTGTTTTTCTGTAAGAAGTTCAACAAAAGGAATTCCATCGAAATTATGCTTTACTATGCTTCAAGAACAAGGGTATGGATGGTCCTAATCTAGGGTAGGTGAGGATAGTGTGGGTTAACAAAGAACATAGGCTACACAAGGCTCAATGGGGTTAAACTTAAACACATAATGAAATAAGGGGCACGGCAATTTGGCTTTGGTGGTCACTACACCACTTCATCTTGAATATGTGTTATGCAAATCAATGTCATGCTTTGAATGGAACGGGCATGAGTTCTAGTATTTGGAACTAAATGATGAAACGCCTTCTAAGTAGCAACCAAGCAAAGAATAATGAGATCATGCAACGACTTTAGAAAACAAAGAATCACAGATTAATAACTCTCCAAAAGAACGTTTTAGGCTCAAGTCTCTCAAGGATGTAGCGTTAGTTTGAGTTTCTTCCTTCAAGCATGTCACAAAAATTGATGTTTCCTTTATGATTGCATGTGAATTCATAAATTATAACCACAACCAAGCATAAACCAAAGAGTAAATCAAACTTTCATCCATGTTTATAACTCTCTTTAACAGTCATGTAATTAAAAACCAAATCCTCATCATTGTGTTGGAAGGTACCCTAAGAAACAAACAAACACACAAAAACAACTCTTTTTGGGTTTTTCAAAACAATTTTTCAAATTTTTATGAGATTTTCGGATTTTTATGCCAAAACACACTAAAACACTCCAAAACAACTTAAAAACACTTAAAAACAGCAAGGAACAACTTTTGAAGTAATGGGTGATAAAATCCCACGAATTTCATGCAAAAACACTTGTTCACCCCCCTCCCCCCCCCCCCCCCCCCCCCACACACACACTTAAATCAAACATTGTCCTCAATGTTTCAAGCATAAACTCAGAAAACAAACGAACAACAAATAAACACACTCAACAGGTCAAAAACGAAACAACAACAAAGAGAAGGGTTTAGGAACGCAAATCTGGAATTGGAGTGATTCCTAGGTCTTCCTTTGTTGAATGCATGGGTTGCCTCCCAAGAAGCACTTGCTTTAACATCTTGCAGCCGGACGAAGAACTCATTCACTCCCTATTGGAGCCCACGGCATGCAGAGGTAGTTCTTCCACGACATGCTCCTCAAACAGGTCGTGCATTGGGTCAGTGAATGGTAAGGGATAGTGATCCTTCCGGATTGTGGTGTTGAACATCCTAAAATCAATGTAATCATGCCCACCAGCTTGGATTCGATTGGGAATCTGCACCATACTAGGTAACAACCTATTAGTTGAAATGGGAATCGAATCTGGAATAGGTGGCTTACCAATGTACTACAATGAAGTGGCAGCACTATCAACAAATGCATGTGGGATGCTCTCGGCCAAATTTGAAGGTTTGAGGGTTGTGGCCGTGCAATCCTTGTACTTCACTCTAAGTCCCTCTTCGTTGGTGGTTTGAAATGCATCCTTCTTGAATGATACTGAATGTTCCTGCCCTTTATTTTTTATTTTATCAATGACAAAACAAGAACGAACACCATTAGTATTCTCAACAGATTCAGAAATATTAAAGTTGATCATATCACCACCAAACACCATAGTTACTGCTCCCTTGGCCACATCAATCTTGGTTTGAGCTATTTTCATAAAAGGTCGTCCAAGTAAGAGTGGCGATGGTGGAGAGTGGGCTGAGTCCTCCATGTCAAGTACATTGAAATCCGCCGGAAAAATTAGATGATCAACCTGCACCAAAACATCTTCCAAAACCCCTTTTGGATATGCGTTAGAACGATCGGCCAATTGAATAATCAAACCACCATTTTTCAACTCGCCTAAGTTCATAGATGCATAAATAGAATAAGGCATGACATTAATTGATGCACCTACGTCTAACATGGCAGATTCAAAACGAGCATTGCCAATAACACAATGACAGGAGCATATTTATGCAACTTAGTTAGTGTGTTTTCTTGCATTTATTTAGTTATTTGTTGCTTATTATAGTGTCTTAAGTTATTTTCGTGTGTTTGTAGGTCCAAGAAGCAAAGTTGGCAAAAAGATGCAATTTGGAGCATTTTATAGCAGTTTTGGGCTTGGAATGGATAGCACAAGTATGGAGCAAGATGGATGGACGAATTTGAAGTTCAAGAGAGGCTAGGAATGTGCAAAAGAGTTGAAGAAATTAATTCAAGTCATTGAAGATAAGGAATCAGCTACAAAGAAGGAGAATTATCCAAAACCTTATCCAACCTTATCTTATCCAAACTAACTTTATCTTACCTTACCTTATCTTATCCTATCCTAATCCTTTCGTAACGTAATTCCTACTGCAAAAGGGATTTGTTTTCAGTTTAGGAGACATAAAAACATGTTTTAGAAGAAACCTTATCCTCTCCTACATTGATGCCGCAACTATCCCTTCTAGAAGTGCCAAAATCAGCCAAATAACACCCTTTCTAGAAATCCCTAAAAAAGTGGCGCCCCAAACCTTCTAGATGTCCTATTTCCTGCTGGGATTACATAACCTTTTCCCCTTAGGATTGTGTTATTACTTTCCTACACAAACTATGTTTTGCAATCCTTCTCCTACATTAAATGTCTGTGCCGCACCCTTCCCCTATAAATACAAGTTTATGCTGCACCATTCAGACACCACCCTCTACCATAACTCACCTACATCCATCCACCACACAACCTATTGTGCCGCAAGTTTTGCAAGGAAGGAGAAGGAAGAAGCCACCTGGAGTCGTGCTTGCCATTCAAAGCCTTGGACTGTTTGAGCGCTTCTAGGTGTATTCTATCTTTACTTTTGATGTTTAAATTTAATTGTCTTTGTTTATTTGCGATCATGAGGAACTAAACCCCTCCTTAGCTAGGGGGGGATTCGAAACTATGAGCATATATGTGATATGAATTGATTTCATCCAGTTGTGATTTCATAAATCGTGAATGCAATTTGCTTAACTGTTTGATTAAAACTTATTCTTGTGTGTTGATTAAGGATGCCTACTTAGTTTGCATGCTAGGATTTGATGCTAAAATATAAGGGAGTTTCACCTAATCGTTACAAACTTATATTTACAAGTAGTGGAGGTTGCTAGTCACGATCGCGTTAAGTAAATTCTTGGTAGGAGTGTCATGCAGTCATAGTCACGAATGTCATGTCAATGCTTATGATTTTCACAAAACTTAATGATCTTTGATATGTATCTCTAGTATGCAGTCATATAGGGAACTTAATAAGAATAATTTGGTTTGCGGCGCTACGTCCAAATTCAATGAACTTAGGAAAATCTGAAGGTTAATGCATGCAGTCACGATTAATTTGGGGCATTGTCGTTCATGGTTTATAGAAAGAACAAGTGGAAATCGATTTGTGTCGCATATATGTCATGTGTGGAGAAGGACCCTCTAGCTAGCCATTCACCCTTTAATTCACCCAAATTCGTACCAACCTTTGTTTAGTATCTTAATCAGTTTGTTTTTACTTTAAATTTGTCAAAAACCCAATCCCCTTTATTTTCTTCTGTCAACTTAGTTAGAATCTGTTTAATTTTGTGTCTTTTAGCATTTTGAGTCAAGTTAAAGTTAGAATTCGTCCAAATAACTCCCTACTGTCTGTTTTGAGTCTATTTGGTTGTTTTAAGCTGTTTTGAGTCTTGTAAGTCTAGTTTAGTGTTTTAGAGTTTAATTAATGTAGATTAGCATCCCTTCTAATCCCCGTCTAGAACGATCCCTACTTACACATACTACATTGATAGGGTTTAAATTTGAGTGCAATTTAATTTCACATCACACAAGGAATTGTAATACTACCCGGATCTTTGCATTTAGGGGGCAGTTTTCGTTGCAAGATGGCTGAGACATTTTCACTCATATGCACCACTTCTTTCTTGTGAATTCGTTTCTTGGTGGTGCAACACTTCTTCAAAAACTTAGCATACTTCAGAATTTGCTTTATTGCATCAAGAAGCGGAATATTGACTTGCACCTTCCTAAAGGTCTTTAGAACATCCTTTTCATTCTCTTCACTCTTAGCTTGTAAGAACCTATGAGGGAAAGGCACATTTGATGGAATATCATTAGAAGGAATCCAATTTCGACCTACCTTAGTTAAAACGGATGGCATAAGGTGCTTAGGAGGCTGCAGCAAGGGTGGTTCTACCCTTGCCGTGGGTTGTTCTTGCTCCTCCTCTTCAATCAGCAACTTCTCAACCTCATTGGAACATGATTTGGAAGGTTGGGGATCAGATCCAACTTGTTTTCCATTTCGCAAACTCATGGCTTTGGCAGATTCGAATCCTCCCTTTGGGTTGACAATGGTTGAACTAGGCAACTTGCCTGGTTCTCAAAATTGTCCCACAAACTCTGCAATTTGCCCAATTTGCTTCTCCAATTGGTCCACCCTTTTGTCTTGGCTTTGCATTGCTTTGGTTTGATTTTCCTGCCTTTGAGACAAATTGGTGAGTAATTTAAGAAGTGCGTCATTATCCAAAGAAATACCTGAAGTGTTTTGGACAGATTGTTATGGGGCTTGTGTTGGTGCTAATGGCTCAGTGTAGAAGCCCGGGGGTTGCTGCCTAAAACCCCCTTGTTGTTGGGATTGTTGGGGTTCCCTCCATTTGAAATTCGGATGATCTCTCCAACTGAGATTGTAGGTATTACAGAATGGATCGTTCCTTGGCTGGTTTTGGCCTCCAAAACCCACTGCATTGGCAGATTCCCATCCACCATTCTCAATCAGTTGCGGGCACTTATCAGAGGGGTGTCCTTGGATAGAACACAGGCCACACACACTTGGTCCTTGAATCTTCATCCCTTCGGCCATCTGAGACACAATAGAAGTAAGATTAGCTAATTGGGATTGAATGTCAGATGTGGAACTTACCTCATTCACTTGCTACCGTGGGGTGTCCCTTTGCCCAATGCCTTCGTATTGTTGTGCATTCAATGCACGGTTTGCAATTAGTGTCTTGGCTGCCATAGGTGTTTTGTCCACCGAAGCTCCTCCCGCTGAGGCATCTAGCATTTGACGTTCAATGGGTAGAAGCCCTTCGTAGAAATATTGAAGAAGAAGCTCCTCCTTCATTTGATGCTATGGACATGAAGCAACAAGAGTTTTCAAACGTTCATAATAAGTGGGAAACGATTCACCTTCATTTTGCTGAATGCCACTAATCCTTTTACGTAGAAGAATGACTCGAGAAGTTGGGAAAAACTTCTCCAAGAACGCCCGTTTCATGCTCTCCCTTTGCCCAATGCCTTCTTATTGTTGTGCATTCAATGCATGGTTTGCAATTAGTTTCTTGGCTACCATAGGTGTTTTGTCCACCGAAGCTCCTCCCGCTGAGGCATCTAGCATTTGACGTTCAATGGGTAGAAGCCCTTCGTAGAAATATTGAAGAAGAAGCTCCTCCTTCATTTGATGCTATGGACATGAAGCAACAAGAGTTTTCAAACGTTTATAATAAGTGGGAAACGATTCACCTTCATTTTGCTGAATGCCACTAATCCTTTTGCGTAGAAGAATGACTCGAGAAGTTGGGAAAAACTTCTCCAAGAACTCCCGTTTCATGCTCTCCCTTTGCCCAATGCCTTCGTATTGTTGTGCATTCAATGCACGGTTTGCAATTAGTTTCTTGGCTACCATAGGTGTTTTGTCCATCAAAGCTCCTCCCGCTGAGGCATCTAGCATTTGACGTTCAATGGGTAGAAGCCCTTCGTAGAAATATTGAAGAAGAAGCTCCTCCTTCATTTGATGCTGTGGACATGAAGCAACAAGAGTTTTAAAACGTTCATAATAAATGGGAAACGATTCACCTTCATTTTGCTGAATGCCACTAATCCTTTTGCGTAGAAGAATTACTCGAGAAGTTGGGAAAAACTTCTCCAAGAACGCCCGTTTCATGCTCTCCCATGATGTGACAGTTCCGGGGGCTAGTTCATACAACCAATCTTTAGCTTTGTCCATTAGAGAGAATGGAAAAGCCTTGATCTTCAAGATGCTGCCATCAACATTCACTGGGGTCATGCTCGAACAAACCACTTCGAACTCCTTCAAGTGCTTGTTTGGATCCTCCATGGACAGCCCATGGTACTTCAGAATGTGATGCAACAAGCTAGACTTTAATTCGAACTCCTATGTCTTCCCTTGGGCTGCCATGGGGTATTGGATGCATAAGGGCATAGCATTGCCCACACCCGAGGCAAAAAGCTCTTTGATGGTTTGATTGTCCGCTGCCATGACTTGTATTTCTTCTAAATCTCTTGCCGTGGGCTCCTCTTCCTCCTCAATTGGATGTTCTTCAAGTTCAGGTTCAGGGCTATGTGGATTACACTCTTGCTGATTCTTATTCTTTCTCAAAGTCCTTTCAAAATCGTCGTCAAAGTCCAAAATATTCTTACGAACAGGTTGAGAGCTTCGAGTCATAAACTAGTACCTAAAAACAGGAAACAGAACAAATTCAGAATCTTAAACAAATTAAAAATAAACAGAAAGAAAAGATCCAAGGGATTAGCAAAGGGATTAGCAAAGTTGCTAATCCCTGACAACGGCGCCAAAAATTTGATGCGATGTAAAACAACACACAAATTAAACCCTCTTGTTGACAATTGTAGTATAGATGCAAGTAGGGATCGTTCTAGACCGAGGATTAGGAGGGATTGCTAAAACACTTGAAACTGACTCAAAAACGTAAAACTAAGTTAAAAACACTACACTAGACTCAAAGAATGCAAAACTAAACTCTAAAACGCTAAAACAACTCAAAAGACTCAAAACAGCACAAAACAAGCTAAAAGACTCAAATCTGCCACTAAGAGTAAACTTGGACGAAAATAGGTTTTGACTAGACTCAAAACACTTAAAAACACAAACTAAATCAGTTTCTAACTAATATGACTCAACAAAGTAAATGGGGATTGGGTTTTGACGAATTTCAAAACAAAACAAGTAAATTAAAGAACTAATGAATTCTGCACGAAATTGGGTAAAACTATGGATGATGATATATATATATATATATATATATATATATATATAATATTTGTTAAAAATTTATCTGAAAATTTATCAGATCACTTTTAAGCATTACGGTTAATCCAATTTGCGAAATTTTCTCTTTTTATTGCTTAATCCAATTGATATGTGTGACCGCGGCAAATCTGCAGATTGTTTTTATTCAAAAGTTTGTCACTCTTTGCATTCTGAAAATCGGGAAAACAGAACATGAGTTTTCAAATTTTGGTAACTCTTTTGCATTGACTATTTAATTTATAATATTTTTACTATTTGATTTGTATTTTGTATGAGTCTTGATTCATAGCAAATTGATTTTGGAAGATTTTGGTTATGAGATGTGTCGCACATAATCGACGATTAAGAGTGGTCAACAAACCGACGAAACTGTTCTGACGGAGATGAGAAATATGAGCAGTGATGGGAGTCTGGGAGAGATCAAATAGGCGGGTAACTACGATTACCTATACCCGCGGGTAATTTGCCGATCCAGTCTGATTGCTCAATGCTCATCAGCATTATTACTTGCTGGTGGCATCTTATTAGAATTGTGATGGTGCCATCTAATGTATCAAACATATTTAATATATTAATATATGAATATTGTTTTGTATCAAAAGAAATGAAAATAACTTTGTGAATTGTGATGGTGGCTTCTAATTACAATGCATATGTACTTCAAAATACCGATTCTTATAAATTTAAAAGAAACAATCTATAATAGTGGCATCTAGTTGGAATTGTTAATATTGAAATTTGAAATGTTTATTTTAAAAAAATAATAATAATAAAAATAAAAAAAAATAAAAAACCGAACCTAACTGTGAAAACCGAACCGAATAGTAATTTCGGTTTGGTTTCCAATTTCGATCAAAAACCAAACCGAATGAAACCGAACCTATCCCTAAAACTCACACCACAAAATATACTTGGAGGAAAAGTTGCACATATTTACTTTTTTTTTTTTATTGGTGAACAGTGACTTGAAGTTTTGGAAAACTAACCAAAACACCCTCAAAGATTTCATTTTAATCATCAGGACAGATTTTTTAAAAAATGTCGATCCTACCCTTCACACATATGTACAAGATTGGGTCAGTATTCTGAAATGTTTATGTGGATACCTCCAAAAGAAGAAAAAAGAGATTGACATTTTCAGAAAACATTGGCATGCAAAAGAATATGTGGCAAACATTGCAACAACCAAGACAACATCGATTCACATGCAAAAGAAAATGTGGCAAACATTGCAGCAACCAAGACAACATAAATTCACATGACATTCAAGCAAAGACAAGACAGCGAGCTTTCAGAAACAGTGCTGACAGCTTTCAAAAATAGTGCTGACAGCTTTTAAAAACAGTGTGTTGTCATTATCCAAAAGTTGTAAATATTGAAACGTTATCATATTTTAGGATTTGTATATAAGGGACCTTCTCCTCCCATGCAGAACACATCTAGCTCAACATCCAGAACACTTCAACATCTCAACTCTACACTCACCATTTTCATACTCTCAAGCATCTGTAGCCTTCATAGCATCCTTGTAAACACTTTCTTGTAAACAATTATCTTTGTAAACATTCTATATATCAATAAAAGTTCAAGTGTACATATTCAAGCAATCTCCAAGTCTTAAGTAAGCTTTCTTTTCTTTCTTTACTGTGTTTGTTTAATTAGACTTCTAGTCCAAAACAGGGAAACACTATATATTATTAACTTGCTAAACTGACGGTCATACTTTGTTCGAGCACTCTGCTATAGTTGAATGCTTGCCATACAAATAACTGGACATTAACCAGGGTACCTCTGAGTTCAGCCGTTAAGGCCTTATACTTGTACTGTGAGTGGTCGTCATGCTGAAACATACCGAGTTCCATGTGCAAGGTTTTATGTCTAGTTGTTATAGTGGCCATCCGACTATTTAACCAGGCCTGCTTTGCGAATTTGGTATCAGAGCCTAGTTTAGCATTTTAATAGTATAATTATAATAGTAAAGTACTTTGAGGACGGAAGTCATTGATACAACTGATATCACACTTGTTTGTTTTGTATGAACAACAAATATTATTGTCCTTGTAGACCTTGTCAACCACAACTACCAGGTATTGTCCCAGACATCCAATTATAACAAGCATAAAGAGAAGATTAGCATATATATATCCAAAAGAATTAGCAGGACTTTGAAGAAGCAAAAGTTTTATCTTGGTTATCTTAAGCATCCTTCATTTATTAGTAAATATAATAACACAGAAGTGCAGCATAAAGTTTTAGAAGCAAAAAGAGCAACTGATCAAACTTTAGAGACCTTGAGAGAAGAAAGAGAGTTTCTAAGAAACCAGTTAGCTGTAAATTTAGAGAAAGGAAGACTGTAGTTTATGATAGATTATCTTAATTTAGAAATTAGTGAACCACAAAAAAGAAAAATAACCTTAGACCAAAATAGTTTAGTTTGTTATTTTCCATTGAAAAAGCATAATCATATTTTGCATAGTGAAGAAAATCCACAAGCCAATAGTATTGTTAGAGAATTTTCAGAAAATATAAAATTAGAAAATAATAAGCATAATCATTTGTTGAACCAGTTGTTTGGGCATTTTCAGAAAAATTCCATAAAAACAATTAGACAAAATTTAGATTATATTACATCTCAGTTAGAAGATAATAATGAAAATATTCAAAGGTTTCCTAGCAAAAGAGAGATAAAAGAACCTATTGACCTCATAGATAGTAAGCCGAAGCAAGTAGAACTTAGATCATTAAAAATAGTTGAGCAGTTAAAATTAGAAGTTCAAAAAATTCAATTAGTGGAAAAAGAGTTGAGTGAACAAGTAGATAAGTTGCATAATAAAATAGATAAATTACTAGTTTAATGACCGATTCTAGAACTAGTAGAAAATATATCCAAGCTTTGAAAGAAATTAGTAAGTTAGACAAAGAACCAGTAGGTTTGACGGATTTTTCAACACAAGTAGCTAGTAGTAATATTCCCATTAGGCAAAATAATTTAATTATTCAATTAGTTTTAGGTTTGGCTGAGAAATTAGATCAAGTTGAAGAACAAATAGCAGAAATAAATCAAGTTTTACATAACGCATCTTCATCACTTCCACCATCTTTACTAGAAAAATTAGAAAATTTAACTCTAAGTACAAATAATCATATAAGAAGACCTAAGATAAGTACAAATAATCATATAAGAAGACCTAAGATAAATCCTTTCGATAACAGAAAATGGAACTCATTAGGAGAAAAGGAAAAGAAGTAGTTAGAGCTGAAGATATTTACCCAAATGAAGAAAAAGCACAAGAATTTATTAAAAGAGGATTTGAGCGAACACAGAAAAATAAATATAATTTATATCAATTAGGTTTATTTGAAAATAGAAGCAGAATTGTAAGTAGCATCAATCAACATGAAGTTAGCTGTATTGATAATGAAGTCACACTTAATGTAATCAGTAAAGAAGCAATTACTCATTTGAGAAAATCACATTTTAGTCAGATTCATATAGGAACAATATTAATTGGAATAGTAGGATTAACCACAGCACAAGTAGGCACAAAAGCTTTAGTATACATATATGATGATAAATGGGATAATCACCAACAAGTAGCAATAGCAATAGCTGAAGTAGACTTAAGTTCAAACTTAGCAGTCATAGGTTGTATTCCAACTTATGTCATGACAATAAACGAATTTAGTAAATATATTAAAGTGAGCATAAGAACAAAAAATTATAATATGAAAGGAGAATATAAAAATTTATGTATTAGCTTAATGTATATTGGTAAAGTGTCTGATGGATATAATCATAAGTTTAATTTAGAATTTCAAAATTTAGTTCAAACATTTGGTAGTAAACATGTAAATATGATAGAAGCAAAACCCGTAGATAATAGTTTTTTAGAAGGAACTCAGTGGATATTACCTAATTTACAAGTAACAAGAAATAAACAACCAGATAAAGTACAAATATATGATACTAGTACAGGTCAAGCAACAATTAGGCTTAGTAATAACAAGAAACTAGAAAAAAAATAGAAGAGGATGAGAGTGAGATCGAAAATGAGAGTATTCATATGGCTTTTGATAATTTAGATATTAATTTAGTTGAGCAAAAGTTTGATCATATTGTAGATAAACTTATAGAGGATATTGATCGTTTAGATGAAGAACAATATTGATAGGAGCATATTTATGTGACTTAGTTAGCTTGTTTTCTTGTATTTATGTTGTTAGTTGTTAGTTATTTAAGTATTTTAAGCTATTTTCGTGTGTTTATAGGACAAAAGAGCTAAGGTGGCAAGAAAGTGCATTTTAGTGCATTTTGGAGAAGTTTTGGGCTTGGAATGGAAAGCACATGCTTGGAGCAAGGTGGATGGACGAAATTGAAGACCAAAAGAGGCTAAAAGGGTGTTAGAAGTCAAGAGAAGTTAGAATGGAAGCTTGGAAGACAAGGAAAGACACAATTTGACCCACTCCTACAAAGGTGGCGCCTTGTCCCCCCATTTTCCACCTCCTTATAGTCCTTGTGCAGCATTTCCCCTTCTTCTTTCCTTCTAGAAACCTGAAAACATTAACCTTACCCTTTCCTATGCTGGAAATGTGCCCTAAAACCAATCATATGATGATACTTTACGGACATTTCACATGTTAAACTAATCTAGTTTAATATAAAGGGCAAAGATTATTGTTTTAAGCCGTCTCATATAAATGTCATATGCTTAAACGATAAGTCCAAGGAATATGTAATAGGGAGAATGTGATCTAAAGAAGTTAGATTTATGAGACCATTCTCTTTCGTATACATATCCTAAATGTTCCTGATCATAGGATTGCCAATTGAGCATTGACAGTCCATTAAGATCAGTACGTGTTATGTCTTCTCTTAGGGAGAGTGACTAGTCTCGAGTCAATGGTGTGACTGACACCAAGACAAGTACGTAGGTGCTCAATAGAGAATGAGTCCACTGAACGCGATCAACGAGGAGTTCTCATACTCATGTCACATGAGAACTCATGGTTGGGATAATGCAAAGTAGTCCTTTGACCTGAGGCATCACAGTTGTCTTGTGGTTAGGTCCTTGATCTTTGACTATGTCAAAGTCACTCCGTCAAAGAGTGTCCACGACGTAGTTGGGGTTAAGCCACTTAGCCATGGAGGCAAGTGAATGCGCAACAAGGGATCTCTAACCTTCAAACGTTGAGGGAGAATACTCTATGATATGATTAAGAATCTTTGGCCAGAGTATGAATGAGATTTAGGAAGTCGTTCCAAATCACATTCAAGGTAATCATATAAGTAAGAGAATCACATTGGGTAGTAGACATGAATAAACTATTAAACCAAACAATATGGTCAAGAGTATTGTATTAGAGAAAGACCGTATTGCATTGTAATCCCAAACTGAATAGGTTCTCCAACCTCTTCTGATTAGCTTGGGTAGCCATGACATACTGCTAAGTGTCACTCATGGCTTGTGGAAGCCCTGAAGATGTATAATCACTAAAGGGAGAATTGAAAGTAAGTTTCAATTCACAATCGATTAGTAAGAGTTCTAATTGCCCACTGCCTCGCTAAAAGGAACCTAATGGATCGCACACCGTGTAAGGTAATGATTGAAGGATATAACGAAGATGAGTAAGGACAATTAAATAGTTTAATTGTTTATGGCAAGGATTAATTAATATGTTAATTAATCAAACGAATAAGTTCGTTTTAAACCTTGAGTTGGATTTGGGCCTTAAAGCCCAAATTGGGCTTCGAATTGTCAAGCCCATTAGCTTAAGTTGTATGACTACTTAACAACCAAAATTCAAGAAGCCTAAAACAGCCCAAAGGCATGGGAAAACCGGCCATATAGAGAGGAGGGACCTTTTGGTCCAAAAATGAACAAAAAGTTAAAAGCATATAAGGGGGTATCTTTGCACCATCCTCATTAGGGTTTTTCCAAGGATGAAAAGTGAGAGATAACTCTTTCCTTTTCTCTCTAGGAGGCCGGCCCCCTTGGAGGGGATTAGCTAGCAATCCTTCCTCCTCCAAGGTCACTCATCTTCTTCCTTCGTCATCCTTGGTGTCGAAAATTAGAGGTCTCCTACCTTGGGGACTTTTGGAGAATCAATTCTTCCATCCATATCCATGGAGCCAAGGAGCAAGGAGACAAAGGAAAGAAGGCCCTCACATGGGTGATTAACCTTTGCTAAGCAAAGAGGTGCTTCAAAGGTATAAAAGTTTCTCAACTCCTTCCTTTAAGATTTGAGTTGAGTCATGGTTCACCATAACTACTAGGCTTTGAATTTCATGGGTAATGTTTTGTTTTGAGTGCATACAAGCATGTTTCCGCCTTTAATTGTTAATTGCATGCCATAGATGTTGCTGAAATGAACATGTTTTTCACAAATTTTCCTTCAAGTGGTATCAGAGCCTAGGTCTAGTAGTTGGTGAATCCTTTTGGGTTTTGTAGTTCATAGTTTGTGATTGGAATGTTGTAATTGTTACAAGCTTTATTCTTACTTCTTTGAATGTAAATTTTGTTAGAAAATTTGGCATCTCAAATGTTGTAGATGTAGTTCATATGAGCATGAATTTTGGAGCTAAAATTTGGTGCCCTGTTTTTGGGGAAATTCGGCCAAATCCAAATGGTGGATTTTGGGTTCATGTTTGTCTTGCTAAAAGTGTTTTAAAGTGACATTAGGAACCCCTAAGTACCCCTAGTATGGTAATATGTTTTTTCCCTTAAGTTTGAGAGTTTTTGGGGTGTCTTTGGGTGAAAAATGTTCATGGAGCTCTTATGGGTTTTCATGGATGTTCTTCATTGTTCTTGTTATGTTTTTGGCAAGAACAAAAAGGTTGGGAATTTTGATTCAAAAGTTTTGGTTGATTACATAAAGTCTTTGTTTTGTGTTGGTTGGTGTGACCTTTCAATCATCAAGACAATTTTGAAAAGTGATTGAAAGTTGAAAATGTGTTTGAATTTTTGTACATGATTGGTACTTCTCTTACACACCCATACCTATTTTCTTACAACAATTTTACTTTCCCTTGTTTCATGGAAATCATTTTTTCAAACCAACCCATCATCTTTCACTTTGTTGAAAATTTCAAAAGATTTTATGACAAAACTCTCACCAAAACCGGACACCCTACATGTAGGGTACTTTTGGGGCTTTTATGCAATTACATAAAGTTTTGATACTTTTGTGTATTTGTACTTTGACCCGAAAGTTTACGTTTTTACGTAAAGGCCCAAAAACACTAAAGGACAAATTGTTTTGCTCCTTTATTGAAGTTTTTGTATTTGTTGAAATTTTTGGGTTCTAGTTGTAATTACATGAAGTAGTGGACTTTTGTGTTTTTACAAAGTGACCCCAAAAGTTTGTGTTTTGCAATATAGCCCAATGGTTGAGGTTATTGCTTTTTGGCCCAAATTAGGTTGAGAACAAAATAGTTTTGTCTCTTTAAATGAGAATTGGATTTTCATTTCATTTAGCTCTATTTAAATCAATTCTAGGGATACAAAAACCAAATGAAAATGTTGCATTCAAATTTAATTAGTTAAAGCATTAATTAATTAAAGAAAGGGTGATTATGAACCTAAGCCTACGATAATTGAGCTATGTGAAAGGCCGTCTCAAATTTGTTTGAACCATGGGAATGTGTAGATTAATTTTGGTTGTAATTTGATATGATCAAATGTTGTAAAAGAGCATAAGCTCTTCTTTACTTTAAAGTAATTTGTTTTGATCAAATGTTGTAAAAGAGCATAAGCTCTTCTACTCTTTGAAGTACTCCTTTCTTGTTTATTTGATATGCATGAAATGGAGTAGTAGGGTCCAACGCCCAATAAGCAAACACACCTTAATATGATTAAACATGTAGCTAAAATCAATCACCATCCTTAGACCGAGATCCAACACTAGGCTCGTGTTGGATTGAATCAAAGGTTCATAGTCATCCTAAGGCCCTAAGGTAACTATATAGTCCATCTATGAATGCAAAGCTTATGTTAGTAGTACCATATACTCTTGCTTTAAAAACCGTTTTACAAGCTTAGTGGGAGTATCATATACTACTAAATCAATCACATGGACCAATAGTTGTAATAGGACCAAATTATTTTAATAAGATTAAAATGTATGCTTAAATGTGATGAGACCTAAAACCCTCAACCAAACCATTATTAAGTTGACAAGCGTGAGAGTGCTTTGAACACTCTTTCGTGGCCTTCTACCGTGGTAGGCTCCGATCGTTTGTGACTCCTACACCGACTTCACCCTATCATGGGGGAGTACAAAGTGCGTGCTTACACTCAGGAGGAGTTCTATATGCATACATGATGTTGTGAAGGTAGGCAACGAGAATGATCAACATCATATCATTGTGAGGTTGTTCTTGAACCCCTACTCGAACTTGCATGGTGGGAATGACTTAACTAAGTGCAATGGAGCCAACATCATATCATTGTGAGGCTTCATTCTCTAGAGGCCAAATAAGATGGGTACTTACATTAGATGTAAATGAGTAAGCGTACTCTCTCATTATTATTGTTGCTAGCCAACATCATATCATTGTGAGGTGGACTTGGTAATAGTGAGCCTCTCATACCCTACTAAGAGTTTTCTCCAAAAACTCTCGAATTCAGATGAGGGATATGGAATTTGCTGAAAATAGTGGGTGGTGTTATTTGATTTAAAGACCCAAATCAAATGGCTTAAAATCAATCAATTTATATTCGTTATGTATTTATTTACTGATATATTTGCAAACGCTATCCAAAACTTGACAAAGAAAAGCCAAAGGCTTTAGTTTCCGGACTTGGTACCATAATCCCATAGATTGTCCTGAATGGATTGTATATGTACCTAAGTAGTCTCATCCTCACAATTTTCCTATTGATAATGTATCATTGGAAGAACATGTTAGATAAGTCTATCATAAAGAGGACAACACAAACAACCAATGCTTATTCCTTTGTTGTATGAACAAAGGAACTTATGAAGATTAGCACAAAGACATGAACACTTTTAGTATCATAATTCTTCACTTACAAATTGTTGTATGAAGAAATAAGAGTTGCCTTGAACAACTGTTGAAAGTTTGTAATTATGTTTAGAACATAATGGTTGGTTGACAAAAATAGTCCATCAACATGGACTTATGATAATTTTGAATCATTGAGTGTTGAAGTGTTAAACCACTTCACGAGATGGAAACTAGGCTAGGACTTCACCTTTGTGTCCCTATCCAAATGGTTCACTAAGTTTATTGTAAACTATATAGTGAACAATAACCGCACGCTCTCCAAATCGTTTGATGTATATAACACAATTGAAATAAGTTTCAAGAGAGATAGTGGGAGTTTGGGGACCGTGACTATTGTAGTCAAGGGAGAAGTCAAATAAAGAAGGCAAAATAACTCCAAGGGAACAAACTTTCTTTATGAAAGGATGGACATTGGAAGGGGTATATACAAGAAATGTCTTGCAAGAGTCAAGAACACACCTTTTGAAGGTGTTGTAAATTGTTCTTGAATAATTCAAAGCAGTTGGTTCTTCTACTTGAATGCTTGATTCCGTACTAGTAACTATGTTTTACAATCGTTGTAAAAGTGTCGCTAATAAGAAGTAGAATATTAATGAGAGAAGAGAAAGTACTTCACATTCGGAACGTGAATAAGATATAGATCTTTGCGAAAGCAAATAGTACTTGCTTCCTCATATGAACTACCAAAGAAATTGGAAAAACAAATATTGTCTTTACATCCCAATTAGAATAAGGAACTTAATTCCGTCACTATAAGAGATAATGTTGTGTTTGTCAAAACATTATTCTTTATTAATGAATGATTGGATTATTGTAATCTAATTGATTGTCTCTATAGTAGAGATGATACGGTAGAGTTAAACTGTTTAGAACATAATGATGCTTAAAACCCAAAAGGTTGCAAGGTAGTGACTAATCCCAACTTAGTTGTGACACCTCTAAAAACATAAATTACGAGTTGGTTATAGATGGATGCATTGGATCGTTAGATCCGGATCCAATACCTTCTTGTTAAAATTGTATAGAGGCGAAATGTTTGAATCTTTATTCTTTTGGAAAGAAGAAAGAATCACAAAGTTGTTGAGGTTAATTCACTTAGATGTTAGTGGCACTTGTCCATAACATAATACTACTCATGTTGTATGACATTCACCGAAGATCGCTCTCGGTTGGACTATCGTTTATTTTGAATAAACAAAAGTCCAAATACTTTGCAAAAGGTTTCAAAGAATTCAAGAATGTAAGTTGATGAGTAAGACGTCTAAAGTATTTACCTTCTTAGATTTGATCCAAGGAAATATAACACTTTAGAAGCGTTTCCTTGATAGAAATCAAGGAAAGTAGCATCATAAGATAATGGATTTCTCCATTAGGAGAAGAACGAACTCGAAGAAGATTTAGTTCGTTGGATGTTATCAATTACCCATATATAGGATATATACTTCTAAGACAATATGATTGTCAATTAGAAGATCTTCCAAAATTTTCATGACTCCATAGGATGTAGTTGGAAAGAAAGACAAGTCTTAATCGTGTTAAGATTTGGGGTTGTCTGCTAATAAGCAATATTTGTTTGAGAACAATCTTGTGTGATATATTAACCTTTGGATATCACTTCTATAAACCAACTGACAAATGTTGTTTGTTGGGTAGTTCATTATAATCCTACACTAGGATTTACCTAAGATAGGGCAAATGAACGAGAGATAGAACTCAAAGAATGGGTTCTTTGAGAGACAAGATGATAATCAACAAATATAACAACCTAGTTCCTACACCACTAGCTCCAAGGTAGTCGAGAAGGATTTATAAACTATCTCAGTTGAATGGTTTGAACTTTATGACTATGTCATAGAGTTACACCTCTTAATTCGAAAGAAATAAGAATGAAAATTCTTATGACTACATTGAGTGTATATACGACATATACTCAAGGAAATGGTATAGTACCATTTGACCCGAAATAATGAAACCTTTAAAGCTAATTGGTAGCTTAAGGTGACTACAATCAAAGAGATTGGTTAACTTGGAAGAAACCATCTTTGACGTAGTCTTGGTTTCTATTAATTCGAGGATTGCTAACTACAACTAAATAGGGATTCAATGTTTGGACATTATATAGGTTTCCGAAGCCATTATCAAGATAGTCTTGATAACATATGTCTAAGACTTGGAATCACATGACGTGTTAGTTGTAGAGATCCATCCATCATGAATCTTAGCAAGCTAGTGGGAGCTATAAGCGTCTTATGAGAGAAAGATCAAATCGTTTGATTTCTCATAAAGATGTATATGAATCTTTTGTTTACTATGTTTACAAAAGATTAGTGGGAGTTAATAATATTCCTAAATTTGAACATATATATGATATATTAAGTTTAGGAATTCTTCTTCGTTAAAGTTATGACTTTAAACATTCTATAATGATAGAATGTATATGGGAGACATAGTCTATATACATAGGATGGAAATCTATAATGATAGATTTCAAGATATAATTGGATTATCTTAATCCCTATTGATAGACGATAGATGTAGGAAGTTTCTCGAAAGATAAACTTCAAATGAAAGGACAATTCCAATTAGATTGGGAAATTGCTCTTCTAAAAGGGAATGTACCCTTTTGACTCCCAAAGAAACATAATGCGTAAATAGAATCCTTTATGCATACGCAGAAAGGTGATTTGCGTATTTCATATTGTATGAAAAACATTGATATGAGTTGTACTAAGATCGGTACAAGACGGTATCAGTGCAAGCCCAGGATCAGAACCATGGCAACTGTCAAGTGAGTCTTTAAGTATTTAAGAAATACTAAAGCATAGATTCCTCAAGAATGAGGAAGAATTAGAGTAACGCAATGGAAGCGTAAAAGTATTAGATTATGAATCTAATATCGTATCCATCATTGGATGTCTCTTCATTTTGAATGAAGAGATAATTGGATATCTCTTTATTATGACTAAATAGATATTTGGGTGGAAACATTAAAAGTAATGACTTTAGTGTGTTCCATCATGAATGCAAAATATATCGCCATATAGAAGTTTACAACAATGTTGTTTGGATGGGAAAGTTCATTTATGAACTCTCCATTCGGTTCCAACCAGAAAGTGTCTCTAGTGTATCGACACTATAACACTAATGGGGCGATAGCTCAAGCCAGGGATCAAGGTCTCATCAAGATCCGAACTCAAATGAGAGACTGAACCACATGATTGATGATAGGAGCATATTTATGCAACTTAGTTAGCTCGTTTTCTTGGCATTTGTGTTATTAGTTCTTAGTAATTTTAGTATTTTAAGCTATTTTCGTGTGTTTGTAGGTCTAAAGTGCAAAGTAAGCAAGGAAGTGCATTTTGGTGCATATTGGAGCAGTTTTGGGCATTGGATGGTTAGCTTATGCTTGGAGCTAAGTGGATGGACAAAATTGAAGATCAAATGAGCTTAGGATCAAATGAAGAATGAAGAGTTCAAAATTGGAAGCCAAGGTTTCTAAAGTTGGAAGTTTCTATTTGTGCAAGTTTCCATTTGTGGAGGTTTCCATTTTTGGAGTTTCCAAAACATGTAGGTTGCCTAATTACTCATTCTAGAAGCCCAACACGGTGCCTAACACATTCCCCTTTTGTTTCAATCCTTGCTGCACAAGGGAGAGGTTTTCTTGCCTATTTTCTGCCCAAAAATATTTCCCCTTTCTCTTACAAATCAATGCCACACCTTCTTTCCCTTTCTCTCTTAATTTCTGACCTTTAAAACACATTCCTTTTATCTCCTACATATTCTGGCAAATTTCACATTCTTATTCTCTTTGATTTTATGATTCTTTCTTACCTATTAAATTGTGGAACCAAAATAGCTAAGTATTGAACCTTTCCTATTATTTTCTGAGTACCCTAGCCCTTTAAATAAAGCTTGTTGCACCAATTAAATCTGGCTACACAATTTCTGCCGAAAATCCACCATCCACCCTTCACCTAACTCACCTATATCCATTCACCACCATAAACAACCCTTTAAACCATCTCCAACACCTTGTGCCGCAGCAAAGAGAAGAAGGAAGACCCTTGGAGTGCTTGCCATTCAAGATTGGATTGCTGAAACATTCTTAGGTGTTTTCATTCTTTTGTTTTCAATGTCTAAGTTTATGTATCTTTGTTTTGCGATTATGAGGAACTAAAGTTCTTTTGGCTAGAGGGGAATTTCGAAACCACGATCATATTTGCATTATGAATTGATTACTTTCAGTTGTGATTTCATAAATTGTGAATGCAATTTACTTAACTGTTTTATTCAAAACTTATTCTTGTATGTTGATTGAGGTGGCCAGCTTAGTTTGCATGCATGAATTTGATGCTAGAATATAAGGGAGTTTCAACTAATCGTTATGAACTTATATTCATAAGTAGTGGAGGTTGCTAGTCACAATCGTGTTAAGTAAATTCCTGGCATAAGTATCATGCAATTCATAGTTACGAGTGCCTTGTCAATGCTTATGATTTTCATAAAACTTAATGATCTTTGCTCGTATCTCTATTATGCAATTCATGTAGGGAACTTGTGGAGAATGCTTTGGGTTGTTGTATGCAATCATCCAATTCACTGAAATTAGGAAAATCTGAGGGTTAATTAGTGCAATTCACGGTTAATCTGGGGCGTTGAGAATTCTTGGTTTATTGAAAAGCAATTGGAAATCGATTTGTATGCAAGTGTGTCATGTGTGGAGAAAGACCCTCTAGCTAGTCCATCATCCATCCAAAACACCTAATTTCGTGCAAATCTGTCTAGTTCTAGTTTCTATTTTGTTTTACTTTATTTTCTTCCAAAATCCAATCCCCCTTTATTTTGTTGTGTTAATTAGGTTAGAATATGTCCAATTTGTGTTTTTAAGTGTTTTGAGTCAAGTTCAAGTTAATTTTCGTCCAAATAACTCCCTAGAGTCAGTTTTGAGTCTATTTCATTGTTTTGTGCTGCTTTGAGTCTTTCTAGTTAGTTTTGAGTCTTTTCAGTTTGTATTGAGTCTAGAGTCTAGTTAAGTGTTTTTAAGTTTCTTTTTGTGTTTTTGTGTTTTAAAGTCAGTTTAGTTTAGATTAGCAATCCCTCCTAATCCCCGGTCCAGAACAATCCCTACTTATGCATGTACTACAATTGTCAAAAGAGGGTTTAATAACTCCCTAGAGTCAGTTTTGAGTCTATTTCATTGTTTTGTGCTGTTTTGAGTATTTCTAGTTAGTTTTGAGTCTTTTCAGTTTGTATTGAGTCTATAGAGTCTAGTTAAGTGATTTTAAGTTTCTTTTTGTGTTTGTGTTTTAAAGTCAGTTTAGTTTAGATTAGCAATCCCTCCTAATCCCCGGTCCAGAATGATCCCTACTTATACATGTACTACAATTGTCAAAAGAGGGCTTAATTTGAGTGCTTAACTTTTATCACATCAAATTTTTGGCGCCGTTGCCGGGGATTAGCAACTTTGCTAATCCCTTGTTTCCTTTTCGTGTATTTTTTTTTTTGTTTCTGACTTTGTTTTGTTTTCTTGTTTTCTTTAGCTAATCCCCCTTTGTTTCTTTTTCGTGACTGTTGTTTTAGTTGTTGATTTTGTTTGTGTTTGTGTCCTTTACTTTTGATATTTGATTTAGTTTTAATTCTTTGATTTCAGGTACATAGAGAAGTAAGACATGGCACTTGCTACCATTCAAGCTCAATTAGCAAATCTTACTTCTCAATTGTCCAGATTGCTGAAAGAACCACAATGCGCACTACCTCTACATTTGGTGTACCTTATGGGCAAGGATATCAAACTCATCAACGTCCTCAATTCGCTGTGAATGAAGATGCTTGGGGTTATCAAGGCTATGATCAACCAAGCAACAACATGTTTTCCAACACTTACAATTCAGATTGGAGAGATTATTCAGATTATATGTGGGAGGAACCTCAACAATTTCAACAAGGTGGATACTGGCAGCAAGAGAAGGAGTTATATTCAGGACCTATGCAACCACCACAGCCTCCCCCACAACAATTCTAATCGAATTCAAGTATGCCCATGAGTTATAATGAAATTCTTGAAGGACTAATCTCTTTGACGCATGGCTCACAAAAAGAAGAACAATTGCAGCCATCTGAGGAGTTTTATCAATGGCCATATGCACCATTACAGCCTCCACCACAATCTGCCCAAACAAACTTAGGTGTGTCTTTGTGTAATGATAACATTATTCAATTAATCACCTCTTTGACACAGGGAGTAGAAAATCAAAACAAGGAGATGAAAGACTGAGTCAAAAGAGTGGACGAATTGGAGAAGCAAGTTGGGCAGATTATGGAGTTCATGGCGCAGATACAAGAGCAAAGTGAACTCTCCAACTCAACTATTGCAAATTCGAAGGAAGATTTTGATATCCATGATGCTATCACTTTGGAAAGTGCTATGGAGGTTGGAGCTAACCTAACAACGTCCAAACATAGCCTAGAAGTGGATGAGGAGCTGCTGATTGAGGAAGAGGAAGAAGACATACACACGGCAAGGGTAGAACAACCCTTGCCACAGCCCCCTGAGCCCTCTCAACCACCTACCACAAGTAAGGACGTCCCAAATTCAATTCTTTCTAATGTTATTCCTCCGAATGCATCTTTTCCTCGCAGGTTTTTAATTCCCAAGAAAGATGAGAGTGAAAAAGACATTGTGGAAGCCATTCCAAAGGTGCAAAGTGATATCCCAATTCTTGGCACACCAAATCAAGTTCCAGATTGTATTGAAGTGTTCAAAGAACCTTGTACACCAAGAAGAAGGAGTCAAGAGAAGGAAGTGGCTGGAGAATACCAAGAATTCATCAAAGAGGACATATATAAGACAACAAAGCCCAAAGAAGTTGAGTTTGATGACACGGGACAAGTCACAACCATCATAGTCAATCTGGCCAAGTCCAACATTCCTGAAACATTCAAAGATGTGGTGTTTGTAATTGAGTTTGTGTCGGAGCAAGCAAGTAAGCCATATATTTCAATTTCAATTTTGTTTTCTACTAACTTGCTGATTTTAATGATTCAGGCACCCACACTAGAATTTAAACCATTGCCGGATCATTTCAAGTATCACCGTCCATTCCAAGATCAATCCATGCATTCGAAGAAGGGAGACCTAGGAATCGCCCCATAATCAGATTTGTGTTCCTAAACCCTTCTCTTTACTGCATTTATCTTGCCATGATTAGTTAGTTGTTTGTTTGTTTGTTTCTCTGAGTTTATGCTTGAAACATTGAGGACAATGTTTGATTTAAGTGTTTGGCGGGGGGGGGGGGGGGGGGGGTAACAAAGTGTTTTTGATGCAAATTCGTGAGATTTTATCACCCATTACTTCTAAGGTTGTTTCTCACTGTTTTTAAGTGTTTTTAAGCTGTTTTGGAGTGTTTTTGTGTGCTTTGATGTAAAAATACGAAAATTTGAAAAAAATCAGTTTTAAAAGTGTTTTTAGCGTCGTTTTTGTGTGTTTGTGTCTTAGGGTACCGTCCAACACAATGATGAGGATTTGGTTTTTAATTGCATGACTGTTAAAGAGAGTTATAAACATGGATGAAAGTTTGATTTACTCTTTGGTTTATGCTTGGTTGTGGTTATAATTTATGAATTCACATGTAATCAAAAGGATAAAATTAGTTTTTGTAACATGCTTGAAGGAAGAAACTCAAATTAACGCTACAACCTTGAGAGACTTAAGCCTAAAACGTTTTTTTTTTGGAGAGTTATTAATCTGTGATTCTTGTTTTCTAAAGTCGTTGCATGATCTCATTATTCTTTGCTTGGTTACTACTTAGAAGGAGTTTCATCATTTAGTTCCAAATACTAGAACTCATGCTCGTTCCATTCAAAGCATAACATTGATTTGCATAACACATGATCAAGATGAAGTTGTTTAGCTACCACCACAGCCAAAAAGCCAAACCCCTTTGTCATATGTTTTGTAGGTTTAACCCCGTTGAGCCTTGTTTAGCCTATGTTCTTTGTTAACCACATTATCCTTACCTAGCCTAGTTTAGGATTATCCATACCCTTGTTCTTAAAGGATAGTGAAGCGTGACTTAGAATGAATTCCTTTTGATCTACTTTATGCAGTAAATTAAGTGTGGGGGAAGGGATTTGTGTGTGTTTGTGTGCCAAGAAAAAGAAAAATTCGTGGAAAAAGAAAAAGAAAAAGAAAAAGAAAAAGTTGTGAAAAGAATGAAAAAAAGTTGAAAAATAAGTGAGAATGAGCTCACAAGTGTTGATTGTTGAAGGAAGGGTCCAAAACATCAAAATTCGGCCCTAGAGTGTGTAAATATTCCCTTTTGTGTTTAAAGTTGATTTTTGCATTCAAAATTGAATTCTAAGTGTCAATTTCTTTACTTTGCTTACTATTTCTTTAAGAACCTTTGTTTTCCATATCCTTTCTTTCTTACCCAACACCCTTAGCCCCGTTTCAACCCGTTAACTTCGATCTTGGGTGTTGTGTGTTTCAATATGTGGAGTTTGGAATTGGTATGAGCATATGGCATCACTGGTTCTCGCATCTACGTAGTAGCATTCCATTCATGAGATCATATACATGTTGATTAATAATTCCATACAGTGCTTTCTTTGGTATAACATATGTGAGTGTTCGTTTTCATGTTTACATCAATCTTCTCACATATACCTAGTGTAGGGTGTGTAGTCAGAAAATCTGAGTGAAAATTGAGTGCATATCTAGTAAGGAATTGAGGGATTCTCTAAGGCAAGTTACTACACTCCAAACATTGTTTTAATTGATTAAATGCGAGCTAGTGAATGGTGACCATGATTAAGTATGTGCTCGAGGGTAAGGATGACTAAAATATGTGGGAATGATGATTTTTAACATGTCATGTCCATTGGAAATCCCTAAGGCAATTGTTGGAAGGTTTAGATTGAGTTTTGTTCCTTTTGTTTCTTTTGTTTTGCTCGAGGACTAGCGAAAGCTAAGTGTGGGGGAATTTGATAGGAGCATATTTATGCAACTTAGTTAGCTTGTTTTCTTGGCATTTCTGTTGTTAGTTCTTAGTAATTTTAGTATTTTAAGCTGTTTTCGTGTGTTTGTAGGTCTAAAGTGCAAAGTAAGCAGGGAAGTGCATTTTGGTGCATTTTGGAGCAGTTTTGGGCATTGGATGGTTAGCTTATGCTTGGAGCTAAGTGGATGGACAAAATTGAAGATCAAATGAGCTTAGGATCAAATGAAGAATGAAGAGTTCAAAATGGGAAGCCAAGGTTTCTAAAGTTGGAAGTTTCTATTTCTGAAGCTTTCCATTTGTGCAAGTTTCCATTTGTGGAGGTTTCCATTTTTGGGGTTTCCAAAACATGTAGGTTGCCTAATTACTCATTCTAGAAGCCCAAAACCGTGCCTAACACATTCCCCTTTTGTTTCAATCCTTGCTGCACAAGGGAGAGGTTTTCTTGCCTATTTTCTGCCCAAAAATACTTCCCCTTTCTCTTACAAATCAATGCCACACCTTCTTTCCCTTTCTCTCTTAATTTCTGACCTTTAAAACACATTCTTTTTTACTCCTACATATTCTGCCGAATTTCACATTCTTATTCTCTTTGATTTTCTGATTCTTTCTTACCTATTAAATTGTGGAACCAAAATAGCTAAGTATTGAACCTTTCCTATTATTTTCTGAGTACCCTAGCCCTTTAAATAAAGCTTGTTGCACCATTTAAATCTGGCTACACAATTTCTGCCAAAAATCCACCATCCACCCTTCACCATAACTCACCTATATCCATTCACCACCATAAACAACCCTTCAAACCATCTACAACACCTTGTGCCACAGCAAAGAGAAGAAGGAAGACCCTTGGAGTTCTTGCCATTCAAGAT
This sequence comes from Heteromeles arbutifolia, assembly GCA_024362995.1. Taxonomy (NCBI): domain Eukaryota; kingdom Viridiplantae; phylum Streptophyta; class Magnoliopsida; order Rosales; family Rosaceae; genus Heteromeles; species Heteromeles arbutifolia. Next base: position 23,302,348 of record JANCRC010000011.1, on the reverse strand, counting down.
TGGATTGCTGGAACATTCTTAGGTGTTTTCATTCTTTTGTTTTCAATGTCTAAGTTTATGTATCTTTGTTTTGCGATTATGAGGCACTAAAGTTCTTTTGGCTAGAGGAGAATTTCGAAACCATGATCATATTTGCATTATGAATTGATTACTTTCAGTTGTGATTATAAATTGTGAATGCAATTTACTTAACTGTTTTATTCAAAACTTATTCTTGTATGTTGATTGAGGTGGCCAACTTAGTTTGCATGCATGAATTTGATGCTAGAATATAAGGGAGTTTCACCTAATCGTTATGAACTTATATTCATAAGTAGTGGAGGTTGCTAGTCACAATCGTGTTAAGTAAATTCCTGGCATAAGTATCATGCAATTCATAGTTACGAGTGCCTTGTCAATGCTTATGATTTTCATAGAACTTAATGATCTTTGCTCGTATCTCTATTATGCAATTCATGTAAGGAACTTGTGGAGAATGCTTTGGGTTGTTGTATGCAATCATCCAATTCACTGAAATTAGGAAAATCTGAGGGTTAATTAGTGCAATTCACGGTTAATCTGGGGCGTTGAGAATTCTTGGTTTATTGAAAAGCAATTGGAAATCGATTTGTATGCAAGTGTGTCATGTGTGGAGAAAGGCCCTCTAGCTAGTCCATCATCCATCCAAAACACCAAATTTCGTGCAAATCTGTCTAGTTCTAGTTTCTGTTTTGTTTTACTTTATTTTTGTCCAAATTCCAATCCCCCTTTATTTTGTTGTGTTAATTAGGTTAGAATCTGTCCAATTTGTGTTTTTAAGTGTTTTGAGTCAAGTTCAAGTAAATTTTCGTCCAAATAACTCCCTAGAGTCAGTTTTGAGTCTATTTCATTGTTTTGTGCTGTTTTGAGTCTTTCTAGTTAGTTTTGAGTCTTTTCAGTTTGTATTGAGTCTATAGAGTCTAGTTAAGTGTTTTTAAGTTTCTTTTTGTGTTTTTGTGTTTTTGTGTTTTAAAGTCAGTTTAGTTTAGATTAGCAATCCCTCCTAATCTCCGGTCCAGAACGATCCCTACTTATACATGTACTACAATTGTCAAAAGAGGGTTTAATTTGAGTGCTCAACTTTTATCACATCGATTGAGAATCATGTATAATGGTGACGTCGTTATTCTCAAGGTTGCTTCTATGGATAACAGACAGGTATCCATTGTCTAGGCCTACTACTCAACCATTTTTGAAATGACTACAGAAGAGGTATCATCACTGATGACCATGCTAATTGGCTCTAGCACAAGTGGGAGATTGTTGGAAATGTGCCCTAAAACCAATCATATGATGATACTTTATGGACATTTCACATGTTAAACTAATCTAGTTTAATATAAAGGGCAAAGATTATTGTTTTAAGCCGTCTCATATAAATGTCATATGCTTAAACGATAAGTCCAAGGAATATGTAATAGGGAGAATGTGATCTAAAGAAGTTAGATTCATGAGACCATTCTCTTTCGTATACATATCCTAAATGTTCCTGATCATAGGATTGCCAATTGGGCATTGACAGTCCGTTAAGATCAGTACGTGCTATGTCTTCTCTTAGGGAGAGTGACTAGTCTCGAGTCAATGGTGTGACTGACACCAAGACAAGTACGTAGGTGCTCAATAGAGAATGAGTCCACTGAACGCGATCAACGAGGAGTTCTCATACTCATGTCACATGAGAACTCATGGTTGGGATAATGCAAAGTAGTCCTTTGACCTGAGGCATCACAGCTGTCTTGTGGTTAGGTTCTTGATCTTTGACTATGTCAAAGTCACTCCGTCAAAGAGTGTCCACGACATAGTTGGGGTTAAGCCACTTAGCCATGGAGGCAAGTGAATGCGCAACAAGGGATCTCTAACCTTCAAACGTTGAGGGAGAATACTCTATGATATGATTAAGAATCTTTGGCCAGAGTCCGAATGAGATTTAGGAAGTCGTTCCAAATCACATTCAAGGTAATCATATAAGTAAGAGAATCACATTGGATAGTAGACATGAATAAACTATTAAACCAAACAATGTGGTCAAGAGTATTGTATTAGAGAAAGACCGTATTGCATTGTAATCCCAAACTGAATAGGTTCTCCAACCTCTTCTGATTAGCTTGGACGGCTAGGTGTCACTCATGGCTTGTGGAAGCCCTGAAGATGTATAATCACTAAAGGGAGAATTGAAAGTAAGTTTCAATTCACAATCGATTAGTAAGAGTTCTAATTGCCCACTGCCTCGCTAAAAGGAACCTAATGGATCGCACACCGTGTAAGGTAATGATTGAAGGATATAACGAAGTTGAGTAAGGACAATTAAATAGTTTAATTGTTTATGGCAAGGATTAATTAATATGTTAATTAATCAAACGAATAAGTTTGTTTTAAACCTTGAGTTGGATTTGGGCCTTAAAGCCCAAATTGGGCTTCGAATTGTCAAGCCCATTAGCTTAAGTTGTATGACAACTTAACAACCAAAATTCAAGAAGCCTAAAACAGCCCAAAGGCATGGGAAAACCGGCCATATAGAGAGGGAGGAAGGACCTTTTGGTCCAAAAATGAATGATGCGATGTAAAATAGCACACAAATTAAACCCTCTTTTGACAATTGTAGTATATGTATAAGTAGGGATCGTTCTGGACCGGGGATTAGGAGGGATTGCTAATCTAAACTAAATTGACTTTAAAACACAAAAACACAAAAAGAAACTTAAAAACACTTAACTAGACTCTATAGACTCAATACAAACTGAAAAGACTCAAAACTAACTAGAAAGACTCAAAACAGCACAAAACAATGAAATAGACTCAAAACTGACTCTAGGGAGTTATTTGGACGAAAATTAACTTGAACTTGACTCAAAACACTTTAAAACACAAATTGGACAGATTCTAACCTAATTAACACAACAAAGTAAAGGGGGATTGGGTTTTGGACGAAAATAAAGTAAAACAAAACAGAAACTAGAACTAGACAGATTTGCACGAAATTAGGTGTTTTGGATGGATGATGGACTAGCTAGAAGGTTTTTCTCCACACATGACACACTTGCATACAAATCAATTTTCAGTTGTTCATTCGATAAACCATGAAACTCAACACCCCAGATTAATTAGGTACGCTTAAATTAACCCTCAGATTTTCCTTATGTCATTGAATTGGACGGAAATAGCGCATCACAATCAAATTATTCTTCAAAAGTTCCCTACATGAAAGCGCATAATAGAGATACAATCAAAGAGCATTAAGCTCTATGAAAATCATAAGCATTGACAAGGCATTCGTAACTATGAAAGCGCATGATACTCCTGCCAGGAATTTACTTAACATGATCGTGACCAGCGACCTTCACTACTTGTGAATATAAGTTCATAACGATTAGGTGAAACTCCCTTATATTCTAGCATCAAATTCATGCATGCAAACTAAGTATGCATCCTTAATCAACATACAAGAATAAGTTCTGAATTAAACAGTTAAGCAAATTGCATTCACAATTTATGAAATCACAGCTGAAGGTAATCAATTCATATTGCAAATATATTCATGGCTTTGAAATTCCCCCCTGCCAAAAGGGCTTAGTTCCTCATATTCACAGCAAAACATAGAGAAATTAAATTAAACATTGAAAACAAAGATAGATTACACCTAGAAACGTTCCAGCAATCCAAAGTCTTGAATGGCTAGGCACGGCTTCAAGTTAATCCTTTCCTTCTTCCTTTGTAAAGTTGCGGCATAAGGGGTTAAGGTGTGTAGAATGGGTGGTGACGGGTGGTAGAGGATGGATAGGTAGATAGGTGGACGGAAGGTGGATTTTCGTTAAAAAGTGTGTAGAGAGATTTAAATGGTGCAACAAGCTTTATTTAAGGGGCTAGGGCATTCAGAAAATAATAGGAAAGGTTCAATACTTAGCTATTTTGGTTCCACAATTTAATAGGTAAGAAAGAATCAGAAAATCAAAGAGAATAAGAATGTGAAATTTGGCAGAATATGTAGGACAGATTTAGGAATGTGTTTTGAGGGTCATAAATTAAGAGAGAAAGGGAAAGAAGGTGTGGCATTGATTTGTAAGAGAAAGGGGAAGTATTTTTAGGCAGAAAATAGGCAAGAAAACCTCCCTTGTGCAGCAAGGATTGAAACAAAAGGGGAATGTGTTAGGCACGGTTTTGGGCTTCTAGAATGAGTAATTAGGCAACCTACATGTTTTGGAAACCCCAAAAATGGAAACCTCCACAAATGGAAACTTGCACAAATGGAAAGCTTCAGAAATAGAAACTTCCAACTTTAGAAACCTTGGCTTCCAATTTTGAACTCTTCATTCTTCATTTGATCCTAAGCTCATTTGATCTTCAATTTCGTCCATCCACTTAGCTCCAAGCATGTGCAATCCATTTAGTGCCCAAAACTGCTCCAAAAAGCACCAAAATGCACTTTCTTGCACACTTTGCACATTAGACCTACAAACACACGAAAATAGCTTAAAATACTAAAATAACTAAGAACTAACAACGTAAATGCAAGGAAACAAGCTAACTAAGTTGCATAAATATGCTCCTATCAATGAACAAAAAGTTAAAAGCATATAAGAGGGTATCTTTGCACCATCCTCATTAGGGTTTTTCCAAGGATGAAAAGTGAGAGATAACTCTCTCCTTTTTCTCTCTAGGAGGCCGGCCCCCTTGGAGGGGATTAGCTAGCAATCCTTCCTCCTCCAAGGTCACTCATCTTCTTCCTTCATCATCCTTGGTGTCGAAAATTAGAGGTCTCCTACCTTGGGGACTTTTGGAGAATCAATTCTTCCATCCATATCCATGGAGCCAAGGAGCAAGGAGACAAAGGAAAGAAGGCCATCACATGGGTGATTAACCTTTGCTAAGCAAAGAGGTGCTTCAAAGGTATAAAAGTTTCTCAACTCCTTTCTTTAAGATTTGAGTTGAGTCATGGTTCACCATAACTACTAGGCTTTGAATTTCATGGGTAATGTTTTGTTTTGAGTGCATACAAGCATGTTTCCGCCTTTAATTGTTAATTGCATGCCATAGATGTTGCTCAAATGAACATGTTTTTCACAAATTTTCCTTCATCCTACACCCTAGCCGTGTCTCCCATCACCTTTCCCTTCCTTGCCGCACAAGGGAGGTCATTCCTTTCCTATTTTCTGCCATAAACCACTTTCCCTTTCTTTTTAGGTTCACCTTTCCAATCCTTTCCTCTTTCTTGCCGTAACCATACATTTCCTTTTCTTCAAATCTGCTAAGTATCTCCTTTCCTGATTTCCCTAACTTTTGTTAATCTTTTCTTGGGGATTTGGAAAGTTAAAACCTTCCTTAAAAATACATCAAAGTCGTGGCCCTTTAACCCTATAAAAACTATGTCTTGGGGCACCATTCTAAGAGAGCCCGGGACCATTCCATCCATTCCATCCTTCACCATAACTCACCTACATCCGTCCACCACCACAATTCACCACTCAAACCATCACTCCACCCTTGTGCAGCAGCAAACAGAAGAAGGAGGACCCTTGGAGTGCTTGCTATTCAAGTTTGGATTGTTAGATCATTCTTAGGTGTAATCTATCTTTTGTTTTCAATGTTTAAGTTTATTTATCTTTGTTTTGCAAACATGAGGAGCTAAACTCGTTTTAGCTAGAGGGAATTTCAAAGCCATGAACATATTTGCAATATGAATTGATTACTTCTAGCTGTGATTTCATAAATTGTGAATGCAATTTAATGCAATTTACTTAACTGTTTGATTCAGAACTTATTCTTGTATGTTGATTAAGAGGGCCCACTTAGTTTGCATGCATGAATTTGATGCTAGAGTATAAGGGAGTTTCACATAATCATTACAAACTTATATTCACAAGTAGTGGAGGTTGCTAGTCACAATCGCGTTAAGTTAAATTCCTAGCATGAGTATCATGCGCTTTCATAGTTACGAATGCCTTGTCAATGCTTATGATTTTTATAGAGCTTAATGATCTTTGATTTTATCTGTATTATGCACTTTCATGTAGGGAACTTTTGAAGAATAATTTGATTGTGATGCGCTATTTCCGTCCAATACAATGATATAAGGAAAATCTGAGGGTTAATGCGTGCGCTTTCACGGTTAATTTGGGGCGTTGAGATTCATGGTTTATTGAAAGAAACAACTGGAAATCGATTTGTATGCAAGTGTGTTATGTGTGGAGAAGAACCCTCTAGCTAGCCCATCATCCATCCAAAATCACCCAATTTCATCCAAGCTTTGTCTAAGTTTACAATCTGTTTGTTTTTACTTTAAATTCGTCCAAAACCCAATCCCCTTTACTTTCTTGTGTTAACTTAGTTAGAATCTGTCTAAACTTGTGTCTTTTAGTGTTTTGAGTCAAGCAAAGTTAGGAATTCGTCCAAAGTACTCCATAATGTCTGTTTTGAGTCTATTTGCTTGTTTTGGGCTGTTTTGAGTCATTCTAGTTTGTTTTGAGTTATTAGAGCCTAGTTTTGTGTTTTTGAGTCTTGTTTAGTGTTTTTAGGTCAGTTTAGAGTAAATTAGCAATCCCTCCTAATCCCCGGCCTAAAATGATCCCTACTTACATATATACTACAATTGTCAGCAAGAAGGTTTAATTTGAGTGCTAGTTTATAACACATCGAATACTTAGAAAAATATAATACATATGACTTAGGACTACATAGAATTTCAGATGAAGAGATGAAATAATTAATTTTAGAATTAGGAGTAGAACATATTTTAGGATCACAAGAATATAATAATTTATTAGAATTAAAAGAAGAATGTAATCCAGCAGAAGAAAGTAGTACATCAGGAGTAGAAAATCCATGACATGCAAGTAGAACTTATCAACAATTTTTGAGACCAACAAATGAACAATATAAGGAAAAAGAAAGAGTAGATTACATAGACGAAAGTATGATAAAACCAACTAGAAGAAATAGGATTCCATATTTGAGAGGGTTAGAATAAATTAATATAGCAGGAAATATATTAAACTTAGATAATGTAGATCCACAAGATTGGAAGAAAACAATTAAGAGATGGGAAAAAGGTTGTGTACATGCGGCCTTAATGTTAGATTTTAGTAATTCACAAAATATGTTAGATTACTTTGAACATACTTTAGATGGTTTAGTTTTTGATTATTTTCATTCATGGAAAGTTCAAAATCCAGAATAGCATCAGGCAGCTAAAACACATTTTAATATTGATGGTTTTGTTACTTTGATTAAACAAGAATTTTTAGATCATAATAGGCTAGATGGCAGAAGTGAACAAGAGCAGAAAAGAGCAATCAGAAATTTAGAACAATTGCAAATTTGTGATTTACAATATATAGCTGAGTATACAACAGATTTCTTTAAATATTTAGGAAGAACAGGTAGAATTAGTGATATTAATTTATTGGATACTTATATGAAAAAAATAAAAGGACCAATAGGAGAAAAGATTTGGAATGAATGGCAAAAGCATCCAAAGAAAAATGATATTGCAATAGGACCTAGAATTCAACATGTATATGACATACTTAGACAGGAGTGTAGCCAAATGAAAGCTAAACAGTAGATTAGGAAACAATTTTATATGATTTGTAAAAATATAGATTTACCACAACAGTATGGTTGTCATAAGAAGAATAAGCATAAGAAAATATACAAAAAGAAATATAAGTCATATAAACCATACAAACAACATAAAAATTTCAGCATAAGACCTTCAAGAACATATAGGAAGAGAAAATATATTCCAAAACAATTTAGAAAAAGAAGTGGCAGACCTTGGATTAGAAAATATAAAGCACCAAAAGGTAAAAGTAGCTGTAAATGTTATTCACGTGGAGAAGTTGGACACATTAGACCTAAATGTCCAAAATTAGGAAAACAACCAAGAGATAAAGTACATTTGATGAAGTTGTTTAAGTTAGAAGAGGATGAAGATATACAGTCAATATATAGTTTAAATAATTTAAGTGATAACGAGAGCATTTATAGTATAGAAAGTATTAATATGATAGATTCAGACTCGGAAGATTCAAGTAGCACAAATAGTGATTTAGAAGAGTATATGTGTGTATTCATAGAGGAACAACATGAAGAAGAATATAAATACATAAATTTAGGTTGGCCAGAAAACTGTCATAAGTGTAGCAAATTAGTTGCAAATAAATACTATAATTCATATTCAATATTATGTGAAAAGTGTTATAGTTTATTAGAAATTAATTCAGCAGAATCACAAGAAAATACTGAAATATTAGGAAATACTATTTATAGTATAGAAAAACCAAAAAAATAGCTCTTTAATTACCAGAAATTGTGAAATAGAATTGGCAAAAGAACATAAGATACAAACAACGACTATGATAGATACAGGGAGTACAAAGAGTGTCATAAGAGAAGAATTAGTACCAGAAAAATATAGGCAGAAGTTAGTAAAACCAGTTAGAATAACACAGTTTGATGAAAGACCAGTTTATTTAAAACATTGCATTAATAATGAGTCTATTATAAGGATGGCAACGGTTCGGTTTGGGGACGGAAATGCTATATCCATCCCCATAACCACGAAAATTAACCATATCCATAACCGCAAATTAACCATCGGGTATTATCCATAACCATACCCACCGGGTAACGGATTTCCCATCAGTTAACGGGTATATCCATCTTCGTCAATACAAAAAATATATTCGTTCAATTGAGAAATTATAAGTTAGTAGATATCAATTTCGTCATTAAACATTTGATGTATAAAATGATCCAATGAATGGATCTTATTGAGTATAAAAATTAAAACACTGATGATGTTGGCTTATCTTCGTTATGTCCTAAAAGGACCATTGAGTTCGCATTGATTTTGATTCAAAACTTTACTTTCCTACAAAATGCAAATTTTGTATTCTCAAGCTAATGGTTTGGTGAATAATAGATATACAAATACATACATACATATATATATATATGTATTATACTATTATATTATATATAAATTATATTATTTACTAATCGGATCGGATTCGGTTATGGATACGGTTTGGGAACCTCTATAACCATATCCAAAACCATAACCGAATAATATAAACGGTTTTTCCCCATATCCAAACCATACCCGAATTTTCATATCCAAATCCAATCCATTCGGGCGGTTATCCACGGTTATCGGGTTTAACGGTTAGAATTGCCATCCCTAAAGTAGAAAAACAACAATTTAATTTACCATTAACATTTGTCTCCCCAGTAGGATCATACCCATTCATTTTAGGTTTAAACTTTTTGAAAAGTTTACAAGGTTTTTTATTTATGAACCCTAGCATAACATTTTTCAAAAGAGGTATTACAATAACTGATCAAAGTAATATTGTAGAAGCATACAAAAGCATAAATATAGAAGAGTTTTGTGACCAAGATAGTCATTATTTAGAAAACTCAAAAGAAAATGATGAGCATAAAATAATATAGAAGAATTTGATGAAGAAATATTTGAACATGAATATCCTATTTTAGAAAAGGGAACCCGTATAAAAATATTACAGTTAGACAGACCAAAGAGCTTAGAAGAATTATTACAATTAGTAGAACAAACTAGAATTATAGGAGAAGACCCACAATTACATTGGAATAAAAATAAAATACTAGCAAAATTAGATATAATTAATCCCGATTTAACCATAAAGACAACTAATATGCCTTGTAGTTTAATAGATAAACAAGAGTTTGAGCAACAAATAAAAGAGTTGTTAAATTTAAAAGTAATTAGACCCTATAAGTCTAGACATAGATCAGCAGCATTTATAGTGAGAAAACATTCAGAACTAAAGAGAGGTAAGGCTAGAATAGTTTATAATTACAAGAGATTAAATGATAATACATATGAAGATAGTTATAAGTTACCAAATAAGGATGAGCTTATAAATAAAATTCAAGAGAGTAAATATTTTAGTAAATTTGATTGTAAATCAGGATTTTGGCAAATACGATTAGCAGAAGAATCAATTGAGCGGACACCTTTTACTTGTCCAGAAGGACATTTTGAATGGCTTGTTATGCCATTTGGACTTAAAAATGCTCCATCAATCTTTCAAAGAAAGATGGATCAAATTTTTAAGAAATATGATAATTTTTTTAGTGTTTATGTAGATGATACATTAATAATGGAATTGTGATTAGCAAAAATAAAATAGCATTAGAAAAACGAGATATAGAATTTTTAGGAATGTATATCAAGTAAGGTACAATACAATTACAAGATCATATAGGTAAGAAAGTTTTAGAATTTCCAGATAACTTAGACGATAAGAAACAGTTACAAGCATTCTTAGGATTGTTAAATTATGCAAGAAATTTTATCCCTGATTTAGGAAGAAAAATAGCAGTATTACATAGTAAAACTAGTAAGACAGGACAAAAATATTTTAAGAGTGAAGATATTAAATTAGTTCAAAATATAAAAGAAGAAATTACTAAACTTAAGCCATTAACATTACCATTAGATAATAGTTATAAAGTAGTAGAAACAGATGCTTCATCATTAGGATGGGCAGGTATACTATACCAGAAAAATCATAAGGAGTCACAAAAGTCTGACGAACAAGTTTGTAGATATTCATCAAGAAAATTTAGTGATGTACAATCAAGATTACCATCAACAAATTTAGAAATTTTAGGAATAATTAACTCACTTGAAGCATTTTCTTTATTTTTACATAATGAAGTGTTTACTATTAGAACAGATTGTCAAAATATAGTTTCTCATTATAACAAAATACATGCTAATAAACAAGTAGCCCGAAGATGGGTTAATTTTGTTGATTCATTTACAAGAAATGGTTTTAAACCAATTTTTGAACATATAAAAAGTAATGACAATACATTAGCTGATATCTTATCACGATTAATTTGTTGAACAGGAATGGAATATCGTGTACCATCATCATCAAATAGCACAATACCACAAGGCAAAAGAGAACCCTTCAATAGCATAATGATGCACCATGGACCTCTACCATTCAATGGATTCTAAAATAGCATAAGCAGACCAGCATCACCACCAGTACCCACTTTCAACTTTAATGGCAATATTGTTGAAGGAATCAGAAATGCAACTCTGAGATATAGGCCAAGAGTACCAGGACTCTCTGATAGGCAACAGGTTCTCTTAGATAATTTTTGGAACATCCAAATCAAACAGCCGAGCATGAAGTTAGGTCATGAAAAACTAATTAGAGCCTTAGAACAAGAGTTTGATAGTTTTAATTTTAATTTCCATCAAAGCCAGCATCAGATTCATTCTCTTGAGCACAACCTGCAAGTCATTTCTAGAGACCATGAGTCATTGCTCAATAAGTTTACCAAAATGAACCAAGAACTCCAAACTCTTAGAATGCAGCAAAAGGCAAGTGACACCCTGAAAAGAGAATTGAAAATAGGTTTGGAAACTGATCAGCATAAGAATAAAGAAAAAGAGGTTATTGAACCCATAGAACAAGAGGCTAATGAGCCCGTAGAATATATTAAAATTGAGCTCTTAGAGGAAGACATTAAAATGGAGCAGCATCAAAATCCTGAGCAGAGCATCAGAATCAATGAAAGAGTTACAATTACAATTACAATGTGCTTTCTGTCAGTTCATCTTTGATCCAAAACTAGGGATGGATATTATTACAAAGATGTATCCACCATGTCTTTGTGATAGTACAGAGAATTGTATTTGTAAACCAGAGGTTAGCATAGCTGTGGCCAGGATTAACATGAGAGAATATAAACCATGGCATTTTAGTTATGAGCATCAGAAAAAGCATAATGTGGTAGAAGTTACTCCAGCCTTACTATTAGAGTTTGGCTATCTTGATAAAATATCCATCAACCATGTCTCCCAACTAGAATTATTTCCTGAAAAGCTTATAAAAGTAGTAGAAGATTATCTAGAAAGGTGAAAAGAAATTTGCATAAGCTTTATTAGTAGTACTCCAGATTGGTATGTACATATGCATAAGGAGAAAGCTAGGCATATAGCCCTGATTAATGAAGAGTCCTTTAGACTATCCCCTATCTCTCCACACAAGTGGACTCCTTCATACAAAAATATTCTAAAATTTCTAGGCATCTAGATGTTTGCCTTAGATGAATTTGAAGATTTTAGGCATGATATGGTATTAGTAGCAGAAGAAGAAGAAATGTATATCTACAGTAAGACAAGGATCAGTCATCAACCTTATTGGAAGCCTCAAAATTTCAAAGAAGAAACAGCAGAAATGTACTACAAGGTGAAAGAAGATAGAGAAAGAGATGCAGAGCTAATAGAAGGCGATGAATAGTACTGGAACAATTTGATAGAAGAAGAGCTGCATAACATCGACAACATGATGGAGGCATGAAGAGTTGGCAGCAAATTAGCATAAGTTGAATAGCATCATGTAAAATAATGTAATTCTAGACAGAAATGTCAACATCATTGTGAACCACTTTTAATGGCATAAGAGTAAATAAAGAAAAGAGCTTGTCCCTTTAATAGACTTTTCATACACAAAATGTCCTTTTGGTTAAGAATGAATAGTGCTAGGCCATTTTCATTAAAACTCCCTTAAAGTTTTTCGAGACCGATGATCGTGACTGGCAACAATTTTGCACACTTGCACCGATGCCACATGGGTTGTGCACGAGAACAAAAATGTAAATGTATCTATGCGCATAAATGTAAACGGAAGAGGATCCAAATTCATTTTGTGAGGATCCTAGGAATCTCAACATCCTAGTCGTTTATCGTACATCGTGCTGTCAGTTTTCGTTAGATACTATTTGTGTTTAACTTTAGGATTAATATAAAAAATTAAAAATTAAAAAAATTAAAAACTTAAAAGTTTTTTTTTTTTTTTTTTTTTCTTCCTCTTCCTTTCTTCCACTGTTTCTCTCCCTCATCTTTTTGGATTGTGATTTTCCCAGCAACCAGACATAACCCAGCCTTCCTCCTCTTCAAGCAAGCACCAACCCCTCTCCTAGCAGTCCTCATCTGTTCCACAGATCTCTCAACCTCAGCATCAACACCTTTGGTCTGCTGCAACCCGGTCCTCTTCATCAACGGGAACCGGTTACCACTCGCCCCGACCCGACGCCTTGAGGGGGTTTGTTTCCCACCTGAGTGCGCAAATGAGAGAGCCGCCGGACAAAGCGACGGTGAAAGCTCTCCTCTCTTTCACAAACTTGGCCGACAGGTCGGCGGTGTACTTCGCCAGACGCACCACCACTTCCTCCGCCGTCTGAAACTTCTCCACCTTCTTCTGACACTGACCAGCCATCTCTGCTGCCGCCGATGATGCCGATGATGCGGAAATTGGGTTCTTGAAATTCAAGCGAACGGGTTTAACCGAGAGGGATAGAGATCTTGGCGCCGTTCGGAGTGAGATTATTGCCGGCGCGCGAGATGTACGCGATGAGGAGAGTTGTGCCGGTGAGAGGGGAGCATGGGGACTGAAAGGGTGGCTGGCGGTGCGGTTGGATTGCAGGATGTGTAGATGGGGATTGAAAGGGTGGTTGCGGATTGGAGTGTATATTCGGGGGTTTTTTTTTATTTTTTAATTTTATATTTATTTTTTATAATTAATTTTATAATTTATTATTTTAAATTTTTTAATATCCACTTGAGCTCTATATCATTAGTTAACGGTTGATTTAACAGCAACCTTAACGGATGTATGTCAGTATCCCAAGATTATGACTTTAAGTACCACTCTTGGATGAAAAAAACTTTATGTACTAAATGTTGAAAAGTATAAAATTTCAAGGTAGTAAACTGAGATTAACCCTTAATTTTAAATAAAAAAAAATCAAATAATTTATAACCGCACAATACACGATGAATAACTAAGATGACGTGGATCCGGATGGGATCCAATTCCAAGGTAACGGGATGTGGTTGGTAATTTTCTGAAAAGTTGGTACTTTAATTGTGATATAAAATGTCAAAATTATAAAAATGAACAAAACAAAAGGAAGCACATAGCAGTAGCTACACTGGAACTCTGGAACATACAAGACAAACCTATTTATTTGTGTATAACAAGATGCAACTAACGCTCTCATTCGACTCGACTCGACTCAACATACACATTTGTCTCTCTTTTGAGGTAAAATACATAGAGACAGACATACATTACATATAAATTAACTACTATCTCGAGTTACCGAGGGTGAAGACGTGGCTTTGTCAGTCTCACCATTTGAACTACTCGACCTGATGATATATGAACGGGCAATATCCAACATCAGATCAATCTCTCTCTTGTACTGCAATGAACGACTACAATTATTACTTACCATTCAATTCTTGAGGCAATGTGCGCAACTAAAACGACAAGAAAACATGGTACAAACCTCGCTAATCGCCCCTGCTCTTATTTTGGATTGCATCACACACCATTTCTTGAAATGTACACCTGTATCAAGTTGCAAAACCCATAACCACTTTCTTCAAAACATTCCAAAATAAAACAACACATATCAGCCTAGCGTTCATGTGTTTCATGCACCAGCTCCACTACGTCAGGTGCAACAACGTAACTATCTCACTATACAAGTAATTAGCAATAACGCATATTAACACTGCTGTCTAATGGGGGCAAAGAGGATACGAGACGTATTTAAAACCTTACCTACTTTTATGTCTATATTACATGAGTTCTCATCTACACTGTCCAAGCTCCACCTAACATGGACCTGATACAGTGATTCAACGTTGACAAACATTTAGATAAAGACAACGACAACAAAAAAATTGCTAATCAGTATTAAGTCTCATGTTAATAATGCAATAAGCTGACTTTAATTCAATGACAGGAATAACGATCTGAGTCTTCCAAAAGTATTACACATGCACCATATCATCCCAGAAAAAATAAAAGATACTGAACCTCAAAATAAAATCAAGGTATTGGATACCTCAAAATAAGACCCGAATGGAACATCATGAGCCTGTTGCACCGTCTCAAACACCTTAAAAAAGGGACAAACTCCGAAAAATTAAGAAATGAAAATATTTAAACTGAGAGCAAAGAGCTTCAGAACAACAAAAGGAAATTTGAAAGAAACCAGAATGAAAAAGCTGAAAGCATGAGAAAGGCCTGATGATACAGCAATAATGTTACTACATAAATACGAAGAATGTTACTATATTTATATTATGAACATGGAACACTGGAAACAAAATAACTGAAGCAGAGGAAGAAAAAGTTCGTTGCACCAGTGTTATGTTGTCTGGTGATAGAACAGCATGCTGCCATTCTGTCATGGCTGTATCTGGAGGGCACATAGGACTGTTACAAATGCACCTAAATGTTATTTCTCTGACTTGACCATCATACTCCTCTGCAGGATGCCACTGTCCAATCTGCAAATGTCAAAACAAACGAAATTTCAGACTTTTGCTTTCTTTCAATAGGAAACCTTTCATTAAGAGAGAAAAATAATAGTACAAAGAACAAGGAGTAATATGTGCATCTTAGGAAATAAAAATACATCAATATTTCATTCAAAATGAGACTTGAAATTCGTACGTCAGAAGCCACTAGTCTCATCGATTGAAAAAACTACACTACCACTAAATATCCCACATTAACGATCAACAAAAGATGTAGATAGATAGCAACTCTCCTTGAACAACATTTTGCCACCCACAAACCCAATCATAATCCCAGGCCGAGCAAACCATCAGAATCAATATTGGGGTTGGTAAAGACTGTAACCAAGGCCCCACAAATACATGCATGAAATTCTGAATTACTAAGCTTGCACTGTTTAAAATTGTAAGGTACTTACAACAAGATTAGTGTCTTTTCGTGCTGAACGATACTCACGCAAATAATTTGAATCATCACTCAACAATAAATTGAAGAACTTTTCAGCTGTGCATGGGAAAGCATCCTGGAAGAAGCAATGTTTATTAATAAATAATAACTGATTAAAATAACTAATCTCTTGGCAGACAAAAGAGAACGATGCGTACAGTATATATGCTGGTTACAGCTTCCTCCTTGATAAAAGCTTGAAGCTTTCCAGTTTTGGGGATGATATCTTCAGGAATCTTAGCCTGACTTCCTTTTACAGAACTGCTATGCGCACGCAGTGCTGACTCTGCCTTTTCCTATACAACAGAAATAAACAAATTTCTTCATCCAACCGTTCAAGCAAAGCAGGGAAAAAGGCCAGCAAATTAACGCATAATAAATATATAAATAAGAGATAGAAATTCACATTTACCACAAAAATAACATATGAAAATATAAGAGTTGTATTACTGCTAAAAATCGTCCATATGTTGAAAGAATGCATGTGTAAACATGGTCTTATAAACGCTAAAGCCACTGAAATTGATCTTGTTAACAACTTAACACTAAAGCCACATAATTCCAGTCACCCAATCAATGGTGCTTCTATTGCACTGTATAAAAAAGCATGATTAAATATCCACATCCAACTTATACAACACCAACATAATCATCATTATAAATTATAATCATGGCTAATATAAAATGTCATAACTTATGAAATACATGCAGTAGACCTCATAACTTATAATCATGGCTAATATCAACCTTCTTCTCAGCTTCTAGCATCGTATGGTAATTCTTTTCTACACGCAGTAGACCTCTAAACACGTGGTTCCTGTTCCAAAATGATGCAAATTTATATCTGACTCTACCTGAAAATGGCACATTAACATATAAATTCATTTTAATGGTGCTTCTCAACAGTATAAAGACTCGTATAGCAAAAAAGAATAGAAAGAATAAAGAACATAAAGACCATAATCCATATGAAATAACACGTCAACAAAACGCTAGTGTGCAAGACATTAACCAACAAAAGAATGTCCACTAGTTAAAACAGATGGCATTTACCAACTGTCATGTCATTGAGTAAAAGTTAAATTATTCATTTGGCCCCTGATACTAGTCAATTTGCCCCCTCAAACTGATATACCGTCGTTCAACCCCCTAAAACTCACAGTTTGTCCCACTTTGCACTATAAAAAGCTAAACGAAGTCAGATTGAAAAGCGAAAAACTGATTGACCAAAAAAGCAAAAAACTGAAGGAAAAAAAAAGGTTCCTAAAGACTATAACCCCGACCACCCACTCCACCTTCTGGCCGCAACTTCTCTCTCTTTCTTCACCCTTCTCCCCCACCCGCTGTCAAATGCAATCACCCAAGCTACCCCAAACCCCCAATCCCTCTCCTTGACATCCACCACCACCACCTGTCCAATCCCACCTGCCGACCATCGGAACTGCAATCAATTCAAATCTTACCCGCCCACACACCAACTCTCCAACCTGACCCCAAACCCCACCCACCCGGCACCCCCCAAACAATCAATCCCAAATCAGATCTGCCCACCCACAAATTCTGCAACCTGCAAGCCCAGCCCTAAGCACCCAACTCCTTCGGTTTTCCACTCAGAGGCCAGACCCCAATGGTTGTCAAAATTACCAAGACAATGAGGAAGGTAAGGTAAACAAAAAGAAATGGAGAGATATAAGTGGGCCCACCATGCCATGTGGCAGCTACCAATTAGCAACATCAACAACAGCATCAAATGACCAAAATACTCGGCCAAAGCTGCCTCATACGCCAACTTAACAGAGACTGAATGGAATAGACTGAGAGGGCATAGTGTGACAAAAATGTAGCAGAGGATAAGTTAAAATAAAACATGTATCTGATGTTTCGTACTTCCAGAGTTAGGCCCAAGCTGGCCTCATACGCCAACTTAACAGAGATTTATTGAATGGAATAGACCGAAAGAGGGCATAGTGTGACAAAAATGTAGCAGAGGATAAGTTAAAATAAAACAAGTATCCGACATTTCGTACTTCCAGAGTTAGTACAGGAGATTGATGATTATAATGTAGCCTGTACACTTGGCCTCTGTTTGATGGGAAAGTTCAAACACTTGACACAGAAGGGGTGTTTTCTTTCATTTCAAGTTCTAATCATAAAGTTCAAGCAATTTTGTTAATACAGAGTGAAAATTCATTGTTTGCCGGGACCAAGGGAGAGTTACAGTTAATCTAACAAAGAAAACAAAAGGCAAAGCAGAATTAAAAGGACAAAAAATGATTGAAAGAATAAATTATAAATTCCACTAACTATCAATAGTAACAAAAGGGAACATACTTTTTGATAAATTCCAATTTCCAACAGACAGCTATTAGTACATTTACTTTGTAGAAGGGACACCAAACCAAATGCTTGTGAATCAATCTGATCATACATGCAAGTACAAACAAAAATATATCCAGGACAAACACCAAAGGGAGAAAATAGGGGAAAAAAGAAGACCAAAAATAAAAGACACTACAAAGCTTACATGCAATCAAGAAACTGGAAGAGGCACTTTTACAGAAGCTTCATGCAACTCAGGTCAAATGATTACATCTTATGCATATGATTCAATATTTATAGAAAGCTGAAATGAGAAATATTAAAGATTAGGAACAAAATTCACAATTTAGCGACGACCTATAAATCAAAGCACTGTCCTCGCATCTGCATTCTGAACAAGTACATTTCCAAAGCTCTAAGCCCAACTTAATAGGACCAATTCAACTCTACTTAGTGGGAAACAAGAAAAAAAAGAGAGAAAGGAAATGAAATGCAAAACTGAAGCTCCTCACCCTGTTCTTTTGCAAAGAACTCCATATTTTATTTTGGTAAAAACAATGCACCACTTAGTCTATCGAATGATAGAAACAAAGAAGCAAAGAGAAGTTCTGTCTAAAGTAAAAACACAGCATTTAGAACCGATCACTGACCATCGGGACTCCCCAAAGGAGGTACACCATGCCCACCAGCACCCATGCGCAGTATAATTGTTATAGCAGGATTAATGAATGCATGCTGACTCCTCCGAATCTTCATGAACCCAAAAAAATCCAGTGATTAAGCATTGAA
Source organism: Heteromeles arbutifolia (assembly GCA_024362995.1). Taxonomy (NCBI): domain Eukaryota; kingdom Viridiplantae; phylum Streptophyta; class Magnoliopsida; order Rosales; family Rosaceae; genus Heteromeles; species Heteromeles arbutifolia. The sequence continues at coordinate 23,283,395 of JANCRC010000011.1, read as the reverse complement.
AATGCATCGACAATGGGGCCTTGGAGGGAGAGAGAGAGAGAGAGAGAGAGAGAGAGAGAGAGAGAGAGAGACCTCATCAATATCACCAAACGGTATGATGACCTGTCAAAAAGTAAATAAAAACAGACGATATTAAAGAAACGATTCTACTTGACATAGATGGTAACTATCAATAACATATAGAAACAAAACTAACACCAACTAAACAACAAATCAATCAAATGACATCCATCTTTATCTTTTCAAGACTAAGAATCAGGAAATAAAAAAATAAAAAAAAGTAGTCTATAATAGAAGCAATTACATAGTTATTTGGGACTTTTAGGTCATGTCCCTGAAAGATATTTTTGTGAAAAAAAAAAAAAAACCAACATATTACATACTAGAGAGAAAACTAAAAAAAAACACAACTATGCTACTGATTTTTTTAAACAACTCCAAAATATTAAATCACGAGTCAAGGTGGGTCAAAAGGGAGGGACGGAGAGGGATATGGAAGTTGGGGTGTGGGGGTTGGTGGGATAATCCATGTGGCATCATATACTTACATGTGCGCCAAGTGAGCACACAAACAGAACTTTTTAAGGAATTCAAACAGAAGGACAACATTAATGTGCTTTAGTGACTTCAGGGATGACATTGATCGATCTTCAACTACAGGGACCAAAATGATGAGGGATCCCAATTTCAGGGACCATTTATGATAAAAAATACCTATGCACAATCTTTGACAAGTCATTATTTACTTTACATTTTCATATTAGAAAAATGTATTTATAATAGATGAGTATCTGGCCAATAAAGCAATATAATTCACTACTCCAATCAATACAATTGTTTGTATCACAAATACTTAATCTTATCTTTACTTCATCAAAAGTTTTACACTGAGCCCTTGCAAATGCAAACCCTCTGAACTACATGTTCTGTGTTCATAAATGTTGTATATTAGATTAGAAAAATAAAAGGTTAAAGGACCCTATATTCAGCCAAGTGAAAATTAAGTCCCTAAATTATTTTTTCAGAAAATTAAGTTCTTAAACTCATAAGAATCTGCCTAAATCGCCCCGACTATAGGATTCGAAGCTATTCTATCCTATTTTTTGTCAATTTAAGTCACGTGACTTGCACGTGACACACTTAAGGGGGTAATGCTGTCATTCTCTCGACCATCAGACCTTAACGCTGCATATAGGTTGTGAATCTAAAAGCCAATTTAACCTTCAAAGTTAATTCCATACTCTAATGTTTCGGAAATATAAGTTCTTAAACTATAAATTTGTCAATCTACCCTTCAAAAGGTATCACATGCAAGTCACGTGACTTAAGTTAACGGAAAATTGAATATAATAGCTTTGAGTCTTATAGTAGGGATTAAATTGGCAGTTTTTAATGATTTTACGGACTGATTTTTTCGAAATAAAATATTTCAGGACTTAAGTTTCAGTTGGGTGATAATTCAGGGACTAAATCTGCAGAATACTCAACAAATTAAGCACCAAATAAACATGTTTGTAAAAATGTACAGAGTGTCAAACCACCATGCAATATGTCAAACAGCCACAAACCAAACAGCAAGATATAAACGAAACACATCATTTCATTAATAGGAAGAAACCCAACTGAAAAAACAGGTTTCAGATCTTCCAGCAAGGAATATAAAACAAAATCATCAAAATTTCTCTACAGAGTGACTGAGTCTGAAAGATTTTTACCCGACACACAAAAATTTTACTGAAACCATCAAAATTGTCAAAATTTCTCATATATTTCAGGGGCAGGATAGAAAAAAAAGGCATCCTGTTTTCTGAACCTATCAAGTGTCGGCAGCCTATTTTGAGCGTATCTGTGTGCCAAAAGAGGCAGTTCTGTATGACTTCATAAACATTTTTTATCGTGCTTCTTGTAACAACTTAAAATGCACCAAAGTTGACAAAATGAGCATAACTTAAAAGAGTAAAAAGAACATTATAGCTTAAAAGTTTGACCACCACGACACTGAAAAGATTAATAAGACCTTGTGAATCTAAAGGATATATCTAAGATGGTTATAGAATCCAAATTAGTTTATATAGGAATATGCTCAGCCACTAACGAAAATTAAAGATTATGAGAAATAGGAGAAAACTAGAAATCAGATATACCATCAATATGTTTGAAGTTAGTTTCTCCATGATATATAAAAATAATGATTTATGATAAGCTTAAAAGAAAGGAATGATAACCTAACCTTCATTTGCTTAGAAAACACATTAGAGTGGAAGCATATGTGCCATGAAGAGACATACATACGGCCATGATACAAGAATGACCTCTCAAGTGCACATGAATAACTATTCTCCACAACCTGAAACAGATACTAAAATTAATCCTTCAACTGGAACTACCCAAATAATTAAACAATCATGTACATGTATGCTAATAGATATACGTCATCAAGAGTGCCACATATAAACACTAGTGCACTCAACCCACCTCATCTGGAAGTAAATTAAATATAGTTTGCAGAGGCCCTGGCTTTTGATGAACCACCGTAGGCCCTTGTCTATCTAAAGGTACCCTTCTTCGAGCATTTGCTCCAGCATAGCCATTCATTGCCCTGACACTAATTTCATGGTTATTAGTACATCATAAAGAAATATAAATTACAGATAGCAACAATAACATCAGCAATATATTTTAACTCATCTACTGAATCAAGAGGCATGCATAGAAAGAAAAAAGAAAAAGAGCTGTCGTAGCATAAGAAAATTGTGGTCACATCATGTGCAGTTAAGGGAAAAGTGAAACTGTGAACATGATTGAAATCCAATTTGTAGTATCATCTCAAAACAGAAAATCACATGAAACCCAGAGAAATATATTTATTTCCAGGCATGATATAAAAAGAAAAATTATTTGACTATAGAATCCACACAAGAATCTCTAGTGATGACTTCAACTACTGAAGTTGCACACATAAGATAAACGGCTCTCAAGATAAACTGAAAGAAAAAAGTTTGGAATACAGTCCAAAAAGACTACCTTGGAGAGTTAACAGGTAGTTTTATTGTTTTTATATGGAGACACACCTGACAAGCAAAAAACAAGATTTTAATTTATAAGGGGTAGTGAGAATACTAATAACCATACGAATTATAAAACTAAACCCAAAGGTGATATGCAGAGAAAACAACTACCTGCCCTGATGAGCTATCCAATGTATACCAGACTGCACCTGTTTGACCCTCGGTTTCAACTGGAACAGTCACAGAACCCAGAACAGTGCTTTTCCATATTATATCCCAGTCATATATTGTCACATTAATCTGCTAGGCCAGTAGGAAAATATATTAGTTTAATATACCAATCCTACATAAAAAGATCACTACAAAATCAATATTCTCAGCTTAATCCAAACAAAAGGAAATACAATTTCAGATGCAACGAACATAATACTGCTGTCAATACATACAAAAAACTAATAATCACCATTATTTTTCACAAATCAGTGTTCATATAAGCAAGCCTTAAAATATCAATAAAGCCCTCTGAAGGACAAGAGGCATTGGTTAGCTTTTTTAATTTAAATGCAGGGCACACAGAAATTGCAGCACCCTTAAAAACATATATTAGAACCAGCTTTCCTGTATAGCTTATTGGAAAAACAAAGATAAGTATTTTATGTAAGGTTGAACCTACTTTAGGAATAAAAGAAGAAAAATAACAAAACATGATGCCTACCTCAACCGGAAGCTCATCAACAGCAAAATTAAACTCCTCTCCCCACATGGGATTTCTTGAACCAGGGACCATTGAACTGCATTAGCAAGAAGAGTACATAACACATACTCATGAAACATAAGATATGTATATGATTGTATGTGTGTGCATGCGCGTGAGTGTGTGTGTCTGTTCTTAACCATCATTAAACAAAAAGTGGCACGGTACAAGAACACAAAATCAGGCAACCTGAATCGCTTTTCTGTTCCACAAGTGATCATAGCATATGGATCCGATGTCCCATTTAAGTTTGCACCAATGAGATTCTTAGCCGCCAACAATTCCAGCTGGAAACCAGTGCATCATCTCATCATAAACAAATAGATAAATAGATATACAAATAAGGCACGCGGCTTTTTATATTCAAGTCTTCATCAATTGAAGTACAAACCCCAGAATCAATCATGAAATACCTTGATTAGATATGCAGAACTGTTTTGAAGATCTCCTTTCAACTGGATCTACAAAATAAGTGCAGAACTGCATGTCAAACAAGTTAAAAATTACTCAAGGAAACCGTTATCTTTGAAACTGCATGTCACAAACATAATGGATGTTCAAAAACAGTGGATAAAGACTATACAATTAAGAAAACCAAAATATCATTTTGTTCCGTCATCGCATCAAGAATTACATTTATTACCCTAGAAAAACTTCTTGTGATTAATAATTAGCCCTCACATACAATACAGAATCTAAAGTTAGCTGCAACAAGTGTAGGAAGGTACATGGGGCTAACATTACTTTAGTAAGCTTCTCTTTGTTTTGTTTTTAAACAAGTAGAGCAATTATAAACAAATAGAACTTCTAACGTAGTTATACCAGAAGGGTAATACTAGATTCTTTACACATTTGTCCACTGACGCAATAACTTATTTCCTATAATCACCGTGAATTTGCATCAAGGACACTGGAAAAGAAAAATGCATATATGATAATGGTAAAACAACAACAACAACAGCAAAAAATAAAATTTAACCGAGAGAAAAAACTAAAATTAAGTTTGTACATGTTTGATCAAATCAAGCTCAGAATGAGTTTTCACATTCCCTAATGCACTGCATGTTTTGTAACTGAAAACTACTTCGTGTTTGACCTTTTCCATAGGTATCCAAAACCCACAAATGAAGTTTTTCATTCCCAAGGGAAGGGATGATTTCATAAACCTAAACCTTTTCCTGGTGTTAATTTTTATCCGAAAATCAAAATAATGATATGCTTCTTCTATTTGTTTTCCAAAAATAAAATTCTGCTGCAAAACAGGACTCTCTGAAAGGGGCTCGCTACTGCAAGCTCCACTGTACCTTGACAAAGACACTTTTATACCCAGCTATTGCAAATAATGTAAAAAGAAAGCTAGATTCCCTTGGTTTCAGTTAAAGCCATCAAAGAGCGGTTGCTGGATTCGTAAATTTGAAGTTGGGAAACGCACAAGGATCGATTAGAAATGACTTTGAGCTGACTTTGTTCGATCACTAGAGTGTCAATAGTTACTACAAACCTTGAATTGTATGCATAAAACTGATTACAACAAAGCTAACCAAATTTCACCAGTGCTATGTCAAAAGAATTACTTGATGGAAACTCGAAATTACCCACATAAAACGTTAAAACACGAAACTAAAATCAAGACTTGCCTAAAACTCCAATTGACATAATTATAAACAACCAAGGACTAAACCAACCGGACTATCGATGAAAACCCAGAATTCCTCATAGCAGAAAGAATCAAATCAAATCAAATCAATCACATGTATGAACGCTAAAAAGTAGTGAATTCGACCTTGTCTTTGTCATCAATGGCATCCCCAAACGCACCGGAATTATCGGAAAGTGAGCGATCAGCAGAGCCGCCTCCGCTGCCTCTGAATGTGAAAAACCAGTAAGCGAAGATGACGAAGACGGAGGCAGCCACAGTGACCTTGATCTCCCACAAGGACGGGACTAGGAAATCCAACGACACCGTTTCCATCATGGCGTTGGAGTTTTGAATGAATCAGAAATTACAGGGTTTCGAGTAAGAGGTGATTAGGGTTTTCAGGGTTTGGGAAAACTGCCATGCGAGGCGATGACTTGAATTTGTACCAGGCGACCGGCCAGCATTTGAGACCAAAAAAAAAAGAGGAGAGGGAGTTTTTCCTAGAGAGAGAGGGTAGAGAGAGAAGTCAAAGTTGGACCGTTGGGTTGAATTGAATGCGTTTAATTTTATATGTCTCAATCCCTTCGATCATCGGAGTTCCCTTGACAAAATACCCTTGTGAACATGTAGTAATAACGGTGCGTTACGTCCTTCTTAGTGGTGAGATTGTAACGGTTTCTGGGGGCGCTTTGGTAAAAGACAGCTGAGGTTTGTAAATAACACCTGCAATATGTCCCCAGTTTCATGTCAAATTAAAAAAATTTCCACGCAGTTGATATTTTCATGAAAATATTTAAAAAGTTATAAAAGGATATGAAATGTTAGTTTGAATTTTATTTTATATCAGGGAAATTCTTAAGTTTATGCTAAAAACATATAACGTCGATATTTCTGACGTATCTCTTAAACAGAGAAAGTCTTATATTTCATCTAAACTAATGCTTGACAATCTCAAAAATTTCATTATAAATTTCTATTATTTGATGAAAGCAACTAATACTAATATGGATATTTGATATATTTGCAAATATTTCTACAAATTTACATATCGATATTTTATTAATACCGATATTTTAATCACTGGTGAAACCTATATAGAGTTCACCATGATAATGAGGTCTTGTGTGAATAATACAAAAATAAGCAAAGAGAAATTAACATATTTTTTATTATATATAAAGCCATCGTAGCAGAATGTTCGTATCATAAACCTTCTCACCTATATAAAAAGATGGACAGGGTAATCATGTTTACAGTCGAAAATGTCATATTCTAAAACTAATGTAGAATATAAAATATAAAATTCAAATACACGACGACATTATAGACGGCTAAGAGTAATGCCCGCATTAATTAATTTAGTCTGTGAAATGATGCCTGAATTTTTTTGTGTCAAGTTTGACGTCCCTCTTGTTGCTGTCAATTACACGTTAAACATAACATTTCGGGTGTAGCAAATGCTGGAGAGGTTGTATTTGGCACTCCACCTGTATTTGACATATCGGATGGATATGTTGTAGTAGCAATTTTCGTATTCCAAACACCTTTGTTTAGTCAATTGCGGCAATATTGCTTGTTGAATTTTACTAAGCGTTGATTTTGTCGTAGGAGTGCTGAGACAATTTTAATACTAAGCGTTGTTTTTGGTTTTTTGTTTTAGGCTTTCAGATTTGGGCTAGTTTGGTAAAACCAATGTTTAAAATTTATTCGAGACGGTCTATATTTTTATGAAAATATTCAAAAATCAGAGAAAAGTATGGAAATGGGGTGAAGTCTAAACTTCACTTCATATCGGAGAAACTCTTAAGTTTAGGTTAAAATCAACATATATCTTCAATATTTCTAACACGTCTGTTAAATATCGAAGAAACTCTCATATTTCGTCCAGACCAATGTTTGACAATTCCTAAAGTTTTATTTTAAATTTTCATCATCTTCAATCGAAGGCAACATATATCGATATTGATATTCGATATATCCGTCGATATTGATATTCGATATATCCGTCGATATTTTCACCGATACCGATATTTGAAACATTGGATAAAACATAGATCCTAAATGAATAAATATAGTACCTGCTAATTCCGAATTACATATATATATATGGCTTCGTTGGTTTTAGCTAGCTTTCCTTGTTGATCTTCCTTGTATCGTATGTGTTGTGTTCTCCTAAGCTTCAGGGTACAAGTCACGTCGCTCAAGAGAAAACAGCTTGCAGTGCTCTCTCACACCCTAACCTAACATGCATGCATGCAACTTCTCTTTTCTAAGACAGCTCCTTGCTTACTAACACTTGTCTCCGTTCAAAAGTGGTCATCATCCACTTTGTTGACGGATGAGTGTATGTATGTGCTCTCTTCATATATAGATTTGTGTAAGCGATTAGTCTCCATTAATTCATTTAGTGAACTTAAAACTCTTTTAGGTCTATTGATAGGATTCTTATTACCAGCACAAATAGAGTTAATTGTAACATAATCACTCATGCAAGGTTGTTCTCCACAAGAATTGAATGAGTAATTTGTAATTAAACTAACCCTTAATTAATTAAAACAGATTTTAGCAAAAACTTGAGATTTTGAAATTCAAGAAGAAGTCGAGATGCTCCTAACTGAACGATTGCGCAATTTCCAACGTAATGAGACTACTGACGATGCACTTCGACGAGACATGACCAACATAAGCATGTCACCATTCACAAATGAGATCGAGCAGACAGATCCACCTCGCGGGTTCACTATGCCTCACTTCACTCCGTACAAGGGAGACGAAGACCCGGATCGACATCTCAAGCATTACCGCAATACCATGATCCTCTACAGGAACAATGATGCGCTTATGTGCAAAAATTTTGCCACAACTCTACAAGGCGAAGCGCAGAACTGGTTTCACACTTTACTGCCGCAGTCGATTCGGAGTTTCAACGAACTTTCCTTTGTTTTTACTAAGGAGTATTCGTCTAACCGCTCAATCAAAAGGACATCAGACCATCTCTTCAGCATCATAAAAGACCATTGGGAGACGATTCGCGACTATGTCAAGAGGTTCAAAGCAGAGAAGGCCAAGATTGTTGGCTGCAACGAAGACATAGCAACGGCAGCATTCAGAAATGGGTTTCCCACTGAACATCCTTTATTCGGAAAATTGATTATGGGAGAAGAACTGACCCTAGCAGCTTCGTATGCTTTGGCGGAAAAACACGCACTATGGGACGAGGCCAAGCAGTCTAACAAAAACGAGTCGGAAAAGAAGCACATGGAATGTTCCCCGACCAGAGAAGACTCAGCGCCTTAAACATTCACCAAGTTCACAATTCCAATTGGCCAAATCCTCCGCAAGCTCAAGAACGAACCTTGGTTCGAACTGCCGCCACCCATGAAAGGCCACCTTACCAGGCTTGATCATACAAAGTATTGCGCATTCCATCAAGGATCGGGCCACACTACCAACGGCTGCCTGAAGTGGAAGCAGTACCTTGAGAAGCTGACAAATGAAGGCCGATGCGACGAATATCTTGACAGGTCAACAAAACGGCCTACACAAGTAGGGGAAACCTCCATCACCCCCTGAACCTCGTTTGGGTTTGTCCAAATAAGTTCGAAGTCTCAAGCAGTTCGACGAACAAGGCTTCGCAAGCCGAAGATTATCCAGTTTCTTATGCAGTTTCTACCTTCCAACACAATTGATTTATTTTCTTTATTCTCAATGAAGATTTAAGAAGTTATTCATAAGCCTGGCTCAACTGCTGTCTACAACAACTGCTAAAAACCCTTTGTGGGTAAGCTCTCCAATGCGAGAGGATAAACTAATTGCTCTTCAGTGCGAGAGGGTAAACAAATTCCCCGACACCCATATGGGTAAGCTCTCAAGTGCGAGAGGGTAAACTAATTGCTCTCCAGTGCGAGAGGGTAAACTAATTTCCCGACACCCTTCTGGGTAAGCTCTCCAGTGCGAAAAGGCCACATAGCTCAAAAGATTGAATGCTTGAAGATCAACTAGGCAGCAAATGGTCAGGGGGCAACATCTACTTTTGCATTTAACAGTTCGCTCATCCGATACTTTATCTTCAGTAGCTCCGATCTTGGCAGCTTTATCATTTACTGCTCCATCTATGGCAGCTGAGAAATCAAACTCAAGCGGTTTCCTCATTTTTGGCAAGCAGCCTAGACGTGGCAGCCAAACCGTTGTCCATGCCACGCCACTTCCTCGGCCCATGCCGAACCAATCATTAGCTTCAATCAAGCCGAGTAGCACAAGTAATAACCCTTGCCACACCACTTCCTTGGCCCATGCCAAGCCGACTCCTGGCCCCTGCCAGCCGACATGCTGCACCACCTGATGACTGCCCCGTGGCAGCACCTCATAAAAAGAAGACAAGCAAAATTAAGTTTTTCTTACATCGGTGCAATGCGGAGAAGATGAGTAAACAACGAAAGACGATCCTTTGCACGGGCAAGATGTAGAAGATTGCTAGAGGAGGGAGAACAAATATCCTCTAAGCTTTCTCTCTTTTGTAGAGTAGAATAAGTTGCTCTCCAAAGTTGATTTAACGACCCATTCAAGGTGGACTTAAATAGGCTTTGAGAGAAATTTATTTCCCTTTTCTAGAAGGATCAAATTTCATATTAAAGAGGGAATCTACATCAAAATATGAAGCAGTCCAAAGTTTCCTAGAGCAAGAAGATCTCTACACCCGCTGCCCTTTCCTACGAGCAACCCAGCAGGTGTGGGGGCATTTGTGGAGCCAAAAATAATCACAAGGCGACAAGTGGATCTTTGATGAAAGAGGACAAAACTACTCTTGGGGCATACCGGGATTCCTACGTGCAAGCAGCAATCCGTCAACCAAGTCAAAAATGCCCAAAATAGGTAACAACTGAAAGCCTATCTCATCAAATTCCCTTTTGCAAGGTAACCTCCAAATTATTATGTTAATTGGTTAATTAGTGGATTAATTAACCAATTAATCCATTAAATATCAATTAAATCATCCAATTAACCACAAAATATATCCCATTCAATCCCAAAGCTAGGCAATGGCCGGCCATCCCCTTTGCTATTTACCTTTTCTATCTTTTCCCTCTTTATTACCCCAATTAAGCTAGCAAATCACTTCTATAACCCCCCATTTATTTTATTCATGTTTAATTAGCCAATAAATTGGCTAATTCAACCAAAAACCCATTTATTGGCCGGCCACTTCCTCTCTAAAGTGGACCAACCTAGCCCTATAAATAGGCTCCTATTTTCACCAAATACTAATTCCAATCCTCTTGCAAAAAATCCTAAATACTCTAAAACACTATTTCTCTCTAAAATTCTAACTTTGGCATCGGAGGTTCGTCGGCCAAAGACCCCCCCATTCATCGTGGGCGCGTGAGGCTTTTGGCCTTGACCAAAGGTGTTAATTGTTTTGTAGGTGCAATTTTGTCCAAGGAGAAAGCGGCGGAAATTTGCATCCACATCTAACATGTAACTCGTATGTGATGTTCAGATTAAATATAAACATGCATGACTCATTAAGCTTTTTGAAAACCCTTTGAAAAACCATGTAAGAGTGATGTTCGCCTTAAGTGAACATATAATTACTAATTAAAAAAAGCCCTCCTCAATTTCAGGATGATGTTCCAACAAAAATTGCAACACATTACTTGTCTAATTACCTTAATGGTAGCTAAGCATTAAGCTAATTAGATAGTTTAAACTCAGTAATTAATAATTCAAAGCAAGATGCATCCATTCATAAGTAAATTAATAAAATCAAATATTCATGCTAAGGCTCATAGCCTCGCCCTAGCAAAAGGAATTAGATACGCATACTCATATTAAAAACCAAAGAAAATATCATTAAGTAGAAAAAGATTGAAGACACCCTATAGGTAAAAAGTTTAAAATTCACCAAAACTATGCTAAGTTTTCCCAATGTCGCGTAAAGAATCCTAATGACTAAATTGACACACCCCGTCCCAAGGAGGGCGTGCTGGCCGTCACGTGAGAGTGACGTAACCATGTGCACAGCACGGAAGCTAATAAGATAAATTTAAATACACATTCAGAGCAAAAGGAACATCTAGTTGCAGTCAAGGACAATTGCTAAACTATAACACCCGAAGGTGAATCTTACTTTTGTGAATTCTGTTAGAACTCTGTTTCTTCCCTCGTGGCCACCAAAACTCTACTACCTAGAACCTGGAGGGGCGGAAAACAAAGTTGAGTGGGTCAGAAACAAATCCTTTTCAAAACCTTTTGTTTTGTCAAAAGTTATAACCCCTCGCTGTAAAACCTGTAATAATTTCCCAGAAATATATAATACGTATATATTGATCTCAAAACTATGTTCAGAAGTAGTGATATGCAAGGTATATGCCATGCCAAATATATCTCATCAAATTATATATCTATATCAGGTGACAACTCATCATATCTCATAACATGTTCATCGAGTGATCAGCTCGGTTGAACTATAGCTCATAATCGATCTCATCATCACATATAAAAATATATCCTACACATGAGTCGGAACCACCTCACGTGGTCTCACCGATAAGACTGGGTGTAAATAAATACGCTCTAGTGCTATGATTACGTGAAGACTGAGCGCTAATCGCGGGTCACCTACGAGTCGAACCCACCTATAGTGGTCTATTCGACAGGACTGAGCACCTAACTTGGATCCAAGGTAAGCGTATGGTACGAGAGGTGAACATCACGTGAAGGACTGAGCCCTGGCCCTGGGCGGGAGCACTAACACCGTGGTGCAGGTTTATGAGCTTTCAATACATCTCACATAATCATCAAATCATATAATCATTCTCTATCATCAATATATATTCACCTGATACTTACCTGTGTGTCCACAGCACCAATTACCATTATATGCAACTACTAATGCATGAATAAATAGATATATATACTTTGCATGGCATATCATATCGCATTTCATATCACATTTCGCTTAATTGATTTTCTGGGAAAAATCTCATTTATATAGGTATATACGGAAAACAACTGCCCACTCACAAATATGTCGAAGCGTCGCAACCCCCGAGCCTCGATTGTTGTTGTTCGTCATCGGGATAGAACTCACCTATATGCGTAATAACCGAAAAACGTTATTTAACGCAAATAACCAACAATAGGTAATAACTTCTCATATATTGCTCAATTTGGGTATATGAATATACTACAGTGATCTACACAATCTCAGGATCATCCCCATATTTTTAAAATAATTTTCTGACCCCTCACGCGCCATGCGCCGGCGAGTGTATGGCCACACGCGCGGCCACGCGCAGGGAACTTTGACGGAAACAGTAAACGGCTTTAGGAATATTTCGTCAACTCTGACGGAATATTCTCTCTTCTTCTTCGGTGGACCTCGCCGGTCGCCGCCGTCAGTGCCGCCGTCTGAACTTTGAATTCTCGCCGGTTTCTGGAAAATTTTCAAATCTTCATATCTTCTTCATTTCTCAACCAAAATCCATGAAATTTATACCAAAATGAAGATCTCACAAAGATGAACACAACCATACCTGACTCGACCCCCAACTCGCCGGGGAGTCGCCGGAAAAGGCCTCGATAATTTCGGCCAATTTTCAAACTTGTCGATGTCCACTTCCCGACGTCCAAATCACTTGGTTTTTCTTCTCCGAGCTTCGTGAGGATGATCTAAAGCTTCTTATGGCTTTAGAATCTTCCAAAAACCTCACAATCACGTGTGCATGAACAGTGCACAAATCTGGGTTGTTTGGGTTCTCTGGTTTTTGAAGGTTCTACTAACTGAAAAGGGTATGGTTGAGACCCTTAGGTTACCTAGAACTCGAGTATGAACTCCAAAGGGTCGATCTGTGTAGAGATTGGGAGGTTTGAGGTTCGTCCGTACATTTTGTACGAATTTTCTAAAAAATTCGAGAAGGATGAGAGATAGAATGTACGGGAGAGAGAGGGGAGAGTTTGTGTGTATGTTGGTCCATGTGGGTCACCAACCAATACCAAAACAATTATACCAAAACATATCACACACACACATCGTTCAACGTCCAAGGGTATTTCTATCTTTTCACATCCACTGTACAAATTTTTCGGGACGGGCTGTTACAATCTACCCTTATAAAATTTCGTCCTCGAAACTTACATAACCAAAAACATCCACTAATACTCATAAAACAACCTTGGGTACATCTCTCTCATCTGTTTCTCTGTTTCTCAAGTAGCTTCTTCCACTTAATGGTTTCTTCATAAAACTTTGACCAATTGCACTGTCTTATTTCTCAAAACCTTATCTTTCCAATCCAAAATAGTCACTGGTTCCTCATCATAAGTCAAATCCAAATAAATTTCCAATGATTGAGGAGGAACCAGTGACTATTTTGGATTGGAAAGATAAGGTTTTGAGAAATAAGACAGTGCAATTGGTCAAAGTTTTATGGAGAAACCATTCAGTTGAAGAAGCTACTTGAGAAACAGAGAAACGGATGAGAGATATGTACCCAAGGTTGTTTTATGAGTACTAGTGGATGTTTTTGGTTATGTAAATTTCGAGGATGAAATTTTATAAGATGGGTAGATTGTAACAGCCCGTCCCGAAAAATTTGTACAGTGGATGTGAAAAGACGGAAATACCCTTGGACGTTGAATGATGTGTGTGTGTGTGATATGTTTTGGTATAATTGTTTTGGTATTGGTTGGTGACCCACATGGACCACACATACACACAAACTCTCCTCACTCTCTCCTGTAGCTTCTCTCTCTCATCCCTCTCGGAATAACATACTTGCCTTAGTAAGTCGATCAACCTTCACCCAAATTCCATCACAACCATTTAGTGTACGAGGAAAACTTGTATGTAAAATCCAAAGTAATATTTTCCCATTTCCACTGCGGAACGGAAAGTGACTGCGTCAATCGAAAAGGTTAACACATCTACTAACATATTCAACAATTCCTCTTTTTCATACCCGGCCAATAATAAAATGGTCGAATGGTATGATACATCTTAGTTCCTCTTAGATGTATTGCATAAGCCGAACAATGTGCTTCATCCAAATTTCTTTCTTTAATTCTTCATTATTACATTTTATTCTCTTGCATAAGCATGCCATCTGATTCTCTAACTCTAAAGTCTTTCTTCTTTTTTTTTCTTTTTTTTTTCTCTTAATTCCTTAAAGGAAATAGCTCTTGAATTTCCTTATCATTAATCTATGCCTCGAGCACTCTATCAATCGATACTGACCTGACTTGAAAATTAGCAAGCAAGGCTTCTTCTCGTTCTTTCACGACTTCTCCTCGCTCTTCTATTTTTAATTTAACTCTGCAAGCAGAGGAACATGAGAAGCATCTAAGACATTAATTCTCATTGGAGTCTTCCTACTAAATGCATCAGCCACAACATTTGCACGGTCACCCTAGTCGTGCAATCACAGTCACTAAGCAACTTTATCCTCCTTCGTTGCCTAAGATTAAAATCCCTCTGAATAAACAGATATTGGAGACTCTTATGATTCATAAAAATTTTGCATTTCTCACCATAAATATAATGTCTCCAAATCTTCAAAGCACAGATGATAGTCGTTAATTCCAAATCGTGAGTAGGGTAATTCATCTCATGAGGTTTCAATTGCTGTGAAGTATAGGCAATCACCCTACCACGTTGCATCAACACACATTCCAAACCATTCAAAGAAGTATCACTAAAGACCTTATAATTACCGCTATCATCTGGGAATGCTAAAATAAGTGCATGAATGAGGAAATACTTCAACTGCTGAAAACTTTGCTCACAATTTCATCACACTCAAACTTAACCTCTTTTCTCGCCAATGGTAAGGCAATGACTGAAAAATCCTCAATAAACCGTCTATAATAGCCTGCTAAGCCAAGAAACTTTGAATATCAGTCACGGTTCGTGGCTATTCCAAATTCCCCATTGCTGCTACCTTTTAAGGATCCACTTGAATACTATGAACAGATATCACATGTCCCAGAAAGGCCACTTGATTCATCCAACATTGGTATTTACTGAACTGGGCATACTACCGATGTTCCTTCAATTTCTTTAATACCAAGTTAAGATGTCTAGCATGGTCTGCTTTCGACTTGGAGTACACCAGAATATCATCAATGAAAACAATAACAAACCTGTCGAGATATTCCTGGAATACTTCATTCATCAAACCCATAGAAGTAGCATGCGCATTCGTAAATCCGAATGGCAACACCAAAAACTCATAAAGACTATAACGAGTCCTGAAAGTTATCTTAGGAACATCCTCACTGCTAATCTTCTATTGATAATAACCAGACCTCAAGTTAATCTTTGAAAACACACAGGCACTTCTAAGCTGATCAAACGATCATCAATACGCGGCAATGGATAATGGTTCTCAATCGTTACTCGAGTCAATTGCCTATAATCAATGCATAGCATTAATGTCTCGTCTTTCTTCCTTACAACAAAACTGGGGCTCCCCAAGGTATCGAACTAGGTTGAATGAAACCTTTATCAACCAATTCCTGCAACTGAACTTTCAATTCCCTCAACTCTGCAGAAGCCATTCTATAATATAAGACATGTACCTGGAGACAAATCAATAGTGAACTCCACACCTTTGTCTGCCGGCAATCCAGGTAACTCGTCTGGAAATACAACAGGAAAATGTCTAACTACCTTTACATCTTCCACACTACTCAGAGCAACATCATCTAGCACCACATGAGCTAAGTATCCTTGGCAGCCTTTCGATAACCCTTTCTTTGCTCTCATAGCAGAAATAACGGCATGCCTTACTCCAGTTAGCTCAACCACAAAAGTAACCTATGATAATCCACGACGATAGATAGTAACTGATTTCTTGTAGCAATATATCTTGGCACGATCATAAAGCAACCAATATGTGCCTAGAATAACGTCGAAATCCACCATCTCTAACGGAAAAGAATTCGCTGCCATAACTATATCTTCTACCAACACGGATCACTCTGAATGAACACGATACTAATATATAATGACCTCCTTGATTACTTGCTTAACGAATCCCAACGGATAAGTTATTAATATTACGGTTTGCAGCCCGCGATACCGATAACTCACTGTTGTTTTGATAAGTAAGTAACAATTCTTGAGGGTGCAATATTACCATTTTGCCCCTAATTAGGAAATACATATATACGCCTCGATCGTGCTCATTCAATATTTTCCTTACAACATCGACAAGAACATAAAATTTCTGCACACAATCAATGAAACTCTAGCAAAGTGAAAAAAAATGTTCAACGTACCCATAATCAAGTCCGAAAGATTATGAGAATCTTGCAGTGATATGTTAACACGTCTTTGGGCTTATTGTCGTCCCCCACAACCTCTATTAGCTTGATTACTTCGCCCATGCTCACCACGGCCTATCTGACCAATACTACTAGATCCAGGAACCTGCCAAATCGGCGTTAGTGGTGGCAAAGAAAACTGCTGGGGCATCTACTGATTCTAGGGACAATTTGCAGCTCTAAGTCCCATTTATCCACATGTAAAGCATCCTCTGCTTTTTCACCTACACTCTCCAAAGTGTCTATTACTGCACCTACGACACAAAAGTACATTTCTTCCATTAGCATCTCCCTGTCTTTGGAATCTAGGATCTCCGGTAAATTACCACCTCGCCTCTGACCAGTGGCACTAAAACCTCAGCTTGAAGAACTAGAACTAGCTTCACTTCTTTTGAAGCTCTGAGTCTTTTGATGTCATTGAGATGACTGACCTTTACCTTGGTCAACTTTCCTCTGATTCCCATTCTTTTCTTATTATTCTTCACTATCGCTGGGCATATTCTCTTTAAAACTCAACAAAATCTCGTAGAACTCCTGGTAAGAAGTACTATGCATAGTGGTCGCCACGAAACGCCACTTTTTTTTAGTACCCAGCTTAAACGACATAATATTTCCGCCGGATTAGCAGCAACATCCGGATGATAACAAGACGAGTCCGTAAACTTTCTGTAATACTCATTCGCTGTCCTCTTTGCTTGTCTCAAATTTGTAAACTCTTGCTTCTTACCATCAACATATACCGGAGGATTAAACCTTTTCTTAAACAATTCTTTAAACAACTCTCAATCAGCTATTTCCTCTCTGGTGACAATGTATAAGACTAATGTCTCCAACAGGATGTAGATTCAATACTCTAAACCAGGTAGTCGTCTCGACCTACCTTTCAAAAGGAAGATTCCTTTGACTTTGCATAACCCGAAACGTCTTTTCCAAATGATTAGGCCATCACTCTGCTCCCTCAGGTTCTTGTTATCCCATAAAATGATTTAGCTTCAACTTATAAACAATCTTAAGAAAAGTCGTTTGAATAATATACTGAATCACAATAGCAATAGCTTTCCTTAACTAAGCTATATCGGAAAACTAGGTTCATCTGAACGATGTGGCTTTCTACGAGGCGGTATAGTTCTGACAGAAGGCACTAAGAAACTCCAAGGTATACAGGATTGCAACCTAGGCTCTGATACCAACTGACACACCCCGTCCCAAGGAGGGCGTGCTGGCCGTCACGTGAGAGTGACGTAACCATGTGCACAGCGCGGAAGCTAATAAGATAAATTTAAATACACATTCAGAGCAAAAGGAACGTCTAGTTGCAGTCAAGGACAATTGTTAATATAAAACCTGAAGGTGAATCCTACTTTTGTGAATTCTGTTAGAACTCTGTTTCTTCCCTCGTGGCCACCAAAACTCCACTACCTAGAACCTGGAGGGGCGGAAAACAAAGTTGAGTGGGTCAGAAACAAATCCTTTTCAAAACCTTTTCTTTTCTCAAAAGTTATAACCCCTCGCCGTAAAACCTGTAATAATTTCCTAGAAATATATAATACGTATATACTTATCTCAAAACCATGTTCAGAAGTAGTGATATGCAAGGTATATGCCATGCTAAATATATCTCATCAAATTATATATCTATATCAAGTGACAACTCATCATATCTCATAACATGTTCACCGAGTGATCAGCTCAGTTGAACTATAGCTCATAATCGATCTCATCATCACATATAAAAATATATCCTACACATGAGTCGGAACCACCTCACGTGGTCTCACCGACAAGACTGGGTGTAAATAAATACGCTCTAGTGCTATGATTACATGAAGACTGAGCGCTAATCGCGGGTCACCTACGAGTCGTACCCACCTATAGTGGTCTATTCGACAGAATTGAGCACCTAACTTGGATCCAAGGTGAGCGTACGGTGTGAGAGGTGAACATCACGTGAAGGAGTGAGCCCTGGCCTTCGGCGGGAGCGCTAACACCGTGGTGCAGGTTTATGAGCTTTCAATACATCTCACATAATCATCAAATCATATAATCATTCTCTATCATCAATATATACTCACCTGATACTTACCTGTGCGTCCACAGCGCCAATTACCATTATATGCAACTACTAATGCATGAATAAATAGATATATATACTTTGCATGGCATATCATATCGCATTTCATATCACATTTCGCTTAATTGATTTTCTGGGAAAAATCTCATTTATATAGGTATATACAGAAAACAACCGCCCACTCACAGATATGTCGAAGCGTCGTAACCCCCGAGCCCCGATTGATGGCGTTCGTCCTCGGGATAGGCCTCACCTATATGCGTAATAACCGAAAAACGTTATTTAACGAACATTACCAACAATAGATAATAACTTCTCATATATTGCTCAATTTGGGTATATGAATATACCATAGTGATCTACACAATCTCATAATCATCCCTATATTTTTAAAATAATTTTTTGACCCCTCACGCGCCGGCGATTGCATGGCCACGTGCAGGGAACCCTGACGGAAACAGTAAACGGCGTTAGGAATATTCCGTTAAAACTAACGGTATTACCTGACGCCGTTAGGAATATTCCATCAACTCTGATGGAATATCCTCTCTTCTTCTCCGGTGGACCTTGCCTGTCGCCGCCGTCCGCCGCCGTCTGAACTTTGAATTTTCCCCAGTTTCTGGAAAATTTTCAAATCTTCATATCTTCTTTATTTCTCAACCAAAATCCATGAAATTTATACCAAAATGAAGATCTCACAAAGATGAACACAACCATACCTGACTCGACCCCCAACTCGCCGAGGATTAATCGGAAAAAGCCTCGATAATTCCGGCCAATTTTCAAACTTGTCGATGTCCACTTCCCGACGTCCAAATCACTTGGTTTTTCTTCTCCGAGCTTCGTGAGGATGATCTAAAGCTTCCTATGGCTTTAGAATCTTCCAAAAACCTCACAATCACGTGTGCATGAACAGTGCACAAATCTGGGTTGTTTGGGTTCTCTGGTTTTCGAAGGTTCTACTAACTGAAAAGGGTATGGTTGAGACCCTTAGGTTACCTAGAACTCGAATATGAACTCCAAATGGTCGATCTGTGTAGAGATGAGGAGGTTTGAGGTTCGTCTGTACATTTTGTACGGATTTTCTGAAAAATCCGAGAGGGAGGAGAGAAAGAAAGTACAGGAGAGAGAGGGTAGAGTTTGTGTGTATGTGTGGTCCATGTGGGTTACCAACCAAAACCAAAACAATTATACCAAAACATATCACACACACACATCATTCAACGTCCAAGGGTATTTTCGTCTTTTCACATCCACTGTACAAATTTTTCGAGACGGGTTGTTACATAAATAGCCTTACTTATACTACTACAAATTAAAATCGTCCTAGAAAAAGGTCTTCTAAAAATTAGGAAACAAAATAATAAAAGAATAACTTAAAAATACAGTCAAAATTTGATTAGGAAATTTACCCAGCAAATAAATAGTCACATTTCTGGGTATTCAGGACTTCAAAACAGGCCCAAAACGTCTTGAATTTAAGATTAGGACCTCCTCTTCAAGTTCCAAGAAGTGCCCAAGTCCAAAATTCATCATCTTCTAGCCCAAAAGTCGTAAATAAGCTATACAGTTGAATCTGCCAGCAATGCGCTTGATAGGAGCATATTTATGCGACTTAGTTAGTGTGTTTTCTTGCATTTATTTAATTATTTGTTACTTATTATGGTGTCTTAAGTTATTTTCGTGTGTTTGTAGGTCCAATTAGCAAAGTTGGCAAGAAGATGCAATGTGGAGCATTTTAGAGCAGTTTTGGGCTTGGAATGGATAGCACAAGTATGGAGCAAGATGGATGGACGAATTTGAAGTTCAAGAGAGGCTAGGAATGTGCAAAAGAGTTGAAGAAATAAATTCAAGTCATTGAAGATAAGGAATCAGCTACAAAGAAGGAGAATTATCCAAAACATTATCCAAACTAACCTTATCTTACCTTATCTTATCTTATCCTATCCTAATCCTGTCTTAACTTAATTCATGCTGCAAAAGGGATTTGTTTTCAGTTTAGGAGACATAAAAACATGTTTTAGAAGAAACCTTATCCTCTCCTACAAAGGTGCCGCACCTATCCCTTCTAGAAGTGCCGAAATCAGCCAAATAATATCCTTTCTAGAAATCCCTAAAAATCTGGCGCCCCAAACCTTCTAGATGTCCTATTTCCTGCTGGGATTACATAACCTTTTCCCCGTAGGATTGTGTTATTATTTTCCTACACACAAACTATGTTTTGCAATCCTTTTCCTACATTAAATGTTTGTGCCGCACCCTTCCCCTATAAATACAAGTTTATGCTGCACCATTCAGACACCACCCTCTACCATAACTCACCTACATCCATCCACCACACCATCCACCGCACAACCTCTTGTGCCGTAGCTTTGCAAAGGAAGGAAGGAAGAAATCTGGAGCGTTTCTAGGTGTATTCTATCCTTTACTTTTGATGTTTAAATTTAATTGTCTTTGTTTATTTGCGATCATGAGGAATTAAACCCCTCCTTAGCTAGGGGGAATTCGAAACTATGAGCATATATGTGATATGAATTGATTTCATCCAGTTGTGATTTCATAAATCGTGAATGCAATTTGCTTAACTGTTTGATTAAAACTTATTCTTGTGTGTTGATTAAGGAGGCCTACTTAGTTTGTATGCTAGGATTTGATGCTAAAATATAAGGGAGTTTCACCTAATCGTTACAAACTTATATTTACAAGTAGTGGAGGTTGCTAGTCACGATCGCGTTAAGTAAATTCTTGGCAGGAGTGTCATGCAGTCATAGTCATGAATGTCATGTAAATGCTTATGATTTTCACAAAGCTTAATGATCTTTGATATATATCTCTAGTATGCAGTCATATAGGGAACTTGATAAGAATAATTTGGTTTGCGGCGCTACGTCCAAATTCAATGAACTTAGGAAAATCTGAAGGTTAATGCGTGCAATCAAGATTAATTTGGGGCATTGTCGTTCATGGTTTATAGAAAGAACAACTGGAAATCGATTTGTATTGCATATATGTCATGTGTGGAGAAGGACCCTCTAGCTAGCCATTCACCCTTTAATTCACCCAAATTCGTACCAACCTTTGTTTAGTGTCTTAATCAGTTTGTTTTTACTTTAAATTCGTCAAAAACACAATGGCCTTTATTTTCTTGTGTCAACTTAGTTAGAATCTGTTTAATTTTGTATCTTTTAGCATTTTGAGTCAAGTTAAAGTTAGAATTCGTCCAAATAACTCCCTAGTGTCTGTTTTGAGTCTATTTGGTTGTTTTAAGTTGTTTTGAGTCTTTTAAGTTTGTTTTGAGTCTTGTAAGTCTAGTTTAGTGTTTTAAAGTTTAATTAGTGTAGATTAGCATCCCTTCTAATCCCCGGCTAGAACGATCCCTACTTACACATACTACATTGATAGGGTTTAAGTTTGAGTGCAATTTAATTTCACATCAGCTCTCTAGATATAAATTAATTCATCACGGTCAGATGTTTTGGGATGAAATTCTAAAATTTTGACACAACCATCTTCACAGAATCACGAACCTGCTCCAATTGGAATCACTAAAAAATTACATTGTTTGATTACTTTATGCTAAAAAAATGATTCGCATGTCCTAAATTGATAATACATAAAAAAAACTTATCAAAATCTCACCAAAATAATTACCAAACACACACCAAGAATAGAAGAGTATAAAATCGAGATATTAATCACGACATTTATATTATAACACTTGGTATACTGCCACCTTTTGTTTTGGTTAACTTGAAAGATCTCTCCCAAACATGAAAATAGCTTAGCTAACAAATGCAAAAGGCACGCTCACACGTGTTAGCAAATGCGGGAAGACTTTACATTTGTCTAGGAACAAGTGGGAAATTAGGAAGTATTAGAAATTATAGCCCATTGTGTCATTTGCGTTCAGGTTTTTATAACGTTACTCACTCATCACTCCCTACTTGCTTTCCTCGGCCACGACTTTCCACCTTCTCTCTTCAGCTCCTCATTCCCAGTTTCACTCCCACTCACTAGTACTCTCTCTCTACCTCTGTATTCGAAGTTATCTAGTGGTTATTAGGGTTCCTGGTTATTAGGATGGTTTATGCTAACATTGGATAATAAGGGAATTGTTCATGTAGTTTTCTTTTGGGTATTAATGGTTCCCTAGGTGGTTAATGATCCGGTTCTTATGTGATTAGCATCTCTATGTATAGGAGTCTTAGTTGTCAACTTCTTAATTAATGTTGACAACCTCCTAGCTTCAGTTTTCAGTTTTCGCCATCCGCTTGTTGTGGCGTAAACCAAGGAGAGACAATCTCCCTATATAGTGCTGCACTTTTTGTAATGATCTTATGAATGAAAGGAAAAAACCAACTCTTGAAAATCAACATGGTATCAGAGCAAGAAAAATAACCTGCTTCTGCATTTCTACCATCTGATCGTATTCCATCTTCAATATGGCGGAAGAACATTCTTCTTCGTTTGAAGCTGAAAATTCACAGATACTTTCCTCCTCAAACTTGTTTGAGGTGGATGTCAACCCAAATCAAAGATTAAGCTCAGTCTTGTTAAATGAGTTTAATTACTTGCCTTGGTCGAGAGCAGTGAGTCTTGCCCTAGGTGTAAGGTCGAAGCTAGGGTTCATAAATGGAAGCATCGAAGTTCCTGATGCTTTCTCACCAACTTATGAAACCTGGCTTTGCAAGGATCAGCTAGTTATGTCATGGCTCCAAAATTCCATGGAACGTAAACTAGCTGAAATATTCAGTTATTCTGAATCATCATTCAAGCTATGGGAGACAGTCAAGGAGATGTATGGCAGTCAGAACAATGCTGCACGTGTGTTTCAATTAAAGAATGACATTTCCAACCTACAACAATAAGGAAAGCCCTTTGTTCAACTTCTAGGCAGCATGAAGAGCATGTGGAATGAGTCGGAAATGTATCGGCCTCATATAACTGAAGCGTCCGTGCTACTAAAAAGGGCAAAAGAAGACAAGATATTCCAACTCTTGTCAAGCCTCGATTCAGGATACGAAGACCTACGAAGCCATATACTCATGAACCCCTAACTACCTTCCTTCACCAGTGTATGTGCAACAATCCAACGTGAAGAAGTACGAAGGAAAGTTATGAACATTGGCACAAAGACCAATGTAACTGAAGCAAAGGCTTACCTAACCAACGAAACAAAATACAA
Organism: Heteromeles arbutifolia; assembly: GCA_024362995.1. NCBI lineage: Eukaryota > Viridiplantae > Streptophyta > Magnoliopsida > Rosales > Rosaceae > Heteromeles > Heteromeles arbutifolia. The sequence continues at coordinate 23,259,413 of JANCRC010000011.1, read as the reverse complement.
AGTGAAGAATCCATACTTGAAGTGTCAACACTGCAACCATACTAGTCATGTTAAGAAGACATGCTGGATTTTACATCCAGAATTAAAGCCGGAGTTCATGAAGGATAACAAGGGCTCACAAAGACCGAACCGTGCCACACACAGAGCCAACAATGCATCTGCCTTAACCTCACATGGGTCTGACACACTCAAGAGCTTCATAGAAAATCCGGCTGCACTCATAAATGAGTTTGCAGCGTATCTTCAAAGCAAGAAAGAAGGGATTAACAATGATCGAACTATCATTTTTGAAGATGAAAACTCAACAGCTTTGCTAGGCAAGTTCGCTGGTTTTATGACAGACACACAACACATGCCCCGAGATGACATGCAAGGTGTCATGACTGCTTTCAAAATTGCTCTTAATGTAAATATGGTGCATGATTTTTGGATTGTTGATTCGAGTGCCACATATCATATGACCAATTATGTTTCTAAGTTTCACAAGTTTGAAAAATTTTCACAACCTTCTCAAGTCTCAACTGCCAATGGTGAGAGTTCCAAGGTTTTAGGCAAAGGAAATATCAACTTAATGTCGGACAAAATTGAGTCAGTAGCCTTATATGTTCATTCTTTTCCATTTCAACTCCCATCTGTGGGAAAAATCACCAATACCTTGAATTGTTTAGCCATATTCTCTCCTCACAATGTCATTTTTCAGGATTGTCTCACCAAGAAGACAATTGGTGAAGGGTTTTATCTAGATGGTCTCTATTACATATCAAAGAGCAGTCGCAGAGGATTTTAAGCCAAGTCCAATCCATTCCAAGATAGTCAATTGTGGCATCAACGTCTAGCTCATCTTTCTCAACCCGTTCTGTCATCTTTGTTTCCAAACTTAGGGAATGATTTAATTTCGTGTGAAACCTGTCATTTATCTAAGGCCACTAGATTGCCTGTTAACTCATCCTTATCTAGGACTAGCAAAGGTTTCGAACTAGTTCACTCAGATGTACGGGGACCAATGTTTGAATCTTTTGATGGTTATAAGTATTATGTAATCTTTGTTGATGATTTCTCTAGAGCCACATGGTTGTACCTATTCAAGTCTAAGACTGAAGTGATGGAAGTCTTTAAGGATTTTCACAACCTTGTTAAGAACCATTTCTCCTCTCAAATTCAAACTTTAAGACCTGACAATGGCACGGAATACATGTCTCATATCATGTCACAATATTTGAGCAATCATGGTGTCATGCATCAAATAAGTTGTGTTGGCACACCTTAACAAAATGGTGTAGCCGAAAGAAAAAATCGTGATATACTGGAAAAAACGAGAGCATTAATTTTACAAATGAATGTACCAAAGAGATTTTGGTCCCAAGGAGTCATGGCGGCTGTGTACATCATCAATAGACTTCCTAGCCGAGTCTTGGTGTTTAAATCTCCCCTTAAAGTCATGAAAGGAAGAAAAATTGACCTATCACATCTTAGAGTCTTTGGTTGTGTCTGTTTTGTTCATGTTCAACCACACCATCGAGATAAATTGGACCCTAGAGCTTTGAAATGTATTTTTCTTAGTTATTCATCAACACAAAAAGGATATAAGTGCTATGATCCCCAACTGAGAAAAATGATTGTATCGAAAGATGTTCGATTCCATGAAGCTAACCCTTTTTCAGCAAGTCACTTGAAACCATAAGTTAGGGGGAGTGTATCTTTGATTTGCTTCCTCTACCAAGAATCAGGACTCCAGATGTTTTAAACGAAAGAGGTTCTAACCATGTCAACAATGATGAATCTCCTACACCACTCATTGAAGTCAACAATGAAGGCACTCATCCTGATGGCTCCGTGCATGATGGTGACAGTGGCAACCAAGAAAATCTTCAAAGTGTGGCTGATAATTTGAACGAGGATGAGACAACTCTCCCAGTACCTCGACGCAATCCTCGACGTGATAAACAACCTCCCACAAGGTTTCAAGATTTTGTCACATATAAACCGAGGCATCCAATCTCCAATTTCGTGTCGTATCAAAAGGTGACTCCATCTCATGCTGGCTTTCTTAACACCATTTCAAGTCACAGTGAGCCTCAAAACTTTCATGAGGTAATAACCAAATTGTGTGGAAAGAAGCAATGCGAGATGAACTCAAAGCACTAGACCAACACAACACCTAGAACATCACCAAACTTCCAAAAGGAAAAAGGGTAGTGGGTTGCAAATGGATCTATAAGATCAAGTTTAATTCAGATGGTTCAATTGAGAGGCATAAAGCCAGGCTGGTGGCTCGAAGATTCACTCAAACATTTGAGGTGGATTACAAAGAAACATTTGCTCCTGTTGCAAAAATGAACTCAGTTAGGGTTCTACTGTCCGTTGCCGTCAATATGGGTTGGTCCATGTACCAAATGGACGTGAAGAATGCCTTTCTACATGGTGATCTTGAAGAAGAGGTCTATATGAGATTGCCACCAGGACACCCTCAAAGCCAGGAGCCTGATTTAGTGTGTAAGTTGCATAAGTCGATTTATGGATTGAAGCAATCGCCTCGTGCTTGGTATGCAAAACTAAGTTTAGTTCTTCATAGTGTTGGTTTCAAAAGGAGTAATGCAGATTCATCATTATTTGTTCGCACAGGAGCTGTGAGCAAATTAGTTGTGTTGATATATGTGGATGACTTAATAATTACAGGTGATAATGCTGCAGAGATCTCCACACTTAAACAGTCACTTCAACAAAGATTTGCGATTAATGATCTTGGGGTGTTGAAGTATTTTCTTGGAATCGAAATGGCATCTTCTCATAAGGGACTATTTCTTAATCAACGAAAATATGTCATGGACCTACTCAAGAACGCTAATATGAGTGATGCTAAGCCTGCTCTTACCCCTCTCAATAGCAATCTCAAACTTGACTTAGGAGGTACGCCACTCTCGGATATTAGCTCCTATCAGAGGCTGGTCGGTGAGCTGATCTACCTAACGATCACCAGACCGGACATCTCATATTCAGTGAGTATCGCCAGTCAATTCATGCACTCCCCCACCATCGAGCATTTGAACCTTGTAAAAAGGATCTTACGTTACTTAAAAGGGTCCGTTGGTCGTGGCATCCTCATGACAAAGAATGACAACACTCAAATTATGGGGTACTGCGATGCAGATTGGGCAGGAAACGCAATCGATCGGAAGTCCACCACTGGTTACTGTACCTTTGTTGGTGGAAACTTGGTTATGTGGAAGAGCAACAAACAAACTGTCATCGCAAGATCAAGTGCCGAAGCTGAATATCGTGCAATGGCCTCAACCGCGTGTGAGCTGATATGGCTAAAGGGACTTCTATGTGACTTAGGTGTGTTCATGACTCAACCAATGACCTTGTTTTGTGACAACCAGGCTGCCATGCACATAGCATCAAACCCAGTCTTTCACGAGAGGACGAAGCACATTGAAGTCGACTGTCACTATGTCCGTGAACAAGTACAGTCGCAGGTGATTTAGACGCATTATGTAAAAAGCTCCGATCAGCTGGCCAATATACTCACCAAACCTTTGGCCTCCCATCAGTTTCAAAGGCTCCTCTCCAAGCTTGGATCCATCAATTTTCTGGATCCAGCTTGAGGAGGAGTATTGGAAGTTATCTAGTGGTTATTAGGGTTCTTGGTTATTAGGATGGTTTATGCTAACATTGGATAATAAGGGAATTGTTCATGTAGTTTTTTTTTGGGTATTAATGGTTCCCTAGGTGGTTAATTATCCGGTTATTATGTGATTAGCATCTCTATGTATAGGAGTCTTAGTTGTCAACTCCTTCATTAATGTTGACAACCTCCTAGCTTCAGTTTTCAGTTTTCCCCAGCCGCCTGTTGTGGCGTAAACCAAGGAGGGACAATCTCCCTATATAGTGCTGCACTCTTTGTAATGATCTTATGAATGAAAGGAAAAAACCAACTCTTGAAAATCAACCCTCTCTCTCTGTATGTCAATTATGCATGTCTGTTATGCTAATGACCCAAACTTTTGATATTCCAACATTAATATATAATATATATAAAATATAGAAAGAAAGATTTTCTCGTTGTATTTTATTTTGTTCTACACCTGAATCTGTTGGTATGTTTGATTTTTCGGAAGCATTCGTAAATTAATGTCATAAAAACGGAGCTCAGCTGGAGGCTATGGTTCCTGCCCAACCATTCATGGAGGCTGATATGTAAGAATATGAACATGAGGCAGGATCTTTTGGTGTTGGTATTGGAGTCCAATTGGTATAAGGAAAACCTTATAAGAGTTGATGAGCTATTCCTGGTTGATTAAGGAGTTAGTTTCATGTTAATACTGATATAGGAAATAGAAGTCGTTTCCTATATGGATTCTAATAGGGGATCCTTATTATAACATGAGAAGGGGGTTATATACATATATATATGTTGATCTCTGCTCTCACAGATTATCGCTCACATCAAAACTAAGCCCTATTCTTAGCTTTGAGCAAACTGCTATCTGACAGAGAGGAGAAGAATCACAGTTAGTTGGTATCGGTTTTCTGCATTCATGGCTTCATGAAGTACAGGTACTTCAGGTCAGTATGCAGCAAAGTTTTTTTTATCAGTTTGAGTTTTGTTTCTTGCTTGGTTGTGATTTGAGTAGCTTAAACAAAGTATGTGACATAAATATTTAACATGTGGTATCAGAGCCATAGGTTTAGTTCTTAAATTCAATCAACAAAAACAAAAGAAACTAATAATAAAATTAGGAGAAGGTTTCGGTTGTTAGGTTTCGAAACAGGTTTTGGTTATTGGAATTAAAAATTTAAAATTATACAAAACGGTGCGTTTCGGTAAAAGGTGATTATTTGAATTTTCCGTTCGTTAAAATTCTTCAGAATTTGTTTTGGGGTTTTCTGGGGAAAGAGAACCTTTCTGATTGCTCTCTCTCTTGTCTTCGATTTAGTGTTTGGAGAAAGGATTTGGGAGTTAAGAAACAAATCCATATTAATTTAAGTTTCTGCTGCACGATATGGGTTTCCATATTCAAGGTATGTATTCTGAAACTCGAAGAAGAAGCATGAAAATATAAAATTCAATACTGTTTGAATCCTTCTATTTGATAAGTTCGATCAGAATAACATGTGTTAGATTGTTGATTCGAACCAGATAACATGCATCTTAAAGTTAAAAGGAAATTTAAGATCTTGAGTTCTTAACACTTGTCATCAATCGACTGTTCATACATGGGACAAATCTTTTCTTCCGAGTTAGATTTTTGTTCATGATTATATGATATTAAGTTCTCTTCAGTAAAACCATTCATCCTATATGTGCTTGCCAAGTGATTAGTTGTTGAGATTATATATATGGATAATAGTTATGATACGTCTGTGTCATTTTCCGGCATGTACTTCTGGGAAATAGCATAACCCCTCACATGAATAACCCAACTGCCTTTGTTTCTATTTCAGGAAGAAGAAGTTGACAAATCACTGGAGGAACTTTATACGTCCTGTAATGTGGCGCTACAAATGGATGGAGTTGAGAATTAAAGAAATTGGATCACTATCACTAAAGTATTCCAGAGATCTACAAGTAGCATTTGATAAAAAATGACATACATGACTTGACCAATTTACTTTGGAAGAATTTGGTTCTAAGTCATTGCGATTTTGTAGTCAATTCCGCATAAAGAAAGCTATGAAGAGGAGGAAACGCAAGAGAGTTGAAAAGACAACTGATATAGAATCATATATCTCACATCACAATGTCTTTTCCTATCTTGGTTGGAGCTTCTTCTTTATACTAAAATACACCATGATTTTGCTCATTCACTCACCTCCATAAAATACACCTCCTGCAATGATAGTTATTGTTATGATTATGATTAAACTAATCATAATTAGTGACTTAGTTAGTTAGTTAAAAGATACTCATATGCTAGTATTTAGGAGAGTTTGTTAGTAGTGCCAGCTGGTAGAGTTTGTGTGGGCACTTTATATTCAGCCTATTCTGGCCTTTATTCCCCAACGGTCATTTGAATTAAAATATTAATATGTCAAAAATATATTGGAAGCTCAGGTTCATCTTCTTCCTCCATACTCCTCTTCCATTGACCCTGTGAAATTGGTTAAGGTCAGGTTGTATCATTGGTATCATCCAATTTCTCATGGATTACCCTCCCTTGTATGCCACGACACACCACAACCGCTCGTTTCTCAGTCATGGATGATTGCGTTGCAGTATTGGAATCCTCCATCTCTGCAATTCAAGCTGCGATTTCGTCTCTCTTTGAGGCACTCGATGCAAAAATGATGGCCTACTTTGACCAGTTCTGTCACGAACTCTCCTATGGGGGTGGGCGTGCATCCTCCTTTGACATTGCTCTGGTGCACACTTCGGTGACTGCCAATGAAGCCGATCTTCCAGATCTGGAACAGTAGCGCCAACTCTGTCGCGAGATGTGTGAGTCCAGTGCTTCGTTTCCACGTCCTCAATGGCAACCAAGGATTGACTTTCGTCGTTACATAGACGGCGACGATCCGCTTGCTTGGATTTACAAAGCGGAGTAGTTTTTTCACTACTACAACACACTGGATGCCCAAAAAGTTATTACAGCCTCCTTTCATCTTGAAGACAAAGGCACTGCAATGGTTTTGCTGGTTTGACTATATCAATTCCACTCCCCACTAGCCGGAGTTCACTAAGGCTTTTTGCAGGGAGTTTGGCCCTTCTGAATTTGAGGATAATGCTGATCCTTGTTTAAACTGAAACAAATAGGTACTCTCGAAGACTATATTGCTGAATTTGAAGGTTAGTCAATCAAACTTCTGATTTAGGTCCTGTTTTACTCAAGAGTTGTTTGCTGGGGGGATTGAGGCATAAATTAAAGTTTGATGTCAAATTATTTAAGCATGTTACTGTTCATGAAGCAATTGCACTTGATGTTCAATTAGATGAAAAATTGTTTGAGCTCAAGTCTTCCACCACTAAGTTTGCCCAGCCTATTAAACCTACACCTACACCACCAGCCTTACCACATGCCATTCCTAGAAATAGGCAAGTAAGACTTCCTTTCAAGAAGTTGACTCATGTTGAAGTGCAGCACAAGAAAGATGGGGGAGAATGATGGTTCTATGATGAAAAATGGGTGGCTTAGTGAATAATCAACCAGTTAGGATTTTACTAGATTCTGGCAGCACACATAATTTTGTGGACTCTGAACTAGTGAAACACTTGATAGTAGCATATTTATGCGACTTAGTTAGCTTGTTTTCATGCATTTACGTTGTTAGTTCTTAGTTAATTTTGTATTTTAAGCTATTTTCGTGTGTTTGTAGGTTCCAGGTGTCAAAATGGCAAAAAGAAGCAATTTGGAGCATTCTAGAGCATTTTTGGGCCAAGATTGGGTAGTGCAAGCATGGAGGCAAGTTGATGGACGAAATTGAAGATATAAAGGCTTGAAATCAGCTAAAAAGAGGGAAGAAAAAAGTCAAAGATAAGAAGATAAGGAATCAGCTCAAAAGAAGGAGAATTATCCAAAACAACCTTATCTTATCTTATCTTATCCAATCCTTACCTTATCTTATCCTAATCTTATCCTAACCTGTTTTCTTCAGTTTAGGGGACTTAAAACCTGATTTCTAGAAGTCTTATCCATTCCCCTACAAAAGTGGCGCCCCAAACTCTTCTAGAAACCCCAAAATCTGCCCAGAAACACATTCTTTCTAGAAGCCTATAAATCTGGCGTCTCCCTCCTTTCTAGAAGGCCTTTGCCTTGCCTTGCACTCAATTCCCTGCCTTATCCAAGCCATGCCGTGCATCCCTATCCCTTTCCCTCTCAGATTCTGATTTGTTAGCCTATTTTCTTGTGAATTTGGGTTCTATAATCCTTCTCAGGAATCAATTGGGCCATAATCCTTTTTCCTACATATTCTGCCGCACCTAGGGTCCTAATCCCTTGCTTATGCTGAGTCCAAGTCCTAAACTGATTTCCCTAGGGTTTGCCATGCTATATATACATATTTCCAAGCCTTGCCGCAGACCACCACCCATCCATACGAATTCTACACCACCACACACTTTCAGAAATCCATATTTTGCTGCAGAGAAGGGAAGACAAGGCCTTGCCGTGGCTTCCATTGGAGAAGGAGGAGTTCTTTCTTCTCTTGTTTCGTTTCTATGTTTAATTTAATTTGTTTTTCAATTATGTTGAACATGTGGAACTAATTTCGTTTTAGTTAGAGGTGGATTCAAAGCCATGGACATATGTTTGATATGAATTGATTACCTTCAGTTATTGTTTCATAAATTATGAATGTGATTTACTTATCTGTTTTATGAAGAACTTGTTCTTGTGTGTTGATTAAGGAGGCCTACTTAGTTTACATGCATGAATTTGATGCTAGGATATAAGGAAATTTCACCTAATCGTTAGGAACTTATATTCACAAGTAGTAAAGATTGCTAGTCACAATTGTGTTAAGTAAATCCTAGGCAAGAGTAACATGCGTATTCCATAGTTATGAATGCCTTGTCAATGTTTATGATTTCCATGGAACTTAATGATCTTTGATATGTATCTCTATCATGCGTCTTCCATAGTTAGGGAACTTGATAAGAATAATTTGGTTGTGATGCGTTATCCATTCAATTCAATGAACTTAGGGAAATCTGAGAATTAATTAGTTCTATACAATTAATTTGGAGCATTGTCATTCATGGTTTATCGAAAGAATAACTGGAAATCAATTCGTATGCATATGTTCATGTGTGGAGAAGAACCCTCTAACTAGTTTTCACCCCTGAATTCACCTTTATCTCTTTCAATTTACTTTGTTTGCCTAAATCTGCTTAGTTTTGCTTAAATCGTCCAAAAAACCCCCTAGTTCTTAATTGAGTCTTAGTTTGTTTAAATTCGTCCAAATCTGTCCCCTTTTAGTGTTTTAAGTCTAACTAGTCCAAAAGTCATCCAATTCACCCCTTAGAATCTGTTTTGAGTCTGTTTAAGTTAGTTTTGCTGTTTTGAGTCTATTTAGCCTGTTTTGAGTCTCTAGTGTCTAGAATCTGCCTAGTTGAGTTTTATTTGTTGTTTTAAGTTTGTTTTGTGTTATTTGAGTCAAGTTAGGTTGTCTAGAGTTAAAATTCGTTCAGATTGATCCATAGTACTTGTTTTCATTGTCTAGAGTCCAGTTTTAGTGTTTTAGAGTTTAATTTGTATAGATTAGCATCCCTTCTAATCCCCGGCCTTAAACGATCCCTACTTTCATATACTACGTCGATAGGGTTTTAATTTGAGTGTCAAGTAATTCTCACATCAAATTTTGGCGCAGTTGCCGAGGATTAGCAAACTTGCTAATCTCCCTATTTTCTGCCGTGTGTCTTAGTTGTTTTTGTTTTTCTTTGTTTTCTGAGTTCGTTTTGTTTTCTTAGTTGTAGGTACTAGTTCTAGCTCTGAATCTGAATTTGAAGAACAAGAAGAGAAAGAACAAGCCATGGCTGTGGACAATCGTACAATCAAAGAGCTTTCAGCCTCACGACTTGACAATGCCGTGCCTCTATGCATCCAATACCCTGCGGCAAGTCAGGGAAAGACCGATGAGTTTGAATTGAAGTCTAGCTTGTTGCACCACATCCCCAAATTCCATGGGTTGTCTATGGAAGATCCGAACAAGCACTTGAAGGAATTTGAAGTGGTTTGTACAAGCATGACCCCTGTCAATGTCGATGGGAGTATTTTGAAGATGAAGGCCTTTCCCTTTTCTCTCTTGGAAAAGGCGAATGATTGGTTGTATGAATTGGCTCCCGGAACTGTCACATCGTGGGAGAGCATGAAACGGGCTTTCTTGGAGAAGTTTTTCCCAACTTCTCGAGTCATCACCATACGAAAAAGGATAAGTGGAATTCAGCAAGAAGAAGGTGAGTCTTTTCCTACGTATTATGAACGTTTTAAATCTCTTGTTGCTTCATGTCCACAGCATCAGATGAAGGAGGAACTTCTCCTACAATACTTCTACGAGGGACTTCTACCAATCGAACGTCAAATGTTAGATGCCTCAGCGGGAGGAGCCTTGGTGGACAAGACCCCCACGGCTGCAAAGACCTTGATTGCTAATCGAGCGTTGAACGCTCAACAATACGAAGGAGTTGGACAGAGAGAAGGGCCACGGCAACAACAAGTGAATGAGGTAAATGCAATTTCAGAATTACAATCTCAAATGGCTAATCTCACTCTTCTTTTGTCACAGGTTGTGGATGGAACCAAAGCACAAGGGCCGGCCATATGTGGAGTGTGTTCTATGCAGGGACATCTCAACGATCAATGCCCTCAATTGATTGAGAATGGGGGGTGGGAAACTGCCCAAGCCGTGGGTTTTCAAAGCCAAACCCAACAAAGACACGACCCATACTCAAACATATACAATCCGGGATGGAGAGATCATCCAAACTTCAAGTGGAGGGACTCTCAACAAGCACAGCAACAAGGCGAATTTAGACAGCCCCCTGGGTTGTTTCCAAGGCCATATGCAGCCACACAACCTCAACCAATTTCGGCCCAAACCAATTCAGGTTCGTTGTTAGATAATGATAAAATTCTTCAAGTACTAACCTCTTTGACGCAGGACATACAGAGCATAAAGAATCAAGCTAAAGAGGTGGCCGAATTGAAGAAACAAATGGGGCAAATGGCTGAATTCATGGGCCAATTCAGAGAACAAGGCAGATTGCCTAGTTCAACCGTTGTTAATCCTAAAGGAGGATTTGAAACCGCCAATGCAATCACGTTGAGAAGTGGTAAGCAGGTTGGAACTGATTCACAACCATCTAGATCAAGTCAAGAAGAGGACACAAAGCTGCAATTGGAGGAGGATGAATCACCCAAACCCACGGCAAGGAAAGAGACATCTTTGCCGCAGCCAATCCCCTCAACCATCAAGGTAAGTTCCAATATGAATTCTTCTAGCTCTACTCCACTAATTGTGCCCTTTCCTGGCAGGTTGCGGCAATCAAAGAAAGAGGATGCTGAAAAAGACATTCTAGAGACATTCTGGAAAGTTCAAGTCAATATCCCACTACTTGATGCAATAAAGCAAGTCCCAAGGTATGCTAAGTTTTTGAAAGAGCTTTGTACAACAAGGAGAAGGATTTCTAACAAAGAAGTGGTTCAAGTAAGTGAGAATGTCTCTGCTGTTTTACAAAGGAAATTACCCCCTAAATGCAAAGATCCGGGTAGTTTTACAATTCCTTGTGTTATTGGAAATACTCGTTTTGAATCTGCCATGTTAGACTTAGGTGCATCAATAAATGTTATGCCATATTCTGTTTATGCATATATGAATTTAGGAGAGCTTAAAAATGATGGTGTTATTATCCAATTAGCCGATCGATCTAATGCATACCCAAAAGGAGTTTTGGAAGATGTTTTGGTGCAGGTAGACCACTTGATTTTTCCTCCAGATTTCTATGTGCTTGACATGGAGGATTCAGACCATTCCCATCCATTACCACTCTTACTTGGCCGACCATTCATGAAAACAGCCCAAACCAAGATTGATGTGGCCAAGGGAACGTTAACTATGAAGTTTGGTGGTGATAAGATTAGATTTAATGTTTCTAAGTCTGTTGAGAATCCTAACATTGTTCGTTCTTGTTTTGCCATGGATAAAATAAAAAAGATAGGGCCGGACCGTTCAAGCACAAAGGATACATCAAGAACCATACAAAACGAAGGAATTGGAGTGGAGCACAAGGACCATACAGCCACTGCCCTCAAAATGCCCCAATTGGTCGAAAATATCATGGGGAAGAATGTTCATAGTGCTGCCACTTCATTGCAGTACATTGGTAAGCCATCTATTCCAGATTCGATTCCCATTTCAACTAATAGGTTGTTACCTTGTATGGTGCAGATTCCCAATCAAATCCAAGCTGGTGGGCATGATTACAATGATTTTAGGATGTTCAATGCCACAATCCGGAAGGATCACTATCCCTTACCATTCAAAGATCCAATGCACGAGCTGTTTAAGGAGCATGTGGTGGAAGAACTACCTCTGCATGCCGTGGGTACCATGGGAACTTAAATGGAAGTATCGTCCGGCTGGAAGACGTTAAAGCAAGCGCTTCTTGGGAGGCAACCCATGTGTTCAAACAAGAGAACGATGGAATTCTAGCTCCAAAACCAGATTTGCGTTCTTAAACTCTCTCTCTTTATTGCTTTTGTTTTGCCATATCTGTTATGTGTGTTAGTTGTGTTATTTGCTTGCTTTTGTGTGAGGTTATGTTTGAAACATTGAGGACAATGTTTGATTTAAGTGTGGGGGGGGTAACAAAGTGTTTTTGCATGAAATTCGTGGGTTTTTATCACCTATCACTTTGAATGTTGTTTTCAGTGTTTTTAAGTGTTTTTAAGCTGTTTTGGAGTCTTTTAGGTGTGTTTTGAAAAGAAAATCAAAATCCCATAAAAATATGAAAAATTGTTTTGAAAAACCCAAAAAGAGTTGTTTTTGTGTGTTTGTTTGTGTCTTAGGGTACCTTCCAACACAATGATGAGGATTTGGTTTTTAATTGCATGACTATTGAGGAAAGTTATAAACATGGATGGAGGTTTGAATTGCTCTCTGGTTTATGCTTGATTATGGTTATAGTTCATGAATTCATGTTTAATCAAAAAGAGAAAAAATCAGTTTTTGTAACATGCTTGAAGGAAGTAACTCAAACTAACGCTACAACCCTGAGAGACTTGAGCCTTTAACGTTCTTTGGAGAGTTAAAAATCTGTGCATTCTTTGTTTTCTAAAGTCGTTGCATGATCTCATCATTCTTTGCTTGGTTGCTACTTAGAATGCGTTTCATCATATAGTTCCAAATACTAGAACTTATACCCATCTCATTCAAGGCATAAAGTTGATTAGCATAACATAAGACAAGATGAAGTTGTTTAGTAAACCAAGAGCCAAATAGCCGCACCCCATGTTCATTTGATTTGTAGGTTTAACCCTTTTGAGCCTTGTTTAGCCTATGTTCTTTGTTTACCCACAATATCCCTACCTAGCCTAGATTAGGACCATCCTTACCCTTGTTCTTAAGGCATAGCTAAGCATGACTTAAAGTGAATTCCCTTTGTTCGTTATTGGGTAGCAAACAAGTGTGGGGAAAAGAAAGTTGTGCGTTTATATGTGCCAAAGTCACAAAAGAGGCACGGGTGAGAAAGAAAAAAAAGAAACAAGAAGAAGAAAAATTCGTGAAAAATAGAAAGAACAAAAGAAAAGTTGTGAAAAGAGTGAAAAAGAAGTTGAAAAGATGTGAAAAAGAGCTCACAAATGTTGGATGTTGAAGAAAGGGTCCAAAAAGTTGAATTCGGCCCTAAATATGTGTGATCTTCCCCTTATGTATCAAAGTGTGCGACTGCATTCAAGAAAGGGAGTTCTAAGTGTCATATTCATTACTTTGCTTGCTATTGCTTTAAGAACGTTTGTTTTCCTTACGTTTCTTTGTTAGCCAATACCCTTAGCCCCGTTACAACCCTATACTTCAATCTTGAGTGTTGTGTGTTTCAATATGTGGAGTTTGGGATTGGTACGAGCATATGGTATCCCTGGTTCTCGCATCTAAGTAGTAGCATTCCATTCATGAGATCATATATATACATGCTTAATAGCTCCATAAATTGCTTTCTTTGTTATAAACATATGTGAGTGTTTGTTTTCATGTTTACATCAATCTTCTCACATATATTTAGTATAGGGAGTGTAGTTAGAAAATCTGAGTGAAAATAAGAGTGTACCTAGTGAGGAATTGAGTGAATTCTCTAAGGCATGTTACTACGTTCAAAACATTGTTTTAATTGGTTAAATGAGAGCTAATGAATGGTGACTGTGGTTAAGTATGTACTAAAGGGTGGGGAAGACTAAAAGCTATGGTTATGATGATCTTAAATATGTCATGTATGTTGGAAATCCCTGAGGTGAAAGTTGGAAGGTCTAGTTTGTTTAGTGTTTGTTTCGTTTGTTTTGTTTCGTTTTGCTTGAGGACTAGCAAAAGCTAAGTGTGGGGGAATTTGATAGGAGCATATTTATGAGACTTAGTTAGCTTGTTTTCATGCATTTACGTTATTAGTTCTTAGTTAATTTTGTATTTTAAGCTATTTTCGTGTGTTTGTAGGTTCAAAGTGTCAAGATGGCAAAAAGAAGCAATTTGGAGCATTCTAGAGCATTTTTGGGCCAAGATTGGGTAGTGCAAGCATGGAGGCAAGTTGATGGACGAAATTGAAGATATAAAGGCTTGAAATCAGCTAAAAAGAGGGAAGAAAGAAGTCAAAGATAAGAAGATAAGGAATCAGCTCAAAAGAAGGAGAATTATCCAAAACAACCTTATCTTATCTTATCTTATCCAATCCTTACCTTATCTTATCCTAATCTTATCCTAACCTGTTTTCTTCAGTTTAGGGGACTTAAAACCTGATTTCTAGAAGTCTTATCCATTCCCCTACAAAAGTGGCGCCCCAAACTCTTCTAGAAACCCCAAAATCTGCCCAGAAACACATTCTTTCTAGAAGCCTATAAATCTGGCGTCTCCCTCCTTTCTAGAAGGCCTTTGCCTTGCCTTGCACTCAATTCCCTGCCTTATCCAAGCCATGCCGTGCATCCCTATCCCTTTCCCTCTCAGATTCTGATTTGTTAGCCTATTTTCTTGTGAATTTGGGTTCTATAATCCTTCTCAGGAATCAATTGGGCCATAATCCTTTTTCCTACATATTCTGCTGCACCTAGGGTCCTAATCCCTTGCTTATGCTGAGTCCAAGTCCTAAACTGATTTCCCTAGGGTTTGCCATGCTATATATACATATTTCCAAGCCTTGTCGCAGACCACCACCCATCCATACGAATTCTACACCACCACACACTTTCAGAAATCCATATTTTGCTGCAGAGAAGGGAAGACAAGGCCTTGCCGTGGCTTCCATTGGAGAAGGAGGAGTTCTTTCTTCTCTTGTTTCGTTTCTATGTTTAATTTAATTTGTTTTTCAATTATGTTGAACATGTGGAACTAATTTCGTTTTAGTTAGAGGTGGATTCAAAGCCATGGACATATGTTTGATATGAATTGATTACCTTCAGTTATTGTTTCATAAATTATGAATGTGATTTACTTATCTGTTTTATGAAGAACTTGTTCTTGTGTGTTGATTAAGGAGGCCTACTTAGTTTACATGCATGAATTTGATGCTAGGATATAAGGAAATTTCACCTAATCGTTAGGAACTTATATTCACAAGTAGTAAAGATTGCTAGTCACAATTGTGTTAAGTAAATCCTAGGCAAGAGTAACATGCGTATTCCATAGTTATGAATGCCTTGTCAATGTTTATGATTTCCATGGAACTTAATGATCTTTGATATGTATCTCTATCATGCGTCTTCCATAGTTAGGGAACTTGATAAGAATAATTTGGTTGTGATGCGTTATCCATTCAATTCAATGAACTTAGGGAAATCTGAGAATTAATTAGTTCTATACAATTAATTTGGAGCATTGTCATTCATGGTTTATCGAAAGAATAACTGGAAATCAATTCGTATGCATATGTTCATGTGTGGAGAAGAACCCTCTAACTAGTTTTCACCCCTGAATTCACCTTTATCTCTTTCAATTTACTTTGTTTGCCTAAATCTGCTTAGTTTTGCTTAAATCGTCCAAAAAACCCCCTAGTTCTTAATTGAGTCTTAGTTTGTTTAAATTCGTCCAAATCTGTCCCCTTTTAGTGTTTTGAGTCTAACTAGTCGAAAAGTCATCCAATTCACCCCTTAGAATCTGTTTTGAGTCTGTTTAAGTTAGTTTTGCTGTTTTGAGTCTATTTAGCCTGTTTTGAGTCTCTAGTGTCTAGAATCTGCCTAGTTGAGTTTTATTTGTTGTTTTAAGTTTGTTTTGTGTTATTTGAGTCAAGTTAGGTTGTCTAGAGTTAAAATTCGTTCAGATTGATCCATAGTACCTGTTTTCATTGTCTAGAGTCCAGTTTTAGTGTTTTAGAGTTTAATTTGTATAGATTAGCATCCCTTCTAATCCCCGGCCTTAAACGATCCCTACTTTCATATACTACGTCGATAGGGTTTTAATTTGAGTGTCAAGTAATTCTCACATCAACACTTAGGTTGGCAGCTTAACCAAACCAAGCCCCTTGATGTGATGACAGCTGATGGAGGCAAAGTAAGAAGTCAAGGTTGCTTTATAGAGGTAGCCTTGGAAATTGGGGGGTATAAGTGCTTTTCCACCCTTTATTCTCTACCCTTAGGAGGGTGTGGTGTGATTCTTGTCAACACTAGCTATGGAAGATGAAAGCTTAGAAATCTAGAGAGAGAGCTCGAAGGGAGGGAAAGAAAATCTGCAACAAACTTTTCTTATTACTGTAAATCGATTACTACAAGAGTTTATCTCACTATAAATACATGTCAATATAACTACCTCAACTTATACAATCCATTGACACCTGTCAACATCCTGACCACTAATGTATGCTAACTAATATATGCTAACATTCCCCCTCAATCTTATGTCTTAGTGGAACCAAGCATAAGATTGGAACAATGTGTTGTAAACAAAGGAGAACATAAGCCTTTGGTGAAAATGTCAGCATATTGGTCTGTTAAAGCAACAAATTGCAGAGAAATGACACCTTGTTAAACTCTTTCTCTCACAAAATGACAATCCACCTCTATGTGTTTAGCTTTAGAGTGCAAGATAGGATTAGTAGCTAAAGCCATGGCTGAAATGTTGTCACAATGTAATAATGGAAGAGAAGAAGTGTCAATATGAAGGTCTTTCAGAAGTTGTTGCAACCAAACAATTTCAGCAGTGGTAGTTGTCATAGCCCTGTATTCGGCCTCTGTCGATGATCTGCTAACTGTGTGTTGTTTCTTAGAACTCCATGAAACTGGATTGGAGCCTAGGAATACAACAAAACCTGTAGTAGAGCGCCTATCTTTGGGATCTCCAGCCCAATTAGCATCTATGTATGCCTTTAAAACCAATGAACCAGGTCTAAAACAAATGCCCCAGCCTAAAGTACCTCTGAGATATCTTAAAATTCTCTTAACAACTTAATGACATTCCAGAGGAGAATGCATAAATTGGCATACTTGATTCACATAATAGGCAATGTTCGGTCTGGTGAAGGTTAAGTACTGTAGGGCTCCTACAATGCTCCTGTAATTGGTAGGATTCGAGTAACTAGGACTACCATAGTTCAAGAGTTTTTTTATTAGGATGACATGGTGTTATACAAGGCTTACATTGTAGCATATCAGTCTTTTGTAACAAATCTTGGACATATTTTGACTAGTGTATAAACAACGCTTGGGATTGGGACTGATAGTCAATTTGCAAGCCAAGAAAATAGTGTAAAATCCCTAAATCCTTCATGTCAGACTCTGTGGTTAACTGAGATATAACAGACTGAACACAAGTGTCACTATCTCTAGTAAGGATGATATCATCCACATATAACAGTAACACAACTATGTTGATGCCATCATGCTTGACAAACAATGAAGGATTGGCATAAGAAGATTTAAAACCCAACGAGAGTAAGAAAGTAGTGAACCTTTCATTCCAAGCTCGTGGAGCTTGTTTGAGACCATAAAGTGACCTTTCTAATTTGCAGACATACTCTGGGTGGATCTTGTCAACAAAACCTTGTGGTTGGGACATATATACCTCCTCCTCAAGAAACCCATGTAAAAACGCATTCTTGATATCAAGTTGCTTAAGTTTCCATCCCTGAGTTGCTGCTAAAGATAGTATGAGTCTCACAGTGGTTGGTTTCACCACTGGACTGAATGTTTCATAATAATCCAATCCAGCCTCTTGAGAAAATCCTTTGGCCACTAATCTGGCCTTATATCTAGCAACTGACCCATCTGGATGTCTTTTGACCTTGTATATCCATTTACAACCCACCGGATTTTTATTTGCAGGTAATGGAACAAGTTGCCATGTGTGTTGCTGCACTAATGCATCCATTTCTTCCTGCATAACTGATGTCCAATATGGATACTTAGAAGCTGCAGTATAAGATCGTGGTTCTTTAATGGAATCAGAATGAACTATAGTGTGAAAGACCTGCTTCTTCTTAGAAATCCCAGATTTAGATCGTGTTTGCATAGGGTGGGTGTAAATTTTGAGAATGCAGTGGTACAAGCTGTAACTCAGTGGCTTGAGAAGTAGTAGTGTCTGGATGCAAGTTTGAACCCATGGAAGAATCTGCGGTTAAACTAGAGATGACAGGAGATGTGGAGACAAGATCACCTTGATTGAGAGTAGTGGACTAAGTAACATGACTGGTAGTGGGTGTGAATGCAGGTACAAAGGCACTTGGTAATGGAATTGGAACTATGGAAGGATGTTCAAATAAATTTGTATGAGACACAGAGGTTGGTATATCTGAGGACAAAGATGAGCTAGACATTATGTGTTGTAGCTGAGGTGAACCAGGGAAATGACTTTCATCAAATAATACATGCCGTGACACAATTAATTTGTTATCTTTGACAGAATAACAAATATAACCTTTGTACTGAGATGCATAACCCAAAAAAATGCAAACAGTGGTCTTGGGATCAAGTTTTGTTGTTTTATAGGGTTTCAAAGAAAGAAAACAAGCATAGCCAAAAATGCGTAAGTGATCAAGTTTTGGAGTTGAGTGATACAAAGTTTCAAAAGAAGATCTCATTAGTAATGTAGAGGTTGGCATCCTATTTATGAGATAAGTGGCAGTAGCACATGCATGGTACCAAAACATAGAAGGTAAGGAAGCTTGCTGCAATAGAATAATTGCAGTTTCTACAATATGTATGTTTTTCCTCTCTGCTAACCCATTCTGCTCAAGGGTATACGGGCAAGATTTTTTATGTGTTATTCCTTTCTCTCTAAGAAAAGATTGAAAAATGGCACTAATGTATTCCCCACCCCCATCACTCTGTAGAATCTTAATGTGAGTAGCAAATGAGTTCAGTACAAAGGAATGAAATTGAACAAAGTGACCAAACACAACAGCTTTATTGATTATTGGAAAAATCCATGTATACCTAGTACATTCGTCTATGAAAGAGACATAGTATCTATACCCCTCAATTGACATACAAGGTGCTGGCCCCCATACATCTGTATGTATTATTTCGAATGGAATTACAGATTTTGAAGCATGTAAAGGAAACGGAAGTTTGGTGAATTTGCCTTCCAAACAGGGAATACAAGACTGAGGCTGTGAGTTACAATGATAAGGAATTGATGACTTACTAAGTGCTGTCTTAATTATGTGATTTGTAGGGTGACCCATTCGACAATGCCACAATGTAGAAGACACATTTTGACCAAGAAATGCTGCTGGTAAGGCCTTTTGTGGTTTAAGCACAGGTAGAGGATAAACTACATGATTACTCAGTCCTTTGAACAATATTCTCTCGATGACCTTGTCCTGTATACAGAGAGAGAACTCATCAATGATACATCTACAATTATTGTCTTTACATAATTGATGCATAGAAAGCAGAGGTTATGACAATCGAGGTACATGCAGTACAAAATTAAGTTTAAAATTGTGAGACTTTGTAGAAAGGTTAGATTTACCAATATAAGCAATGATCAAACCTTCACCACTAGCACCAGTGACAATATCTGTATTAGGATAAGGAGATGCCATTTGAAGATTAGAAATATCCGACGTCATGTGATGAGTAACTCCTGAGTCAAGAAGCCAATACTCTTGCTGAGGTGCAGATGGACTTGTATTAGCTCGAGCAGTCATAACAACAGAAGAATTAAATTGAGGAAGCACACTACTTGAATTCTGATAAGACATGCCAGATGATTGACCATTTGAGTTGATAGACTGTTGTGAAGTCTGAAACTGTTGAGGATAGGACTGTGAGAACTGATGTCGATAAGATTGTGGTGGCTGATAACTCTGATAAGACTGTGTTGGCTGATAATCCTGAAAGGAAGAATTATTTCTGTCAAAACAATTTGCAGCTGTGTGTCCTACTCTATGACATATTTGATAGCCATGTTGAAACCAATTGATAACAGAGTGTCATTTTTTGTCATAGATTTGACATTTCTGCAGCGGTTGATAACTCTGTGGAGATATCATTTGTTGTTGTCCTGATGCTGAATAAGATTATGACTGTGGTGAAAACTGATTTCCACCATATGAGGACTGATGTGGATACTATCCCTGATTACCAGAAAAGAACTTCTTGCCTTCACCCTTTTGTTTGAAATTATTTCCTCTGAAATTATTATATGTACTGGAACCACTTTGAGAAACAAAAGCCAATGGTCCAGGAAAAGAAAGTTGTTGAAACTGAGGAAATGGTAGTTGTTGAGGAAAAAATTGTTGCTGTGGAAAGGGTTGTGGAATTTACATAGGTGAGAACAGAGGAGCTTGCTGAAATTGCATAGAGGAATAGGATAACTGAAGACCAGAAGTGTGTCCAAAATAACCAGCGGAGTCATTTCCAAAAGAATCTGCCTTTGTACCAGATGTACCACCAGTGTCATATGTAGAAGTAGAACTATGAGCCATCATAGCAGACATAAGAGGAACTTGTTTAGAGACTTCATTCAATGTGTCTTCTTCAGCTTTCAATTGAGATCCCAGTTCCTTTAAAGACAGCAAAGTTTCTCGTCCACGGATGACAGACTTGATAATGTTATATTCAGGAGGTAAGCCCCGCAATGCAACAATAGCAATGTCTTCATCAGAAATGACAACCCCAACAGCAGCTAGATGATCCCTAGCATCTTTAATCCTTTGAAGATATGAATCAATGGATTCAGGTCATTTTCTAATATTCTGAAGTTCAATCTTCAACTAAACAATACTAGTCCTTGTCATATTTGCAAACCTTTCCTAAAGACTAGTCCACATTTCTTTAGAACTTTTGCAACCAATAACACAGGACAATGCAGCAGTTGACAAAGTAGCAGTAATGAATGTCATTAATGCCTTATCATGTATCTTCCAAATAGTATAGGCATCAGAATCCAACTCAGACTTATCAGGACATGGAATTAAACCATCAAGAAATCCAAAAATACCATTTCCATCAAGTAGTAACTCCATTTGGAAGTTCCAAGTCACATAGTTAGAGTCATCAAGTTTGACAGTAACAGTATTACCCACAGTAGTAATTAGAGATGAAATTGGCGATTGAGTGAGTGCTAATTGAGCAGAGGTAACCATTTTCAACCAGGAAATCACAATCTGTGCAACACAAATACAAAGAATTCACAAACGAATTCAATCCATAGACTACAGCAGAGTAGAGCAATCTACACCACAAATTATGCTACAATCTTGCAATTAACAACGATTGTCAAGAGCTCAAATTCCCAAACGTTAGCGTTTCAGACAAGATTTTATCAAGAAATCAAGATTACAACAACAATCTGTGAGATATGAGGAAGAACAATATCACCTTTCTGAAGCACAAAGATGAAAGATCACACCCAAAAAAACCAGCTATGAAACGAAGAATCCCAAAAATTAGGGTTCGCGACGAACGCCGACGAACGACAACACCGACAAACTTTAACCACCGTCAACAACGATGAGCTCCAACACCAACACCGACGACAACAATCAGTACAGAGAGACGTAGAAGCAGAGGATCGTCAACCAATGATGTTACCTGTGATTGGCGATGATACCATGTCAACACTAGCTATGGAAGCTGAAAGCTTAGAAATCTAGAGAGAGAGTTCGAAGAGAGAGAAAGAAAATCTGCAACAAACTTTTCTTATTACTGTAAATCGATTACTACAAGAGTTTATCTCACTATAAATACGTGTCAGTATAACTACCTCAACTTATACAATCCATTGACACCTGTCAACATCCTGACCACTAATGTATGCTAACTAATATATGCTAACAGTTCTTGGAGTATAATGGCTTTCTACAGTGAGTCTTGTGTTATGGGACTTTCAATTGCTCACAATGGAATTCTCTGTGGGCCAAAACCAGTTCAAATTGCATCACAGGGACCCTGGACCACCCACCATCTGTACAAGAGATTACATTTCAGTAGCTTGACAAGGAATTTTGTAATTCGAACTTGGGTATGTTTCTTTATTATGTGGATGCCAACAAGAAGGAAGAACTCACACTAGACAGTACACAACTTAGTGAGCTGGAAGCATTGTTGGAGGGTTTTTAAGAAGTTTTTATGGTTCCTTCTACACTGCCACCTTAGAGAGAACATGACCATCGAATTCCATTGGTCCCTAGAGCCAAGCCACCAAATATTAGGCCATACCACTATGGTCCCTTGCAGAAAACTGAGATAGAGAAAGCAATGCAAGAATTACTGCAAGCTGGTTTTATTCGTCTGATCCACAGCCCATTCTCATTTCCAATGTTATTGGTAAAAAAGAAAGAGGGTACCTGGAGACTTTGCATGGATTATAGGGAACTCAACTCCTTGACAATCAAAGACAAATATCCCATAACCTTGATCGATGACTTGTTGGATGAGTTATTTGGAGCCAAGTACTTTTCAAAGCTTGACCTAAGATCGGGTTACCATCAAATTCGAATGGATTCTAGAGATATGGAACAGACAACCTTTAGGACTCATGAGGGGCACTATAAGTTCTTAGTTATGCCATTTGGGCTAACTAATGCTCCTGCTTCTTTTCAAAGTTTGATGAATGATGTTTTCAAAGCTCACCTGAGAAAATTCATACTAGTCATCTTTGATGATATCCTAATTCACGACAAGTCTTGGAACGAGCATTTACAACATTTGCACACTACTCTTGAGCTTCTTAGTAAGCATAAGAAACTAACATGGAAAACATAATGGATCATGCAACCATCGGGCAATTGAATCCTATAAGCTACTGGACCAATTCTTTCCTTCAGTTCAAATGGTCCATAGTACTATAGATACAGCTTATGGTATGAATGAGAAGCAATGGATTGCAGCTAATATGGCACCATTTTGAAAAAGACCCAGTCACCAACCTCAAACTCCCTTAAACTCCTATGTTTATCAGCCTGCAACTTCATTCTATTATGAGCCACCACTAAATTGGTTATGAGCATAGACAACAATCTATCTCTGGCCAATACTCCTTGTTCCACCACTTCCAACTTTGTTGTCCCTACTTTATAAGAAACTAAGTATGGTGGTGGATACCCAAAAACCATTTCAAATGGTGTGAACTTTGCAGAAGTGTGGAAAAAGGTATTGTAGCTCCACTCAACCAGAGGAAGCCATTGTAACCACTTTTTAAGCTGACTACTTATAAAACATTGCAGATATGTCTCCAAACACCTATTAACCACCTCTATTTGACCATCACTTTGTGGATGGTATCTTGAACTCATGCACAACTTTGAGCCATGGAGTTTGAAAAAATTCTTATTATCATTATGATTACTGTGAAGAAATGGCACAATTACTTGCAGGGCCGCCACTTTGTAATCAAAACTGATCATAACAGTATCAAATTCTTCTTGAATCAGCGGGATAACACAACATTCTAGCAAAACTGGGTGACTAAGTTGTTGGTTTATGACTATGAGATACAATATAAACATGGGGTTGAGAATGTAGTAGTTGATGCTCTATCTAGACTACCTAGTTCTAGTTCTTTACCTATGGATTCTGATGAGAAAGAAGAAGAAATTCTAGAATGCAAATCTATCACTTATCCCTACTTTGGTTGGATGGATGAGTTGAGGAGGAATAATGAACATGATGAATGGATTTCTCAGAGAATTCAAGAGGTTCTTGCCACTGCCATTACTGGAGTTAACAACTTGAATCCTCAATTTCCTAAGTTCCAAGTTGATAATGGCTTTCTTAGGTACAAATCAAGAATTGTCATTAGTCCTACATCACCATGGAGACAAAAGTTATTCGAGGGGCATCACTCAACTCCAATGGCAGGTCATGAAGAAGTTCTTAAGACCTACCAGATAATTAAAAATGGGCTTTATTGGGTGGGAATGAAGAAGGACATTAAAACATGGGTGGCTGAATGTAGAATCTATCAGTAAAATAAATATGAAATTGTTTCTTCTCCTGGGTTACTCCAACCTCTTCTAATACCTCAGCAAGTATGGGCAAATATCAGTACAGATTTTGTGAGAGGATTACCTTTGTGTAAAGGGAAGTCTACCATCATGGTTATGGTTGATAGATTAACAAAATATGCATATTTCATAGCTTTATCTCATCCTTATACTCATACCATTGTGGCCCAAAAGTTTGTGGAGCAAGTGTTTAAGCTACATGGGATGCCAACCAATATAGTTAGTGATAGAGATGCTATGTTTCTTAGTTCTTTTTTAAAAGAATTTTTCGAACTCCATGGCTTAAAGTTGTGCATGAGTTCAGGATACCATCCACAAGGTGATGGTCAAACAAAGGTGGTTAATAGGTGCTTGGAGATATATCTGCGATATTTTAGAAGTAGTCAACCTAAAAAGTGGTTACAATGGCTTTCTTGGGCTGAGTGGAGCTACAATACATCTTTCCACACTTCTGCAAAGTTCACACCGTTTAAAATGGTTTATGGGTATCCGCCACCACACTTAGTTTATTATGAAGTGGGGATAGCAAAGTTGGAAGTGGTGGAACAAAGACTATTGGCCAGGGATAAGTTGTTATCCATGCTCAAAACCAATTTAGTGGTGACTCAGAATAGAATGAAGTTGTAGGCTGATAAACATAGGAGTGAGAGGGAGTTTGAGGTTGGTGACTAGGTCTATTTGAAATTGGTGCCATATCAGCTGCAATCCCTTGCTTCTCATTCATACCACAAGTTGCATCCTAAGTACTATGGACCATTTGAAGTGAAGGAAATAATTGGTCCAGTGGTTGATAGGATTCAATTGCCTGATGGTTGCAAGATACATACTGTTTTCCATGTTAGTTGCTTGAAAAAACATTTGGGAAACAAGGCTACTTTGAATCCAGTATTACCACAGGTCATTGAAGATGGAATGGTTCACACAGATCCTGTAGCAGTGTTGCAGCGAA
The DNA here is from genome assembly GCA_024362995.1 of Heteromeles arbutifolia. Lineage (NCBI taxonomy): Eukaryota > Viridiplantae > Streptophyta > Magnoliopsida > Rosales > Rosaceae > Heteromeles > Heteromeles arbutifolia. Next base: position 23,234,388 of record JANCRC010000011.1, on the reverse strand, counting down.
GACTGTACAAGAAGGAAAATGTTGCAACAGTGCAACTATTGATTCAATGGACTTGCAAGGATGAGAGTGAAGCTACTTAGGAAGATTTTAAAGAGTTTGTGTCACAGTTTCCAAATTTCCAGCTTTAAGTTGTTATTTCAGTTGTTCAAAGTTGTAGTTTCAATTTCTGGTTGTAACCTTGAGGACAAGGTTGTTCTTGAGGGGTAGGCAATGTCATGATTATGATTAAACTAATCATAATTAGTGACTTAGTTAGTTAAAAGATAATCATATGCTGGTATTTAGGAGAGTTTGTTAGTAGTGCCAGCTGGCAGAGTTTGTGTAGGCACTTTATATTCGGCCTACTGTGGTCTTTATTCCCCAACGGTCATTTGAATTAAAATTTTAATATACCAAAAATATATTGGAAGCTCAGCTTCATCTTCTTCCTCCATACTCCTCTTCCATTTTGCCTGTGCAATTGGTTAAGATCGAATCAGGTGGTATCAGTTATCTTAGCAATATTATGTATTGCAGAAAATAAAAAATCTGATCATGACAGCACATCCATTGCTGATGACTTTAGTAATGCAGGTATAGTTCTAACCATTAGTCGTTTCTTCCTCATTGTTCGTTTGCATGGTATTTCTATATTTGTATATAGCTGTAGGACTTTTCATTCTTGCCAATTAACAGCAGCTATATAAATTGTGTTTTGATGCTTGTGTCTAGTTGTTTTCTTTATGCACTTGCCCAAGCATAATTGTTTACTTAAGATTGACTTCAAAATGAAAAGACTTATTTTATTATTATCGAGGGGATATTAATCACATAACAGAGGGCGGATTACACTAATAAACTCAGCACTGGTGATAATGATAGGAGCATATTTATGCGATTTAGTTAATTTGTTTTCTTGCATTTACTTGGTTAATTTCCATTTATTATAGTGATTTAGTTTATTTTCGTGTGTTTGTAGGTCCAAATGGAAAAATTGGCAAGAAAAGGCAGTTTGGAGCAGTTTTGGGCTTTGGATGGATAGCTTATGCAAGGAGCAAGGTGGATGGACGAATTTGAAGTTTAAGAAGGTTTAGGAATGTGTTAAAGGTCTGGAGGAATTAAGTCAAAGATTTGGAAGATAGGAATCAACTAAGAAAAAGGAAACATTAATTCAAACTTACCTTATCTCAAACTTACCTTATTTTCAGAATAGGTAAGTTTGTGCAGCACATAACCTTTCCTTTTCCTAAAACTCACGGCAGCGATCACCTACCCTTTCTTCCAAAATCATGCTGCAAATCAACCTTCATTTCTTAAAACATCCTTCCCTTTTTCCTTAATCCTTGCCACAACCTTACTTTCCCTTTTCTTCAAATCTACTAAGTATCCCCTTTCTTGATTTTTCTGACTTTTAGTTAGCCTTTTCCTTGTGGGATTTTATTGCTGAATCCTTTCCCAAAACTACTTTGTGCCGTGCCCCTATCCCTATAAATACCTAAACCTGTCACATAAACAAGGGGGGTTACATATACACTTTAGCCTAATTTCAGAGAAAAACACTTTGTCCCACAATGTAGCAAGGAAGGAGAAGGAGACCTTTGGAGCTGTGCCCTGCCATTCAAGACCTTTGGATTGCTAGAGCGTTTCTGGGTGTTTTCTATCTTTTGTTTTCAATGTTTAAATTTAATTGTTTTTGTTTAATTGCGAGTATGAGGAACTAATTTCGTTTTAGCTAGAGGAGAATTCAAAGCCATAAACATATATGTGATATGAATTGATTTCTTCTAGTTATGATTTCATAAATTGTGAATGCAATTTGCTTAACTGTTTGATTGATAACTTATTCTTGTATGTTGATTAAGGATGCATACTTAGTTTGCATGCATGAATTTGATGCTAGAATATAAGGGAGTTTCACCTAATAGTTATGAACTTATATTCACAAGTAGTGGAGGTTGCTAGTCACGATCGCGTTAAGGGAATTCCTGGCAAGAGCATCATGAAGTTCATAGTTACGAATGCCATGTCAATGTTTATGATTTTCATAGAACTTAATGATCTTTGATATGTAGCTCTATTATGCATTCATGTAGGGAACTTGATAAGAATAATTTGGTTGCGGCGCTTGTCCAATTCAATGAATTTAGGAAAATCTGATGGTTAATTTGTGCGTTCACAGTTAACTTAGCGCATTGTCATTCATGGTTTATTGGAAGAATAACTGGAAATCGATTTGTATGCATATGTGTCATGTGTGGAGAAGAACCCTTTAGCCAGCCTTTCACCCTTGAATCACCAATTTCATACTCTTTTGTTTTATTTCTGCAATCTGTTTGTTTAAGTTCTAATTTCGTCAGAACCCAATCCCGCCTTTAATATTTCGTGTTTGCTTAGTTCAAGTCTATTCTCTGTTAGTAATTTGAGTCAAGTTAAGTTAGGAATTCATCCAAAACATTCTCTAGTTTCTGTTTTGAGTCAATTTACTTGTTCTATGTTGTTTTGAGTCATTCTAGTTTGTTTTGAGTTCTTAGAGTTTAGTTTTCTGTTTTTGAGTCTAGTTTAGTGTTTTAGAATTCAATTAGTGTAGATTAGCATCCCTTCTAATCCCCGGCCTAGAACGATCCCTACTTACATGTACTACAATTATAGGGTTTAAATTTGTGTGCTATTTTATATCCCATCAAATTTTTGGCGCCATTGCTGGGGATTAGCAAAATTGCTAATCCCCCTTTGTTTCTGTTCGTGTCTTTTAGTTCAGGTTAGTGTCTTTTATTTTGATTTCTGATTTTGTTTTGTTTTGTTTTAGGTACTAAAGAAACAAGATATGGCAATTGCTAATATTCAAGCTCAAATAGTGAATCTTACTTCTCAGCTGTCGCAATCTATCAAAAGGACCACAATGCAAAGTGTCCCTACATTTGGTGTGTCCTATAGGCAAGGATATCAAACTAATCAATATCCTCAAGTAATTGAGAATGGAGGTTGGGATAATGTCAATGCTTGGGGTTATCAAGGCCATAATCAATCAAGGAACAACCTGTTTTCCAACACTTACAATTCAGATTGGAGAGATTATTCAAATCTTATGTGAAGGGAACCTCAACAATTTTAACATGATGGATATTGGCAGCAATTTGAAGAGTTCTATTCAAGACCTATGCAGCCACCACAGCCTCCACCATAATCTGTCCAACCAAATTCAGGTTCGTTCATGGATTATGATGAAATTCTTCAAGCACTAACTTCTTTGACTCAGGATCAAGAAAGATATTGGCAGCCATCTGAGGAGATCTATCAAAGGCCATATGAACCACCACAGCCTCAACCACATTCGACCTAACCAAATTCAAGTATGTCTTTGGATAATGACAAAGTTATTCAATTACTCACCTCTTCGACATAGGAAGTACAAAATCAAACTAAAAAGGTGGACGAATTGAAGAAGCAAATGGGGCAAGTGGCGGAATTCATGGTATAAATTCAAAAACAAAGCAAACTCTCCAACTCAACTATTGTCAATTCGATGGGAGATGTTGAAATCGCTGAAGCTATCACTTTGGAAAGTGGTATGGAGGTTGGTGCTGAACCAAAAACGTCCAAACATACCCTAGAAGTGGACAATGAGTTGTTGTTCGAAGAGAATGAGGAAGATTCAGCCAAGACAAGCTTAGAAGAAGCCTTGCCGCAACACCCAATCATCTCTCATCCTATTGTCGCAACCACCCTAGCTCCACCACCACCCAATTTCAGGTAAGGTTGGTCCAAATTCAATTCTTTCTAACCCTATTCCACCAAATGTACCTTTTCCTCGCAGGTTTTTGCAATCCAAGAACGAAGAAGGAAAGAAAGACATCTTCGAAACCTTTCCAAAGATTCAAGAAAAAGAAGTTGCTGGGGAATATCAAGAATTCATCAAAGAGGATGTACTTGAGACAACCAACCAACAAAGTTGCATTTTATGACACAGGACAAGTCACAACTCTTACACCAAATCTGGCCAAGTGCAAAGTTCCGGAAACTTTCGAAGAAGTGGTGTTTGTCCTTGAGTTTTTGTCAGAGCATACAGGTAAGCCACCTCTTCGAATTTCAATTTCATTTTCTACTAACATGATGTTAATGATTCAGGCACCCACTGCAGAATTTAAATCATTGCCGGATCATTTCAAGTTTCACCTTCCATTCAAAGATCAACTCCATGCCGTGGGACCTAGTGAAGCATAATTGAAGGATTCGTCTGGCTGGAAGACGTTAAAGCAAGCGCTTCTTGAGAGGCAACCTATGCGTTCAAATAAAGAAGACGTAGGAATCTCTGGCTCCACACCCAGATTTGCGTTCCTTAACCTTACTCTTTATTGCTTTTACTTTGCCATTATTGTTATGTTTGTTAGTTGTGTTGTTTGCTTGTTTATGTGTGAGTCTATGTTTGAAACATTGAGGACAATGTTTGGTTTAAGTGTGGGGGGGGTAAACAAATGATTTTTTATTGATTTTCGTGGGATTTTATCACCTATCACTTCTAAAGTTGTTACTCACTGTTTTTAAGTGTTTTTAGTGTGTTTAAGTGTTTTACTATGTTTTGAAAGAAAAATATGAAAATTTGAAACAAGTTTTGAAAAAGCTAAAAAGAGTCGTTTTTGTGTTCTTGTTTGTGTCTTAGGGTACTTTCCAACACAGTGATGAGGATTTGGATTTTAATTACATGACTATTAAAGAAAGTTACAAACATGGATGAAAGTTTGATATGCTCTTTGGATAATGCTTGATTGTAGTTGTCGTTTACGAATTCACATATAATCATTAAAAAAAAAAAAATCAGTTTTTGTAACATGCTTGAAGGGAGGAACTCAAACTAACGCTACAACCCTGAGAGACTTGAGCCTATACTTTGTTTGGAGAGTTATTAATCTTGATATTTTTGTTTTCTAAAGTCGTTGCATGATCTCATTATTTCTTTGCTTGGTTGCTACTTAGAATGCGTTTTTCATCATTATAGATCCAAATAGTAGAACTCATGCCCGTTTCATTCAAAGCATAACATTGAGTGCACACATAACAAGATGAAGTTGTTTAGTTAAAACCTGAGCAAAAAAGCTTTACCCTTTTTCATATGTTTTGTAGGTTTAACCCCTTTTGAGCCTTATTTAGCCTATTTTCTTTGTTAGTTGCATTATCCTTACCTAGCCTAGTATAGGACTATCCATACCCTTGTTCTTAAAGGATAGTGAAGAATGACTTAGAGGGAAGTCCTTTTGATCTACGATTTGTAGAAAAACAAGTGTGGGGGAAGGTTTTCCGTTGGGAATTTGGATGGTTGTACATTTTGTGTTTCAAAAGAAAGAAAAAGAAAACAAACAGAAAAAAAAAAAAAAACGTGAAAAGAAAAGAAAAAGAAAGAAAAAGAGTTGAGAAATAAGTGAAAATGAACTCACAAGTATTGGTTGTTGAAGAAAGGGTCCAAAAGTTTGAATCTAGCCCTAAAAGTTGTATGAATCATCCCCTTTGTGTTCAAAGTTGGTTGCTGCATTCAAAAGTGAATTCTAAGTGTTGATTTCATTGCTTTGCTTACTATTTCTTTAAGAACCTTTGTTTATCCTTTACCTTTCTTTGTTAGCCAACACCGTAGCCCTTTACAACCCTTAGACTTCAACCTTAGCCCTTTAAAGTACCAAATGGATGTAGTGATGTCCAAAAATGCTGCGAGGTTTTCTTCTTAAGAAAATTTGAGCGTTCTTGTACCTTGTGGTGCACAGACCAGCTCTGCCCATAGTCCAATGTTGTCTTCTGGTAATGGAGATACAATCTCTGCGGGAGCTATATATACTTCAGCTCAACATGTATCAGATTGCAATGTTCGGGATCTAACATTGCCTGAAAGTGTATGTAGACATCGAAATTTCATTGAAATAAATGTTCACGAACGCATTAAAGTGTATGTGGCATGTGACTTAACAAAACCGGACAAGTCATCAAGAATACATGTCAACGATTGGTGGAAATAAATATTTGATTTTAATTTAGATTAAACAAATTAATTAATTTAAATTAAAGCAAATAGAAATGCTAGATTGGGCAAGATTGATTATTTAATTTTATTTAAATTAAATAATTGTTTTATTGATTGATTGATGGAAATAAATCACGAACCAAGCCACAAATCAAGTCCAAATCCATCCGTAGGCAAGGCTTAGAAAGTCAATAAACATAAGGCGCTACTAAAGCTCAAGCACACCAAATCCCAAAAACACTTAGAAGAATTTAGAAAGTTCTCTGTGTTCTTCACCAAACCTTCGAAGAATCATCAAGCACTACTCCCCATGCCAATCCTTCAAATCGCCAAGAGCCAAAACCTCGCGGCTACTATTCATCTGAAATCAAGTCATCGCGATCCTTGAATCAACAACCTACACATCTACACATCTTTCGGAGATCGAATCAGAGCAAACTTGTAAATAGAGATTGTAACCCTACAAAATTCATTAATACAGATATTCTTTGTACACATGTTATCCTTTGATTTGTCGCAGGATTTTCGTGTTTCCAAATTTGGCACGCCCAGTAGAACCATCTCTACCTCTCATCTCTTTCTCCATAATCCAAACAAACTTCAACATCGATGGCTTCGAAGAAGGGCCAAGTGGCTTTCGCAACCAAGGGAATAAGCGTCAACACTTCTGTTGTAAGGGAAGAATCCATTGGCGTCACAACTTAGAGCAAGGTCAAGGCGTTCGCCATGCTTCAACATGCCACTTCAAAGGTGGTGCCACTAAGGGAGCAAAGGGAATGTCAGAGGCGCGAGCCTGTCATCAGCCTGGCTTCACTGGGGGCACCGAAGCATGCTGTTATGGCACGCGTGAGGGCATCTAGAAATGATGAGCAGGGATCCTTCGTGTCGAAGAGTTCACGGGAGCACTCCTTGTCACCGGCTTCAAATGTGGAAGTGTGAGGTCTTACCACGACTCGCCAACTAGCAAGTATCATACAGAGACTTCGCCAACACCTTTAATGTCTACATGGGAGTCCTATTCCTTAGCTGCGCAAGTTATGACCATCATGTCACCTCCATTGAAGAACAACTCACATAGATGAACGAGGCGATCACAAAGTTAACTAGGACTGTTAAGGAGAAAGACATGCAGATTGCTACACTCATGAGTCAGCTGGAGTAGCATCATGATGAAGAAGTCGACCCTGACTGATAAGAGCATATTTATGCAACTTAGTTAGCTTGTTTCTTGGCATTTACTTAGTTTATTCCTAGTTATGTTAGTATTTTAAGCAAATTTCGTGTGTTTGTAGGTTTAAAGGGCTAAAGAGGCAAGAAAGTGCATTTTGGTGCCTTTTGGAGCATTTTTGGGTCAAGAACGGATAGCACATGCAATGAGCAAGGTGGATGGAAAAATTTGAAGACCAGATAAGGCTAGGAATGTGCTACAAATCTGGAGAAATTAATTCAAGAAAGATAAGGAGCCCAGCAAGAAAGAATGAATGTTAGCCAAGTTACCTTATTGTTCATAATCCTATCCTAATCCTACACCACCTAATTTCCAGCTGAAAAGAGGATCTCAAATTAATTTAGGACACTTAAATAAATGTTCTAGAAGACCTAATTACATTCCCAATAAGTGCCGCACATTACTTACCCATTTCCTTGCCTTGCAAAGACTTTCCTTTTTCCTTTTCCTTGCCACAAATCACCTTCTCTTTCTCTCTTGGATTCTGACATTTAATTACCCTTTTTCCTTAAAGATTTGATGTACAAATCTGTACCCAAAATTAAATAAGATTTTAACTCCCTTGCCCTATACATCTAAGCCTTTGCCGCACATTCCAAATCTTCCATCTCCATAATACACATTCTCCCGCAACCATCTACCATCCAAACCACATCCGCACCACCTTCACAGCCTTCAACCATCACTGCTACCTTGTGCCGCAACTTAGCAAGGAAGAAAGAGAGGAGGAGTAGCCTTGAACCGTGTCTGCCATTCAAGTTTTGGGATTGCTGGACGTTCTTAGGTGTAATCTATCTTGGTTCTCAATGTTTAATTTATTTTCTCTTTGTTTTGTTGTGAACATGAGAGGCTAAACTTGTTTTAGCTACAGGAGACTTTGAAACCATGATTATATATGCAATATGAGTTTATTACTTCTAGTAATAATTTCTTGAATTGTGAATGCAATTTACTTAACTGTTTGATTCAGAACGTATTCTTGTATGTTGATTAAAGAGGCCTACTTAGTTTGCATGGATGAATTTGATGCTAGAATATAAGAGAGTTTCATATAATCGTTACGAACTTATATTCGCAAGTAGTGAAGGTCGCTGGTCACGATCGTGTTAAGTTAAATTCCTGGCAGGAGTATCATGATGTCATAGTTATGAATGCCTTGTCAATGCTTATGATTTTCATAGAATTTAATGATCTCTGATTGTATCTCTATTATGATGTTCATGTAGGGGACTCGATGAGAATAATTTGGTTGTGATGCGTTGTCCATCAAATTCAATGAAGTTAGGAAAATCTGAGGGTTAGTTTGTGATGACACAGTTAATCTGGGGCAATGTCATTCATGGTTAAATGAAAGAGTAACTGGAAATCAATTCATGTGCAGATATGTCATGTATGGAGAATGACCCTCTAGCTACCCCATCATCCATCTGACACACCCAATTTCGTGCAAATCTATCTAGTCTTTAATTTATGTTTGTTTTAGCTTAATTTTGTCATAAAACCCAATCCCTTTACTTTGCCGTTTCCTTTAGGTTAGAATTTGTCCAATCTTGTGCTTTTGAGTGTTCTGAGTCAAAATTAATTCAATTTTCGTCCAAAGTAAGTCCTAGTGTCTGTTTTGAATCTGTTTGATTGTTTTGTACAGTTTTGTGTTTGTTTAGCTTGTTTTGAGTCATATAAGTCTAGTTAAGTGTCTTAGAGTCTAGCTTTCTTTTTTTAAGTTTCCTTCTGTGGTTTTGAGTCAGTTTTGAGTGGATTAGCAAGCCCTCATAATCCCCGGCCTAGAACGATCCCTACTTCCATCTTTACCACAATTGTCAACAAGAGGGTTTAATTTGTGTGCTTAATTTATATCACATCATTGACCTAAAGAAGAATCAACATAGCGAGGAGTCTGGTGAGGAGGAGGTGCGTTATGTTGACAAAGTTGGAGAGAAACAAAAGCAAGAGTTTGAAGCTGCATCAATGAGCTTTATTTCCATCCAACTCCTCCAAGAATTGATCACAAACACCATCAAGGCACAATACGGAGGCACTTTGAAGGATGCATTGACGTACTCAAAATTGTACACCAAGATGATTGATAGCTTGCAAATGTCGACGGCTTACGAACCACCAAAGTTCATGCAGTTTGACGTCACTCATTTCGTTGAAACTTGCAACAACGCCAGGACGGAGAGAGACTACCTCGTGAAGCAATTTGTCCATTATTTGAAGGGAAACTTGTTTGATTGGTACATAGACCTAGAGCTCGAGTCCATAAACAATTAGGAGCAGATGGAGCGAGAATTCTTGAGCTGTTTTTACAGCATCCGTCGCACTGTCAGCATGATGGATATCACAAGTATGGAGCAAGGTGCATAGTCGAAATTGAAGTTCAAGAGAGGCTAGGAATGTGCAAAAGAGTTGGAGAAATAAATTCAAGTCAAAGAAGATAAGGAATCAGCTACAAAGAAGGAGAATTATCCAAAACATTATCCAAGCTACTTTATCTTATCCTTATCTTATCCTATCCTAATCCTCTCCTAACTTAATTCCTGCTGCAAAAGGGATTTAATTTCAGTTTAGGAGACATGAAAACTTGATTTCTAGGGACCTTATCCTCTCCTACAAAGGTGCCGCACCTATCTTTTCTAGAAGTGCCAAAATCAGCCAAAGAACACCCTTTCTAGAAATCCCTAAAAAAGTGGCACCCCAAACCTTCTAGATCCCTTTGGTTTTTGACCTTCTAGATGTCCTATTTCCTGCTGGGATTACATAACCTTTTCCCCTTAGGATTGTGTTATTACTTTCCTACACAAACTATATTTTGCAATCCTTTTCCTACACCAAATGTTTGTGCCACACCTCCCCCTATAAATATACCCTTTTGCTGCACCATTCAGTGACCACCATCTACCATTCACCTCTCTATAAATCATACACACCATTCATACACATCCTTCATTGAGCCGTAAGTTTTGCAAGGAAGGAGAAGGAATGAGCCACCTGGAGCTGTGCTTGCCATTCAAAGCCTTGGACTGTTGGAGCGTTTCTAGGTGTATTCTATCTTTACTTTTGATGTTTAAATTTAATTGTCTTTGTTTATTTGCGATCATGAGGAACTAAACCCCTTCTTAGCTAGGGGGAATTCGAAACTATGAGCATATATGTGATATGAATTGATTTCATCCAGTTGTGATTTCATAGATCGTGAATGCAATTTGCTTAACTGTTTGATTAAAACATATTCTTGTGTGTTGATTAAGGAGGCCTACTTAGTTTGCAAGCTAGGATTTGATGCTAAAATATAAGGGAGTTTCACCTAATCGTTACAAACTTATATTTACAAGTAGTGGAGGTTGCTAGTCACGATCGCGTTAAGTAAATTCTTGGCAGGAGTGTCATGCAGTCATAGTCACGAATGTCATGTCAATGCTTATGATTTTCACAAAGCTTAATGATCTTTGATATGTATCTCTAGTATGCAGTCATATAGGGAACTTGATAAGAATAATTTGGTTTGTGGCGCTACGTCCAAATTCAATGAACTTAGGAAAATCTGAAGGTTAATGCGTGCAGTCACGATTAATTTGGGGCATTGTCGTTGATGGTTTATAGAAAGAACAACTGGAAATCGATTTGTGTCGCATATATGTCATGTGTGGAGAAGGAACCTCTAGTTAGCCATTCACCCATCTAAATCACCAATTTCGTACAAAACTAAGTCTAGTTTACAATTCTGTTTTGCTTAAGTTTAAATCCGTTTTCATCCAATCCCTTGCTCTTAATTTGTGTTAAGATAGTCTAAATTCGTAAGAACTTGTGTTTTCTAGTCTTTTGAGTCAATTTGAGTCTTAAAATCGTTCAAATCAATCTTAGGTGTTAGTTTAGAGTCTAGATAACTTGTTTTGTGTGTTTTAGGTCTATTTAGCTTCTTTTGAGTCTTTAGAGTCCAGAAACTGTTTAATTGAATTCTATTTGCTGTTTTAAGTTTGTTTTGAGTTATTTGAGTCAAGTTAGGTTGTTTAAGGTGTCTAGAGTTAAAATTCATCCAAATTGATCCCTAGTACTTGGTTTCATTGTTTAAAGTCCAGTTTATTGTTTTAGAGTCTAATTTGTGTAGATTAGCAATCCCTTTAATCCCCGACTTAGAACGATCCCTACTTTCACATACTACATTGATAAGGGTTTAAGTTTGTGCGCGATTTAATTTCACATCAAGTTTGCTAACTTTCCCTCGTCTTCTCCATCGATAGCAAAGGCCACATGCTTAACTTGCTACTTCGTCTTCTCCACTAAAGCCCACGGACGGAGCCAGGGAACTCTCCCGCTTTGATTTTCCAGCTTAGAATGAAAGATTGAAAATGATGAAAAGCTACTCTTGATTTCCCGTAGCTCCACTCTCATTCCGCTTCTTCTCCTCGAATAGTAGTGACAAACTGAATCCATTTGACAGCGAGATTATGTGAAATGAGTTCAACGACTCTGTCTACTTCTACTCGCACACAGCAAAGAAAGGCTGGTTGGGTTGTGCGATCAGGGTGTGGTCACCTATAAACGGGTTGGGTTTATTGGGTTTGAGTCAGGTTTCACTCGACCCGTTAAGATAACGGGTTAACCTAACACTACCCGCTAAGCAAACAGGTCACCGAAACCAACCCATTAAGCTAACGAGTCATCCAAACCCATCCCGTTAAGCCAATGGGTCACCCGTTTCACCCGTTAACACCTGTTAACAATTTTTTATTTTTTATTTTTTTTATACTTTTGCATCCCAATACAAATTAAACATATTTTAATCAATATTTCAAGCATGAGGGTCCAACACATTTAGAAGTACCCATATAAATATAATAAAATCTTACAAAGAGTAGTTAATACAAATATTATAACCCTTACAGAAGGAACTCATGAGATCAACTATATAGGTGTAAATGTTGGATTTTGGTTGGATTCTGCAACTTTGGTGTCTCCTCAGCAACTCAGGAGATCAACTCCAGTTCTGATAAGTGCCATTCAGGATTCAATACCCAACTACCTAGATCACAAATTCACATGCAGATAATATTAGTTAACATACAAGTAAAAAAAAAAAAAAATTGAAACAGAGGACTTTCAATCCCAGGAACAACTTTTAAGAACCAAAACCACTAACCAAGACTAAAATTTCACATACATAATTAAACCCAATTCAAGAAAACACAAAATATGATTAAAACCTCATGACATTCAAAGAACAAGAGGCTGCCACAGTAAACCCTCATTAGGTATTAGCTAAGCATCAATATATTAATCGATACCCATGATTTTGCAAGGAAAAATCAATCATGATACTTCAAAAATCCAGAAATTGATTAATAAAAACCCATAATTTCATCAAAACAGTGGTCATATGAACAATTGAAAGGCACCCAGACAGTTAAACTACACATTTAATTGGAAAAATCAAAATTATTGATGCCCAAAAAAACAATCAACCCAACTTTATGTAAGAAAAAATATGAAAAAATAAGAGTAGAAAAAGTACAGTAAAAAGGCAGAGCTCAAGACATAACTTAAAATGGCGAAGAAACAAGAGAAACCAGAAGAAGCCATGAGTCATACAAGATTGAAGACAAAGTAGCGAGCAAGGTGCGAGAGGATACAAAAGCAAGGAGAACCAGAGAATGACGGAGAGCGTGCGAGAGTGTGAGACAGAGAGAGTCAGCGAGGGTTTTTTTGGTTATGTCTATTGAAATTACATAAAAGCCCTCAATAACGAGCGTTAACGGGTGGCTAACAAGTTTGGCGGGTTGACCCAAAATGACCCGTTATTTAATGGGTGATTAATGGGTTCACCCGTTAGCAACTCGACTCGTTAAGCACCCACCCAAATACTAGTTTTAATGGGTCGGGTTAAGTCAGGTTAACGGGTCAGATCTAAAATGCTAGGTCTACATGGTTTATTTATTGATACTCGTTGCTTGGAAGAGGGAAGAAATTGGAAAAAACTCCGTCAATCAAAGGGAATCAGAAGAAAATAAGGTAATCAACAGCCAATCAAAGGAAGACCAATAAGGCAATCAAATTAGGGTAATGAAAAGAGAAAGAAAAAAATATCTCGAAGAGAAAAAAAAATTTTGAAAAAAAAATGATAAAGTAAATTAAGTGATGGTGACGTGTGGAAAGCAAACAAAAAAAATTATAAAAAAAGGAAAAAAGGTCATGGTGCTGTACACACACACACACACACACACATATATATATATATATACACACGTCGGATGGCACAAAGCAACATATCGAGCTTAATGCTCCAATTAGGTATTTCAAATCAAGCCCAATTCATTGCCTATACATATTAGTCACTCACTCATAGGTGGGAGAGCAAAAAGGAAGCAAGTCGAAGCCCCCAACATCCAAAAATCTCTCCAACAAGCAAACAAGTGTGTTCTTCATCAAGCTCATGAAGAATCGACTAGCACAACAAATACATGTGCCGGTTCATCCATATTAAAGTCGAAGATTACTTGCCACGTGAAACCACTTGTGGTCTTATTTCCTTCAAGATCAAGCCTCGACAGTCCTTGAAGAAATCACAAGTTCGATTTAAGATCAAGTGTTCAGCACCCTTGAATCAAATTGACTCTAGAAAGCTCTCTGGCCAAAACAAACACTTGTGTTCTTCATCAAGCTCATGGAGAATCAACAAGCACAACAAATATACGTGCCGGTTCATCCACATTAAAGTTGAAGACCACCCACCACATGAAACTCCTCGTGGTCCCATTTCCTTCAAGGTCAAGCCTCAACGGCACTTGAAGAAATCACAAATCTGATTCAAGATCAAGTGACTGCAAACCTTGAATCAAATTCAGCTCTAGAGGAATGAAGTAAATTTAGACCTTTGGAGGAAACCAGAATGCTCTCTGGTTAAAGCAAACACCCGTGTTCTTCATCAAGCTCATGGAAATTCAATAAGCACAGCAAACACGTGCCGTTTCATCCACGACCAAAGCCAAAGATCACCCACCACGTGAAGCTCCTCGTGGTCCCTTTTCGTTCAAGGCCAAGCCTCAAGGCCCATGAAGAAACTTTTAGCCCAATTCAAGATCAAGCCTCAACGGCCCTTGAAGAAATTTCCAGCCCAATTCAAGATCAAGCCTCGACGACCCTTGAATTGACATCGACATTGAAGGACTTGAAAGTACAGTGGTCAAAGTACATTCACTATATGGAGAGACTTCAAAACGCACATTCTACACGTGACAAGCACATGTATACGACATGCCTTGAAGTGGGGACATTTGTAGACATCAAAATTTTGGTGAAATAAATGTTCACCAACGCATTAAAGTTTCAACTTGCCAAGGTATACGTGACATGCGCCACGTTCCTCACAAATTGTACACATGGTGTGCGACACCAAAATCAAACAAGTCAACAAGAATACATGTCAACAATTGGTGGAAATTAATATTTGATTTTAATTTAAATTAATCAAATTAATTAATTTAAATTAAAGCAAATAGAAATGTCAAATTGGGCAAGATTGATTATTTGATTTGATTTAAATTAAATAATTGATTTATTGATTGATTGATGGAAATAAATCACAAACCAAGTCACTAATCAAGTCCAAATCCATCCGTAGGCAAGACTCGGAAGGTCTATAAATACAGGGCCCCAAGACAAATGAAAGGGATGGAGAAATCATTCAAGCATCCAAACGCTGCCAAAGCTCAAGCACACTAAATCCCGAAAACACTTAGAAGAATTAAAAAAGTTCTCTGTGTTTTTCATCAATCCTTCGAAGAATCATCAAGCACTACTACCCGTGCCGATCCTTCAAATCACCAAGAGCCAAAACCTCGCGGCAACCATTCATCTGAGATCAAGTTATCGCGACCCTTAAATCAACATCCTACACATTTACACATCTTTCGGAGATCGAATCAGAGGAAACTTGTAAACAGAAATTGTAACCCTACAAAATTCATTAATACTAATATTCTTTGTACACGTGTTCTCCTTTAATTTGTCACAGGATTTTCATGTTTACTGCGCAATCTCAAGTTTTGTGGAGGGAATCATTGTTCCTGATATAAATGAAAGCACTGTGCGACTACTGTCTGTTGTTGACGTTACCTTCCATCAACCACAATTTGGAGACTCAAGTAAAGATGTAAGTCTTCCCTATGGAACATAACCTTCCTAGTCCACAACTTTCTTTTAACCTTTCACATTTGTTTCGCTGAGTTTAGAATAATTTGTTGAAATATGCAGCCAAAAATAATTCTACTATGTGATGATAGATGCATATTGACGAGTCAATATTATATTATATATTTTACCCTATTCTTAGTAAAATTTGGAAATTATTTTGGTAGAATTTTGATACTTTGCTTTATATTTTTAATATAGGACATTCGAATTCCTCTGGAGCAAAACGTGATCAAATGGATGACTTTTGGAGTCATTCAAATTGGAGGATGTTTGTGTGTCTCTTGGCTTTTTCGTGTCAAAATTTGGGATATTTCTACCAAAGCGGTTATTTTCTGGTGATTTATTAAAGAAGAAGTGCGCGTTGCTGAAAAGTGACGTTTATGGGCTTGAATTGCGTTTTTGGAGCCCAAGATGACCTCGGATGGGTTCGTGGCCTTCTAGAGAAGTGTTCAGAATAGTCCAAGCTTTAAATCCGGGTATTTTGGGCCAGTTTTGGAGCTCATTTGGGACCAAAACGTGACCGTACAGAATTGTAGACGAATTTACCAAGTTAATTTTGGGATTATGTTTCCTCTTTTATTTCAATTTATTTGGTTTCCTAGTTGGATTCTAAGATCTTTCACTAGGAGGATTTAATTAGAGTAGTTGATGTGAAATATATAAGCACACAAATTAAACCCTCTTTTTGACAATTGTAGTATATATGCAAGTAGGGATCGTTCTAGGCCGGGGATTAGGAGGGATTGCTAATCTACTCTAAACTGACTCAAAAACACAAAACTAGGCTAATAACACTTAACTAGACTCAAAGAACTCAAAACAAATTGAAAAGACTCAAAATTAACTAGAATGACTCAAAACAGCTTAAAACAACCAAATAGACTCAAAACAGACACTATGGAGTACTTTGGACGAATTCCTAACATATTTGCACGAGAAAGTAAAGGGGATTAGGTTTTAGACGAATTTAAAGTAAAACAAGTCCGAAACTAAAACTAGACAGATTTGCACGAAATTGGGTGTTTTGGATGGATGATGGGCTAGCTAGAGGGTCCTTCTCCACACATGACACACTTGCATACAAATTGATCTCCAGTTGCTTTTTCAATAAACCATGAACCTTAATGCTCTAGATTAACCGTGATGCACTAATTAACCCTCATATTTTCCTTAAGTTATTGAATTGGATGGACAACACATTCAACAACCAAATTATTCTTCATAAGTCCCCTATATGAACTGCATAATAGAGATACAAGCAAAGATCATTAAGCTTCATGAAAATCATAAGCATTGACAAAGCACTCGTAACTATGAACTGCATCATACTTATGCTAGGAATTTACTTAACACGATCGTTTATAAGCGACCTCCACTACTTGTAAATATAAGTTTGTAACGATTAGGTGAAACTCCCTTATATTCTAGCATCAAATTCATGCATGCAAACTAAGTATGCATCCTCAATCAACATACAAGAATAAGTTATCAATCAAGCAGTTAAATAAATTGCATTCACGATTTATGAAATCACAACTGGAAGTAATCAATTCATATTGCAAATATATTCATGGTTTTGAAATTCCCCCTAGCCAAAAGGGGTTTAGTTCCTCATGTTCGCAAAACAAAGATAATTGAATTTAAACATTGAAAACAAAGAATGAATTACACCTAAAATGTTCCAGCAATCCAACTTGAATGGCAAGCACGTCTAAGAGTCCTCATTCTTCTTCTTTGCTGTGGCACAAGGTCAAGAGGGATGTATGAAGGGTGATTTGTATGGAATAATAGCAGAGAGTATGAATGGAAGTGAGTGAGTCTGTAGAATTCTGAAATTGGCTCCTTGTATGCTGCGGCAAAGGCCTTTATTTAAAGGTTTTAGGAAATCAAAACCCTAACATAACTTGGTTTACAGAAATTAATTCAAATCCACTAGGAAAAGGGAAATAAAATCAGAATCTTAAGGGAAAAGGGATAGGATATGCTGCAGAACCAAAAGGGGAAAAAAATAACCATTGCTTGCGCGGCAAGGAAGGAAAAGAATTTTGACACACCCCGACCCGGAATGACCACTTGGACTCCGAATCGAGTTGTGCTGGCTGGCACCTGGAAGGTGACGAACCCATAAAGTGTAGTGTAGTGGAAAATGTGAATAAATTTAAACCTAAAAGTGCCTAAATATAAGAGTGCACTATGAGCTCCAATGAACTCATTTCACACATGATGTAGAGCATAAGTAAAGTATAGAAGAGTGTATTGAGAATCATACCATCAAAGGTAATCTCCAATGCCAAGATTTGCCACGAATCCTCGTTGATAAGAAAGCTTAGCTATTAAAACCTAGAAGGGCGAAAAAACAAGGGTGAGTTGGCTTGAAAATAAAGTTTCATAAAAACCTTTCTGAAAACATTGTAACCCTTTGCTGTAAAACAAGTATAGTTTCCAAAATATGCTTACTACGTATAGTATAAAAATACTTACCGTAGCCTGCAAAATCTCAAGAATTCATTACGGCACAATATCTCGTAACTAAGGGTAGGGCATCCAAAATCACAAAATCTCAACAGTAAAATAAGTAAAATCAGGTGCTCATCAATCTATGCTAGCACACAAGTCGGAGTCGCCTAATGCGACTTGTAAGACTGAACTGATGCTCATCAATTTATGCCAGCACACGAGTCAGAGTTGCCTAATGCAACCTGTACGACAAGACTTGGTGTAATCATAATATATGCTCTAGTGTTACAATCACGTAAAGACTGGCGATATTCGCGGTCACCTACGAGTCGAAGTTACCTAATGCAACCTGTATGACAGGACCAGCACCTACTTGGATCCAAGACGAGCCTGCGGTGCGGAGGTGAACATACATTTGAAAGACTAGTGATGCAAAATATATAAGCACACAAATTAAACCCTCTTTTTATCAATTGTAGCAAAGTATGTAAGTAGGGATCGTTCTAGGCCGGGGATTAGGAGGGATTGCTAAACCACTTGAAAACTGACTCAAAAACTTAAAACAAAGTTAAAACACTAAATTAGACTCAAAGAATGCAAAACTATACTCTAAAACACTAAAACAAACCAAAAGACTCAAAACAGCAAACAAACACTCAAAACTGCCTTAAAACCACTTTCTGGGCAGTTTTGAGCACTAAGGAAGAATTTGGACGAAAACAGTTTATAACTTGACTCCAGACACTTAAAAACACAAACTAAATTGATTTCTAACTAATTTGACACTTCAAAATAAAGGGGGAATTGGTTTTGACGAAATTGAAAACAAAACATAAACTTTGAAGTACAAATGAAATCTGCACGAAATTGGGTGAAAACTCTGGATGATGGGATAACTAGGAGGTTCTTCTCCACACATGACATACTTGCATACAAAACGATTTCTAATTGCAATTCAATAAACCACGAATTCTCAACACTCCAAGTTAATTAGGTCCGCTTAAATTAACTTTCAGATTTCCCTTATGTCAATGAATTGGACTGAAATTGCGCATCACAATCAAATTATTCTTCAAGAGTTCTCTATATGAAAGCGCATACTAGAGATACAATCAAAGATCATTACGTTCAATGGAAATCATAAGTATTGACGAGGCACTTGTAACTATGAAAGCGCATGATACTTATGCCAAGAATTTACTTAACACAATTGAGATCATCAACCTTTACTACTTGTGAATATAATTCTGTAACGATTAGGTGAAACTTCCTTATATCCTAGCATTAGATTTATGCATGACAATTAAGCGTGCACTCTCAACCAACACACACAAATCAGTTTAATTCAAATAGATAAGTAAATTGAAATCACAATTTATGAATCACAACTAGAGGTAATCAAATCATATAGCAAGCATAAACATGGTTTCGAATCCCCCCCTAGCCAGAGGGAGTTTAGTTCCTCATACTCACAGAACAAAGAGTATTGAATTTAAACATTGAAATCAAAGGAAAGAAAACACCTAAAACTTCCAGCAATTCAAACTTGAATGGCATGCACGTCCAAGGCTCCTTCTCCTCCTCTTTGCTGCGGCACAAGGTCTTGGGACAGGTTTAGGGGGTTATGAATGGTGTAGAAGGCTGGGTTAATGGCTAGGATGGATGTATGGTGCGGCAGAGAGTGAATTAGGTCAGAAACTATGGAGAATGGTGAAGGATGGGTGCGGCAGAGAGTGGTGGATGATTTCTGGCGTGAATGATGTATATGGAGGTGGTGTGTACGGCAAAGGGTGGAGAAATATATATATATAGGCACCAAAAACCCTAGATGAATCAGATTAGGACTTCTAGAAAGCCAAATCCATCCAGAAATAGGTTCAAAACAATCAGATTTCTAATGGGAAAGGGCCTAAGGTGCGGCAGGTTTGGATAAGGAGGGTTAAGGCTTCTAGAAAGCCTTGCAAGGCAAGGAAAAAGGATTCTAGAAGGGAAGGAGACGCCAGATTTCCAAGGTTCTAGAAGGAATGTGTTTTGTGGCAGATTTTGAGGTTTCTAGAAGGATTTGGGGCTCCACTTTTATAGGACAAGGGATAGGACTTCTAGAAATCAGGTTTTAAGTCCCCTAAACTGAAGAAAATAGGTTAGGATAAGATTAGGATAAGATTGGATAAGGTAAGGTAAGATAGGATAAGGATTGGATAAGATAAGATAAGATAAGGTTGTTTTAGATAATGTTTTGGATAATTCTCCTTCTTTTGAGCTGATTCCTTATCTTCTTTATCTTTGACTTCTTTCTTCCATCTTCTTAGCTGATTTCAAGCCTTTATATCTTCAATTTCGTCCATCAACTTGCCTCCATGCTTGCACTACCCAATCTTGGCCCAAAAATGCTCTAGAATGCTCCAATTGCTTCTTTTTGCAAACTTGCCCTTAGAACCTGAAAATACATCAAACTAGCTTAAAAGACTACTTTAACTAAGGAAAAACAACATAAATGCACAAGAACAAGCTAACTAAGGTGCATAAATATGCTCCTATCAACTAGCTCTGGCCCTGGGCGAGCACTAACACCGGGGTGCAGCAATGATGAGCAGACTACATAAATATAAGCATGCCACAGTGATTCGATAGTTCTAATCAACATACTAACATTCATAGCCGCACATATAATTATGGCATCAAAGATTATGAGCATACCTGTGTATCTCGTAGGATGTAGCATATTTCATAAATTCCTTCATTTCGCTAATTCTTATCAACTTCAGTCTAATCCAGGCGTATGTAAGAAATTCTATTTCAAATGCATAAATGGAAACTATCAATCATATATACACACACACACACATACACACACACACACACACACACACACACACACACACACACACTATAAAAAGGAAAAGACTCACTCACAGATCACGTCGTCGAGTCGAACCCGTTCGAACTAGAATAGCCGAAGTTATCGATAATAATCGCACCTAGGCATAATATTATGATCCATTAGTAAAACTCCACTAAAACAACTAAATTTGGGAAAACAGAGTGCGAATTTGGAATCAGGGCGTCAAAATACTCTAAGTAGGGTCCCCGACATATTTTACAAAAAGTCAACGGTTAACCCTAAAAGTCAACCGTGACGCCCTGATAGGAGCATATTTATGCACCTTAATTAGCTTGTTCTTGTGCATTTATGTTGTTTTTCCTTAGTTAAAGTAGTCTTTTAAGCTAGTTTGATGTATTTTCAGGTTCTAAGGGCAAGTATGCAAAAAGAAGCAATTTGGAGCATTCTAGAGCATTTTTGGGCCAAGATTGGGTAGTGCAAGCATGGAGGCAAGTTGATGGACGAAATTGAAGATATAAAGGCTTGAAATCAGCTAAGAAGATGGAAGAAAGAAGTCAAAGATAAAGAAGATAAGGAATCAGCTCAAAAGAAGGAGAATTATCTAAAACATTATCTAAAACAACCTTATCTTATCTTATCTTATCCAATCTTATCCTAATCTTATCCTAACCTGTTTTCTTTAGTTTAGGGGACTTAAAACCTGATTTCTAGAAGTCCTATCCCTTGTCCTATAAAAGTGGCGCCCCAAATCCTTCTAGAAACCCCAAAATCTGCCACAAAACACATTCCTTCTAGAACCCTGAAAATCTGGCGCCTCCTTCCCTTCTAGAATCCTTTTTCCTTGCCTTGCAAGGCATTCCCTGCCCTTATCCTATTGTGCCGCACCTCTCAGGCCTTTTTCCCTCTTGGATTCTTATTGTTAGGCTTTTTCCTTGTGGATTTGGGTTCTACAAATCCTTTTCATAAATCAATTGGGCCACAATCCTCTTTCCTAATGGATTCACAATTTCTGCCGCACCTAGGGCCCTAATTCCTTGTGCAATGCTGAGTCCAAGCCCTAATCTGATTACCCTAGGGTTTGTGGTGCCTATATATATAAGTTTAAAGGGTTGTCGCAGGTTTCACCACCTACATACACAACCATTCTCGCCAGAAATTCTTCCCTACTCTCTGCCGCACCCATCCTTCACCATTCTCCATAGTTTCTGACCTAATCCACTCCTTGTCGCACCATACATCCATCCTAGCCAATAAACCAGCCTTCTACACCATTCAGAAACCCCAAAATCTGTCCCTAGACCTTGTGCCGCAGGAAAGAGGAGGAGAATGAGCCTTGGACGTGCATGCCATTCAAGTTTGAATTGCTGGAAGTTTTAGGTGTTTCCTTTCCTTTGATTTCAATGTTTAAATTCAATACTCTTTGTTCTGTGAGTATGAGGAACTAAACCCCCCTCTGGCTAGGGGGGGATTCGAAACCATGTTCATGTTTGCTATATGACTTGATTACCTCTAATTGCGTTTCATAAGTTGTGATTTCAATTTACTTATCTGTTCATATTAAAACTGATTTGTGTGTGTTGATTGAGGTGGCCAACTTAGTTTGCATGCATAAATCTAATGCTAGGATATAAGCAAGTTTCACCTAATCGTTACAAACTTATATTCACAAGTAGTAAAGGTTGATGATCTCAATTGTGTTAAGTAAATTCTTGGCATAAGTATCATGGGCTTTCATAGTTACAAGTGCCTCGTCAAGACTTATGATTTCCATTGAACGTAATGATCTTTGATTGTATCTCTAGTATGCACTTTCATATAGAGAACTCTTGAAGAATAATTTGATTGTGATGCGCATTTTCCGTCCAATTCATTGACATAAGGGAAATCTGAAAGTTAATTTAAGCGGACCTAATTAACTTGGAGTGTTGAGAATTCGTGGTCTATTGAATTGCAATTAGAAATCGTTTTGTATGCAAGTATGACATGTGTGGAGAAGAACCCCTTAGCTAGCCTTCCATCCATTCACTTTAACCAATTTCGTTTTACAATCTGTTTTGTTTTACAAAGTTTTTGTTTGTTTTCAAATTCGTTAAAACCAATTCCCCCTTTATTTTGAAGTGTCAAATTAGTTAGAAATCAATTTAGTTTGTGTTTTAAGTGTCTTGAGTCCAGTTATAAACTGTTTTCGTCCAAATTCTTCCTTAGTGTTCAAAACTGCCAAGAAAGTGGTTTTAAGGTAGTTTTGAGCGTTTGTTTGCTGTTTTGAGTCTTTTGGTTTGTTTTAGTGTTTTAGAGTATAGTTTTGCATTCTCTGAGTCTAATTTAGTGTTTTAACTTTGTTTTAAGTTTGTGAGTCAGTTTTCAAGTGGTTTAGCAATCTCTCCTAATCCCCGGCCTAGAACGATCCCTACTTACATACTTTGCTACAATCGATAAAAAGAGGGTTTAATTTGTGTGCTTATATATTTCGCATCAAATTTTTGGCGCCGTTGCCGGGGATATCAACTGTGCTAATCCCTTGGATTGTTATTTTCGTTTGGTTTAATTAGATCAGATTCTGACCTTGTTTTTGTTTCTTGTTTTAGGTACTAGTTTATGACTCGAAGTTCTCATCCGGTTCGTGAACATATTCTGGACTTTGACGCCGATTTCGAGCGAGAGTTAAGACGAAAGAGGAAGAATCCAGAACCAAGTGAATCAAGTGCAAGTTCAGAAGCCGAATCTGAATTTGAAGAGGAAGTGGACGACATGGCTGTGGACAATCGTACAATCAAAGAGCTTTCAGCCTCAGGACTTGACAATGCCATGCCCTTATGCATTCAATACCCTAGGGCGGCTCAAGGCAAAACTGATGAGTTTGAATTGAAGTCAAGCTTGTTGCATCACATTCCTAAGTACCATGGGCTGTCCATGGAAGATCCAAACAAGCATTTGAAGGAATTCGAGGTGGTGTGCTCAAGCATGACACCAATCAACGTAGATGGGAATATTCTGATGATGAAGGCCTTCCCCTTTTCTTTCTTGGAAAAGGCAAAGGATTGGTTGTATGAATTGGCCCTCGGAACTGTCACATCATGGGAGAGCATGAAACGGGCTTTCTTGGAGAAGTTTTTCCCAACTTCTCGAGTCATCCTCTTACGAAAAAGGATAAGTGGAATTCAACAAGAAGCAGGTGAAACTTTTCCTACTTATTATGAACGTTTTAAATCTCTTGTTGCTTCATGTCCATAACATCAGATGAAGGAGGAACTTCTCCTACAATATTTCTACGAGGGACTTCTACCAATCGAACATCAAATGTTAGATGCCTCAGCGGGAGGAACCTTGGTGGACAAGACCCCCACGGCAGCCAAGACATTGACAGCCAATCGGGCGTTGAACGCTCAACAGTACGAAGGTGTTGGGCAAAGGAGCATCCCACGGCAACACCAAGTCAATGAGGTAAGTGCCATAACCGAACTTCAAAATCAAATGGCTAACCTTACTACTTTGCTTTCTCAGGTGGTGGAAAGTCTAAAAGTACAAAATGTAGCTTCTTGTGGCGTGTGCTCCATGCAAGGACATCCCACAGATAAGTGCCCACAATTTATAGAGAATGGAGGGTGGGAGACACTCAATGCCATGGGTTTTGGCAATCAATACCAACCACGTGGTGATCCTTTTTCCAATACTTACAATCCCGGGTGGCGTGATCATCCAAATTTCAAATGGCGAGAACCCCAACAAGGCCAACAACAAAGCGGATTTAGGCAACAACCCCCGGGTTTCTATCAAAAGCCATTGGCACCAACACAAGCCCAAGCACAACCTGCCCAAAACAAATCAGGTTCTTCAATTGATAATGATCAGATTTTTCAATTACTAACTTCTATGGCGTAGGGTATGCAAACTAGGGACAAGAAGGTGGACGAGTTGGAGAAGCAAGTAGGGCAGATTGCCGAGTTCATGAGGCAATTTCGAGAGCAAGGCAAGTTGCCAAGTTCAACCGTTGTCAACCCAAAAGGTGGATTCGAATCTGCAAAAGCCATGAGTCTGCGAAGTGGGAAGCAAGTAGGATCTGACCCTAAACCATCCAAATCATGTTCCAACGAGGAGGAAGAGTTGAGAATTGAAGAGGAGGAACAAAGCCCACTCACGGGAAAGGTGGAAACACCTTTGCCGTAAGCCCTAAGTGATCCTAAACCATCCAATTTGTCCAATAGAGGTAAGGACGTGTCAAATTCAGTTCCTACTAATGTTTTTCCTTCGAATGTTCCTTTTCCAAATAGGTTCAAGCAAACAAAGAAAGAAGAAGCAGAAAAGGACATTCTTGAGACGTTTAGGAAAGTTCAAGTCAATATTCCCCTTTTGGATGCAATTAAGCAAGTCCCCAGGTACGCCAAGTTCTTGAAGGAACTTTGCACTAATAGGAGGAGGATTTCGACCAAGGAGGTTGTAAAAGTGGGTGAAAACGTCTCAGCCATCTTGCAACGCAAACTGCCCCCTAAATGCAAAGATCCGGGTAGTTTTACAATTCCGTGTGTTATTGGTAATTCTAGGTTTGAATCTGCCATGTTAGACTTAGGTGCATCTATAAATGTCATGCCATATTCAATTTATGCATCTATGAACCTAGGAGCGTTGAAAAACGATGGTGTTATCATACAATTGGCCGATAGATCTAATGCCTATCCAAAGGGAGTTTTGGAGGATGTTTTGGTGCAGGTTAATCACTTGATATTCCCGACGGATTTCTACGTGCTTGAAATGGATGAATCGGACCATTCCCGTCATTGCCCATCCTCCTTGGAAGGCCATTCATGAAAACTGCTCGTACGAAGATTGATGTGTTTAATGGCACTTTAACGATGGAATTTGATGGGGAAGTTATTAATTTCAATCTTTCTGATTCTATGAAGTACCCTAGTGAGAATCATTCATGTTTAGCTATTGATATAATTGACTCTTTGGCTCAGGACCATTTGGACAATTTGAAGGACGATGCACTTGAATTGGCCATTGCACAAGGAAGGGACATGCAAAACATTGAAACAGCCACCAAGGAAACCCACGGCATGCATGAAGCATCCTTAGCCGTGCCCCCTAGTGAGGATGTCATTGAGATGGTGGCTGCCCTTGAGTCATTGCCATCACAATCTGGTAAGTTTTTTGACCCAATTTTAAGTTCAGTTTCGGCTAATAAGATGCTTCCCTCAGTTGTGCAGCAACCTACACTTGAACTTAAGCATTTGCCAAGTCACTTGAAGTACGTTTTCTTGGGAGAGGATGAGACGTTGCCCGTCATCATCTCATCCTCACTCACGGCACAAGAGGAAAACAAATTGGTGAGGGTGCTAAAAGAGTACAAAACGGCAATTGGATGGACTTTGGCCAACATAAAGGGAATTAGCCCTACTACGTGCATGCATCGCATACTTCTAGAGAAGGGGTCCAAAACATCTCGAGAGGCTCAACGCCGTCTCAACCCTCAGATGATGGAAGTTGTGAAGAAGGAGATAACCAAGCTTTTGGATTGTGGAGTGATCTATCCAATTTCGGATAGTAGGTGGGTTTCACCCGTTCAATGTGTGCCAAAGAAATCTGGCGTGACAGTGGTAGCCAATGCCGACAATGAACTTGTTCCTACACACATTCAAACCGGTTGAAGGGTGTGCATCGACTATAGGAAGCTAAATGCCACCACGAGGAAGGATCACTTCCCATTGCCATATATTGACCAAATGCTTGAGAGGTTAGCGGGTTATGCTTTCTATTGTTCTCTTGATGGTTATTCTGGTTATAATCAAATTGTCATAGCACCCGAGGATCAAGAAAAAACTACTTTCACATGCCCCTTTGGTACTTTTGCATATCGTTGCATGCCTTTTGGTTTATGTAATGCACCTGCCACATTTCAAAGATGCATGATGAGCATATTTTCTGATTATGTTGAGAAAATAATTGAAGTTTTCATGGACGATTTTAGCGTATTTGGTGACTCCTTTGATAGTTGCTTGCATAATCTTAGTTTGATTCTAAAACGTTGCGTTGAAACTAACCTTGTTCTTAATTGGGAAAAATGTCATTTCATGGTTAAACAAGGCATAGTTCTAGGTCATATCATCTCTGAAAACGGCATTGAGGTTGATAAGTCAAAAATAGATCTTGTACGTCACTTACCCTCTCCGACTTCGGTTAGAGAGGTTCGTTCTTTTCTTGGCCATGCAGGTTTCTATCGTAGGTTTATCAAAGATTTCTCAAAGGTTGCACAACCTCTTTGCCGTCTCCTACAAAAAGAAGTGGTGTTTGAATTCACCAAGGAGTGCACGGCATCATTCAACCAACTCAAGGAGTTGCACGGCACCCATTATTGTTCCACCGGATTGGAGCCTACCTTTCGAGCTTATGTGTGATGCGTCCGATTACGCTTTAGGGGCTGTTTTGGGACAAAGAAATGACAAGAGGCCGCATGTCATCTACTATGCCTCACGGACATTGAATGATGCCCAGTTGAACTATTCCACTACGGAAAAAGAACTTCTTGCCGTTGTTTTTGCTTTAGATAAGTTTAGATCATATCTAATTGGTACTAAAGTAATTGTGTTCACTGACCATGCAGCATTGAAGTACTTGCTCACCAAAAAGGAGGCCAAGCCACGGCTAATTCGTTGGATATTGCTACTTCAAGAGTTCGACATTGAGATTCGTGATAGGAAGGGAAGTGAAAACGTGGTGGCTGACCACCTCAGCCAAATGGTGCATAACGAGGAGTCTCTACCTATTTTGGAGACATTCCCCGATGAACAATTGCTGTCCATAAAGGTTAGTGAGCCTTGGTATGCTGATTTGGTGAACTTTTTGGTGTCAAAACAAATTCCAAGCACTTTTGCTAGGCACCAACGTGACAAGTTAAGACATGATGCACGGTTTTATGTGTGGGATGATCCATACTTATGGAAATATTGTTCGGATCAAGTTATACGTCGATGTGTGCATAACATGGAGTTTAATTCAATTTTAACTTTCTGTTACACTTATGCATGTGGGGGACACTTTGGGACACAACGCACTGCCCTTAAGGTTTTAGAATGTGGATTTTATTGGCCGACTTTATTTAAAGATGCTAGAACCTTTTGTATGTCTTGTGATCGTTGCCAAAGAATGGGTAACATAGGTGCTAAGGACCAAATGCCGCAAAACATCATACTTCCTGTTGAAATTTTTGATGTTTGGGGCATTGATTTCATGGGCCCATTTCCTTCATCGCATGGTTTTCTTTACATATTACTTGCCGTGGATTATGTCTCAAAATGGGTGGAAGCAAAGGCCACCCGGACTAATGATCCTAAAGTGGTTGCAGATTTTATTAGAACTAACATTTTTGCAAGGTTTGGTATGCCATGGGTGATCATTAGTGATGGAGGGTCGAACTTTTGCAATCGAACAATTGAGGCGTTGTTGAGGAAGTACAATGTCAATCATAAGGTTTCTACACCTTACCATCCTCAAACGAATGGCCAAGCCGAGGTTTCTAACCGGGAGATCAAAAAAATCATAGATAAAATCGTGGGGCCTACAAGGAAGGATTGGAGCTTGCGCTTGAACGATGCATTGTGGGCCTATCGCACGGCTTACAAAACACCCCTTGGCATGTCCCCATTTCGGCTAATATATGGCAAACCATGTCACTTACCTGTGGAGTTAGAGCACAAAGCGCATTGGGCCGTGAAAACATTCAATTTGGAGTTAGATGCGCCTGGAATGCATAGGAAGCTTCAATTGAATGAACTTGAGGAGATAAGGAACGAAGCATATGAGAACTCCCGAATCTACAAGGAGAAGACCAAGGCCTTTCATGACAAGATGATTCGTGGCAAATCATTCTCAGTTGGGCAGAAAGTGTTGCTATTCAATTCCCGTCTTCGGTTGTTTCCTGGTAAGTTACGTTCCAAGTGGGTTGGCCCATTTGTTGTTACTAATGTTTTTGTTCATGGTGCAGTGCAAATCAAAAGCTTGAAAACTGGACAAAAATTCAAGGTGAATGGGCACCGATTGAAGCCATATTATGAGAGCTTTGTGGAGCAAACCGTGGATGACATCTCCTTGGATGCCGTGGGTACTAATCTGGAATGAATGGGCATTTCGTCCGGCTGTACGACGATAAAGCAAGCGCTACTTGGGAGGCAACCCATGCATTCAACAAAGGAAGACCTAGGGAGCACTCCAATTCCAGATTTGCATTCCTAAACCTTTCTCTTTGTTGTTGTTTTCATTTCTGCTTTGTTTCTTGTTTAGTTCCTGTTTTGTTTGGTTGTTGTTTATTTGTGTGAGTTTATGCTTGAAACATTGAGGACAATGTTTTATTTAAGTGTGGGGGGCTAAACAAAGTGTTTTTGATGCAAATTCGTAGGGTTTTATCACCCATAACTTCTAATGTTGTTCCTTGCTGTTTTAAGTGTTTTTAAGCTGTTTTGGTGTGTTTTGACTCAAAAATCCGAAAAAATCCCATAAAAATTTGAAAAATTGTTTTAAAAAAAAAACCAAAAAGAGTTGTTTTTATTTGTTTGTGTCTTAGGGTACCTTCCAACACAGTGATGAGGATTCGGTTTGTAATTGCATGACTGTTAAAGAGAGTTGTAAACATGGATGAAAGTTTGATTTACTCTTTGGTTTATGCTTGATTGTGGTTATAACTTATGAATTCACATGCAATCATAAAAGAAAAATCAGTTTTTGTAACATGCTTGAAGGAAGGAACTCAAACTAACGCTACAACCTTGTGAGACTTGAGCCTAAACGTTTATTTGGAGAGTTAATAATCTGTGCATTGTTGTTTTCTAAAGTCGTTGCATGATCTCATTATTCTTTGCTTGGTTGCTACTTAGAAGGCGTTTCATCATTTAGTTCTAAACACTAGAACTCATGCCTAATTCATTCTAAGCATGTTATTGATTTGCATAACACATATTCAAGATGAAGTTGTGTAGTGACCACCATAGCCAAATTGCCGTATCTCCCTGTTCCATTGTGTTTTGTAGGTTGTAACCCCTTTGAGCCATAATTAGCCTATTTTTCTTTGTTAACCCACATTATCCTCACCTAGCCTAGATTAGGACCATCCATACCTCTGTTCTTGAAGCATAGTAATGCATGACTCAATATGAATTCCCTTTGATCATTGTTTGGCAGAAAACAAGTGTGGGGGAAGTGAGTTTTGTTGTGGGTGTGCCAAAGTCTTGCATGAGGCACGGGTAGAAAGAAAAGAAAAAAAGAAAAAAAAGAAGAAGAAGAAAAATTCGTGGAAAATAGAAAGAAAAAAAGAAAAAGTTGTGAAAAGAACGAAAAAGGAGTTGAAAAGATGTGAAAAAGAGTTCTCAAGTGTTGTTTGTTGAAGGAAGGGTCCAAAACATTGAATCCGGCCCTAATTGTTGCTTGAATCTTCCCTTTGTGTTTAAAAGTTGATTTCTGCATGCTAAAGGGAATTCTAAGTCGAATTCATTACTTTGCTTGTTATTGCTTGAAGAACGTTTGTTTTTCCTATCCTTTCGTTATTAGCCAATACCCCCAAGCCCCGTTACAACCCTTAACTTTAATCTTGAGTGTTGTGTGTTTCAATTTGTGGAGTTTGAATTTGGTAAGAGCATATGGTGTCACTGGTTCTCGCATCTAAGTAGTAGCGTTCCATTCATGAGATCATATCTAAACATGTTATTAACTCCGGAAATTGCTTTTCTTTGTTATATACATATGTGAGTATTAGTTTTCATATTTACATCAATTTTCTCACATATAACTAGTGTAGGGTGTGTAGTTAGAAAATCTGAGTGAAGGTTGAGTGCATATCTTGTAAGGAATTGAGGGAATTCTCTAAGGCATGTTACTACATTCAAAACATCATTTTAATTGGTTATTTGTGAACTAGTAAGTAGTGACTATGATTAAGTATGTGCTTAAGCGTAAAGATGGCTAAAATCTGTGGGGATGATGATTTTTAACATGTCATGTGCATTGGAAATCCCTGAGGCAAATGTTGGAAGGTTTAGGTTGTGTTATACTTGTTTTGTTTCGTTTTGTTTACTTTGTTTCGTTTTGCTCGAGGACTAGCAAAAGCTAAGTGTGGGGGAATTTGATAGGAGCATATTTATGCACCTTAGTTAGCTTGTTCTTGTGCATTTATGTTGTTTTTCCTTAGTTAAAGTAGTCTTTTAAGCTAGTTTGATGTATTTTCAGGTTCTAAGGGCAAGTATGCAAAAAGAAGCAATTTGGAGCATTCTAGAGCATTTTTGGGCCAAGATTGGGTAGTGCAAGCATGGAGGCAAGTTGATGGACGAAATTGAAGATATAAAGGCTTGAAATCAGCTAAGAAGATGGAAGAAAGAAGTCAAAGATAAAGAAGATAAGGAATCAGCTCAAAAGAAGGAGAATTATCCAACACATTATCTAAAACAACCTTATCTTATCTTATCTTATCCAATTTTATCCTAATCTTATCCTAACCTGTTTTCTTTAGTTTAGGGGACTTAAAACCTGATTTCTAGAAGTCCTATCCCTTGTCCTATAAAAGTGGCGCCCCAAATCCTTCTAGAAACCCCAAAATCTGCCACAAAACACATTCCTTCTAGAACCCTGAAAATCTGGCGCCTCCTTCCCTTCTAGAATCCTTTTTCCTTGCCTTGCAAGGCATTCCCTGCCCTTATCCTATTGTGCCGCACCTCTCAGGCCTTTTTCCCTCTTGGCTTCTGATTGTTAGGCCTTTTCCTTGTGGATTTGGGTACTACAAATCCTTTTCAGAAATCAATTAGGCCACAATCCTCTTTCCTAATGGATTCACAATTTCTGCCGCACCTAGGGCCCTAATTCCTTGTGCAATGCTGAGTCCAAGCCCTAA
Organism: Heteromeles arbutifolia; assembly: GCA_024362995.1. Taxonomy (NCBI): domain Eukaryota; kingdom Viridiplantae; phylum Streptophyta; class Magnoliopsida; order Rosales; family Rosaceae; genus Heteromeles; species Heteromeles arbutifolia. Next base: position 23,202,824 of record JANCRC010000011.1, on the reverse strand, counting down.
TCTGATTACCCTAGGGTTTATGGTGCCTATATATATAAGTTTAAAGGGTTGCTTCAGGTTTCACCACCTCCATACACAACCATTCTCACCAGAAATTCTTCCCCACTCTCTGCCGCACCCATCCTTCACCATTCTCCATAGTTTCTGACCTAATCCACTCCTTGCCGCACCATACATCCATCCTAGCCAATAACCCAGCCTTCTACACCATTCAGAAACCCCAAAATCTGTCCCTAGACCTTGTGCCGCAGGAAAGAGGAGGAGAATGAGCCTTGGACGTGCATGCCATTCAAGTTTGAATTGCTAGAAGTTTTAGGTGTTTCCTTTCCTTTAATTTCAATGTTTAAATTCAATACTCTTTGTTCTGTGAGTATGAGGAACTAAACCCCCCTCTGGCTAGGGGGGATTCGAAACCATGTTCATGCTTGCTATATGACTTGATTACCTCTAATTGCGTTTCATAAGTTGTGAATTCAATTTACTTATCTGTTCATATTAAAACTGATTTGTGTGTGTTGATTGAGGTGGCCAACTTAGTTTGCATGCATAAATCTAATGCTAGGATATAAGGAAGTTTCACCTAATCATTACAAACTTATATTCACAAGTAGTAAAGGTTGATGATCTCAATTGTGTTAAGTAAATTCTTGGCATAAGTATCATGCGCTTTCATAGTTACAAGTGCCTCATCAAGACTTATGATTTCCATTGAACGTAATGATCTTTGATTGTATCTCTAGTATGCGCTTTCAAATAGAGAACTCTTGAAGAATAATTTGATTGTGATGCGCATTTTCCGTCCAATTCATTGACATAAGGGAAATCTGAAAGTTAATTTAAGCGGACCTAATTAACTTGGAGTGTTGAGAATTCGTGGTCTATTGAATTGCAATTAGAAATCGTTTTGTATGCAAGTATGACATGTGTGGAGAAGAACCCCTTAGCTAGCCTTCCATCCATTCACTTTAACCAATTTCGTTTTACAATCTGTTTTGTTTTACAAAGTTTTTGTTTGTTTTCAAATTCGTTAAAACCAATTCCCCCTTTATTTTGAAGTGTCAAATTAGTTAGAAATCAATTTAGTTTGTGTTTTAAGTGTCTTGAGTCCAGTTATAAACTGTTTTCGTCCAAATTCTTCCTTAGTGTTCAAAACTGCCCAGAAAGTGGTTTTAAGGCAGTTTTGAGCGTTTGTTTGCTGTTTTGAGTCTTTTGGTTTATTTTAGTGTTTTAGAGTATAGTTTTGCATTCTCTGAGTCTAATTTAGTGTTTTAACTTTGTTTTAAGTTTGTGAGTCAGTTTTCAAGTGGTTTAGCAATCCCTCCTAATCCCCGGCCTAGAACGATCCCTACTTACATACTTTGCTACAATCGATAAAAAGAGGGTTTAATTTGTGTGCTTATATATTTCGCATCACGCCCCAGTGGTCAACTATGTTAAAACTTTAGAATTTCACTAAATGGATGTCAAAAACGGACACGGGACATCGAAATTAGTCTAGGAGGGTTTCCGAAAAATTTTCGAAAAAGCCAACATATTCTAAAGAGTAGAATATTCCAAGAATATTATAAAGAATAGAATATTCCAAGAATATTCTAAAGAATAAAATATTCTCAATCCAATTCCGAAATAGGCCTGCTAGCCCAAAGAATTGGGCTAGTTGGGCCAATGATTTGGGCCAAGAATTTTGGACCGGGTTTGGGCTTAGAGCAAGTCCACCCCTAAGACTTTGCGCCAGCACCCAGCTCATTTATCCACTCAAGTGAACAGTAATAGACCCCAGTGAACAGTAATAGGCCAAAGCATCTCCACCCCTAAAAAAATGCGCTGGCACCCAGTCTTTAAATTTTTTCTAAAAGAATAAAAAAAAATAAAATAGTTTTAATGTCGGATATGATTTTTAACCAATCTCGTCACGCCACGTGTCATTATCCTAACATACTTTTTTGTGAATAGATTTCCGCTAAGATTTTCAACCAATCCCGACACGCCACGTGTCATTTCCGGTTTACAATAATTTAGCCAAGATTTCGATAAGATTTTCAACCAATCACGTCATGCCACATGTCATTATCCGAACGTACTATTTTGTCGATAGATTTCCAATAAGATTTTCAACCAATCCCGATGCACCACGTGTCACTTCCGGTTTACAATAATTTAGCCAAGATTTCGATAAGATTTTTGACCAATCACGTCATGCCACGTGTCATTATCCGAACGTACTATTTTGTGGATAGATTTCCAATAAGATTTTCAACCAATCCCGATGCACCACGTGTCACTTCCGATTTACAATAATTTAGCTAAGATTTCGATAAGATTTTCAACCAATCACGTAATGCCACGTGGCATTCTCCAGAACCTCATCCTTTCTTTTTTTGTCCATAAAAACCCTACATCCCTACATCCATCCTCACACCAAGCTCAATCCTTCTTTTTAGCTCAGAATCCTTGTTCATCGTTTTCAAATCTTGAGTTCTTATTACAATGTCTTCTTCAAGGAGAGTGTATAAACAGCTGCAGGAGCAACAGAAAAGGTTGTTGGCACAACAGGCAGAATTGGCCAATCTCGAGCAAGGTGGATGTGGAGATGAGGCTTTCTTCATGGAAGAGGATGAGGATGATCACCATAGAAGGCAGATGGCCTCACATTCCCGTCGTGTCATAGAAGCCGTGGGTCAGATAGCCAAACCCAGACGTGCTGCAAACCTCGATAAAAAAAGGGAAAGACGAGGTAAAGATCTGTTGGAAGATTATTTTATTCCCAACAGTATATTCCCTGATTATGTTTTTAGACGTCGTTTTAGAATGCAACGAAGTTTGTTCGATAAAATCATGAGTGCTATTTGCAACCATGATCCATACTTTGTGCAAAAAGAGGATGCTTTTCATGTTCTAGGTCTTCTTCCCGAGCAAAAAATTACGGCTGCCTTGCGAATGCTTGCATATGGAGCATCTGCAGATCAAGTTGATGAGATCGCCAGGATAGGAAGAACAACTGTTCTAGAGTCCCTGATGCAGTTTTGCTCTACAATTGAAGCCCTCTACACTATTGAGTACCTCCGGACACCCACTCCAAGGGATATGCGAAGGCTTCTGAGGAACGGTGAGATGCGAGGCTTCCCTGGCATGATTGGAAGCATCGACTGCATGCACTGGACTTGGAAAAGCTATCCAAGTGCGTGGCAAGGAGCTTATGGCAATAGAAAATGAGCCAAAAGCATCATTTTGGAAGCGGTGGCTTCATTTAATACATGGATTTGGCATGCTTTTTTTGGTGTTCCAGGAGCTCAAAATGACCTAAATGTCATTGCCCAATCCCCAGTGTTCGACGAACTGCTGCAAGGAAAATCGCCAAGATGCATATATTGGGTTAATGGTACCCAATACGAGGGATCATACTACCTTGCAGATGGCATTTACCCAAGGTGGTCAACTTTTGTCAAAACAGTGCCACATCCACAGACTGAAAAAGAAAAACACTTCGCACAATGTCAAGAAGGGTGTAAGAATGATGTCGAGCGTTGTTTTGGTATCCTGCAAGCTCGTTGGGCGATTGTCAGGGTTGCAGCTAGAATGTTTGATGTCGAGGCTATTCGATCCATCATGATGATGTGTATTATTCTCCACAACATGATTGTTGAAGATGAGTATGATTATGATGTCGTCGATGAATACGAGCTAGATCCGATCAACAACTCACGAACACGTATCTACTGTGCTCATGACAATACCGAAGATCCCGTACGACACGAGCCGTTGGAACGGGATGGACGTTACAATGAATTGATCGTTCAGCGGTACATGAACTTGCAACAGCCATATTGGCACATAAACCGCCAAAATGACTTGATTGAGCACCAGTGGGGATTGCAAGAAGGTGAAGATAATTAAAATGAGGCTTGTGAATTGATCGTTCAGTGGTACACGAACTTGCAACAGCCATACTGGCACGTAACCTGCCAGAATGACTTGATTGAGCAGCAGTGGGGATTGCAAGAAGGTGAAGATAATTAAAATGAGGCTTGTGGTTGAAGAATAAAGTGTATTTTTTTTTTTAAGTTTATGTAATTCTATGTAGTGTGTTTTGTTTCTAAGTTTATTTGGTGAGTTTATGTAATCTTATTTCATGTGTTTAAATAAAGTACAAAAATAAATAAATAATTACATTAAAATCGCATAATAAATTAAATAAAAATAAATAAAGTTCTAAAAATAAATAAGAAATAACATAAAAATTACATAAATTCAATAAATTTCAAAAGAAAAAAAAGAAAAAACATAAAAATTACATAAGAAATTAAATAAAATTCTAAACAAAATAAGAAATTACATAAGAAATTAAATAAAGTACTACAAATAAATACGAAATTATACAAAGTCTCTGGAGTTAGGATATGTGGTGCTAGGATCTTGGTTGCTATGATTTGTGTAGCTAGAACCCCCTTGACTTGTTTCCGCATCTCTTGCACGCCTCCTTCGCACGACATCTCTTTTTTCTGATGTCCAAAAATATTTTGAATTGGGAGACATTCCTACTAGAGACTTGCTCATAGTGTCACGATCTGCTTGACCCATCCTTTCTTCTCTAAGCATTTCATTTTCTCGATTAAGTGCTTCTCTAACCAGTTCATTCTCTCGATTAACTATTTCTCTTTGTCTCTCAGCCGCAGCATCACGGGCCTTAGTAGCTGCTATTAGTGCTGCCATTTTAGCATTTTTTTCCTCATCTCTTGCCTTTTCCCTCGCTATGGTCAGTTCACCTTGGCGAGCAAGTTCCTCTATATATTTAGTGTTGTCATTTTTGGAAGAACTGCCTTTTTTCTTTGATGCCTTTTTACCTTGAGGCTTGAGGGACTGACGAGTCTGTTGGGTCTCGGGCACTTGTTCAGGCGTCCCTTCCGTGTCTTCAAATGTGTCGGCTTCTTGTTCAGCCGTGTCTAGTTCTGGCGAACTATGTAGACCCATGCCGTGCATGACAACTTCTGGACCGATTGCCACAATTTTGTATTTAGGACAATCTTTGACAATTTCCCAACATTCCCATTTGTTGAATGATTTGTTCTGGTTCTTTGAATTGTAGAATGCTTGAGCTTGTAGTCTCTATAAAAATGTGGGATAAGATAGTGTTAAAAATGCAGGTGTAACACAAACAAATAAATTAAAATATTGATGCGGGTGGAATGCATATAAATTACATAAAAATGACATAAGAAATAAAAAAAATTACATAAGAAATTAAATAAAAATTACATAAGAAATTAAATAAATTCAAATATTGATGCGGGTGGAATGCATATAAAAATTAAATAAGAAATTACATAAATTAAAATATTGATGTGGGTGGAATGGATATAAATAAATTAAAATATTGTCACCTGATCCGCTAAACTTGTCCCACTACACAGGTTACCGGAAGCATGAGAGATGGCGTTTTTCCAACAAGTAAATGATGCGTTGAGTTTTTTCCAACGACCTTGAAGACCTTCACTAGTTCTGGCGTCTTTTCCATGTACATCGCAAAACGCTTTCGTAATTTTACTCCACATTTCTCGCTTATCCATCTCATTACCTGTAATCGGGTCATGAGTAGTGTGAACCCAACATTCACACAACGTAACATCTTCAATGAGCTTCCACGAAGACATTTTTTTCTCTTAAAGTGTAGAAAATATTGAAATGTAGATAGTATAGAAACTGTAGAAAATATTGAAATGTGGTGTAAGGTGGAAGATGAAGGTTACGTATTTATAGAAAAAAAAATAACTTGTTAAAAAAATTTCTGTATTTTTTAATAATTTTTAATTAATTTTAATGTAGTTAATTAATCTGGACCGTTGGATTTGAAACTTTTTCAAATCCAAGAGCCACGGAGCTGCCGCGTGGCCAACGGTAATAAATCTTACCGTTGGGCCTTTTTTTAAAAAAAAATTTATTTATTTTTGGGGGAAAAAACGTGGACCGTTGATCTGTGATCGAACGTTCCAGTTTAAAAGTAAAATTTAAATTTTTTTTACCGTTGGAAATCCAACGGCCTAGAAAAACTAGCCGTTGGAAATCCAACGGCTATGAGCATGCCACGTCACTGATGGCTCCGAAGCATAAGTGGGCTGACAGCCTTTGCAGCCTTGTCGGCTACTCGCGCCCACGCGCGATTGTCGTGCACGCGCTAGCCAAATAGGCCGGCTCTTGGGTCTGTCAAAATTGGGCTGGTCTGTTACCTGGCATGGGCTGGGTGCCAGGCAACTTTGTGGGCTGGAGCTAATTGACTGAGGGTCAGTTTGATTTTTGGACTGAGGGCTGGGACATTGGGTCTCCGGTGAACTTGCTCTTAAGGACACCTCTTTTTTTTTTTTTTTTTTTTTTTTTTTCTTCTTCTCTCTTCTTCTTCCACAACCGACCGGAAACTAGACTTAAAATGCCCAGGATAAATCCCAATTCCAGCTAGCTAGAAACTTCACTAAACTTAGTCATGCAACCTACCAAAACAAAGATCAAAGAACAAGGATTCGAAATGTACCCTTGGTTTCCTCTGCCGTGGCCGGAACTCGCCGAAAAATGGCTGCAACATTCTCAAGTCCGTAAAAAAAAAACTAAGGAAAGTCCCCATGTGCCATTTCTGCATCATAACGTCGCTAAAACATCGCAAAATGTCCCTAATCATACTCTAAAATGAAATCTAAGAAACATTTGGGGGTTTTCAAAGCTCACCTATGCCGGGAACGAAGAGAACTCGCCGAAGTTTAAGAGATTAGGTGGCGGTGCTGTGCCTCAGTGTTTGTAGAGTGAATGAGAGATGGAGGGCTGATTAGGGAGCATTATGGTTGCTGTTGACATGATTCGAGGCCTGCAGCAAGCAGGTGGTTCAACTGGGCTCGCTAGAGATGGCGGATGACGATGAGCCACCGGTTCTGTAATATGAAAATAAGAGGGAGAAAGAAAGAGATAAGGAGAGTTTAAGTGAGAGAAAGAGAAACATAATGAGAGAAAATGAGAGATGAAGTGGTGGCCTGTAGGATGGCTCACTGGTAATGGATGTGTGGTTGTTGTTGGTCTCTGCAAAACAGAAAAGGGAAGGAGATGAGTGAGAGAGATGAGTGATGAAAGAAGTGAGGTGTCAGTCATCTAGTAGGGGATGACTTGTGTAACAAATTTGTCACATAAAAATTCCCATATAAAAATTCTTATTTTAACCCTTCAAAAGTGAGTGAAAGTGTCTCGAGAGATAGGGAGACACGGGAGTGGTGAAGGAATGGGTGTGGGCCCCACATGTCTCACAAAACAATACAAAATATCTTCCAAAGTGGGATTACTAAATACGCCATTTACGATTGTAGTTCCGTCAAATTTTAACCGTAGCTTTGATTTAGATTCTGTTTGCACCCATGCGTTCGTAGCGATGAGTACTATGCAAATACGTTAAAAGAATGAGTCATACGTCTCTCAAATCAATGGTCAACGAAAGTCAAAATCCTTGCCTCTAGGGGTATTTTCATCAATTCACACTTTTAAAATTTATAAAATCGTAGAACTAAGGATGGGTTGTCACATTCTACCCACCTAAAAAAAAAATTCCGTCCCCAGAATTTGAAATCTCTTGTTATACAAAAGTAATGAAATGATAGCAGGAAAATAAATTTGTAAAGGAAGATATGAAGTTAGAGTGGTTGCATAAAAGATAATGCTATTCCGTCACGATCGGAGTGCAATGATTCCTCTTTCATGCCCTTAAACTCTTACTTTCCTTTTCCTTCAGCACAATTCTATAATATAATACTTTTTATAAAAACATAAAGCCAAGAGTATTTACGTAAGTATAATAACTTCCCGTCAAAATACATATATATGTTATAACATAAAGTTAAAGTAATTATACTGAAATTAAAACTGAACATAGACTATTTTTCCACCTACGTACTCATTACGTTACGTACTTCGAAGATAAGCATGTAGTATCTTTGGGTCGAACCCGAACAATGAATAACTAATTAAATAAGTAAATACAAATGCTAACGTAGAATGACCTACTTGCTTAACGAACCCAACGAATAAGTTATTGATATTATGGTCTGCAGCCCGCAACACCGACAACTCACTGTTGTCTCGATAAACAAGTAACAAATTCCCGAGGGTGCAAGATTACCATCTTGCCCCTCATTGGGAAATACATATAATTCATCTGATTAGCGCCTCGACTGCGTTCACGTACTACGTTTTCAGGCAACATCATCAATACCATAAAATTTTCTGTATCGTAATCTCGATCATTCAAATACCTAGTCATAATACTCAACTGTCAATCATGTACTATGTGTAGAATCTTTATACCACGGCTCAAACAGTACCATGCCCAAAAATCGAAAGTGTAACCGTAGTTACACGCAACTTTAACAAAGATAACTACATACTATTATCATGCTAAAACTATAGAACGGATAACGTAACATGCCACAAAGGTTCGGATAGTTCGTTGAGACTAACCATTAATTTATGGGTGAAATGTGGTATTGGCATAAACTTAGTACACATGACCTTTAAGAAGACTACCAAAGACTTGGAAGCAAAACGCACATCACAATGCACGCACACCATGCAGCCGAACCATGTAGTTCGCAATGCCCTAGCAACCAGCTTCATATTGAAATTCCCTTGGATTTAGCGAAAACTATGTCGAGATGGTTAAAAAAAACAGTCAAGAATCTCAGGGTCAAACAAGTCCATCAAAACTAGAATACAAGGCAACTGAAATTAATGCATGCCATCTCGCTACAACGGTAGCTTCCGAAATATTCAATCACTAACGGTGAGGATTCACTCAGCAAGGTATTTGTTGGGTGATTGAAGAATTAATTGAAGGAAAATTTGTGAAAAACATGTTCATTTGAGCAACATCTATGGCATGCAATTAACAATTAAAGGCGGAATCATGCTTGTATGCACTCAAAACAAAACATTACCCATGAAATTCAAAGCCTAGTAGTTATGGTGAACCATGACTCAACTCAAATCTTAAAGAAAGGAGTTGAGAAACTTTTATACCTTTGAAGCACCTCTTTGCTTAGCAAAGGTTAATCACCCATGTGAGGGCCTTCTTTCCTTTGTCTCCTTGCTCCTTGGCTCCATGGATATGGATGGAAGAATTGATTCTCCAAAAGTCCCCAAGGTAGGAGACCTCTAATTTTCGACACCAAGGATGGTGAAGGAAGAAGATGAGTGACCTTGGAGGAGGAAGGATTGCTAGCTAATCCCCTCCAAGGGGGCCGGCCTCCTAGAGAGAAAGGGAGAGACATGTTCTCTCCAATTTTCTCCAAAAGAAACCCTAAATCAATTTTGGCTATAAAGTTCTTTATATAGTCCCTTCAATTAAGTGACTAAAAGAACCACAAACCCTTTTCTTCTCTATATGGCCGACCTCCTTAAGGCTATGGGCTGTTTGGGCCCTTTTGGGTACTTAGTCAATAAGTTGTCATACAACTTATGTTAATGGGCTTGACATTCGAAGCCCATTGGGCCTTGAGGCCCAAAACTAACCCGAGGTCTAAAACGAACTCATTCGTTTGATTAATTAACATATTAATTAATCCTAGCCATAAATAATTAAACCATTTAATTATCCTTACTCATTTCCATTGTATCCTTCAATCATTACCTTACACGGTGTGCGATCCATTAGGTTCCTTTTAGCGAGGCAGTGGGCGATTAGAACTCTTACTAATCGATTGTGAATTGAAACTTACTTTCAATTCTCCCTTTAGTGATTATACATCTTTAGGGCTTCCACAAGCCATGAGTGACACCTAGCAGTATGTCATGGCTACCCAAGCTAATCAGAAGAGGTTGGAGAACCTATTCAGTTTGGGATTACAATGCAATACGGTCTTTCTCTAATACAATACTCTTGACCACATTGTTTGGTTTAATAGTTTATTCATGTCTGCTATCCAATGTGATTCTCTTAATTATATGATTACCTTGAATGTGATTTGGAACAACTTCCTAAATCTCATTCATACTCTGGCCAGAGATTCTAAATCATATCATAGAGTATTCTCCCTCAACGTTTGAAGGTTAGAGATCCCTTGTTGCGCATTCACTTGCCTCCATGGCTAAGTGGCTTAACCCCAACTATGCCGTGGACACCCTTTGATGGAGTGACTTTGACATAGCCAAAGATCAAGGACCTAACCACAAGACAACTATGATGCCTCATGTCAAAGGACTACTTTGCATTATCCCAACCAGGAGTTCTCATGTGACATGAGTATGAGAACTCCTCATTGATCGCGTTCAGTGGACTCATTCTCTATTGAGCACCTACGTACTTGTCTTGGTGTCAGTCACACCATTGACTCGAGACCAGTCACTCTCCCTAAGAGAAGACATAGGACGTACTGATCTTAACGGACTGTCAATGCCCAATTGGCAATCCTATGATCAGGAACTTTTAGGATATGTATTCGAAAGAGAATGGTCTCATGAATCTAACTTCTTTAGATCACATTCTCCCTATTACATATTCCTTGGACTTATCGTTTAAGCATATAACATTTATATGAGACGGCTTAAAACAATAATCTTTGCCCTTTATATTAAACTAGATTAGTTTAACATGTGAAATGTCCATAAAGTGTCATCATATGATTGGTTTTAGGGCACATTTCCAACAATCTCCCACTTGCACTAGAGCCAATCAGCTTGGTCATCAGTGATGATACCTCTTCTGTAGTCATTTCAAAAATGGCTGAGTAGTAGGCCTAGACAATGGATATCTATATGTTATCCATAGAAGCAACCTTGAGAATAACAACATCACCATTATACATGATTCTTAATCATGTGGTTCAGTCTCTCATTTGAGTTCGGATCTTGATGAGACCTTGATTCCCTGGCTTGAGCTATCGCCCCATTAGTGTCGTAGTGTCGGCACACTAGAGACACTTTCTGGTTGGAACCGAATGGAAAGTTCATAAATGAACTTTCCCATCCAAACAACATTGTTGTAAACTTCTATATGGCGATATATATTTTGCATTCATGATGGAAGACACTAAAGTCATTACCTTTAATGTTTCCACCCAAATATCTCTTCAGTCATAATAAAGAGATATCCAATTATCTCTTCATTCAAAATGAAGAGACATCCAATGATGGATACGATATTAGATTCATAATCTAATACTTTTACGCTTCCATTGCGTTACTCTAATTCTTCCTCATTCTGGAGGAATCTATCCTTTAGTATTTCTTAAATACATAAGGATTCACTTGACAGTTGCCTTGGTTCTGATCCTGGGCTTGCATTGATATCGTCTTGTACCAATCTTGGTACAACTCATATCAACGCTTTTCATACAATATGAAATACATAAATCACCTTTCTGCGTACGCATAAAGGATTCTATTTACGCATTAATTCTTTGGGAGTCAAAGGGGTACGATCCCTTTGTGAAGAGCAACTTCCTAGTCTTACTAGAATTGTCCTTCTGACTAAAGTTTATCATCATATGGGAAACTTCCTAGCATCTTTTGTCTATCATTAGGGATTGATATAATCAAATTATATATACTGAAATCTATCATTATAGATTTCCATCCCATGTATATAGACTATGTCTCCCATATACATTATATCATTATAGAACGTTTAAAGTCATAACTTTTAACGAAGAAGAATTCCATTCATTTCTAAAATTAATATATCATATATATGTTCAAATTTAGGAATACGATTAACTCCCACTAATCTTTTGTAAACCTAGTAAACAAAAGATTCATTTACATCTTTATGAGAAATCAAACGATTTGATCTTTCTCTCATAAGACGCTTACAGCTCCCACTAGCTTGCTAAGATTCATGATGGATGGATCTTTACAACTTACACGTCTTGTGATTCTTAGTTTTAGACATATATTATCAAGACTATCTTGGTAATGGTTTTGGAAACCCATATTATGTCCAAACATTCAATCACCGTTTAGTTGTAGTTAGCAATCCTCGAATTAATGGAAACCAAGACTACGTCAAAGATGGTTTCTTCCAAGTCAACCAATCTCTTTGATTGTAGTCACCTTAAGCTACCAATTAGCTACGAAGGTTTCATTATTTCAGGTCAAATGGTACTATACCATTTCCTTGAGTAAATGTTGTATATACACTCAATGTAGTCATAAGGATTTTCATTCTTATTTCTTTCGAATTAAGAGGTGTAACTCTATGACATGGTCATAAAGTTCAAACCATTCAACTGAGACGGTTTATAAATCCTTCTCAACTACATTTGGAGCTTGTGGTGTAGGAACTAGGTTGTTATATTTGTTGATCATCATCTTGTCACTCAAAGAACCCATTCTTTGAGTTCTATCTCTCGTTCATTTGCTCTATCTTAGGCAAATCCTACTGTAGGATTACAATGAACTACCCAACAAATAACATTTATTAGTTGGTTTATATAAGTGATATCCAAAAGTTAATTTAAGGATATCCCACAAGATTGTTCTCAAACAAATATTGCTTATTAGCACACAACCCCAAATCTTAACACGATTAAGACTTGTCTTTCTTTCCAACTACATCCTATGGAGTTATGAAAATTTTGGAAGATCTTCTAATTGACAATGATATTGTCTTAGAAGTATATATATCCTATATATGTGGGTAATTGATAACATCCAACGAACTAAGTCTTATTCAAGTTCGTTATTCTCCTAATGGAGAAATCCGTTATCTTATGATGCTACTTTCCTTGATTTCTATCAAGGAAACTCTTCTAAAGTGTTATATTTCCTTGGATCAAATCTAAGGAGGTAAATACTTTAGACGTCTTACTCATCAACTTTCATTCTTGAATTCTTTGAAACCTTTTGCAAAGTATTCGGACTTTTGTTTATTCAAAATAAACGATAGTCCAACCGAGAGCGATCTTCGGTGAATGTCATACAACATGAGTAGTATTATGTTGTGGACAAGTGCCACTAACATCTAAGTGAATTAACCTCAGCTACTTTGTGATTCTTTCTTCTTTCCTAAAGAATAAAGATTCGAACATTTCGCCTCTATACAATTTCAACAAGAAGGCATTGGATTCGGACCTAACGATCCAAACTATCCATCTATGACCAACTCATAATTTATGTTTTTAGAGGTGTCACAACTAAGTTGGGATTAGTCACTACCTTGCAACCTTTTGGGTTTTAAGCATCGTCATATTCTAAACCGTTAACACTACCACATTATCTCTACTATAGAGACAATCAATTAGATTATAATAATCCAATCATTGATTAATAAAGAACAATGTTTTGTCAAACAAAACATTCATCCATATCTTATAGTGACGGAATTAAGTTCCTTATTCAAATTGGGATGTAAAGACAATCTTTGTTTTTCCAATTTCTTTGGTAGTTCATATGAGGAAGTAAGTACTATCTGCTTTCGCAGAGATCTATATTTGATTCACGTTCTGAATGTGAAGTACTTTCTCTTCTCTCATTAATCTTCTACTTCTTATTAGCCACACTTTTACAACGATTTTAAAAACATAGTTACTAATACGGAATCAAGCATTCAAGTAGAAGAACTAACTGTTTTGAACTATTCAAGAACAATTTACAACACCTTCGAAAGGTGTGTTCTTGACACTTGCAAGACATTTCTTGCATATACCCCTTCCAATGTCCATCCTTTCATAAAGAAAGTTTGTTCCCTTGGAGTTATTTTGCCTTCTTCATTTGACTTCTCCCTTGACTACAATAGTCATGGTCCCTAAACTCCCACCGTCTCTCTTGAAACTTATTTCAATTGTGTTAAACACATCAAACGATTTGGAGAGCGTACGGCTATTATTCACTATATAGTTTACTATAAACTTAGTGAACCATATGGATAGGGACACAAAGGTGAAGTCCTAGCCTAGTTTCCCTCTCGTGAAGTGGTTTAACACTTCAACACTCAATGATTCAAAATCATCATAAGTCCATATTGATAGACTATTTTTGTCAACCAACCATCTTGTTCTAAACAAGATTACAAACTTTCAAGAGTTGTTCAAGGCAACTCTCATTTCTTCATACAACAATTTGTAAGTGAAGAATCATGGCACATTAAGTGTCCATGCCCTTGTGCTTACTTCTCAAGTTCCTTGTTCATTTAACAAAGAAACAAGCACTAGTGTTTGCATAAACTAAGGGTTGTTCTAAGCAACTCTTATTTCTTCATACAACAATTTGAAAGTGAAGAACTATGACACAAAAAGTGTTCATGTCTTTGTGCTAATCTTCATAAGTTCCTTTGTTCATACAACAAAGGAATAAGCATTGGTTGTTTGTGTTGTCCTCTTTATGATAGACTTATCTAACATGTTCTTCCAATGATACATTATCATTAGGAAAATTGTGAGGATGAGACTACTTAGGCACATATACAATCCATTTAAGACAATCTATGGGATTGTGGTACCAAGTCCGGAAACTAAAGCCTTTGGCTTTTCTTTGTCAAGTTTTGGATAGCGTTTGCAAATATATCGGTAAATAAATACATAACGAATATAAATTGATTGATTTTAAGCCATTTGATACGGGTCTTTAAATCAAATAACACCACCCACTATTTTCGGCAAATTCCATATCCCTCATCGGAATTCGAGAGTTTTGGAGAAAACTCTTAGTAGGGTATGGGAGGCTCACTACTACCAAGCCCACCTCAGAAGAATATCATATTGGCCAGCTTGAATAATAATGAGAGAGTACACTTACTCATTTACATCTCATGTAAGTGCCCATCTTGTTTGGCCTCTAGAGAATGATGCCTCCGAAGAATATCATATTGGCACCATTGCACTTAGTTAAGTTATTCCCACCATGCCAGTTCGTATAGGGTTTCAAGAATAGCCTCAGAAGAATATCATATTGGCCATACTCGTTGCCTACCGTCACAACATCATGTATGTATATAGAACCCCTCCTGAGTGTAAGCACATACTTTGTATTCCCCAGAATTGGGCGAAGACGGTGTATGAGTCACAAACGATCGGAGCCTACCACGGTGGAAGGCCACGAAAGAGTGTTCAAAGCACTCTCACGCTTGTCAACTTAATAATGGTTTAGTTGAGGGTTTTAGGTCTCATCACATATAAGTTTTCATTTTAATCTTATTAAAACTATTCGGTCCTATTACAACTATTGGTCCATTTGATTGATTTAGTAGTATATGATACTCCCACTAAGCTTATAAAACGGTTTTTAAAGCAAGAGTATGTGGTACTACTAACATAAGCTTTGCATTCATTGATGGACTATATAGTTACCTTAGGGCCTTAGGATGACTATGAACCTTTGATTCGATCCAACACGAGCCTAGTGTTGGACCTCGGTCTAGGGATGGAGATTGATTTTAGTTACGCGTTTAATCATATTAAGGCGTGTTTCTCCTATTGGGCGTTGGACCCAACTACTCCAATTTCATGCATATCAAATAAACAAGAAAGGAGTACTTCAAAGTAAAGAAGAGCTTATGCTCTTTTACAACATTTGATCAAAATAAATTACTTTAAAGTAAAGAAGAGCTTATGCTCTTTTACAACATTTGATCATATCAAATTACAACCAAAATTAATCTACACATTCCCATGGTTCAAACAAATTTGAGACGGCCTTTCACATAGCTCAATTATCGTAGGCTTAGGTTCATAATCACCCTTTCTTTAATTAATTAACGCTTTAACTAATTAAACTTGAATGCAACATTTTCATTTGGTTTTTGTATCCATAGAATTGATTTAAATAGAGCTAAATAAAATGAAAATCCAATTCTCATTTAAAGATACAAAGCTATTTTGTTCTCTTCTAATTTGGGCCAAAAAAACAATAACCTCAACCATTGGGCTATATTGCAAAACACAAACTTTTGGGGTCACTTTGTAAAAACACAAAAGTCCACTACTTCATGTAATTACAACTAGAACCCAAAAATTTCAACAAATGTAAAAACTTCATTAAAGGAGCAAAACAATTTGTCCTTTAGTGATTTTGGGCCTTTACGTAAAAGCGTAAACTTTCGGGTCAAAGTGCAAATACACAAAAGTATCAAAACTTTATGTAATTGCATAAAAGCCCCAAAAGTACTCCCTTTGAAGTAGTGGCCGGCCAAGGAGAGAGTTTTGTCATAAAATCATTTGAAATTTTTCAACAAAGTGAAAGGTGATGAGTTGTAAAGGTGATGGGTTGGTTTGAAAAAATGATTTCCATGAAACATGGTTCCATGAAACAAGGGAAAGTAAAGGTGTGTAAGAAAATAGGTATGGAAGTCCACACCTAGTGATGATTGAAAAACATATCATCCATCACCAAAACAAAACTTTATAAACAACCAAACACCTTTTTGAATAAAAATTCCCAACCTTTTTGTTCTTGCCAAGAACATGTCAAGAACAATGAAGAACATCCATGAAAACCCATAAGAGCTCCATGAACATTTTTCACCCAAAGACACCCCAAAAACTCTCAAACTTAAGGGAAATAACATACTACCATACTAGGGTACTTAGGGGTTCCAAAAGTCACTTTAAAACACTTTTAACAAGACAAACAAGAACCCAAAAATCCACCCTTTGGATTTGGCCGAATTTCCCCAAAAACATGGCACCAAATTTTAGCTCAAAAATTCATGCTCATATGAACTACATCTACAACATTTGAGATGGCAAATTTTCTAACAAAATTTACATTCAAAGAAGCAAGAAAAAAGCTTGTAACAATTACAACATTCAAATCACAAACTATGAACTACAAAACCCAAAAGGATTCACCAACTACTAGACCTAGGCTCTTGATACCACTTGAAGGAAAATTTGTGAAAAACATGTTCATTTGAGCAACATCTATGGCATGCAATTAACAATTAAAGGCGGAATCATGCTTGTATGCACTCAAAACAAAGCATTACCCATGAAATTCAAAGCCTAGTAGTTATGGTGAACCATGACTCAACTCAAATCTTAAAGAAAGGAGTTGAGAAACTTTTATACCTTTGAAGCACCTCTTTGCTTAGCAAAGGTTAATCACCCATGTGAGGGCCTTCTTTCCTTTGTCTCCTTGCTCCTTGGCTCCATGGATATGGATGGAAGAATTGATTCTCCAAAAGTCCCCAAGGTAGGAGACCTCTAATTTTCGACACCAAGGATGGTGAAGGAAGAAGATGAGTGACCTTGGAGGAGGAAGGATTGCTAGCTAATCCCCTCCAAGGGGGCCGGCCTCCTAGAGAGAAAGGGAGAGACATGTTCTCTCCAATTTTCTCCAAAAGAAACCCTAAATCAATTTTGGCTATAAAGTTCTTTATATAGTCCCTTCAATTAAGTGACTAAAAGAACCACAAACCCTTTTCTTCTCTATATGGCCGGCCTCCTTAAGGCTATGGGCTGTTTGGGCCCTTTTGGGTATTTAGTCAATAAGTTGTCATACAACTTATGTTAATGGGCTTGACATTCGAAGCCCATTGGGCCTTGAGGCCCAAAACTAACCCGAGGTCTAAAACGAACTCATTCGTTTGATTAATTAACATATTAATTAATCCTAGCCATAAATAATTAAACCATTTAATTATCCTTACTCATTTCCATTGTATCCTTCAATCATTACCTTACACGGTGTGCGATCCATTAGGTTTCTTTTAGCGAGGCAGTGGGCGATTAGAACTCTTACTAATCGATTGTGAATTGAAACTTACTTTCAATTCTCCTTTTAGTGATTATACATCTTCAGGGCTTCCACAAGCTATGAGTGACACCTAGCAGTATGTCATGGCTACCCAAGCTAATCAGAAGAGGTTGGAGAACCTATTCAGTTTGGGATTACAATGCAATACGGTCTTTCTCTAATACAATACTCTTGACCACATTGTTTGGTTTAATAGTTTATTCATGTCTACTATCCAATGTGATTCTCTTAATTATATGATTACCTTGAATGTGATTTGGAACAACTTCCTAAATCTCATTCATACTCTGGCCAGAGATTCTAAATCATATCATAGAGTATTCTCCCTCAACGTTTGAAGGTTAGAGATCCCTTGTTGCGCATTCACTTGCCTCCATGGCTAAGTGGCTTAACCCCAACTATGCCGTGGACACCCTTTGATGGAGTGACTTTGACATAGCCAAAGATCAAGGACCTAACCATAAGACAACTATGATGCCTCAGGTCAAAGGACTACTTTGCATTATCCCAACCAGGAGTTCTCATGTGACATGAGTATGAGAACTCCTCATTGATCGCGTTCAGTGGACTCATTCTCTATTGAGCACCTACGTACTTGTCTTGGTGTCAGTCACACCATTGACTCGAGACCAGTCACTATCCCTAAGAGAAGACATAGGACGTACTGATCTTAACGGACTGTCAATGCCCAATTGGCAATCCTATGATCAGAAACTTTTAGGATATGTATTCGAAAGAGAATGGTCTCATGAATTTAACTTCTTTAGATCACATTCTCCCTATTACATATTCCTTGGACTTATCGTTTAAGCATATAACATTTATATGAGACGGCTTAAAACAATAATCTTTGCCCTTTATATTAAACTAGATTAGTTTAACATGTGAAATGTCTGTGAAGTATCATCATATGATTGGTTTTAGGGCACATTTCCAACATTAATGATCACGACTAAATTTCAATGTCTGTGTGATTCTTTTGCACAGTCTACCTGCCTCTAAAATAATACAAATTGCAGTAGAATAGACACTTACCCAAAGTTGACTAGACTGTTTTCCAGCACAAGGAGGTGGCTATGGCATCATGGTCAATGTAGATGTTGATCGAAACGCCACAAAATTCGATAAATTCAAGAATGAGAAATTCTCTCAAGTGATCAAAATGTAGTCCTCTGGACGAATGGAAAGTGGGTTGACTTGTCAAGTCAATCTATAATCACCAAAATATCATCATATTCTCCATATGTATAAAAACATCTTGCACCGGGAGTTTGTGGTGACATTCCCCATTTGCATTTAGGTACAAAAAGTGATTATGACCACTCGACGATTTCTTGACAATTCAAAAATAACGTCAATTCGATGCTTGTGAACTTCAACTGGAGTGGAATATGAAAGGCTGAAGACGTCCAATGGTAGATATGTCTTTTGCTGCTGTAACAATAATTACGTTTGCATGATCGGGGTAATACACGATAGTGCAATAGTAGACGTTGGTTTAATTCTTCCATCATCGCTGTCAGAATTTAGCTCTTTCCAAGAGAAAGTGTATTTGAGAAATTGCGAGATTGATGAAGGTTCTGGACAAGTTTCTCCACAGAGAAGTGTCATTCGGTTTTGTAAATGAAGATGATAACTGTTGACTCTAAATCATGTATATGATGATTCATTTCGAACGGTTCTAACTGTTAGAAAATATAAGTGATACTCGTCATGCTGCCACTGTACAGTCAAAACATCCAAAGAACGCGTCATCATGGATTACCAAGATGATTGATGTCATTGAAATGTGTAAAACAAAGGTGAGGTGAGACAACAGTTCAGTTGTCCGAAACTTTATTCTTATTCAACATCTCAAACTAAATTAACTTTCCTCAGCCGATAAGTGAGGAAAAACACTATAGCAGAAAAATCACAGACCAATTGTCAATAAAATCGACAAGACCAAAGATATCTCGAATTTTACCACACTTTGTGAGAATTTCAACCTTCTTCCACTAAACCTTTTTTGGAAAAAGAAAAGATTATCGTTTACGGAGATCACGTCTCCCAAGAAAAGTACCAATTTAATCAAAGTTAACAGTTGAGGAGTTTGGTATAAAGCTGACTATTGATATTTCGAGAATTTGGTCTCACTGTCGGGGTAGTTGAGAAGGTCGTCGATCAAACCACTATGAATTCGTCAAGCCATGGAGGAAAACTCGGGTTGCAAAGGTCAGTTGGGTAGAACAGTAATTAGAAGTATGGGTATTAACAGTTTTAATCATCACCCGATTGGGTTGCTAAAATCTAGGTACGATCCTAAGGTTCGGTCTTTCGCCTTCATGAATAGGTTCGAGGTTCCCTAGATAAGGTGTTTGGTTGGGTAAATTTCTGATCAGTAAACTTTTGTAACTAAGTTCTCTCAATGATGTAGGACTCGTTTGAAAGGATGCAAGGAAAAACTGTTGTAGTACGAGAAAGTAAATCAATGGTATACTTCACTCAACCATTAAGTGACATCCCAGGTAGGATTTTGGAATATGACGCCTGGATGTACGTCCTCGAAATGTACCTTATTACTTCCTTTCACTACACCACGTACTAATAGGTCTTCACAGCTTTCTCGATACTTAATTCACTCTAATAGTGATAAATTAACTCATACTTAGATTCTAATGTTTGTCGGTGGATGTGACCACAAGAATGACTTGTCGAGAATGTTTGGGTTACCAAACTGGGTAATATGGTAACACCACTAGGAATTTACTGTCCCTAGACAAGGCTTGCTCCTAAGTTTCCAAAGTCTAGTTTCTTTGATTCAAACTGTAAATCAATCTATCAGTCGCGCCACAAATGAACGCATATTTGATATTTTCGATATATTTTGATATTGTTCGTTATCCTAAAACTGTGAATAGGCATTCTGGCATAAAGGTATCACTCCCAGACACTAGCACCTATGTCCGGTATCAGAAATCATACCGCCTGAACACTGGTTGAAAGTTCTTGGATATCGAACGGTATCATTAATTAGCAATTCCACTGTAGGCTGATTACAGGTTAAAACCCACTCGGGTGGATGGTTTTGGATGATTGGTAAGGAACTGGTGTTGTGAGGTCGTTTGATTAATTTTAGGGAAAATACTTACTACTTCGGGGATTTCTACTAACTGTAGATATAATAACTTATACTCACAAGCCTATACTCGTCGAAATGATGAGTACAACATCGAAAGGAAATCTGGGAACTAATGCTGGTTAGAATGTCTTAAGGCCCGAAAAAGGAATTTGCTAGTAATCCATTTTAGAACGGACTTAAATGGAAGTTGGTCTTCCTCTTGAAGATCCTTAATGATCACGAGTACGTTTGGAAATATTAGTGCTATCAGGGGCCAAAAGTGATTGTCCCAAGATGTTCTCATGTTGAGTGCTACCACTTTAGCACCACTTTGTCATACAAGACAATTCTGGAATTTTAACAAAGTAAAGTTCGTAGGAATTCTAATCGATGGTGTATTATCGGATACTGCCAAGGAATCAAAACTATTCTTGGTTTCCTAACTCGAAAGGGTTGGTATAAATGACTAGATGGTAGTGGAATCAGTAGGTAAATCCCCCATAATGCACAACTATCGATATGGTAGTCCTGCCTCAGGGCCATCAACTTGTCTCAAATCTACATCTCTCCTTGGCAGGGAAATTCTTCACTTAAAGTTTAGAGGCGGTTGCCAAAGTGATTTTCTCGAATGTCAATAAGTCGCCTATTCTGCCCACAACTTAGGAAAACTTAACACGTTTTTCGTAGTCAACAAGGTGGCAAAATTCATCATTTAGGCTCAAGAATCGAGAATGCTTACATCACGCGTGTGATGAATGCAATATTGCCCAAACTTATGCTCTGATGGCACGGTCATGGTTCATCCACCAGACTGAGGTTTCTGTCTCCTTAGAAATCAAGGATACAGAGGTACAACCGGCTATTCTAGTTCGAATGGGTTCGACTCGACGACGTGATCTGTGAGTGGGTCTTTTCCTTTTAATAGTATATATATATATATATATATATATATATGATTGATAGTTTCCATTTATGCATTTGAAAAAGAATTTCTTACGTACGCCTGGATTAGACTAAAGTTTATAAGAATTAGCGAAATAACGAAATTTATGAAATATGCTACATCATACAAGATGCACAGGTATGCTCACAATCTTTGATGCCATAATTATATCTACGGCTATGAATGTTAGTATGTTGATTAGAACTATTGAATCACTGTGGCATGCTTATATTTATGCAGTCTGCTCATCATTGTTGCACCCCGGTGTTAGTGCTCGCCCAGGGCCAGGGCTAGTCTTTCACATGTATGTTCACCTCTGCACCGCATGCTCGCCTTGGATCCAAGTAGGTGCCAATCCTGTCGTATAGGTTGCATTAGGCAACTCCGACTCGTAGGTGACAGCGAATTGTGCCAGTCTTCACGTGATTGTAGCATTAGAGCGTATATTATGATTACACCCAGTCTTGTCGTACAGGTTGCATTAAACAACTCCGACTCATGTGCTAGCATAGATTGGTGACCATCAATTCAGTCGTAAAGGTCACATTAGGCGACTCCAACTTATGTGCTAACATAGATTGATGAGCATCTGATTTTACTTATATTACTGTTGAGATTTTGTGATTTTGGATGTTTTGCCCTTAGTTATGAGATATTGTGCCATACTGAATTCTTGAGATTTTGCAAGCTACGGTGAGTATTTTTATACTACACGTAGTAAGTACATTTTGGAAACTATACTTGTTTTACGGCGAGGGGTTACAATGTTTTCAGAAAGGTTTTTATGAAACATTATTTTCAGGCCCACTCACCCTTGTTTTTTCGCCCCTCCAGGTTTTAATAGCTGAGCTTTCTTATCGATGAGGATTAGTGGCAAATCTTGGTATTGGAGATTACCTTCGATGGTATGATTGTCAATCCACTCTATTGTACCTTACTTATGCTCTGACATCACGTGTGAAATGGGTTCATTCCCACTCACAGCGCACTCTTATATTTAGGCACTTTTAGGTTTAAATTTATTCACATTTTCCACTATACTACACTTTACTGCTTCTTCACCTTCTAGGTGCCAGCTAGCACAACTCGATTCGGAGTCGAAGTGGGCATTCCGGGTTGGGGTGTGTCAAAATTCTTCTCCCCAATCTTGCGTACGTTCCAACTCTAAGGCTGGCCAAAAAGGCTTATTTATACTACTCTAATTAAATCCTCCAAGTAAAAGGTCTTAGAATCCAACTAGGAAACCAAATAAATTGAAATAAAAGCGGAAACATAATCTCAAAATTGACTTGGTAAATTCGCCCAAAATTCTATACAGCCACGTTTTGGATCCAAATCAGCTCCAAAACTGGCCCAAAATAGCTGGATATATAGCTTGGACTATTTTGAACTCTTCTCCAGAAGGCCAAAAACCCATCCGATGTCATCTTGGGCTCCAAAAATGCAATTCAAGCCCAGAAACGTCACTTTCCAGCAACACGCACTACTTCATTAATAAATCACCAGAAAATAACCGCTTTGGTAGAAAAATCCCAAATTTTGACATAACCAAGCCAAGAGACACATAAACATCCTCCAATTTGAATCACTCCAAAAGTCGTCCATTTGATTACGTTTTGCTTTAGAGGAATTCGAATGTCTTATATTAAAAATATAAAGCAAAGTATCAAAATTCTCCCAAAATAATTACCAAATTATACTAAGAATAGGGTAAAATATATAATATAATATTGACTCATCTATATGCATCTATCATCACATAGGAGAAAAAATTTTGGCTCCATATTTCAACGAATTATTCTAAACTCAGCGGAACAAATGTGAAAGGTTAAGAGAAAGTTGTGGACTAAGAAGGTTATGTTCCATAGGGAAGACTTACATCTTCGCTTGAGTCACCAAACTGTGGTTGATGGAAGGTAACGTCAACAGCAGACAGTAGTCCCACAGTGCTTTCATTTATATCAAGAACAGTGATTCCCTCCACAAAACTTGAGACTACACTGTAAACACGAAAATCCTGTGACAAATTAAAGGAGAACACGTGTACAAAGATATTTGTATTAATGAATTTTGTAGGGTTACAATTTAAAGGAGAACATGTGTAGGTTATTGATCCAAAGGTCGCGATAACTTGATCTCAGATGAATGGTTGCACGAGGTTTGGCTCTGGGTCATTTAAAGGATCGGCACAGGTAGTAGTGATGATTCTTCGAAGGCTTGATGAAAAACACAGAGAACTTTTTTAATTCTTCTAAGTGTTTTCAGGATTTGGTGTGGTTGAGCTTTGGCAGCGTCTGGATGCTTGAATGATTTCTCCATCCCTTTCATTTGTCTTGGGGCCTTGTATTTATAAACCTTCCGAATCTTGCCTGCGGATGGATTTGGACTTGATTAGTGACTTGGTTTGTGATTTATTTCCATCAATCAATCAATAAATCAATTATTTAATTTAAATAAAATCAAATAATCAATCTTGCCCAATTTGACATTTATATTTGCTTGAATTTAAATTATTTAATTTGTTTAATTTAAATTAAAATCAAATATTAATTTCCACCAATCGTTGACATCTATTCTTGATGACTTGTCCAGTTTTGGTGTCGCACGCCATGTGTACAATTTGTGAAACACGTGGCGCATGTCACGTGTATCTTGACAAGTTGAAACTTTAATGCGTTGATGAACATTTATTTCACCAAAATTTTGATGTCTACAAATGTCCCCACTTCAAGGCGCGTCGTATACATGTGCTTGTCACGTGTAGAATGTGCGTTTTGAAGTCTCTCTATATAGTGAATGTACTTTGACCACTGTACTTTGAAGTCCTTCAATGTCGATGTCAATTCGAGGGTCGTTGAGGCTTGATCTTGAATTGGGCTGGGAATTTCTTCAAGGGCCATGAAGGCTTGATCTTGAATTGGGCTAAAACTTTCTTTAAGGGCCTTGAGGCTTGGCCTTGAATGAAAGGGGACCACGAGGAGCTTCACGTGGTGGGTGATCTTCAACTTTGGTGGTGGATAAAACGATGCGTGTTTGCTGTGCTTGTTGAATTTCCACAAGCTTGATGAAGAACACGGGTGTTTGCTTTGAGCAGAGAGCATTCTGGTTTCCTCCAAAGGTCTGAATTTACTTCATTTCTCTATAGCTGAATTTCATTCAAGGGTGGTGGTCACTTGATCTTGAATCAGACTTGTGATTTCTTCAAGTGCCGTCGAGGCTTGACCTTGAAGGAAATGGGACCACGAGGAATTTCATGTGGTGGGTGGTCTTTGACTTTAATGTGGATGAACTGGCATGTGTATTTTTTGCGCTTGTTGATTCTCCACTAGCTTGATGAAGAACATGAGTGTTTGTTTTGGCCAGAGAGCTTCTAGAGTCAATTTGATTCAAAGGTGCTGAACACTTGATCTTGAATCGGACTTATGATTTCTTCAAGGGCTATCGAGGCTTGATCTTGAAGGAAATGAGACCATAAGCGGTTTCATATGGCGAGTAATCTTCGACTTTAATATGGATGAACCAGCACATGGATTTGTTGTGCTTGTCGATTCTTCATGAGCTTGATGTAGAACACGCTTGTTTGGATGTTGGAGAGATTTTTGGATGTTGGGGGCTACGACTTGCTTCCTTTTTGCTCTCCCACCTATGAGTGAGTACCTAATATTTATAGGCAAAGAATTGGGCTTGATTTGAAATACCTAATTGGAGCATTAAGCTCGGTATGCTACTTTGTGCCATCCGACATGTGTGTGTATATATATATATACACTAAAATTGGGTTTCCCCTAGCACTGTTTTTCACTGTTAGTGAACAATGAAATGGCGGATTTGCCCCTGCTTGGTTTGCAGGTTTGTATAATTTCATTTTTGCCCTCTGTTTTCCTTTTGCTTGGGTGCCGTTCCCTATTTTTCCTCATCCGCATAGTGGAATGACCTCCATCATGTCCACGCGTCAATCATCGTTGAAGGGCTCTGCTTCGACTCCTTCTTGACTTTTCATCTGACTCTCCTTCACTTTGCAGTCTTCTCTCATCTCTCACTATTTCTCATGCTTTCCTTCTCTACTGAAGAAGCCTTCCATCCATTTCGATATCTCCGAAAAATCTTTATGTTGCTAAAGCTTGCCTTCCCTCGCTCTCCGATCTTGACTTCTTTCTTTCACTTTCCTGCTGAAAAAAGACCAACCCTGTAGAAATTTCTCCAGTCTTCTCTCTCAAAAACTACAAATCACAGCAGCCAAATTCCTAAAAAAAAATAAAATAAAAAAAATTCGAAAAGCCATTTGCTTTTCCTTGGATTTGGGTTTTCCTTCGATTCCTACACTGTCCAAAACTTTGCCTCACGGCATGGATCAAGCTAGGGTTTTCTTTGAGCCGTGATCGCACCTCTGTCCTCCATCGTCCGTCATTATAAGTCCTTTTTTTTCTAGAATTTTCAATGCATCGTTTTCTCTTCGTGTCTAACTTTTTTGTGTCTCTGTTATAAAATGTTGACGCTGAAGGTTTGTTGCTGAAAAATTGTGGCTACAAGTTTTTTCAGATTTTCCAATTTCGTTGCAAAAAAAAAAAAAGAAAAAAGAAAAGAGTTTCCCAGTTTTGTTTATACGTTTTTTTCTAATTTTGGATTTGCAAATGAGTATTCTTTTTTCTGTTTTCCTTCGTGACTTGCATGCTGCTATATAATTTGGTTCTGTTTTTGTTTGTTCTTAGAGTTTGGTGTGTGGGAATCCGTTAGTGCTTCATTTTTGCTCTGTACCAGGAGTTGTTTTCTTCTTTCTTATGGTTGTGAATATATATATGTGAACATATAATACCTTCGTTTGGAGTGAATCGAAAAGCTTACTACGATAAAATTATATTATTTTGTGGTACTTGAAGATGGTATAATCAGTTTCTACTCAATGTCTAGAAATCAAAGAATCGCAAATTTGCCAGAAAACGAGTAGAGGTTGGTTGTCCTGCAATCTAACGTCAATAATTATGGTTTCAACTTTATAAATTATGGATTTTTTTTAGTTAATTGCTTGGACTTTGAATTTGACACACCCCGACACGGAAAGTCTACTTGGCCTCAGAATCAAGTTGTGCTAGCCGACACCTGGAAGGTGACGAAGCCATAAAATGTTATAGTGTGTATAATGTAAATAAATTTGAACCTAAAAGTGTCTAAATACCAAAGTGCGCTGCGAGCGGGAGTGAACCTATTTCACACGCAATGTTAGAGCACAAGTAAAGTACAGTAGTGTGGGTAAAAATCATACCCTCAAAAGTAGTCACCTATTCAGAGAGTTGCCAAAAATCCTTGTCGAGACAAACGTTCAGTGACTAAAACCTGGAGGGGCAAAAAACAGAACCTGTGAGTAGGCAAAACAACGCTGTGATAACATCTTTCTTTTTGGAAAATGCAATAACCCCTCACCGTGAAATCCATATAATTCACTAGAAAATGACAATACATACATACATATATATATATATACACATATATATATATATAAATATATAAATTATGCTGATGGACGGTAAGAAACAAGGTATGCCATGTCGGAGTATCCCAGTAACAACCATATAAGCAAGATGAAATAAATCAATATAAAATGAACATAAGTCGGAATCACCTATAGTGACATGTACGACTTATCCATATCTCATCAATCGTTGCTAGCACATATCTCATGAATCGTTGCTAGCACATATCTCATCAATCGTTGCTAGCACATATCTCATGAATCATTGCCAGCACATATCTCATGAATCATTGCTAGCAGATATCTCATCAATCCTTGCTAGCATATATCTCATCAATCCTTGCTAGCACACATTTCATCAATCGTTGCTACCACATATCTCATCAATCGTTGCTAGCACATATCTCTTCAATCGTTGCTAGCACATATCTCATCAATCGTTGCTAGCACATATCTCATCAATCATTGCTAGCACATATCTCATCAATCATAGCTAGCATATAAGTTGGAGTCACCTCTAGTGACCTGTACGACTGAATCTATAGCTCATCAACATCCTTACACACTAGTCGGAACCACCTCTAGTGGTCTGTACGACATGACTGGGTGTAAATAAGTACGCTCAAGTGCTATGATCACGTGAAGACTGTGCGAATAATCGCGGGTCTCCTACGAGTCGAACCCACTAAAAGTGGTCTACACGAAAAGACTGTGCACCTACCTTGGATCTAAGGTGAACGTAAGATGCAGGAGGTGAACATCACGTGAAGGACTGTGCCCTGGCCACGGGCGGGAGCACTAACACCGGGGTGCAGGTTTATGAGCTCTCAATGTATCTCAACATAACATTAACTCACATTAACAATCTACAACTCACGTGGTACTTACCTGTTGGTCATGCGTTCACCCTTGCACTTCGAAGTGTTCACAGTAATTACACGCATGTAAAATACATATGGATACATAATGATGCAATCTAATACTCAACCATGTCAGCATTTTCAATTTTATATATATATATATAAGGTATAAAAATGCATAAGCTGTAACGCCCTACTCCTGAACTATTTATTTTCGGAAATAATTATCGGTGATAAGCCCAATTAGACACTAGCTTAATTAGCTATCATTACTTACGTTTCCTTACATCAATTTTCTTGATTCTTCACACCTTAATTTATGAACAACATTTAACCACCAAATCGTAAAGTTAAATCTCATGTTTTCCACCAATGTCCTTCACATTGCTCAATTCCCCAAACGAGGCTATTGTCTCAATTATTTAGTCTCATTTATTGTAAGGCTGCATATAACGTCTCGTCAGACTGCCTACGTACCCTAAACAGGGATCAAGCCAATCGTAGTTCGCACCAATGAGTTGTAAAGAACATGCATAAATAAATTTAAAAACGTTTGTGGAATTGTGAATCATATATATATATATATATCTATATATATATATATATATACACATACGACAGAAAGGAAAAT
The DNA here is from genome assembly GCA_024362995.1 of Heteromeles arbutifolia. NCBI lineage: Eukaryota > Viridiplantae > Streptophyta > Magnoliopsida > Rosales > Rosaceae > Heteromeles > Heteromeles arbutifolia. The sequence goes on along the minus strand of JANCRC010000011.1, from coordinate 23,174,114 downwards.
ATCCACTCACCTAAGGTCTGCGCTGCGACTCCCTAGCACACATATTGAGACATCACGAACCAACATCGCCTAGAACGATTATCAAATCATGTCTCAGGGTTCTTACCGATAGAATACATAATTTACATAAAACACATCCCTACGTAATTTAGTCCGGAAGATCTGTATCACGGATTTCCAATCCGTTACTTGCAAAGATCCACATTATGTTCCTAGAATAACGTCCTAATGTTTCATTCTGATCCAACGGTCAGATCTCCGCCAGTTGCCAAAACCAAGTGGCGTTCAACAATTTATTTTATGAACTTACAATTCCAATTTGGGGAGATCCGTACGTCGGATGCCCAATCCATAAGTTCCTATGATCCTCAACTATTACGGACTACAACATATCAAAGTTTGGTGACGATCCAACGGTCGGATCGTCGATTCATATTTTCACCTAACCACGTCTCGTAATGAAATTAGGTTCAGTTGATCAATCTACGTCATTCAATCATCAAAACTGAATTTAGGACGTCAAATATAGGCTAAAAATAGTATTGACGGCCCACTGGCCGCGCACCACCGCGGGTGGCCGGAAAATCCAACTATCTCCAAAAATTACCAAAATTTGGAGAAATGAAGATCTTAATGAGAGGAACAAATTTCATACCTGCCACAAAGTCCAAAAGTGGACGAAAGGTGGTCAAATTTTCCCACGAAGCCAGCTGTGCCTAAAACTTCCCAGCGTCGATTCGTCTTCTACGGTGGACCAACGGGGCCAAGGTTGGTTGGGATTTACTCCTGGGATGATGGGATACAAGGCCCAAGTGGTGGCATCAGCCAGGACTTTGCCGATTCGTCGAAAAATTGAAAAAAGGTGGCTGGAGCACCGTTGGTTTTCGTCGACTTTCGTGGCCTTCAAACTACCACATACCACATGTAAGACATATTCTGAAATCACAACAACAAGACATTAGGATCACGAATAAATCAAATCAATATGAAATAGAGATCGACTAATTATATTGAACTTATCTGTAGAATTCGGAAGACATGGTTATGAAGGTGAAGCCATTGATCCTTGCGAACAAAGTAGAAGTAGTCTTTTACTTCCAGTACCTCTCAATGAACTCTACTATCAAAATAGGCTTATAGTTTTCGTGAGTTTCAGTCGATATGGAGGCAGGGACTGCTCCTAGGTTATATCGCTAGGGTTTCAATCAATTCCTCCCTATTATCGGAAAGGATATCAACCCAAATCATATCTCATCAATTATAGTCCCATCATGACTCTTATTCCTTGTATTTACTTAATAAAGGCCCTTAATTGATTGCATGTAATTTGGACTCCAATATGTTTATTTCCTTAAGGCACCGAGAGTCCTAGAGATTTTATTAACTTGATTGCCAAGTCAACTATTCCCTCAATTATTCTCGGCATAATTCATTGCCATTCACAAAATGGTTTTGCATTCTCCCACTTGAATGTCAATGAGAATACCTCAACGAGATAAATATATATGGTGATCACTTGATTCCACTAAAGTATGCAATCATACATTTCAAGTAACTTGTCACTTTGAGACTAAATGCAGAACCAAGGAAAACAAGGCACACATTGGACAGTTCCTTGCACTCCATGATTACATGCACACTTAACTCAAAGCACTATGTTACTAACAAAGTCATGATATCAAGAGCTAATAGTCAAAACATTAGCTCACAATAGTTGAACTGAAAATATGGAAATATATTTCAGTACAAAAGTAGTTCACAAAAGAACTCAACAAGGTTGGTAACTAAATCCAATTTTTCTGTCAATTTAGAATATGATAAGAGAACAAGTAAAATACGACATACTATTTACAAAATCAGGATCTCTTATTAAAACTTATGAACAAAACTTAAACAAAAACTCTTAAAATATCAGTCACTAACACTTCAAATTTTTAACACAAAAGGTAATCTCTTACTCCCACTGATTAAAAGAGGCAAAATTATATAAATTATTATTACTCCTACTGATTAAGAGAGTAAAAAAAAACTTTGTAAATGTCTACAAAATGAAACAGATACCTTTCAAATACTCCCATTAGCAAAACATTAGTCATGGGATCTAAAACACAAAATTTGTGAGCTCAACATCTTTATGTTAGATATCTGTAGGGAAGTGACTCTTGTGACTGAAAAAACTATACAAAATCATTTGGTCAGTTTTGTTCATCTAACATTTGACAGAAATAGAAAACTAAATGTTTTCTAATGCATCAAAAGCATATAATTCTAGAATCATCTTTGGACATAAACTAATTATATTAGGCTTGCATAGCTAAAACATAAAATACAAGGGTAAACGTATATAGCTTCAACACTTTTGAGCAGATGAAGTATATACCATCTTGTCAATTCCATGCTTCACTATACATTGATTTATAGTTGTACTGAATAAGAAAACACTTTTGAGCAGATTAATTGTCTATCAATAATATTTAAATCACAAGTCCAATTTCTTGAACAACATACAAGAATTAATAAGCAAAACACTTTTGAGCAGAATATACTCATTAACCCTTCTTGAATTTCCTATAAGATTAGTTGCATATATAACAAATAAAATATAAACAAGTATGATAATGTATGTTTTATCTACCAAAACTATGACCATTAAAAGCATGCAAAAATGATGAGTGTGAATCCCATAATACATTATTTCTCCCACTTGGACAAACACTCAAAATTGCAAGATTAAACACTAGAGAAAGTGGTTTTCATATAACAAAATATAGGCTAGTTGAATCAATAAATATAGTGTACACAATCCATTATATAATATAACATTGCAAATTTTTACAAAGTTTGGAGTTAGAAAAATCTATCAAAATTGTAATTAGATAGGACACGTTGCAAGGTATGCAAAACTCCATTCCCAAGCTCTACCAAAATTTCAGATTTAATCATAATTTAAATAAAACCAATTTACAATCTTTAATATGCTCAAAACACGAAAATTTCGTAAGTAAATTAAAGGTTCATTTCATTAGATAAATAACCTTTAATATGCCCAAAACATTAAACTTTCTTAAACAAATTTGTTGAGTCACAAAATAGTTGGTTTGGACATAATAAACCAATCTATATGTATCAAAATTAGGCTTATATAAGGAACAATATCTCAACATTATTAATCGATCTAAAAGTGACAAGTGATTAGATAAACCAATTGCTACAAAATTTATTTTAGTGTATGAGAGAAGACTCACATATGTGTTAAAGATTAGGTCATAAATTAAAATGAAACCTAATAAGAGAATCCAAACTCAAAATTTATGTTTTAATTCTAAAACAAAGTAGAATTAAAGTAACACATAGATATCTCAACAACATCAATTTTCAACACTAATTTTAATCCAATTTAGAACTCACAAAAAATTAAGGCAAAAGATTGGCAAATTTACCTACTCATTCTTGATTCTGCAAGATTCATCATGGAAGTAGTCGAGTTGTGGAGGATCGAACAAACTCCAAATTCCATGATTGTTACACCTTTGGGCAGAAACTAATCATGCAAAGAAAATACCTGCATAGCTAGCCAAAACATAAAATACACAAAATACATATAGCTTCAACAGCTTTGGCCAGATGAAAATATGTTAGAAGTACTTTATGATTTGCTATAATACGAATTTATAATTGGTGAGTGATTTCCTGAAATTCCCCTTGGGACAAAAGTATTCACCATATAAATTAGAATTTTGATTTTTCAAAATAATCCTTTAGAACAGTATTAAATAACCATTTTGTTGGATATTCAATGATTCTCAAAAGATTCAATCAGACACAAAAGTATGTCGTTATTGACATTGAACAATAGAGTTCTCGAAAGAGGAAACATGGTTATTCAGTTACTCGATATGGACCAAAATGATCAATTAGTAAACTAATGCCACTTTCCAATTTTCTCTCAAAAGACAATTATCATCATTATTAGAATTGATGACCAAACAAAACATTGGTTTAAGCAAAACAAACCAATACATCTTTAAATCAAAATTTAATCAGTGTTGTCTAATAAGAGTCATTAGTATTAAGAATTTGCATTAATTAAGGCCATATTGGAACCATAAACTTGTATAATAATCAGCACCAATAGATTGTGCACAAATCAGTCAAACAATATCACATAACAAAACTAGTTTTGAAGTACCAAAATTCAGCAGTACTACTTTAGTATGCAAATTCACTAAAAACTCAATTCTCTTTAGATTGTCATGAAAAATTTTAGGTATGCACTAGACATATATGGCTACTATTTCGAAAAATTTCATGATTTTTTAGAATTTTATAAGCTAGCCAAAAATGAATTTGAAAAGAGAGGTGCTGCAAAGACTGCAGAAAATGTTCAGTACAGACCTGAGATTACAAATTCACCAAATATTCATTGTTCATCCGATATGCATTAAAATTTTCAGACCTAAATTAAACATACAAATTTGTTAATTCCCAAAATTTCATAATTTTTGAGACTTTACAAGTGTACTAAAAGAAAATTAGAAATGGGATGTGCTGCAGAAACGGTAAAAATTCTGCAGTACATACCGGAGACTAAATAATTCACCAAAAATTCAAATTTTCTCCAATATGCATGAAAATTTTCAGAAATGAAGTAGACATATAAATTTACTGTCACTCAAATCTTCATAATTTTTCCAACCTTAAAGGTGGGCTAAAAATAAAATCGAAATGGAATGTGCTGCAGAAGCTGCATAATTTCTGCAGTACAGTCCGAGATTAAAAATTCACCAATAATTCATTTTCAGACCAATGCTCGTGAAAATTTCCACATTTAAAATAAACATCTCAATGTATATCATACTAAAATTTGATGAATTTATGAGTTACATTGATATATCAAAATAATTTCACAAACAGACTATTCTGTAGAAGTCTGTAGAATTCCAGCAACATGGTGTCACACTTACAAATTTACCATAAATCCATTTCTTGTCCAAAAAAAAAAAAAAAAAAAAAAAAAGGTGGAAAAATACCAGCGTCTTCAATCCATTTAATATTACAACATGACTGAATTTCATAAAATTTGGAGTTTATGAAAGTCTATAAAAAAAAATAGTATGTCTACTATGCCATTGGCATGCATAAGACATTAGTGTCATGATGTTTACAAATGCATCTCAATTTTGATAAAGCAAGTGTAAAATTGCAGATATTATATTGTGTTCAAAACTAAATATAAACCATGAGAACATAAAACCAAAAACTTGCAGCTCCTTTTATTTTCCCTCAATTATAAAAGGTTCTTTCATATAAGTTTTCTTAATCATGAGCATATGCATATATAATCAGAAAATTGCAACATGCCTAATGCAATTCTTCCGTTCAATAAAATATCATTAGAATTATTCATATTAAGAATAAGAGTGAGCGGAAGCATGAAATCCCAAGAACTCATAAGAAAACACCATATATAAGGACCCATGTATACATGGAAAACATGAGCGGAAGCAAAAGGACAAACCTCACAAACTCATAACAAAATTTCATATTAAATTGTATAAGAATTCATATTCGAAAACAATTATAAACCAAATCCAACTTAACTCATGACCGCGAATGATTCTCATCGAAAAATGCCGAGAGGGCAAAAAAACCCACACAACATAACGAAATTATTATATATATATATATATATATATTTGTGTAACAGAATAGCCCCCTTTATTATTATTAATTAAATGGAATTCCAAATCAAGGAAACCCTAAACAATGCCGAGCAGCAACAACAATAGCCAATCTTGATATTAATCAAATAAAAAAAAAATTAAATCAAATCATTTAGATGCAAATAAATCTAGTTCTACAAATTATGGACTTGCGAAACCAAAATCTAGTTCTACAAATTTGATTATGTAGAATTCAAAGGTGAAAATAAGAACCTGGAAAATGGGATTATCGCATTTTCAATTTCCTGAGTCCAGAGAATACTCAATTTGCACAGAAGTGATCATGAATGGCATGAACCCTACTACTCCATTCCAATGTATCTTATTGTTCTTCGTACCAGCTTTTAAAGCTAGTATGCAATTTGAATCGGACCCTAAGTTTGTTGTGTGGCTCTGATACCACATGTAAGACATATTCTGAAATCACAACAACAAGACATTAGGATCACGAATAAATCAAATCAATATGAAATAGAGATCGACTAATTATATTGAACTTATCTGTAGAATTCGGAAGACATGGTTATGAAGGTGAAGCCATTGATCCTTGCGAACAAAGTAGTAGTCTTCTACTTCCAGTACCTCTCAATGAACTCTACTATCAAAATAGGCTTATAGTTTTCGTGAGTTTCAGTCGGTATGTAGGCAGGGATTGCTCCTGGGTTATATAGCTAGGGTTTCAATCAATTCCTCCCTATTATCGGAAAGGATATCAACCCAAATCATATCTCATCAATTATAGTCCCATCATGACTCTTATTCCTTGTATTTACTTAATAAAGGCCCTTAATTGATTGCATGTAATTAGGACTCCAATATGTTTATTTCCTTAAGGCACCGAGAGTCCTAGAGATTTTATTAACTTGATTGCCAAGTCAACTATTTCCTCAATTATTCTCGGAATAATTCATTGCCATTCACAAAATGGTTTTACAGAAGAGTCTCAAATTGAGTTTCGAACTCTGACTAAAAATGGAACTTGGTGCCATTAAGCGATCGTCCTTAGCCCTCAAAATTCAAGTAACCCCATGATTTTTACATTACTGCGTTCGTTTTCTCTACTAATTATTGTTATATGAATTGTATTCTTCTATTAAAAATGATTAATTTGACTGTCCAGGAAAAAAAAAAAAAAAAAACCTCAGGCATTGCAGGTTTGGGGTGATAGTTTAAAATTAATATGCTCATTAGCCAGTCAGAGAACCTAATTTGGGAAGGGGGTTTTAAAGTTTCAATAGTTTCGTTATTTTCTCCAAATGGTTTTTGAATTTGTTGTAGGTAAACGAGAGCTACTCTACTGTTTATGCAGCAGGGGAAGGGAGGGGAAGTAAAAATTATAGGGAAATGCGTAAAAGTTACAAGCTTTTAATTAAAAATAGAAATGGAGTGACACCAAACAAAATATAGGTAAAACTGACCACTACTTTCTTTCTATTTAAATATAAATCAATTGATTAAGTTTGTGTCTTTACAAGTTTAAACTGAAGTTATGTGTTGATTTTAAAAGAACTATGCATGCTGGATTTTTATAGAAGTGTCATGAAAGTTTTATACCAAACTTTTTATAGGAATTAATTTGATTTAATTATGGGTGGTTTTGTATTTGAAATCTGAAAGGAGAAACATAAATTACAAGAAGAAGAGGAAGACTGAGTTCCAATCATTGCCTTCTCTTCCTGCCTCTTATCCAAATCCTGATAAGTTAGTTACTCAACCTTCATTTCTCATTCATCTCCCTTTTTTTTTTATTGGTTGGCTTCCCGAGATTTGAGAAAATTAAGACATTTAAAGATTTTGATTTCATTTTAAATTTTCTTAAATATATTGATTATTAGATGGCATAGTTTGTGATATACTATAATTGATTTGAGCGATTATTATTAATTTTAATTTTTGATGGTCAGAGAGGCAATGTGATGAAATGGGTATGAATAACATCTTTTGTGCGTTTGAATCCTCAATGAAGTTGTTTACTACAGTAATTGTGTTTGTTTGATAATAGGGATCTCATTGAAAAGCAAGGAAGAAGAATTGAATTAGATAATTGCGGGGCTCAAGAAAAACTATGCTTCTTTACAAGAGAAATTTATGAAATAAGAGTTGGATAAGATGATAAGTAGATGGGTTTGATATTCAATGTGGCTGAATTTAGTTAACTTCTGTACATTATTAAATGTTTGAATATGTCTATCAGGCTGCAATGGAATCTCTCATTAGGGAAAGAGAGGCTAGACTTGAAATTGAGCGACAACAAAATTCCCTCTCATATGAGCACATGAGTGTTCAAAGAGAGCTTTTAAGTGCTACTCAGAAGGTAGGCTCCATGTGCAATTGTTCTTTGCTATTTGGGCAATTTCCTGGAACATTGAGTAGAAAAACAAATTAGAATTTCGTTAGTTTTTTCTGATTAAGTGTAAGCGTTAATGCATTCATCCTAATATGCAACTTTTATTAGTATCGCATTTTGAAGGGTTAGCATCTCAAGTGAACCAAATTTACCATTTTCCGTTTAAATGAATTTTAAGATAACCTCTGGTCCATGTCTGTTTAACAGTTTTTTATAATTCATTATATAGTTTTCAAAAAGGTCGTGCATAATTCTTACTGAACTTGGTTTGGGTTTCTTTTGTTTACGGATGGAATGAGTTAATCACAGTTATATCCGATTAGTCATGTTCCCATTGTTGCATGACTTTTTGAACAGAAAACAAGGTTTATTATTTCAATTTCCACATCTACTTTTGATTTGGTAGATGTTGATTAATCTCATATGTACATGTTACTATTTTGTGGCTATATATGTGTCACATCCTGGCCCGGGCCCCACCACATCCCAGGCATGCCTCCACCGTAGCACGATATTGTCTGTTTTGGGCCCCTACCACGCCCTCAAGGTTTTGTTTTTGGGAACTCACATGAGAACTTCCCAGTGGGTCACCCATCATGAGATTGCTCTCGCGTGCTACTAGCTTAACTTCGGAGTTCCAATGGAACCCGAAGTCAGTGAGCTCCCAAAAGGCCTCGTGCTAGGTAGAGATGGGAATATACATATAAGGCTCATAGGATCCATTCCCCTGGGTGATGTGGGATCTCACAATCCACCCCCCTTATGGGCCGGACGTCCTCATCGGCACACACTCAGCCAGGGTTAGGCTCTGATACCAAATTGTCACATCCCGACCCGGGCTCCACCACATCCCGGGCATGCCTCCATCGTAGCATGATATTGTCCGCTTTGGGCCCCGACCACGCCCTCACGGTTTTGTTTTTGGGAACTCACATGGGAACTTCCTAATGGGTCACCCATCATGGGATTGCTCTCGTGCGCTACTCGCTTAACTTCGGAGTTTCGATGGAACCCGAAGCCAGTGAGCTCCTAAAAGGCCTTGCGCTAGGTAGAGATGGGAATATACATATAAGGCTCACAGGATCCACTCCTCTAGGTGATGTGGGATCTCACAATATTACTTATTTGACTTCCCAATTCTATATAATTAGTACCATTGAAATACATTTAGCATACGTTAATTCTACCTTTCTACAATTTCTCATTGCTGCTTAAGTGGAACAAAATTAACTCAAACATTGCTTATGAAGAGACTGAAGTTGCATAATCTTTCATAAAATTTTCAATCCCGCAGCAACACGCAGGTACAAATATCTAGTATATAACTATATATGTGTGTGTATACGGACCATGACCTTTTTTCCTTTTTTAATTATTTTTTTGTTTGCTTTCCACACGTCACCATCACTTAATTTACTTTATCATTTAATTTTTTTTTCAAAATTTTCTTTTCTCTTCGAGATATTTTTTTTTTCTCCTTTCATTGCCTTGATTTGATTGCCTTATTGGTTTTCCTTTGATTTTATTTATTTATTTTTTTTTGATGAACTGGAATTAACATAAAACCAGGGCTGGAGCCAACCAAGAAAAGAAGCCCACAGAGGCAAGCAACAAAGAAAGTAGCAAACAGAACGCAGAGGAGGAGGGAACAGATAACGCTGCACCAAGTGCTAAAACGTCGCCTCCTCCCCTACCAAACAAAAAATTAATGAGGACAGGGTAATCCATCTTTGTTGAGAACACCGACCAACGAAGATGGAGGATGATGAAAACAAGTTATACCGCACATCTCCGTATTACTCCTCGACGCCAACCGATGCACTGCCATGTTGGCCAATCTTGGAACCCAAGACCAGCGACAATCCTTCCCCCAGCCGCAAAATTTTCCAAGTTGGAGATATTCTCCCAACCGCCATATTGGTCTTCCCTTGATTGGCTGTTGATTGCCTTATTGATCTTCCTTCGATTGCCTGATTTGATTACCTTATTGATCTTCATTCAATTGTCTGATTTGATTACCTTATTTTCTTCTGATTCCCTTTGATTGACAGAGTTTTTTTTCCAATTTCTTCCCTCTTTCAAGCAACGAGTGTCAATAAATAGACCACGTAGACCTAGCATTTTAGATCTGACCCGTTAACATGACCCGACCCGACCCGACCCATTAAAACTAGTATTTGGGTGGGTGCTTAACGAGTCGAGTTGCTAACGAGTGAACCCATTAATCACCCATTAAATAATGGGTCATTTTGGGTCAACCCGCCAAACCTGTTAGCCACCCGTCCGTTATTGAGGGCTTTTGTGTAATTTCAATAGACATAACCAAAAAAACCCTCGCTGACTCTCTCTGTCTCATACTCTCGCACGCTCTCCACCGTTCTCTAGTTTTCCTTGCTTTTGTATCCTCTTGCACCTTGCTTTCTACATTGGCTTCAATCTTGTATGACTCATGGCTTCTTCTGGTTTCTCATTTTTACCGCCAAATATTCTAAAGAATAGAATATTCCAAGAAAATTCTAAAGAATAGAATATTCCAAGAATATTCTAAAGAATAGAATATTCTCAATCCAATTCAGAAATGGGTTGGCTGGCCCAAAGAATTAGGCTGGTTGGGCTAAGGATTTGGGCCAAGGATTTTGGACCGTGTTTGGGCTTAAGGCCCCTTTTTCTTTCTTTTTTCTTCTTCTTCTTCGACAACCGGTTGGAAACTGGACTTAAAATGCTTGGGATAAATCCCGGTTCAAACTAGCTAGAAACTTCACTAAACTTAGTCATGCATCCTACCAAAACAAAGATCAAAGATCACGGGAAAGACTGGGGAAAGTCCCCCGTGCCATTTCTGCATCATAACGTCGCTAAAACATCTCAAAATGTCCCTAGTCGTACTCTAAAACGAAATCTAAGAAACATTTGAGGGTTTTCAAAGCTCACCTACATCGGGAATGGCAAGAACTCACTAGAGTTCAAAAGATTAGGTGGCGGCGCTGTGCCTCAGTGTTTGCAGAGTGAATGAGAGATGGAAGGCTGATAAGGGAGCATCATGGTTGTTGTTGACTTGCTACGAGGCCTGCAGCAAGCAGGTGGTTCAGCTGGGCTCGCCGGGGATGGCGGATGACGATGAACTGCTTGTTCTGTAATACAAAAATGAGAGGGAGAAAAAAAAAGAGATAAGGAGAGTTTAAGTGAGAAAGAGAAACGGAATGAGAGAAAATGATAGATGAAATGGTGGCCTGTAGGATGGCTCGCCAGCGATGGATGTGTGGTTGTTGTTCATCTCTACAAAATAGAGAAGGGAAGGAGATGAGTGAGAAAGATGAGTGAGAGAGATGAGTGATGAGAGAAGTGAGTTGTCAGTCATCTAGTGGGGGATGAATGGAGGGATTTGAAAAGTGAGTGAGGTGCAGTTTGGGATTGAGGTGATTAAAAAAAAATTAGGATGAAAAAAAGTTAGTAGGGGTTTTTGTGTTTGGTAAACTTTGAAAAGCATCTTTATTTCAAAGTTTGGGGTGAAAATAAGCCCAAAATCTGAAGCTGCAAATAGCAGCTTCCAAAAACAGCTTATTTTCAAAAACACAGGTGAACAGTGGGGTGTTTAATGAAATTTTCAATAACCCAAAATTGCCATCCTTTCCTTTCGCCTTCAGACGCTCTCGCATACCTGAACCAGGAAAACCAGTGATGGCGGACTCGGAAGGTACTTTCCCCTATTAAACCGTAAAACTTGTCAATCCAATTTCTGCATATGACCTTCATTGTTCAATAATTTGCTCTCCGAATGCAATCAAAGAGGGCCAAAACCCAAATTGGGATTCCAATTTAGGTAAGGATTGATTGATTGATTTGGCCCTCCTTTGCTTTCCAACCTCTCGGTTAATTAATCCTTACCCTTACCCTAAATTTTTATGTTTGATGTTGTTAGTTAGTTTCTGGTTTGAAAATTCGGCATGCAGTTCTGATTTTTGTTGTTTGAAAATTGGCAGAGAACAGTCGAATTGGGAGTTTCTGGTTTGAAAATTCGGCATGCGGTTCTGATTTTTGAACCCTTAGCTTTGTCACTATTCCCGACCGTCTGTCTCCCCTCCTTCATATTTCTCTCATTTTTTCATCTCACCAAACCTTTACAACCTCCCCTACTCCACTGTGAAATCTACACAAACCCAAGAAACAAAACCCCTGCTCAGACAGCAAACACCAAAATTTCAGTAACAAAACTCAGAAATCGAATCCCGAAAACCCATTTGTGGCTTGTGGCAGCTCCTCATCTCTTGCCGCTGTAATCCTGGTCGTCACCTTTGTACCGTCCCAGCTTTTGCACACTCCACCCTCTATCTTCTTTCCCAGCTCTTCGCCCATCCATTGTATTATTTTCCTTTGGAAATCCCAAGATCTAGGATCTGTGGGTTCTATAGCGGGTCGTGAAGAGGGTTGGTATTTACCAAAACTCGTGCGTAGCTGAAGCCTGAGGGCTCTGTGGCTGCTAGAAATTGCAGTGAGGTTCGGCTTATGGGTATATTAAGGGTGATGGTAGATTAGAGTTGAAGAAATTGAGAGGTGTGGTGGTAGACGGAGCTCGAGTCCGTAGGGTGCGAAGGATTTAAGATTCTGGTTTATGGGTATATTAAGGGTGATGGGTCAGGTGAAGGTTAGGTGGTTTGAAAGTGGCTTGGAGGTGTAGGTGTAGTTCGAAATAGGGGACTAAGATTCTCTCCCCTCATTTTTCCATCCCTTCCTCTCACACTGTCTATTTTGTCTTTCTCTTTCTATAAAAAATTAATATAAGATGTTGACATGGCTTAACCATGACCGTTCAAATAGGAAGGGAGGGAAGGGGAGGGAAAAAAAGAGGGGAGAAAATCCTTCTCCTGAGGTTGTGGTCGGAAGGGGTTGGAGGCGTTGTGGCCGTGGGTTTTGGTTCTGGGTTTTGATGGGGGTGCTTTCATCAGGAAAGGTCACGTGGACCAAAAGGTGGGGGTCTTTCATGATTTTGATATTGCCATCAATCCTTAGCACAATATTCAATGCTTCCTGACTGTATTTGTTTTAAATATGTATGTGGAGGAGTACTTCTTCCAAGCATGTATCATATATGAAATTAATTGTGCTTTTGTTTATGATATATTTGAAATTGTATACAAATACTTGTATATGATATATAATAGGGATCTTGTGAATGGAGAGAAATGTTTATGTTTATATGTTTGTTGTTGCACAGATTGGTAAAATGTTGGGCTTTGTGAATTTTCTAAATAGTTGTAGCAAAAGTTTGTGTTTGAAAAATAGATTAATAGATAAAAGCTTGGGGTTTTAGTTTAATAGGAAGGTCTTTTAGTTGTAGGTTCTTTGCTTTTACATGGGTATAGCTTGTAGCTTGAGTGATGTAATGTGGGAGAGACTATATAAATAGGTTTTGCTTCCACTCTCTTAAGGAAGAGTGTGGAAGGTTTTGTTGAAATTATGTGTGAAGCTTTTTTGAACCACATAAATAGATTTTGCTTCCACAGTCTTGAGCAAGAGTGTGGAAGGCTTTTTGAAATTATTTGTTGAAGCTTTCGGTTGAAGCTTTTCTTTTTAACCATATAAATAGATTTTGCTTCCACACTCTTGAGCAAGAGTGTGGAAGGCTTTTGAAATTATTTGTAGTTAGGCAAAGTGTGAAGCTTCCTCATTTCAAGGTGTGGGAGGTTTCCTCCCCCAAAGTGTGAAGGCTTTTTTATTTATTTATTTTTTCTTCAAGGGTGTGGGAAGCTCTATCCCTTGGGTGTGGGAAGCTCTCTCGCCTCATGGGTGTGGGAAGCTCTCTTCCTTTAAGGGTGTGAGAAGCTTATACCCTTGGGTGTGGGAAGTTCTGTCCCTTCAAGGGTGTGGGAAGCTCACCCCCTTGGGTGTGCGAAGCTCTCTCCCTTCAAGGTTGTGGGAAGCTCTCTCTCATGGGTGTGGGAAGCTCTTTATAGGACCTCATAATTGATTTTGCTTCCACACTCTTAAGGAATAGTGTGAAAGGCAATCTACATGTCGTAGTTATCTCCTATGTGTTGGAAGTTTTTTGTTAACCTCTTTATGCTTAAAATTAATTAATAATTGTTAAGCGATTAATTGGTTGATTATTAATTAATTAATTAGTAATTAGCAATTAATTAATTGATTAATAATTATCAAAATAATTACTAATTAGTTAATTAATTGGTAATTAATAATTAATTATTTCGGATTTTTTTTTGAATTTTTTATTTATTTATTTTTTTGAACTTTTTTTTTTTTTTGAATTTTCCTAGCTTGTATGGAAGTCCCAAGGCTTGACATGTGGGGCTTTTGAAGGAAAATTTGTGAAAAACATGTTCATTTGAGCAACATCCATGGCATGCAATTAACAATTAAAGGCGGAATCATGCTTGTATGCACTCAAAACAAAACATTACCCATGAAATTCAAAGCCTAGTTGTTATGGTGAACCATGACTCAACTCAAATCTTAAACAAAGGAGTTGAGAAACATTCATACCTTTGAAGCACCTCTTTGCTTAGGAAAGGTTAATCACCCATGTGAGGGCCTTCTTTCCTTTGTCTCCTTGCTCCTTGGTTCCATGGATATGGATGGAAGAATTGATTCTCCAAAAGTCCCCAAGGTAGGAGACCTCTAATTTTCGACACCAAGGATGGTGAAGGAAGAAGATGAGTCGCCTTGGAGGAGGAAGGATTGCTAGCTAATCCCCTCCAAGGGGGCCGGCCTCCTAGAGAGAAAGGGAGAGACATGTTCTCTCCAATTTTCTCCAAAAGAAACCCTAAATGAATTTTGGCTATAAAGTTCTTTATATAGTCACTTCACTTAAGTGACTAAAAGAACAAAACCCTATTTTTCATCACATGGCAGGCCTACCATAGGCATTGGGCTGTTTAGGCCCTTTTAAATCTCAAGTCATAAAAGTTGTCATACAACTTAAGTTAATGGGCTTGACATTCGAAGCCCATTGGGCCATGAGGCCCAAAACTAACCCGAGGTCTAAAACGAACTTATTCATTTGATTAATTAACATATTAATTAATCCTAGCCATAAATAATTAAACCATTTAATTATCCTTACTCATCTTCGTTATATCCTTCAATCATTACCTTACACGGTGTGCGATCCATTAGGTTCCTTTTAGCGAGGCAGTGGGCGATTAGAACTCTTACTAATCGATTATGAATTGAAACTTACTTTCAATTCTCCCTTTAGTGATTATACATCTTCAGGACTTCCACAAGCCATGAGTGACACCTAGCAGTATGTCATGGCTACCCAAGCTAATCAGAAGAGGTTGGAGAACCTATTCAGTTTGGGATTACAATGCAATACGGTCTTTCTCTAATACAATACTCTTGACCACATTGTTTGGTTTAATAGTTTATTCATGTCTACTATCCAATGTGATTCTCTTAATTATATGATTACCTTGAATGTGATTTGGAACGACTTCATAAATCTCATTCATACTCTGGCCAGAGATTCTTAATCATATCATAGAGTATTCTCCCTCAACGTTTGAAGGTTAGAGATCCCTTGTTGCGCATTCACTTGCCTCCATGGCTAAGTGGCTTAACCCCAACTATGCCGTGGACACCCTCTGACGGAGTGACTTTGACATAGTCAAAGATCAAGGACCTAACCCCAAGACAACTATGATGCCTCAGGTCAAAAGACTACTTTGCATTATCCCAACCATGAGTTCTCATGTGACATGAGTATGAGAACTTCTCGTTGATCGCGTTCAGTGGACTCATTCTCTATTGAGCACCTACGTACTTGTCTTTGTGTCAGTCACACCATTGACTCGAGACCAGTCACTCTTCCTTAGAGAAGACATAGGACGTACTGATCTTAACGGACTGTCAATGCCCAATTGGCAATCCTATGATCAGGAACTTTTAGGATATGTATTCGAAAGAGAATGGTCTCATGAATCTAACTTCTTTAGATCACATTCTCCCTATTACATATTCCTTGGACTTATCGTTTAAGCATATGACATTTATATGAGACGGCTTAAAACAATAATCTTTGCCCTTTATATTAAACTAGATTAGTTTAACATGTGAAATGTCCGTAAAGTATCATCATATGATTGGTTTTAGGGCACATTTCCAACAATCTCCCACTTGCACTAGAGCCAATCAGCTTGGTCATCAGTGATGATACCTCTTCTGTAGTCATTTCAAAAATGGCTGAGTAGTAGGCCTAGACAATGGATATCTATATGTTATCCATAGAAGCAACCTTGAGAATAACAACGTCACCATTATACATGATTCTCAATCATGTGGTTGAGTCTCTCATTTGAGTTCGGATCTTGATGAGACCTTGATTCCCTGGCTTGAGCTATTGCCCCATTAGTGTCGTAGTGTCGGCACACTAGAGACACTTTCTGGTTGGAACCGAATGGAGAGTTCAGAAATGAATTTTCCCATCCAAACAACATTGTTGTAAACTTCTATATGGCGATATATATTTTGCATTCATGATGGAAGACACTAAAGTCATTACCTTTAATGTTTCCACCCAAATATCTCTTCAGTCATAATAAAGAGATATCAAATTATCTCTTCGTTCAAAATGAAGAGACATCCAATGATGGATACGATATTAGATTCATAATCTAATACTTTTACACTTCCATTGCGTTACTCTAATTCTTCCTCATTCTTGAGGAATCTATCCTTTAGTATTTCTTAAATACATAAGGATTCACTTGACAGTTGCCTTGGTTCTGATCTTGGGCTTGCATTGATATCGTCTTGTACCAATCTTGGTACAACTCATATCAACGCTTTTCATACAACATGAAATACATAAATCACCTTTCTGCGTACGCATAAAGGATTTTATTTACGCATTAATTCTTTGGGAGTCAAAGGGGTACGATCCCTTTGTGAAGAACAACTTCCTAGTCTTACTAGAATTGTCCTTCTGACTAAAGTTTATCATCATATGAGAAACTTCCTAGCATCTTTTGTCTATCATTAGGGATTGATATAATCAAATTATATATACTGAAATCTATCATTATAGATTTCCATCCCATGTATATAGACTATGTCTCCCATATACATTCTATCATTATAGAATGTTTAAAGTCATTACTTTAACGAAGAAGAATTCCTAAACTTAATATGTCATATATATGTTTTAATTTAAGAATACGATTAACTCCCACTAATCTTTTGTAAACTTAGCAAACAAAAAATTCATTTACATCTTTATGAGAAATCAAACGATTTGATCTTTCTCTCATAAGACGCTTACAGCTCCCACTAGCTTGCTAAGATTCATGATGGATGGATCTTTACAACTTACACATCTTGTGATTCTTAGTTTTAGACATATATTATCAAGACTATCTTGGTAATGGTTTTGGAAACCCATATTATGTCCAAACATTCAATCACCGTTTAGTTGTAGTTAGCAATCCTCGAATTAATGGAAACCAAGACTACGTCAAAGATGGTTTCTTCCAAGTCAACCAATCTCTTTGATTGTAGTCACCTTAAGCTACCAATTAGCTACGAAGGTTTCATTATTTCGGGTCAAATGGTACTATACCATTTCCTTGAGTATATGTTGTATATACACTCAATGTAGTCATAAGGATTTTCATTCTTATTTCTTTCGAATTAAGAGGTGTAACTCTATGACATAGTCATAAAGTTCAAACCATTCAACTGAGACGGTTTATAAATCCTTCTCAACTACATTTGGAGCTTATGGTGTAGGAACTAGGTTGTTATATTTGTTGATCATCATCTTGTCGCTCAAAGAACCCATTCTTTGAGTTCTATCTCTCGTTCATTTGCTATATCTTAGGCAAATCCTACTGTAGGATTACAATGAACTACCCAACAAATAACATTTATTAGTTGGTTTATATAAGTGATATCCAAAACTTAATTTAAGGATATCCCAAAAGATTGTTCTCAAACAAATATTGCTTTTTAGCACACAACCCCAAATCTTAACACGATTAAGACTTGTCTTTCTTTCCAACTACATCCTATGGAGTTATGAAAATTTTGGAAGATCTTTTAATTGACAATCATATTGTCTTAGAAGTATATATATCCTATATATATGGGTAATTGATAACATCCAACGAACTAAGTCTTATTCGAGTTCATTATTCTCCTAATGGAGAAATCCGTTATCTTATGATGCTACTTTCCTTGATTTCTATCAAGGAAACTCTTCTAAAGTGTTCATTTTCCTTGGATCAAATCTAAGGAGGTAAATACTTTAGACGTCTTACTCATCAACTTACATTCTTCAATTCTTTGAAACCTTTTGCAAAGTATTCGGACTTGTGTTTATTCAAACTAAACGATAGTCCAACCAAGAGCGATCTTCGGTGAATGTCATACAACATGAGTAGTATTATGTTGTGGACAAGTGCCACTAACATCTAAGTGAATTAACCTCAACAACTTTGTGATTCTTTCTTCTTTCCTAAAGAATAAAGATTCGAACATTTCGCCTCTATACAATTTTAACAAGAAGGTATTGGATCCGGATCTAACGATCCTAAGCATCCATCTATGACCAACTCGGAATTTATGTTTTAGAGGTATCACAACTCAATTTGGGATTAGTCACTACCTTGCAACCTTTTAGGTTTTAAGCATCGTCATATTCTAAACAGTTAACACTACCACATTATCTCTACTATAGAGACAATCAATTAGATTACAATAATCCAATCATTGATTAATAAAGAACAATGTTTTGTCAAACAAAACATTCATCCATCTCTTATAGTGACGGAATTAACTTCCTTTATTCAAACTGGAATGTAAAGACAATCTTTGTTTTTCCAATTCCTTTGGTAGTTCATATGAGGAAGTAAGTACTATCTGCTTTCGCAGAGATTTCTATTTGATTCACGTTCCGAATGTGAAGTACTTTCTCTTCTCTCATTAATCTTCTACTTCTTATTAGCCATACTTTTACAACGATTGTAAAACATAGTTACTAATACGGAATCAAGCATTCAAGTAAAAGAACCAACTGTTTTGAACCTGTCAAGAACTTTTTACAACACCTTCAAAAGGTGTGTTCTTGACACTTGCAAGACATTTCTTGCATATACCCCTTCCAATGTCCATCCTTTCATAAAGAAAGTTTGTTCCCTTGGAGTTATTTTGCCTTCTTCATTTGACTTCTCCCTTGACTACAATAGTCATGGTCCCTAAACTCCCATTGTCTCTCTTGAAACTTATTTCAATTGTGTTAAACACATCAAACGATTTGGAGAGCGTACGGCTATTGTTCACTATATAGTTTACTATAAACTTAGTGAACCATATGGATAGGGACACAAAGGTGAAGTCCTAGCCTAGTTTCCCTCTCATGAAGTGGTTTAACACTTCAACACTCAATGATTCAAAATCATCATAAGTCCATATTGATGGACTATTTTTGTCAACCAACCATCTTGTTCTAAACAAGATTACAAACTTTCAAGAGTTGTTCAAGGCAACTCTCATTTCTTCATACAACAATTTGTAAGCGAAAAATCATGGCACATTAAGTGTCCATGCCCTTGTGCTTACTTCTCAAGTTCCTTGTTCATTTAACAAAGAAACAAGCACTAGTGTTTGCATAAACTAAGGGTTGTTCTAAGGAACTCTTATTTCTTCATACAACGATTTGAAAGTGAAGAACTATGACACAAAAAGTGTTCATGTCTTTGTGCTAATCTTCATAAGTTCCTTTGTTCATACAACAAAGGAATAAGCATTGGTTGTTTGTGTTGTCCTCTTTATGATAGACTTATCTAACATGTTCTTCCAATGATACATTATCAATAGGAAAATTGTGAGGATGAGACTACTTAGGCACATATACAATCCATTTAAGACAATCTATGGGATTGTGGTACCAAGTCCGGAAACTAAAGCCTTTGGCTTTTCTTTGTCAAGTTTTGGATAACGTTTGCAAATATATCGGTAAATAAATACATAACGAATATAAATTGATTGATTTTAAGCCATTTGATCCGGGTCTTTAAATCAAATAGCACCACCCACTATTTTCGCAAATTCCATATCCCTCATCGGAATTCGAGAGTTTTGGAGAAAACTCTTAGTAGGGTATGGAAGGCTCATTACTACCAAGCCCACCTCAGAAGAATATCATATTGGCTAGCTTTAATAATAATGAGAGAGTACACTTACTCATTTACATCTCATGTAAGTGCCCATCTTGTTTGGCCTCTAGAGAATGATGCCTCCGAAGAATATCATATTGGCACCATTGCACTTAGTTAAGTTATTCCCACCATGCCAGTTCGTATAGGGGTTCAAGAATAGCCTCAGAAGAATATCATATTGGCCATACTCGTTGCCTACCGTCACAACATCATGTATGTATATAGAACCCCTCCCGAGTGTAAGCACATACTTTGTATTCCCCAGAACTAGGCGAAGACGGTGTACGAGTCACAAACGATCGGAGCCTACCACGGTGGAAGGCCACGAAAGAGTGTTCAAAGCACTCTCACGCTTGTCAACTTAATAATGGTTTGGTTGAGGGTTTTAGGTCTCATCACATTTAAGCATACATTTTAATCTTATTAAAACAATTCGGTCCTATTACAACTATTCGTCCATTTGATTGATTTAGTAGTATATGATACTCCCACTAAGCTTGTAAAACGGTTTTTAAAGCAAGAGTATATGGTACTACTAACATAAGCTTTGCATTCATTGATGGACTATATAGTTACCTTAGGGCCTTAGGATGACTATGAACCTTTGATTCGATCCAACACGAGCCTAGTGTTGGATCTCGGTCTAGGAATGGTGATTGATTTTAGTTACGCATTTAATCATATTAAGGCGTGTTTCTCCTATTGGGCGTTGGACCCAACTACTCCAATTTCATGCATATCAAATAAACAAGAAAGGAGTACTTCAAAGTAAAGAAGAGCTTATGCTCTTTACAACATTTGATCAAAACAAATTACTTTAAAGTAAAGAAGAGCTTATGCTCTTTTACAACATTTGATCATATCAAATTACAACCAAAATTAATCTACACATTCCCATGGTTCAAACAAATTTGAGATGGCCTTTCACATAGCTCAATTATCGTAGGCTTAGGTTCATAATCACCCTTTCTTTAATTAATTAACGCTTTAACTAATTAAACTTGAATGCAACATTTTCATTTGGTTTTTGTATCCATAGAATTGATTTAAATAGAGCTAAAAGAAATGAAAATCCAATTCTCATTTAAAGATACAAAACTATTTTGTTCTCTACTAATTTGGGCCAAAAAACAATAACCTCAACCATTGGGCTATATTGCAAAACACAAACTTTTGGGGTCACTTTGTAAAAACACAAAAGTCCACTACTTCATGTAATTACAACTAGAACCCAAAAATTTCAACAAATGCAAAAACTTCATTAAAGGAGCAAAACAATTTGTCCTTTAGTGATTTTGGGCCTTTACGTAAAAACGTAAACTTTTGGGTCAAATTGCAAATACACAAAAGTATCAAAACTTTATGTAATTACATAAAAGCCCCAAAAGTACTCCCATTGAGGGAGTGGCCGGTTTTGGTAGGTGAGAGTGATGTGTGTGAGTTGATTTTTAGGTTTGAAAGGTGATGGAAATATGTAAGTGATTGGTATGGTGTGAATAGTTGAAAAAGCATGGGTGAAGTTTTGAAAATTCAAACCATCCATCACTAACAAAAACAAGTAAACAACCAAACACCTTTTTGAATCAAAATTCCCAAACATTTTGTTCTTGCCAAGAACATATCAAGAACAATGAAGAACATCCATGAAAACCCATAAGAGCTCCATGAACATTTTTCAACCAAAAACACCCCAAAAACTCTCAAACTTAAGGGAAATAACATATTACCATACTAGGGTACTTAGGGGTTCCTAATGTCACTTTAAAACACTTTTAACAAGACAAACATGAACCCAAAAATCCACCCTTTGGATTTGGCCGAATTTCCTAAAAAACAAGGCACCAAATTTTAGCTCCAAACTTCATGCTCATATGAACTACATCTACAACATTTGAGATGGCAAATTTTCTAACAAAATTTGCATTCAAAGAAGCAAGAATAAAGCTTGTAACAATTACAACATTCAAATCACAAACTATGAACTACAAAACCCAAAAGGATTCACCAACTACTAGACCTAGGCTCTGGATACCACTTGAAGGAAAATTTGTGAAAAACATGTTCATTTGAGCAACATCTATGGCATGCAATTAACAATTAAAGGCGGAATCATGCTTGTATGCACTCAAAACAAAACATTACCCATGAAATTCAAAGCCTAGTAGTTATGGTGAACCATGACTCAACTCAAATCTTAAACAAAGGAGTTGAGAAACTTTTATACCTTTGAAGCACCTCTTTGCTTAGCAAAGGTTAATCACCCATGTGAGGGCATTCTTTCCTTTGTCTCCTTGCTCCTTGGCTCCATGGATATGGATGGAAGAATTGATTCTCCAAAAGTCCCCAAGGTAGGAGACCTCTAATTTTCGACACCAAGGATGGTGAAGGAAGAAGATGAGTGACCTTGGAGGAGGAAGGATTGCTAGCTAATCCCCTCCAAGGGGGCCGGCCTCCTAGAGAGAAAGGGAGAGACATGTTCTCTCCAATTTTCTCCAAAAGAAACCCTAAATGAATTTTGGCTATAAAGTTCTTTATATAGTCACTTCACTTAAGTGACTAGAAGAACAAAACCCTATTTTTCATCACATGGCCGGCCTACCATAGGCATTGGGCTGTTTGGGCCCTTTTAAATCTCAAGTCATAAAAGTTGTCATACAACTTAAGTTAATGGGCTTGACATTCGAAGCCCATTGGGCCATGAGGCCCAAAACTAACCCGAGGTCTAAAACGAACTTATTCATTTGATTAATTAACATATTAATTAATCCTAGCCATAAATAATTAAACCATTTAATTATCCTCACTCATCTTCGTTATATCCTTCAATCATTACCTTACATGGTGTGCGATCCATTAGGTTCCTTTTAGCGAGGCAGTGGGCGATTAGAACTCTTACTAATCGATTGTGAATTGAAACTTACTTTAAATTCTCCCTTTAGTGATTATACATCTTCAGGGCTTCCACAAGCCATGAGTGACACCTAGCAGTATGTCATGGCTACCCAAGCTAATCAGAAGAGGTTGGAGAACCTATTCAGTTTGGGATTACAATGTAATACAGTCTTTCTCTAATACAATACTCTTGACCACATTGTTTGGTTTAATAGTTTATTCATGTCTACTATCCAATGTGATTCTCTTAATTATATGATTACCTTGAATGTGATTTGGAACGACTTCATAAATCTCATTCATACTCTGGCCAGAGATTCTTAATCATATCATAGAGTATTCTCCCTCAACGTTTGAAGGTTAGAGATCCCTTGTTGCGCATTCACTTGCCTTCATGGCTAAGTGGCTTAACCCCAACTATGCCGTGGACACCCTCTGACGGAGTGACTTTGACATAGTCAAAGATCAAGGACCTAACCCCAAGACAACTATGATGCCTTAGGTCAAAGGACTACTTTGCATTATCCCAACCATGAGTTCTCATGTGACATGAGTATGAGAACTTCTCGTTGATCGCGTTCAGTGGACTCATTCTCTATTGAGCACCTACGTACTTGTCTTGGTGTCAGTCACACCATTGACTCGAGACCAGTCACTCTCCCTTAGAGAAGACATAGGACGTACTGATCTTAACGGACTGTCAATGCCCAATTGGCAATCCTATGATCAGGAACTTTTAGGATATGTATTCGAAAAAGAATGGTCTCATGAATCTAACTTCTTTAGATCACATTGTCCCTATTACATATTCCTTGGACTTATCGTTTAAGCATATAACATTTATATGAGACGGCTTCAAACAATAATTTTTGCCCTTTATATTAAACTAGATTAGTTTAACATGTGAAATGTCCGTAAAGTATCATCATATGATTGGTTTTAGGGCACATTTCCAACAGCTTTCTCCTGGGTTGAGTTTGAATTTCTTTGCCCATGTTGGACTATATAAGAAGGATGAGTTTCCACTTCTTACGTTGCTTTCATTTGCTCCTTGTGTAGTGATTTCTGAAGATAGAGTGCTTTCTAGTTGAGTGGGGTTTTGACGGTGCTTGACACCATTCTCCGGTTAGTAGCCATTTCTTTAGATCAAATGCATCCATTATTGTTGAACTGTTTGAGTTTCTATGCATTTGGCTAAGAACATGATGAACTAGTTGAATTTCCATCATGACTTAAGAGCATTTTAGACGTCAATCCTCCTTGTAGTAATAGAGGTGTGTGTTTATGTTTGTTGTAGATGTCAGGGTCTGAAGGTTCTAGTGATGAGGGTTTCTCTAGCTCTGGCTCTAAGTTCGAGCCGTCAAGGTCTTCCTTAGAGTCTTATGAAGAGGAAGTGTTGGGTGACCCTCATGATCACCAAACATGCCTTCCATCGGATGAAAAGGCGGGTGAGGAGTATAGGTCCAGGGAGTCTTGTTCCCACGTGTCAGTAGTTGATGAGGGTGTCCTCAATGCTATACCTATCTTTCGCTCCGAGTTTACAGCGGACCAATTAGATAAGAAATTGCTAAATAGTAGATGTCAACTTGATGCCTTAAGGGAGTCATGTTGTATACCCAACAATGTAGGGATGCGCTTGGTGCACGACGAAGAATTGCCCACTGATCCACCTAAGGGTCATGTCATGTTCTATACCCAAATATTAGAGAAGTTGGGGGTAAAGTTGTCGTTGCATCCGTGGTTGCAAAAGATGATTGGCCTCATGGGGTATGCGCCTGGGCAACTCAATCCTGGTCTATGGAAGACTTTGATTGAGGCTTACATCATTTGGATGGAGTATGGTCCAAGTGAACCTTCCTTCCTTCAATGGCGGTATTGCTATAAGATGCGTCTGGCCAAGTCATCTACATGCTATGTTGAGTGTGCGTGTTAGAGTGAGAAATAACGTATAGTCTTTGGTAAGAGAAAATCATATTCAACTTGGAAAAACCGTTGGTGCTTCCTTTACAAGGGTTGGGAGCATGATAGAAGTACCATGCCTGAGCGATGCATTCTTACCCACTTCTAGACCGTAGGTTGTAATGCATCCATTGTTTGCATGCTTTCTTATTAGTTGTGATCTTTACTTGCTTCTAACACTTTGCCTAATGTAGTGTCGAATAAAGCTGTCAAATTGTTTGGACAAGAGCTTGTCGACGTAGAGAAAGTGTTGAGGGTGCCAAAAGAGGATAGACACTTGGGCAAGCTACAACCCTAGTTTCAAAAGTACGGTTTCCAGCCCTTATTGTACGAGTGCCAGAGACGAGCGAATAAGTCATATCCTAAGTTTCCTTTTTTTTTTAATTTATTTTTATAAAGTTGTATTTCTTCAAACAAAGTTGTATTCCTTACTTTGATTTTCCTTGTTCAGTGGAGAAGGTAAGCAAGAAAGGGGAGGATAACACCAATAAAGGGAAAACAACCATGTTAGTTCCCGTAGACGACATTCTGTTTCACAAGGGAGCTCGCAAGCATAGGGTTAAGCCAGTCCCTAGGCCTAAGTCTCAAGAGGAGGTCCTCAAGATTGACACCTCCAAAAGGGCCGAAGTTGAGGCCATCGGATGTGTTGCTGCCATAGTTACAGGGGATGAAAGGCGACTGTTGCCTCATCTTCCTAACATCGAACCCATCTTTCCTCAAGTCATGGAGCACGCTGGCCAGGAAGGTGACCCTAGCTCCAGTTGCAAGAAGAAGTACAAGGAAGAGGCTGATAGCATCCCCTAGAAGGACTTGAAGGTTAGCATGCAGCCAAATAGCTTTAGGTTCATCAACAATTGCCTTGCAGGGCACCGAGCCACTGTTGACGAGTTCGGTGAGCCACTAGTTGAGAACAAATCAGATCGTGACTAGATGATGAGGCTATCTGCCTACATAAATGTTACTTTGTCATTTCCGTATTTTCTCCTCTTTTTCCTTTGTCTTCATTTTCCCTTGGCACTAACAATCATCTTGTTATGTAGGTCATGACTGAGTATGACGAAAGACTACGAGAGGTCGAGCGATACAAGGTGAAGTTTCAAGAGAACAAGCAGCTTGTGGATGACGCCAGGAAGAAGAGCAAAGTTTGGACAGAGGCCTTCCAACTCAAGGACCAAACCATGGAGAGGTTGAAAATGAGGAACAGTGAAAACCTACGGCTCAAAAAGCAATTGGAGGCGACCATCTGATGTGATAAAAATTAAGCACTCAAATTAAACCCTCTTGTTGTCAAATCGTAGTATAAATGCAAGTAGGGATCGTTCTAAACCGAGGATTAAGAGGGCTTGCTAAAACCTCTAAACTGACTCAAAACACAAAAACAAAGTTAAAAAAACATTTGGAAAGACTCAAGGGACTCAAAACAAGTTCAAAAGACTTAAAACAACTCAGAAACACTCAAAACTGCCTAAAAACACAAACTGGGCAGTTTTGGACTCTAAACACAACTTTGGACGAATTGCTTTTCAATAAAGTGGGCAGTTTTCCACACATGGCACACTTGTACATGAATCGATTTCCAATTGCTTTTCAATAAACTATGATGCTCAACACCCCAGATTAACCGTGATGCACAAATTAACCCTTAGATTTTCCTTTACTCATTGAATTGGCTGAATGCATGCAACAACCTAAATCATTCTCCAAAAGTCCCCTACATGAATGCATAATAAAGATACAATCAAAGATCATTATGTTCCTTGAAAATCATAAGTGTTGACGAGGCAATTGTAACTATGAATGCATGATACGTTTGCCAAGAATTCAATTAACGCGATTGTGACAATCAACCTTCACTACCCAGGAATATAAACTTGTAACGATTAGGTGAAACTCATTTATATTCTAGCATCTGATTCATGCATGAAAACTAAGTATGCATCCTTAATAAACATACACAAATCGGTTATGAATAAAACAGATAATTGAATTGCAATCATAGCTTAACAAATCACAATTGGCAAAAATCAATTCATATCTCAAACATGTTCATGGCTTCAAACTTCCCCCTAACTAAATAGGGATTTAGCCACTCTTGATTACAGCAAGATCAGAGAGTAATAACAAAATAAATATTGAAAACAAGAATGAAGTACACCTAAAACGCTCCAATCTGCAAGCATGAAACGCACAGGTTCTTCTTCTTTCCCACCTTGCTGCGGCACCAAAGACTATGGATGTGTATAGATGTATGAATGGGTCAGAGATGGATTAGGTTGGATGTGAGTTGCGGCAAGGGAAGGAGGATGCTGTGATGAATGGTTTGGCCGAATATGGTTGAGGCTGTGGTGGTTCATATGTGAGTTACGTACACCTAAAACGCTCCAATCTGCAAGCATGAAATGCCCAGGTTCTTCTTCTTCCGCACCTTGCTGCGGCACCAGAGACTATGGATGTGTATGGATGTGTTTAGATGAAGGGATAGAAGTTTAGGGGGTGAATGGTCTGCAACAAGGGAAGGAGGATGGCTGGAATTGTGTTTTGGAAGTGTAGAATGGTGGATGGGGTGCGGCTAAAGGATTTCTGTGATGAATGGTTAGTGGTGGATGGATGTAGGTGAGTTATGGTGAAGGGTGGATGGTGAATGGTTGGTCCTCTGCAGCAAAACCCTAAAACATGTATATATAGGCACCTCAAAACCCTAGAGAAATCAGATTTGTACTTGGGCTTAACATAAATTAAGGAATAAAGGCCTAGGGTGCAGCATTTAATTTAGAAAAGGAAATGTGGTCCAATTAATCTCTGAAAAGAATTTAAAGAACCCAAATCCACAAGGAAAAGGGCCTAACAAATCAGAATCCAAGAGGGAAAGGGCTTGAGAGGTGCGGCACAATAGGATAAGGGCAAAGGAATGCCTTGCAAGGCAAGGAAAAAGGATTCTAGAAAGGAAGGAGGCGCCAGATTTTTAGGGTTCTAGAAAGAATGTGTTTTAAGACATTCTAGAAGGGTTTGGGGCGCCACTTTTGTAGGACAAGGGATAGAACTTCTAGTAAGAGTGTTTTATGGCTGATTTCAAGCCTTTTTGTCTTCAAATTCGTCCATCAACTTGCCTCCATGCTTGCACTACCCAATCTTGGCCCAAAAATGCTCTAGAATGCTCCAAATTGCTTCTTCTTGCCATTTTGACTCTTACAACCTACAAGCACACGAAAATAGCTCAAAATACAAAATTATCTAAGAACTAAGGACGTTAATGCATGAAAACAAGCTAACTAAGTTGCATAAATATGCTCCTATCAAATTCCCCCACACTTAGCTTTTGCTAGACCTCGAGCAAAACAAAACAACAAAACAAAACAAACACCAAACAAACTAGACCTTCCAACGTTCACCTCAGGGATTTCCAACACACATGACATATTCAAGATCATCATAACCATAGATTTTAGTCATCCCCACCCTTTAGTACATACTTAATCACAGTCACCATTCATTAGCTCGCATTTAACCAATTAAAATAATGTTTTGAATGTAGTAACATGCCTTAGAGAATTCACTCAATTCCTCACTAGGTACACTCTTTTTTTCACACACATTTTCTGACTACACACCCTACACTAATTATATGTGAGAAGATTGATGTAAACATGAAAAACTAGTACTCACATATGTTATAACAAAGAAAGCAATTTCTGGAGTTAATAAGCATGTTTAGTTATGATCTCAAGAATGGAATGCTACTACTTAGATGCGAGAACCAGGGACACCATATGCTCATACCAATCCCAAACTCCACATATTAAAACATACAACACTCAAGATAGAAGTATAGGGTTGTAACGGGGCCAGGGGTATTGGCTACCAAAGAAAGGTAAGGAAAACAAACGTTCTTAAAGCACTAGCGAGCAAAGTAATGAATATGACACTTAAAACTCCCTTTTGAAACGCAGCCACAAACTTTGATACATAAAGGGACGATCACACATACTTAGGGCCGAATTCAACTTTTTGGACCCTTTCTTCAACAACCAACACTTGTGAGCTTAATCTCACTTATTTTTCAACTTTTTTTCATTCTTTTCACAACTTTTTCTTTTTTCTTCTTCTTTTTCCACGAATTTTTTTTTTTTCTGTTTTCTTTTCTACCCGTGCCTCTTTTAATACTTGGCACACACCCACACACAAAAATCCCTTCCCCCGCACTTGTTTGCTGCCTAATAATGAACAAAGGGAATTCACTCTAGGTCATGCTTCACTACGCCTTAAGAACAAGGGTAAGGATGGTCCTAATCTAGGCTAGGTAGGGAACATGTGGGTAAACAAAGAAAATGGCTAAACAAGGCTCAACGGGGGTTAATCCTACAAAACTTAATCCACAGGGATAAGGCTATTTGGCACTGGTTCACTACACAACTTCATCTTGTTTAAGTGTTATGCACTTCAATATCATGCTTTGAATGAAACAGGTATGAGTTCTAGTATTTGGAACTAAATGATGAAGCGCCTTCTAAGTAGCAACCAAGCAAAGAATGATGAGATCATGCAACGACTTTAGAAAACAATAAATGCACAGATTTTTAACTCTCCAAAGAACGTTTAGGCTCAAGTCTCTCAGGGTTGTAGCGTTAATTTGAGTTCCTTCCTTCAAGCATGTTACAAAAACTGATTTTTTTTCTTTTATGATTGCATGTGAATTCATAAATTATAACCGCAACCAAGCATAAACCAGAGAGCAATTGAAACTTCCATCCATGTTTATAACTTTCCTTAGTAGTCATGCAATTAAAAATCGAATCCTCATCATTGTGTTGGAAGGTACCCTAAGACACAAACAAACACACAAAAACAACTCTAAAAACACTTCTAAAACTGATTTTTTTTTTAATTTTCGTATTTTTACTTAAAACAGACAAAACTACCTCAAAACACACTAAAAACACTTAAAACAGTGAGAAACAATATTAGAAGTGATAGGTGATAAAAACCCACGAAAATCATGCAAAAACAGCTTGTTTACCCCCCCCCACACTTAAACCAAACATTGTCCTCAATGTTTCAAACATAAACTCACATAAAAAACAATCAAACAAGCAACACATAAGCATAGAAAGATAAGGGCAGCAAGGAAAAAGGTTGAAAAGAAGCAAATCTGAATGTAGAGCTGATTCTAGGTGTTCTTTATTGGCATGGGTTGCCTCCCACGAAGCACTTGCTTTAACGTTGTGCAGCCGGACAAATACCATCCTTCAAGCTTCCTTGGAGCCCACGGCATGCAGGGGTAGGTCATCCACCACATGCTCCTCAAATAAGTCGTAATAGGGCTTCAAATGATGCCCATTCACCTTGAATTCGTGTCCGGTTTTCAAGCTTTGGACTTGGACTGCACCATGAGGAAAAACATTAGTAACAACAAAGGCTCCAATCCACTTAGAACGTAACTTACCAGGAATAACCGAAGGCAAGAATCAAAGAGGAGCACTTTCTGCCCCTTAGAAAATGTCTTTGTACAAAGCATCTTGTCATGATACGCCTTGGTCTTGTCCTTGTAAATGCGGGCATTCTCGTAAGCCTTGTGCCTAATCTCCTCGAGTTCATTCAATTGGAGCTTTCTGTGCACCTCAACGGCATCTATATCCATGTTGAAGGTTTTCACAGCCCAATGTGCCTTGTGCTCTATCTCGATGGGCAAATGGCATGGCTGAGCCGAAAAGGTGACATGCCAAGGGGAGTTTTTTAGGCCGTACGATAAGCCCACAATGCATCATCCAAGCGCAAGCTCCAATCCTTCCTTGTTGGCCCCACGGTTTTCTCTAGAATTTGCTTGATCTCCCTATTTGAAACTTCGGCTTGCCCATTGGTTTGAGGATGATAAGGTGTTGAAACCTTATGCGTAACGTTGTATTTCTTGAGCAAAGCCTCAATGGTTCGATTACAAAAGTGGGAGCCTCCATCACTAATGAGAACTCTAGGCATTCCAAACCTAGCAAAACTGTTAGTTTTCACAAAATCTGCAACAACCTTAGAATCGTTAGTACGGGTGGCTTTTGCTTCCACCCATTTTGAAACACAATCAACCGCTAGCAAGATATAAGTGAAGCCATAAGATGGAGGGAAAGGACCTATAAAATCAATACCCCAAACGTCAAAAATTTCAACAAAGGATAGGGGTTGCTGCGGCATTTGGTCCTTGGCACCTATATTTCCCGTTCTTTGGCAACGATCACAGGTTAGGCAAAAAGTTCTAGCATCTTTAAACAAAGTGGGCCAATAAAATCCACATTCAAGAACTTTTAATGCCGTTCTTTGGGTGCCAAAATGTCCACCACAAGCATAAGTATGATAAAATCTTAGAATTGAATGAAATTCACAATCATGCACACATCTACTTAAAATCTGATCAGAGCAATACTTCCACAAATAAGGATCATCCCAAACATAGAATCGTGCATCTTTTCGAAGTTTATCACCTTGGTGCTTGGTGAGAGTGCTTGGAACTCGTTTAGACACTAAGTAATTCACTAGATCGGCATACCAAGGTTCACTTACCTTAACGGACAGCAGCTGCTCATCAGGGAAAGTTTTAGGGATAGGCACGGCATGGTCATGCTCATCATGGATCATTCGGCTTAAATGGTTAGCCACCACATTCTCACTTCCCTTCTTGTCTCGGATTTCGATGTCGAACTCTTGAAGAAGAAGCATCCAACGAATAAGCCTAGGTTTTGCTTCCTTTTTCGTTAGTAAGTACTTCAAAGCTGCATGATCAGTATAAACAATTACTTTAGTGCCAATTAAATAAGACCGAAACTTATCTAAAGCAAAGACAACAGTTAGAAGTTCTTTTTCTGTTGTGGAGTAGTTCAATTGGGCATCATTGAGAGTTCGAGAGGCGTAGTATATGACATGCGGCTGCTTGTCTTTTCTTTGCCCCAAAACAGCTCCTAATGCATAGTCCAATGCATCGCACATAAGCTCGAAAGAAAGGCTCCAATCTGGAGGAACAATGATAGGGGCCGAAGTGAGCTTCTCCTTGAGTTTTTTGAATGCCGATTCACACTCTTCATCAAACTTGAAGGGCACATCCTTTTGAAGCAATCGGCAAAGGAGGTTGGAAATCTTGGAAAAATCCTTGATGAAACGCCTATAGAACCCTGCATGGCCAAGAAACGAACAAACCTCTCTAACCGAAGTAGGAAAGGGTAAGTGACATACAAGGTCTATCTTTGATTTATCTACTTCAATTCCTTTTTCTGAAACGATATGGCGTAAAACTATACCTTGTTTAACCATAAAATGACATTTTTCCCAATTCAAGACAATGTTAGTTTCAACACATCGTTTCAAGATCAAGGTCAGATTATCCAAACAATTATCAAAAGAATCCCCAAATACACTGAAATCATCCATGAATACCTCAATTATCTTCTCAACAAAATCAGAGAAAATACTTACCATACACCTTTGGAAAGTGGCAGGTGCGTTGCATAGGCCGAATGGGATGCGACGATAAGCAAAAGTTCCAAAGGGACACGTGAATGCGGTCTTCTCTTGATCATCCGGGGCTATCACAATTTGGTTATATCCAGAATATCCATCAAGAAAACAATAAAAAGCACGACCAGCTAACCTTTCAAGCATTTGGTCAATGAATGGCAAAGGAAAGTGATATTTCCTTGTTGTGGCGTTTAGCTTCCTATAGTCAATACAAACTCGCCATCCAGTTTGAATTCGTGTAGGCACCAACTCATTCTTTGCATTCTTGACAACAGTAACTCCAGACTTCTTGGGAACGACTTGAATTGGTGAAACCCAACGGCTATCGGAAATAGGATAGATTACTCCACAATCTAAGAGCTTGATTATTTCCTTCTTCACGACTTCCATCATTGGAGGGTTGAGACGGCGTTGAGCCTCTCGGGATGGTTTAGTCCCCTCCTCAAGAGGTATGTGGTGCATGCAAGTGGTGGGGCTAATTCCCCTAATGTCGGCCAAAGTCTACCCTATGGCCATTTTGTACTCTCGTAGCACCCTCACAAGCTTTTCTTCCTCATGTGTCGTGAGACTTGAAGAAATAATGACGGGAAATGTCTCATCATTTCCCAAAAACACATACTTTAAATGGTCCGGCAATGGCTTAAGTTCAAGAGTGGGTGCCTGAATAACAGAAGGTAAAATCTTAGTAGAAACTGAACTTGAAATTAAGAGCGGAACCTTACCATATTGTTGTGGTAATGACTCAAGGGCAGCCACAACCTCTGCAACTTCTTCATTAAAGGGCACGGCAATGGAATCCCCAATCTGGCCGTGGGTTTGCATTGCTCCAATTTCTTGGTTTTTGAGTTCTATGCCCTTTGTAATGGCTATTTCAAGGGCATCCTTGTTCAATTCCTCAAGATACTCTTGCGCCAAAGAATCAATAATATCAATAGAAAAACAAGAGTGATCATCAATGGGGTATCTCATAGTTTCAGAAATATTAAAATCGATAACTTCCCCATTAAATTCCATCGTCAAAGTGCCCTTGAACACATCTATCTTTGTGCAGGCTGTCTTCATGAATGGTCTACCAAGGAGAATCGGCAAAGGTGTGGAATGGGCTAAATCTTCCATGTCTAGAACGTAAAATTCAGCCGGGAAGACCAAATGGTTCACCTGCACTAAAACATCCTCCAAACCACCTTTTGGGTATGCGTTAGAACGATCAGCCAATTGTATAATCACATCATCCTTTTTCAATTCACCCACGTTCATAGATGCATCAATGGAATAAGGCATGACATTTATAGATGCACCTAAATCTAGCATTGCATTTTCAAACCGAGTATTGCCAATTACACAAGGAATCGTAAAACTACCGGGGTCTTTGCATTTAGTGGGCAGTTTCCGTTGCAATACGGCTGAAACATTTTCACTTACCTTAACTACCTCTTTGTTCGACATTCTTCTCTTGGTTGTGCACAACTCCTTGAGAAATTTGGCATATTTCAGGACTTGTTTAATTGCATCAAGGAGTGGTATGTTCACTTGCACTTTCCAGAATGTTTCAAGAATGTCCTTCTCATTCTTATCCTTCTTCGATTGCATGAACCTACGAGGAAAAGGAACATTGGTCAGATTAGTATTAAGTGAATTTGAAACCAACTTGCCTTGTTTGGCCGAATTAGGAGTGATAGAGGCCTGCGGCAAAGGTTGATTCACTATTGCCGTGGGTGTGCTAGTGCTCCCCTCCTCGTTGTGCAGCTTTTCATCTTCTTTCTGGGCAGATTTGGGAGTGTTGGACTCAGCTCTAACTTCTTTTCCACTACACAAGATGATGGCTTGGGCAAATTCAAATCCTCTCTTCGGATTCACATTTGTCCCACTAGGTAGCTTACCTTGTTCTCTACTGAATTTCCCCATGAATTCAGCCATCTGTCCCATTTGTTTCTTCAAATCTTCCACTTCCTTGGCTTGATTTTGCATGCCCTGCGCCACATTAGTTAATAACTGAACAAGTTGATCATTATCCATGGACTTACCTGTTCTAGATTGGGCCCGGAATGGTTGATTTTGTTGATATGACCGTGGGAACCCAGGGGGGTTTTGCTGAAATCCCCCTTGTTGTATAGGTTGTTGGGGCTCTCTCCACTTCATATTACAGTGATCTCTCCATCCGGGGTTGTATGTGCTGGAACTTAGGGAATTTTTAGGATTAGGAAAGGTCAAAACCAAAGTAGGAAACCTTGGCTAACATTCCTTCTTTGAGTAGGAATCCTCATTCTTCTAGGAATCCATCTTCAATTAGGAATCCTTCGTCAATTAGGAATCCTTCGTCAATTAGGAATTCTTCGTCAATTAGGAATCCTTCGTCAATTAAGAATCCTTCTTCAATTAGGAATCCTTGCATCTTTAGGTCTTCAATTTCGTCCATCCACTTAGCTCCAAACATGTGCAAACCATTTAGTGCCCAAAACTCCTCCAAAATGCACCAAAACGCACTTTCTTGCTCCTTTAGCCCTTTGGACCTACAAACACACGAAAATAGCTTAAAACACTAAAATAACTAAGAACTAACAACGTAAATGCAAGGAAACAGGCTAACTAAGTCACATAAATATGCTCCTATCATCAGGGTGAGATCAAGTGTTTCAATGTTAGAAATGTAAAAGAGTTAGGACCAAGTTGTCTGAATCATCTTTTTATTGAGTTCGTGCCAGATGGCCTTCAGTACAAAAGATGTCGAACGACTATAGCTCAACACTTGTACAATGTGAGTTTACTTGTAATAGTACTTTAACTGATCAACGTTTTATGGATGGCAAAAGGTTTTGCCATCAGAACTTCTGAGTTGTAGAAGCCAGAGCAACTGATGCCAACAACATCAAATGGTCCATCCCAGTTTGGACTGAGTGTGCTTTTGCTTGGGACTTTGTCATAGAGTAGTCTTTTCTTCAATACCCAGTCCCCCACTTTGAAAGAGTGAGGTTTGACCCTAGAGTCATAGTAGTTAGAGACACGCTGCTTGCAAGCGATGTTCCTCAAATGAGCCTGGTCCCTATGTTCCTCGACTAGATCCAAGTTAATGGTGAGTTGTTTGTCATTTTCACATTGCATGTAGTCCTTGACTTGATGTGATAAAAGTTAAGCACTCAAATTAAACCCTCTTGTTGTCAAATTGTAGTATAAATGCAAGTAGGGATCGTTCTAAACCGGGGATTAGGAGGGCTTGCTAAAACCTCTAAACTGACTTAAAATACAAAAACAAAGTTAAAAACGTTTGGAAAGACTCAAGGGACTCAAAACAAACCCAAAAGACACAAAACAAGCTAAAAACACTCAAAACTGCCTAAAAACACAATCTGGGCAATTTTGGACTCTAAACACAACTTTGGACGAATTTAGGGTTTTTACTTGACACAAGACACTCTAAAACACAAACAAAACAGATTTTAGACACTTTGACACAAGAAAGTGAGTGGGGGTTCTGGTTTTGACGAAATTGAATCAAACAAACAAATTGTGAAACTAAACAGATTCTAAAACGAATTTAGGAAATAAGATGATGGATGAATTAGTTAGAGGTCCGTTCTCCACACATGACACACTTGTATATGAATTGATTTCCAATTGCTTTTCAATAAACTCTGATGCTCAACACCCCAAATTAACCGTGATGCACAAATTAACCCTCAGATTTTCCTTAACTCATTGAATTGGATGAATGCATGCAACAACTCAAATCATTCTCCAAAAGTCCTCTACATGAATGCATAATAAAGATACACTCAGAGATCATTATGTTTCATGAAAATCATAAGTGTTGACAAGGCAATTGTAACTATGAATGCATGATACGTTTGCCAAGAATTCAATTAACGCGATTGTGACAATCAACCTTCACTACTCAGGAATATAAACTTGTAACGATTAGGTGAAACTCATTTATATTCTAGCATCTGATTCATGCATGAAAACTAAGTATGCATCCTCAATAAACATACACAGATCAGTTATGAATAAAACAGATAATTGAATTGCAATCATAACTTATCAAATCACAATTGGCAGAAATCAATTCATATCTCAAGCATGTTCATGGCTTCAAACTTCCCCCTAACTAATTAGGGGCTTAGCCACTCATAATTACAGCAAGATCAGGGAGTAATAACAAAATAAACATTGAAAACAAGAACGAAGTACACCTAAAACGCTTCAATCTGCAAGCATGAAGCGCACAGGTTCTTCTTCTTCCCCAACTAGCTGCGGCACAAGGGTTCAAGGGTGTGTATGGACGTATGAAAGGGTCAGGGATGGATTTAGGATGGATGTGGGTTGCGGTAAGGTTTGGAAGATGGCTGGAATTGTGTTTGGATGTGTAGAATGGTGGTGTGTAGTGCGGCAAAGGGTTCTGTGATGAATGGCTGGGGTCCTGCGGCAAAAACTCTAAAACATGTATATATAGGCACCTCAAAACCCTAGGTCAATCAGATTGGGACTTGGACTTAGCAGAAATAATGGATTAGGGCCCTACGGTTCGGCATTTAGTTTGGAAAAGGAATTGTGGTCCAATTAATTTCTTAAAAGGATTTGTAGAACCCAAATCCACAATGAAAAGGGCCTAACAATCAGAATCCAAGAGGGAAAGGGCCTGAGAGGTGCGGCACAATAGGATAAGGGCAAGGGAATGCCTTGCAAGGCAAGGAAAAAGGATTCTAGAAGGAAATGAGGCGCCAGATTTTTAGGGTTCTAGAAGGAATGTGTTTTGTGGCAGATTTTGGGGTTTCTAGAAGGATTTGGGGCGCCACTTTTGTAGGACAAAGGATAGGACTTCTAGAAAGTGTGTATTGAGGCTGATTTCAAGCCTTTTTCTCTTCAAACTCGTCCAACAACTTGCCTCCATGCTTGCACTATCCAATCTTGGCTCAAAAAATGCTCAAGAATGCTCCAAATTGCTTCTTTTTGCATACTTTGTCCTTAGAACCTGAAAACACACGAATTTGGCTCAAAAGACTAAATAACTAAGAACTAACAACGTAAAAGCACAAGAACAAGCTAACTAAGTCGCATAAATATGCTCCTATCAAATTCCCCCACACTTAGCTTTTGCTAGTCCTCGAGCAAAACAAAACAAACAAAACAAAACAAACACCAAACAAACTAGACCTTCCAACGTTCACCTCAGGGATTTCCAATACACATGTCATATTCAAGATCGTTATAACCATAGATTTTTGTCATCCCCACACTTTAGTACATACTTAATCACAGTCACCATTCATTAGCTCTTATTTAACCAATTAAAACAATGTTTTGAATGTAGTAACATGCCTTAGAAAATTCACTCAATTCCTCACTAGGTACACTCTTATTTTCACTCAGATTTTCTAACTACACTCCCTATACTAGTTATATGTGAGAAGATTGATGTAAACATGAAAACAAACACTCACATATGTTTATAACAAAGAAAGCAATTTATGGAGTTAATAAGCATGTTTAGATATGATCTCATGAACGGAATGCTACTACTTAGATGCGAGAACCAGGGACACCATATGCTCATACCAATCCCAAACTCCACATATTGAAACACACAACACTCAAGATAGAAGTATAGGGTTGTAACGGGGCTAACGGTATTGGCTAACAAAGAAAGGTAAGGGAAGCAAACGTTCTTCAAGCAATAGTGAGCAAAGTATTGAATATGACACTTAGAACTCCCTTTTGAAACGCAGCCACAAACTTTGATACATAAAGGGAAGATCACACATACTTAGGGCCGAATTTAACTTTTTGGACCCTTTCTTCAACAACCAACACTTGTGAGCTTATTCTCACTTATTTTGAACACTTTTCATTTTTTCACAAACTTTTCTTTTTCTTTTCTTTTTCTCACAAATTTTCTTCTTTCTTTTTTTCTCTTTTTTTTTCTTTTCCACCTGTGCCTCTTTTAATACTTGGCACACACCCACACACAAAAATCCATTCCCCCACACTTGTTTGCTGCCTACTAACGAACAAAGGGAATTCACTCTAGGTCATGCTTCACTACGCCTTAAGAACAAGGGTAAGGATGGTCCTAATCTAGGCTAGGTAGGGATAAGGTGGGTTAACAAAGAACATAGGCTAAACAAGGCTCAAAAGGGTTAAACCTACAAAACAAATGAGAAAGGGAGAAAGCTTTTTGGCACTGGTTCACTACACAACTTCATCTTGTTTATGTGTTATGCACTTCAATATCATGCTTTGAATGAAATGGGTATGAGTTCTACTATTTGGAACTAAATGATGAAACGCCTTCTAAGTAGCAACCAAGCAAAGAATGATGAGATCATGCAACGACTTTAGGAAACAATAAATGCACAGATTTTTAACTCTCCAAAGAACGTTTAGGCTCAAGTCTCTTAGGGTTGTAGCGTTAGTATGAGATTCTTCCTTCAAGCATGTTACAAAAACTGATTTTCTTTGATTAAACATGAATTCATGAACTATAACCATAATCAAGCATAAACCAGATAGCAATTCAAACATCCATCCATGTTTATAACTTTCCTTAATAGTCATGCAATTAAAAACCGAATCCTCATCATTGTGTTGGAAGGTACCCTAAGACACAAACAAACACACAAAAACAACTCTTTTTGGGTTTTTTTTAAAACAATTTTTCAAATTTTTATGGGATTTTCGGAATTTGGAGTAAAAAAACACTAAAACACACCAAAACAGCTTAAAAACACTTAAAAAGAGCAAGGAACAACATTTGAAGTTATGGGTGAGCAAACCCTACGAATTTGCATCAAAACATTTTGGTTACCCCCCCACACTTAAATCAAACATTGCCCTCAATGTTTCAAGCATAAACTCACACAAATAAACAACAACCAAACAAAACAGCAACTAAACAATAAACAAGGCAGAAACGAAAACAACAACAAAGAGAAGGGTTTAGGAACGCAAATCTGGAATTGGAGTGCTCCCTAGGTCTTCCTTTGTTGAATGCATGGGTTGCCTCCCAAGTAGCGTTTGTTTTAACGTCGTACAGCCAGACAAAGAACCCAATCACTCCACCTTGGAGCCCACGGCATCCAAGGAGATCTTCAAATGGGCGGTGATACTTGAAATGATCCGGCAATGGTTTAAATTCTAGTGTGGGTGCCTGAATCATTAAAATCAGCCAGTTAGTAGAAAACAAAATTGAAATTGGAGAAGATGGCTTACTTGTTTGCTCCGGCACAAACTCAATTACAAACACCACATTGTTGAAAGTTTCAGGAACTTTGCACTTGGCCAGATTGAATGTGATGGTTGTGAGTTGTCCCGTGTCATAAAATTGAACTTCTTTGGCCTTTATTGTCTCCTGAACATCCTCCTTGATGCATTCTTCATATGCTCCAGCCACATCCTGCTCTTGAATCATTCTTCTCGATGTACAAGGTTCTTTGAACACTGCAACACAATCTGGAACTTGATTTGGTGTGCCAAGAATTGGGATATCACTTTGAACCTTTGGAAGGGTTTGCATGATGTCCTTTTCACTCTCATCTTTCTTGGGAATTAAAAACCTACGAGGAAAGGGGACATTTGGAGGAATAACATTAGAATTAAATGAATTTGGGACGTCCTTACTTGTGGTGGGTGGTTGGGAGGGCTTAGAGGGCTGCGGCAAGGGTTGTTCTTCCCTTGCTGTGGGGGTGTCTTCTTCCTCCTCCTCAATCAGCAGCTCTTTGTCCACTTCGAAGGTATGTTTGGACATTTTTAGGTCAGCTCTAACCTCCATAGCACGTCCCAAAGTGATAGCATCATGGGTTTCAAAATCTTCCTTCGAATTTGCAATAGTTGAGTTGGAGAGTTCACTTTGCTCTTGAATCTGCACCATGAACTCCATAATCTGTCCCATTTGATTCTTCAACTCGCTCATCCTTTGGTCTTGGTTCTCTGCTTCCTATGTCAAGGAGGTGAGTAATTGAACAATTTGGTCATTATCCATTGACGTACCTGAATTTGTTTGGGAAGATTGTGGTGGAGGCTGTGATGGTGCATATGGCCATTGATAGAACTCCTCAGATGGCTGCCAATATCCTTCTTGTTGAACCTCCTTAGCTTGATTTTGTGAACCCTGCGCCAAAGAATTTAATTCATCAAGAATTTGATCAAAATCTATTGACGAACCTGAGTTGGGTTGGGCATATTGTATATGAGGTTGTGGTGGCTGCACAGATCTTGAATAGAACTCCTCATCTTGCTGCCAATATCCACCTTGTTGAATTTGTTGGGGTTCCCCCCACATATAATCTGAATAATCTCTCCAATCCAAATTGTAAGCATTGGAAAACATGTTGTCCCTTGATTGGTTATGGTTTTGATAACCCCAAGCACCTCCGTTTGCAGTGAATTGAGCACGTTGATGAGTTCAAGCAGTGTGCATTGTGGTTGTTTCGGCAATCTGGGACAATTGAGAAGTAAGATTCGCCAATTGAGCTTGAATGTTAGCAAAATCCATGTCTTGCTTCTCCAATACCTGAAATCAAAGAATTAAAACTAAGTCAAATATCAAAAGTAAAAGACACAAACAAAAACAAAGGGGATTAGCTAAAGAAAACAAGAAAACAAAACAAAGTCAGAAACTAAAACAAAAACAAAATAAACGAAAAGAAAAGAACCAAGGGATTAGCAAAGTTGCTAATCCCCGGCAACGGCGCCAAAATTTAATGTGATAAAAGTTAAGCATTCAAATTAAACCCTCTTGTTGTCAAATTGTAGTATAAATGCAAGTAGGGATTGTTCTAAACCGGGGATTAGGAGGGCTTGCTAAAACCTCTAAACTGACTTAAAATACAAAAACAAAGTTAAAAACGTTTGGAAAGACTCAAGGGACTCAAAACAAACCCAAAAGACTCAAAACAAGCTAAAAACACTCAAAACTGCCTAAAAACACAATCTGGGCAGTTTTGGACTCTAAACACAACTTTGGACGAATTTAGGGTTTTTACTTGACTCAAAACACTCTAAAACACAAACAAAACAGATTTTAGACACTTTGAAACAAGAAAGTGAGTGGGGGTTCTGGTTTTGACGAAATTGAATCAAACAAACAAATTGTGAAACTAAACAGATTCTAAAACGAATTTAGGAAATAAGATGATGGATGGATTAGTTAGAGGTCCGTTCTCCACACATGACACACTTGTATATGAATTGATTTCCAATTGCTTTTCAATAAACTCTGATGCTCAACACCCCAGATTAACCGTGATGCACAAATTAACCCTCAGATTTTCCTTAACTCGTTGAATTGGATGAATGCATGCAACAACTCAAATCATTCTCCAAAAGTCCTCTACATGAATGCATAATAAAGATACAATCAGAGATCATTATGTTTCATGAAAATCATAAGTGTTGACGAGGCAATTGTAACTATGAATGCATGATACGTTTGCCAAGAATTCAATTAACGCGATTGTGACAATCAACCTTCACTACTCAGGAATATAAACTTGTAACGATTAGGTGAAACTCATTTATATTCTAGCATCTGATTCATGCATGAAAACTAAGTATGCATCCTTAATAAACCTACACAGATCAGTTATGAATAAAACAGATAATTGAATTGCAATCATAACTTATCAAATCACAATTGGCAGAAATCAATTCATATCTCAAGCATGTTCATGGCTTCAAACTTCCCCCTAACTAATTAGGGGCTTAGCCACTCATAATTACAACAAGATCAGGGAGTAATAACAAAATAAACATTGAAAACAAGAACGAAGTACACCTAAAACGCTCCAATCTGCAAGCATGAAGCGCACAGGTTCTTCTTCTTCCCCAACTCGCTGCGGCACAAGGGTTCAAGGGTGTGTATGGATGTATGAAAGGGTCAGGGATGTATTTAGGATGGATGTGGGTTGCGGCAAGGCTTGGAAGATGGCTGGAATTGTGTTTGGATGTGTAGAATGGTGGTGTGTAGTGCGGCAAAGGGTTCTGTGATGAATGGCTGGGGTCCTGCGGCAAAAACTCTAAAACATGTATATATAGGCACCTCAAAACCCTAGGTCAATCAGATTGGGACTTGGACTTAGCAGAAATAATGGATTAGGGCCCTAAGGTTCGGCATTTTGTTTGGAAAAGGAATTGTGGTCCAATTAATTTCTGAAAAGGATTTGTAGAACCCAAATCCACAAGGAAAAGGGCCTAACAATCAGAATCCAAGAGGGAAAGGGCCTGAGAGGTGCGGCACAATAGGATAAGGGCAAGGGAATGCCTTGCAAGGCAAGGAAAAAGGATTCTAGAAGGAAAGGAGGCGCCAGATTTTTAGGGTTCTAGAAGGAATGTGTTTTGTGGCAGATTTTGGGGTTTCTAGAAGGATTTGGGGCGCCACTTTTGCAAGACAAAGGATAGGACTTCTAGAAAGTGTGTTTTGAGGCTGATTTCAAGCCTTTTTCTCTTCAAACTCGTCCAACAACTTGCCTCCATGCTTGCACTATCCAATCTTGGCTCAAAAAATGCTCAAGAATGCTCCAAATTGCTTCTTTTTGCATACTTTGTCCTTAGAACCTGAAAACACACGAATTTGGCTTAAAAGACTAAATAACTAAGAACTAACAACGTAAAAGCACAAGAACAAGTTAACTAAGTCGCATAAATATGCTCCTATCAAATTCCCACACACTTAGCTTTTGCTAGTCCTCGAGCAAAACAAAACAAACAAAACAAAACAAACACCAAACAAACTAGACCACCTCAGGGATTTTCAATACACATGACATATTCAAGATCGTTATAACCATAGATTTTTGTCATCCCCACACTTTAGTACATACTTAATCACAGTCACCATTCATTAGCTCTTATTTAACCAATTAAAACAATGTTTTGAATGTAGTAACATGCCTTAGAAAATTCACTCAATTCCTCACTAGGTACACTCTTATTTTCACTCAGATTTTCTAACTACACTCCCTATACTAGTTATATGTGAGAAGATTGATGTAAACATGAAAACAAACACTCACATATGTTTATAACAAAGAAAGCAATTTATGGAGTTAATAAGCATGTTTAGATATGATCTCATGAACGGAATGCTACTACTTAGATGCGAGAACCAGGGACACCATATGCTCATACCAATCCCAAACTCCACATATTGAAACACACAACACTCGAGATAGAAGTATAGGGTGGTAACGGGGCTAACGGTATTGGCTAACAAAGAAAGGTAAGGGAAGCAAACGTTCTTCAAGCAATAGTGAGCAAAGTACTGGATATGACACTTAGAACTCCTTTTTGAAACGCAGCCACAAACTTTGATACATAAAGGGAAGATCACACATACTTAGGGCCGAATTTAACTTTTTGGACCCTTTCTTCAACAACCAACACTTGTGAGCTTATTCTCACTTATTTTGAACACTTTTCATTTTTTCACAAACTTTTCTTTTTCTTTTCTTTTTCTCACGAATTTTCTTCTTTCTTTTTTTCTCTTTTTTTTTCTTTTCCACCTGTGCCTCTTTTAATACTTGGCACACACCCACACACAAAAATATGCTCCTATCATGACTCGGTATGTTGCTTGCTCAAGTTCAACTCACACAACTGCCTCTGTACCAAAAGTAATTGAGAATGGAGTTTCTCCTGTTGAGGTCCGATACAAGGTTTGGTATAACCAAAGAACCCGGGGTACAAGTTCTGGCCAACAGTCTTTAGCCTTGTCCAAGCTGACCTTCAAGGTACGCTTGATTATCTTGTTAATGGCCATAACCTGTCCATTAGCCTGAGGATGAGCTAGGGAGGCGAAACATAAGTTGATGTTGAACTTAGAGTAGAAAATCCTGAACTTCTTGTCAAACTATCGCCCATTGTCAGTGACAATTGCATTGGGAATGCCGAATCTGCAAAGGATGTTCTTCCATACAAAGTCTTCTATATTTGCCTCAATAATTGTTGCCAAGGGTTCTACTTCTAGCCATTTTGTGAAGTAGTCAACTGCAATGATTGCATAACCGACCTTGCCCTTCCCCACAAGGATTGGGTCGATCAAATCAAGTCCCCACTAGGCAAAATGCCAAGGGCTGATCACAGGAGTGAAAGGTTCAGAAGGGGAGTGAGGAATAGTTGCATAGCGTTG
Source organism: Heteromeles arbutifolia (assembly GCA_024362995.1). Classification (NCBI taxonomy): domain Eukaryota; kingdom Viridiplantae; phylum Streptophyta; class Magnoliopsida; order Rosales; family Rosaceae; genus Heteromeles; species Heteromeles arbutifolia. The sequence continues at coordinate 23,129,411 of JANCRC010000011.1, read as the reverse complement.
ACATTTGTCGCAATAGAGAGATGTTTTGATGGCATCTTGGTGAAGTGTTGGCCAATAATAACCCAGGAGAAAAGCCTTAAGATGCTTGTTTGGATCTTCCATGGATAGCCCATGGTATTTGGGAATGTGATGCAACAAGCTTGACTTCAATTCGAACTCATCGGTCTTGCCTTGAGCAGCCGCGGGGTATTGAATGCAAAAGGGTGCGACATTGGCCAACCCCGAGGCTGAAAGTTCCTTAATTGTACGATTATCCATAGCCATGGCTTGTTCTTCTTCTTCAAATTCAGATTCGGCCTCTGAGCTTGAACTAGGTTCACTAGGTTCTGGATGCCTCCTCTTTCTTCTCAATGTCCGTTCAAAATCGTCGTCAAACTCCAAGATATGCTCACGAACTGTTTGAGAACTTCGAGTCATAAACTAGTACCTAAAACAAGAAAACAAAAACAAAAATCAGAAATCAAAGTAAAAGAAATAAAAACACACGGCTTGCTAATCCCCAGCAATGGCGCCAAAATTTGATGTGAAAATTAACTTGACACACAAATTAAACCCTCTTTTTGACAGTTGTAGTATATGTATAAGTAGGGATCGTTCTGGACCGGGGATTAGGAGTGATTGCTAAACACTTGAAACTGACTCAAAAATGTAAAAACAAAGTTTAAAACACTAAACTAGACTCAAAGAATGCAAGACTAAATTCTAAAACACTAAAACAACTCAAAAGACTCAAAACAGCACAAAAACACTCAAAACTGCCTAAAAACACAAACTGGGCAGTTTTGGACTCTAAACACTACTTTGGACGAAAATAGATTTTAACTTGACTCAAGACACTTAAAAACACAAATCAAAACAGATTTTAACTATTCTAACACTTCAAAGTAAAGGGGGATTTGTTTTTGACGAATTTAAAACTAAAAACAGAAACTTTGCATAAAAAACTTTAGAAAAACGATTTTGATGAATTAAGAAAGGTGAAGGGCTAGTTAGAGGGCCCTTCTCCACACATGAACATATGCATATAAATTGATTTCCAGTTATTCTTTCAACAAACCATGAATGACAATGCCCCAAATTAATTGTGTAGAACTAATTAATCATCAGATTTCCCTAGACTCATTGAATTGGATGAAAAGCATACGACAACCCAAATCATTCTTTATTAAGCTCCCTAACTATGAAAAGCATGATAGAGACACGAAACAAAGATCATTAAGCTTTGTGAAAATCATAAGCATTGACAAGACATTCGTGACTATGAAAAGCATGACACTCCTGCCAGGAATTTACTTAACGCGATCGTGACTAGCAACCTCCACTACTTGTAAATATAAGTTTGTAACGATTAGGTGAAACTCCCTTATATTTTAGCATCAAATTCATGCATGCAAACTAAGTATGCATCCTTAATCAACACACAAGAACAAGTTCTTAATAAAACAGTTAAGCAAACCACATTCACGATTCATGAAATCATAACTGGAGGAAATCAATTCATATAAAACATATGTCCATGGCTTTGAATTCGCCTCTAACTATAAAGAAATTAGTTCCTCATGTTCGCAATCAAACAAATATAAATAAAATTAAACATTGAACAGAGATAGAAAACACCTAGAAAACGCTCCAGATTCCTTCCTTCCTTGCTTGCAAGTTGCGGCACAATGAGGGTATGGCTGAATGGTAGTGTAGAGATGTGTGAATGAGAGATGGTGGTGTGAATGGTGCAGCAAAAGGGTCAATTTATAGGGGGAGGTGCGGCACAAACATGTAGTGTAGGAAAAGGATTACAAAATGTAGTTTGTGTAGGAAAATAAAATCACAATCCTAAGGGGAAAAGGTTTATGTAATCCTAGCAGGATATAGGACATCTAGAAGGCTTGGGGCGCCACTTGTTCAGGGACTTCTAGAAAGGGTGTTATTTGGCTGATTTTGGCACTTCTAGAAGGGAATAGGTGCAGCACCTTTGTAGGAGAGGATAAGGTTCCTAGAAATCAGGTTTTTAAGTCCCATAAACTGAAATTGAATCCCTTTTGCAGCAGGAATTGAGTTAAGAAAGGATTAGAATAAGATAAGATAAAGTTTGGATAAGATAAGGATAAGATAAGGTAGTTTGGATAATGTTTTGGATAATTCTCCTTCTTTGTAGCTGATTCCTTATCTTCTTTGACTTGGATTTATTTCTTCAACTCTTTTGCACATTCCTAGCCGCTCTTGAACTTCAAATTCGTCCATCCATCTTGCTCCAATCTTGTGATATCCATTCCAAGCCCAAAACCGCTCTAAAATGCTCCAAATTGCATCTTTTTGCCAGCTTTGCTTCTAGGACCTACAAACACACGAAAATGACTTAAGACACTATAATAAGCAACAAATAACTAAGTAAATGCAAGAAAACACACTGACTAAGTCGCATAAATATGCTCCTATCAAATTCCCCCACACTTAGCTTTTGCTAGTCCTCGAGCAAAACAAAATAAACAAAACATAACCTAAACCTTCCAACGATCGCCTCAGGGATTTCCAATGGAACATAACATGTTAAAAATCATTACTTACATAATTTTAGTTATCCTTACTCTCGAGCACATACTTAATCAAAGTTACCACACACTAGCTCGCTTCCAATCAATTAAAACAACTTTTTGAATGTAGTAACATGCCTTAGAGAATCCCTCAATTCCTTACTAGATATACACTCTTTTTTCACTCAGATTCTCTGACTACACACCCTACACTAGGTATATGTGAGAAGATTGATGTAAACATGAAAACTAATACTCACATATGTATATAACAAAGAAAGCAATTTCTGGAATTAATAATGCATGTATATATATGATCTCATGAATGGAATGCCACTACTTAGACGCGAGAACCAGGGATACCATATGCTCATAGCAATCCCAAACTCCACATATTGAAACACATAACAATCAAGATAGAAGTCTAAGGGTTGTAATGGGGCTAAGGGCATTGGCTAACAAAGAAAGGTAAGGAAAACAAACGTTCTTAAAGCAATAGCAAGCAAAGTAATGAATATGACATTTAGAACTCCCTTTTTAAATGCAGCCACAAACTTTGCTACATAAAGGGAAGATCACACATACTTAGGGCCGAATTCAACCTTTTTGGACCCTTTCTTCAACAACCAACACTTGTGAGCTTATTCTCACTTATTTTGAACACTTTTCACACTTTTTCACATACTTTCCTTTTTCTTCTCTTTTTCTCACGAATTTTGTTCCTCTTTTTTTTCTTTTTTTCTTTTTTCTTCTTCTCACCCGTGCCCTTTTTCATATTTTGGCACACAAAACCACTAAAAACCTTCCCCCACACTTGTTTGCTGCCTAATAATGAACAAAGGGAATTCACTCTAGGTCATGCTTCACTACGCCTTAAGAACAAGGGTAAGGATGATCCTAATCTAGGCTAGGTAAGGATAATGTAGGCTAACAAAGAAAATAGGCTAAGTAAGGCTTAACGGGGCTAAACCTACAATACATATGCAAAGGGTTAAGGCTTGTGGCTCTGGTTTAACTAAACAACTTCATCTTGTTATTTGTTATGCTAATCAATTTTATGCTTTGAATGAAACGGGCATGAGTTCTAGTATTTGGAACTATATGATGAAACGCATTCTAAGTAGCAACCAAGCAAAGAATGATGAAATCATGCAACGACTTTAGAAAACAAAGAATGTCAAGATTAATAACTCTCCAAAGAACGTATAGGCTCAAGTCTCTCAGGGTTGTAGCATCAAGCATGTTACAAAAACTGATTTTTCTCTTTTTGTGACTACATGTGAATTCATGAATGTCAACTAACGCACACACAAGCAAGCAACAAACAAACATGACAAATATGCAAAGTAAAAGCAATAAAGAGGAAGGGTTTAGAAACGCAAATCTGGTTATGGAGTCGGAGAGTTCCTAGGTTTTCTTTATTTGCATGGGTTGCCTCCCAAGAAGCACTTGCTTTAACGTCTTCCAGCCAGACGAACCTTCCTTCTATTCTTCAATGGGGCCCACGGCATAGAAGGGTATGTCTTCCACGGTATGCTCCTTAAAATTCTCGTACATTGGCTCTATGAATGGAAAGGGATAGTAATCCTTCCTGATTGGGGCGTTGAGCATCGTAAACTCAATGTAATCATTCCCACCAGCTTGGATTCGATTGGGAACCTGCACCATACGAGGTAACAACCTATTAGTTGAAATTGGAATCGAAATTGGAATAGGTGGCTCACCAATGTACTGCAATGAAGTGGCAGCACTATTAACAAATGTATGTGGGGTGCTCTCGGCTAGATTTGGGGATTTGAGGGTTGTGGCCGTGCAATCCTTGTGCTTCACTCCAATTCCCTCTTCGTTGGTGGTTCGAAATGCATCATTCTTGATTGGTGCTGAATGTTTCTGCCCTTTATTTTTTATTACATCAATGACAAAACAAGAACAAACGTCATTAGTATTCTCAATAGATTCAGAAACATTAAAATTAATCATATCACCACCAAACGCCATAGTTACTGCTCCATTGGCCACATCAATCTTGGTTTGAGCTGTTTTTATGAAAGGTCGTCCAAGTAAGATTGGCAAAGTTGGAGAATGGGCTGAATCCTCCATGTCAAGCACATAGAAATCTGCAGGAAAAATCAAGTGGTCTACCTGCACCAAAACATCTTCCAAAACTCCTTTCGGATATGCATTAGAACGATCGGCCAATTGAATAATCACACCATCATTTTTAAGCTCACCTAGATTCATAGATGCATAAACAGAATATGGCATGACATTTATTGATGCACCTAAATCTAGCATAGCATGTTCAAACCTTGTATTGCCAATAACACAAGGGATAAAGAAACTACCTGGATCTTTGCATTTAGGTGGTAGCTTTCTTTGCAACATAGCAGAGACATTTTCACTTACATGTACCACTTCTTTCTCTCGAATCCGTTTCCTTGTTATGCAAAGCTTCTTCAAAAACTTAGCGTACTTCGGGATTTGCTTTATAGCATCAAGGAGCGGAATATTGACATGCACCTTCCTAAAGGTCTCTAGAATGTCTTTTTCATTCTCTTCGTTCCTAGCTTGCATAAACCAGCTAGGAAAGGGCACATTTAGTGGAATAGAACTTGAATGGGTTGATTTACTACTTACCTTGGGTGTAGGATACGGCATAGGTGCAATTGGAGGCTGCGGCATAGTTTCTTGTTTCCTTGCCGTGGCTTCCTCATTCCCTTCTTCTTCTTGCATCAGTTTGTTATCCTCTTGGTGGCCTTGTTGAGATACTTTCGAATGGTCTCCAAGTTCCTTACCACTTCTCAATATAAGGGCTTTGGCAGATTCAAATCCTCCATTTGGATTCACAATGGTTGAGCTAGGAAGTTTGCCTTGTTCTCGGAATTGTCCTATGAACTCCGCAATCTGCCCCATTTGTTTCTTTAAATCGTTCACCTCTTTGTCTCTAATTTGCATGCTCTGCGACATAGAAGTTAGTAATTAAAAAATCTGATCATTATCAACAGACGAACCTGATTTGGTTTGGGCAGGTTGTTCTTGGGGTTGTGTGGGTGCGTATAGTTTTGAATAGAAACCCGGAGGTTGCTACCAAAATCCACTTTGTTGTGGTTGTTGAGGCTCCCTCCACTTGAAATTTGGATGATCTCTCCAGCCCGGATTGTAAGTGTTGGAGTACGGATCATTGCGTGGCTGATTTTGGCTCCCAAAACCCATGGCATTGGCAAATTCCCACCCTTCATTCTCAATCAACTGAGGGCATTGATCGTTGAGGTGCCCTTGCATAAAACACACGCCACATACACTTTGTGTAATCCCTTGCAATTTCGATCCATCGACAACTTATGACAAAAGAACAGTGAGATTAGCCATTTGAGATTGAAGTTCAGAAATTGCACTTACCTCATTCACTTGTTGTTGCCGTGGGGGGTCTCTTTGTCCAAGGCCTTCATATTGTTGTGCATTCAAAGCTCGGTTCGCGATTAGGATCTTTGCAGCCATTGGTGTTTTGTCAACCAATGCACCTCCCGCTGAAGCATCTAGCATTTGTCGCTCAATTGGAAGAAGTCCTTCGTAGAAGTATTGAAGTAAAAGTTCTTCTTTCATTTGATGTTGAGGACATGAGGCGACAAGGGCCTTAAAACGCTCATAGTATGCTGGGAATGTCTCTCCTTGGCTTTGTTGAATTCCACTAATCTTCTTCCTTAAGAGAATGACTCTCGAAGTGGGGAAGAACTTCTCTAAAAATGCCCTCTTCATGCTTTCCCAAGAAGTGACCGTTCCGGGTGCTAATTCATAAAGCCAATCTTTAGCCTTTTCCAAAAGAGAGAATGGAAAAGCCTTCATCATCAAAATGTTCCCATCGACATTGATGGGTGTCATGCTCGAACAAACCACTTCGAACTCCTTAAGATGCTTGTTTGGATCTTCCATGGATAGCCCATGGTATTTAGGAATGTGATGCAACAAGCTTGACTTCAATTCGAACTCATCGGTCTTGCCTTGAGCAGCCGCGGGGTATTGAATGCAAAAGGGTGCGGCATTGGCCAACCCCGAGGCTGAAAGTTCCTTAATTGTACGATTATCCATAGCCATGGCTTGTTCTTTTTCTTCAAATTCAGATTCGGCCTCTGAGCTTGAACTAGGTTCACTAGGTTCTGGATGCCTCATCTTTCTTCTCAATGTCCGTTCAAAATCGTCCTCAAACTCCAAGATATGTTCACGAACTGTTTGAGAACTTCGAGTCATAAACTAGTACCTAAAACAAGAAAACAAAAGCAAAAATCAGAAATCAAAGTAAAAGAAATAAAAACACACGGCTTGCTAATCCCCGGCAACGGCGCCAAAATTTGATGTGAAAATTAACTTGACACACAAATTAAACCCTCTTTTTGACAGTTGTAGTATATGTATAAGTAGGGATCGTTCTGGACCGGGGATTAGGAGGGATTGCTAAACACTTGAAACTGACTCAAAAACGTAAAAACAAAGTTTAAAACACTAAACTAGACTCAAAGAATGCAAGACTAAATTCTAAAACACTAAAACAACTCAAAAGACTCAAAACAGCACAAAAACACTCAAAACTGCCTAAAAACACAAACTGGGCAGTTTTGGACTCTAAACACTACTTTGGACGAAAATAGATTTTAACTTGACTCAAGACACTTAAAAACACAAATCAAAACAGATTTTAAATATTCTGACACTTCAAAGTAAAGGGGGATTTGTTTTTGACGAATTTAAAACTAAAAACAGAAACTTTGCATAAAAAACTTTAGAAAAACGATTTTGATGAATTAAGAAAGGTGAAGGGCTAGTTAGAGGGCCCTTCTCCACACATGAACATATGCATATAAATTGATTTCCAGTTATTCTTTCAACAAACCATGAATGACAATGCCCCAAATTAATTGTGTAGAACTAATTAATCATCAGATTTCCCTAGACTCATTGAATTGGATGAAAAGCATACGACAACCCAAATCATTCTTTATTAAGCTCCCTAACTATGAAAAGCATGATAGAGACACGAAACAAAGATCATTAAGCTTTGTGAAAATCATAAGCATTGACAAGGCATTCGTGACTATGAAAAGCATGACACTCCTGCCAGGAATTTACTTAACGCGATCGTGACTAGCAACCTCCACTACTTGTAAATATAAGTTTGTAACGATTAGGTGAAACTCCCTTATATTTTAGCATCAAATTCATGCATGCAAACTAAGTATGCATCCTTAATCAACACACAAGAACAAGTTCTTAATAAAACAGTTAAGCAAACCACATTCACGATTCATGAAATCATAACTGGAGGAAATCAATTCATATAAAACATATGTCCATGGCTTTGAATTCGCCTCTAACTATAAAGAAATTAGTTCCTCATGTTCGCAATCAAACAAATATAAATAAAATTAAACATTGAACAGAGATAGAAAACACCTAGAAAACGCTCCAGATTCCTTCCTTCCTTGCTTGCAAGTTGCGGCACAATGAGGGTATGGCTGAATGGTAGTGTAGAGATGTGTGAATGAGAGATGGTGGTGTGAATGGTGCAGCAAAAGGGTCAATTTATAGGGGGAGGTGCGGCACAAACATGTAGTGTAGGAAAAGGATTACAAAATGTAGTTTGTGTGGGAAAATAAAATCACAATCCTAAGGGGAAAAGGTCTATGTAATCCTAGCAGGAAATAGGACATCTAGAAGGCTTGGGGCGCCACTTTTTTAGGGACTTCTAGAAAGGGTGTTATTTGGCTGATTTTGGCACTTCTAGAAGGGAATAGGTGCAGCACCTTTGTAGGAGAGGATAAGGTTCCTAGAAATCAGGTTTTTAAGTCTCTTAAACTGATATTGAATCCCTTTTGCAGCTGGAATTGAGTTAGGAAAGGATTAGGATAAGATAAGATAAAGTTTGGATAAGATAAGGATAAGATAAGGTAGTTTGGATAATGTTTTGGATAATTCTCCTTCTTTGTAGCTGATTCCTTATCTTCTTTGACTTGGATTTATTTCTTCAACTCTTTTGCACATTCCTAGCCTCTCTTGAACTTCAAATTCGTCCATCCATCTTGCTCCAATCTTGTGATGATATCCATTCCAAGCCCAAAACTGCTCTAAAATGCTCCAAATTGCATCTTTTTGCCAACTTTGCTTCTAGGACCTACAAACACACGAAAATGACTTAAGACACTATAATAAGCAACAAATAACTAAGTAAATGCAAGAAAACACACTAACTATGTCGCATAAATATGCTTCTATCACAACTCGACATGAATGTTTCTTCCAATCTCATCTTCCACTGTTGAGGCGAGGTGAGCCAAGGCGTCTGCATGATTGTTTACAACTCGAGGGACTTGGGTGATCTGGTAGTTGAAGTGCTTTAGCAAAAGTTGTGCTTGCGTAAGATATGGTGCCATGGAGCTATCCTTAGCAACAAAATTGTTCGCGACTTGGTTAACCACCAACTGAGGGTCGCTCAAGATATCGAGTTGTTTAACTCTAAGGTGTTTGGCTAAACTTAAGCCTGCCATGAAGGCTTCATACTTAGTCTCATTATTTGATGCCTTTAATTTGAAGCAAATAACATAGTCCATTGCAACTTTGTCGGGCGTAGTAAGGACTAGTCCTACTTTAGATGAGCCATCAACATATAGAGTCCATATTGGAAAGGTTGGTTATACTTTTCGAGCTTCCGAGGGTAACGAAGCCAATGCCTCAGGTGTATGAGAAATGTCAATAGGATATGTGAATTCAGCGATGAAGTTTGCAACTGCTTGACCCTTCTCAGCTGGCTTTGGTTGGTATGAGATGTCAAACTCACCTAATGTTATTGCCCACTTGATCATTCGTCCCCAAGAGTCAAGACTCTGGAGTATCTATCGGAGGGGGTGATTGGTGAGCACGATGATGGAGTGTGCTTGGAAGTAAGGGCGAAGTTTTTTAGCAGACATTGTGGAACCAAAAATAATCAAGAGGCAACACGTGGATTTTTGGGTTAAAAGGACAAAAGTACCCTCAAGGAACACCGGAACTCCTACGCGCGAGCAGTGGACACTCGTCCCTCAATCAAGTCAAAAGTGCCCAAAATAGGTATTTATTTATAACCTATTTCTTCCATGCTCATCAAATCTTCTCCACAAGGTAACCCCCAAATCATTCATTTTTAATTATATTAATTAGCTAATTAATTGATTTATTATTCAATTAATTTGCTAATTAAACACAAATCATGAACTTAACCCACAAAGCCATCCAAGTGGCCGGTCCATCTCCACCCAAAGGGGCCAGCCACACCCCTATATAAACACCCTCATTCTCTCCAAAACTCAATTCCAATTTTCTTGCTAAATTCCCAAAATTCTCCAAACACTTTTCCCTCAAAATTATAACTATGGCATCGGAGGTTCTTCGGCCAAAGCCCCCCCATTCATTGTGGGCACGTGAGGCTCTTGGCCTTGACCTACGGTGTTATTTGTTTTGTAGGTGCAATTTTGTCCAAGAACAAGGAGGAAGAAATTTGCATGCACAAATTGGTTCTTTCATTGAGAGTTGAGTTATCTAAGGTTTTTTGTTTCTTTGCTTATTTATAGATTTTTCGTACGTTCTCATTCTTGGAATTTTTATTTCTAAAAATTCTTTGATAAAACGTAAAAAAAAGTACAATGGCAAGAGATTAGAAAACCTTGACGAACAAAATTTCCAACGTTCAAGGATTAGGACCGCGGTGATCTACAATGCTCAACATAGCGGTGAGTGGAACGGCACCCCCACGAGGCACCACCGTGGCCACCACAGCAGCCACCCACGGCAAGGTTCATGGAGCCACAACCGCGACCCGAGCCGTGCCACTTCAACCTTCAAGGGCCTAAGCCCTAGCCAAGCTGGTCCGTGCCTCCCAAATCCAACGCGAGCCTAATGCGTTGCCAAGTCGAGCCCAAGCCTCGCACCTGCATGCGCCACATGCCAAGCAACCCACTTCCCGTGGCCCAGCCTGCTCATGTGGTTTCCCAAGTAGCCCAAGTCGGCCCAAGATTAGCTCAACTATCCCGGCTTCAAATTTCAGGACCTACGATTGAACCAGGGGCATTTTCACCACATTTCTCCACGGATTTGACATTTCCCAACACAAATCTCATGCCCGAAGTCTACCACTCTTCCATTGCTCGAGGAGGCGTATTCTTTCCAAGCTCTTCCAACACGAATGACGAACAACACTTGTCCCGACAAGTCATAGAGTTGGCAAGTGCCTTTGCACAATAGACGACCTTGGTGAATCAACTCTTCCAACGCACCGAGATCCAATGTGCCCCAGACGAGGTGTCCCGAAGTAGGACAAAGGCAGACAAGGAACCTCTCCAGCAGCATCCCGGCAAGCAGCCACTCGACCAGCCATGAATCGAGCGTTCGGGCAACGTACACTCTCGATTAGGCCCCTGAGATAGCGTTTACTGCCGTCTTAGTGGGCGGAAGAGCTTGCACTCTCGACTAGGCTCATGGACAAGTATACACTCACAGTTGGGACCACACTCTGATGATCAACATGAGCAGATTTCCAGGTAAAGCGTTCATTCGCGACTAGGCCCGCAATGAGCATTTTCCACATCTCATTGAAGTAGGCAGCAATATGGATGGAGAGAAGCAGTCACTCAATCCGGCTCAAGTTCAACCAGCAGCATGCGAAGAAATCCCTTGCCTGTTAGGAATTTACCTCATGCACCGCAACTGCGGCATAGACGAGCCGAGTATGTAGAAGAACAGCCTAGACCAGTAGGTCAAGACCAGAAGTAGTTGAGAGCTCCGCTACCCCAACAAAGGCAAATTCACGAAGAGGTAGAGAGGCTCCTCAATGAGCGATTGTGTGATTTCCAACGGAATGAAGTGGCCGATGAAGCACTACGACGGGACATAACCAACATGAGTAGGTCACCCTTCACTGACGAGATCGAGCAGGCAGAGCCTCCACGTAAGTTTAGCATGCCATATTTCACATCTTTCAAAAGAGATGGAGATCTGGAGAGGCACTTGAAGCACTACCGAAGCACAAGTGTCATTTCTCGGAACAACGATGCCCTTATGTGGAAGATATTCGCCACCACCTTACAAGGCAAAACGCAAGATTGGTTTCACACCTTGCCACCATGATCCATCCCGAGTTTTGATGATCTTTCTTTGATTTTCACCAAGGAATACTCATCTTACCGCTCGATCAAGAAAAAGTCTGACCACTTGTTCAACAGGAAGAAGAACCCAAAGGAGTCATTTTGCGACTATATGAAGAGGTTCAAAGCAGAGAAGGCGAAGATCGTCGGATGCGACGACTCGATAGTAAGTGCAGCCTTCCAAAAAGGACTCCCAGCAGATTACCTACTGTTCAGAGAACTGACCATGAAAGAGGATCTAACTTTGGCAGACTCTTTCGCTTTGGCAGAGAAGCATGCACTTTGGGACAAGGCTCGACAAGCAGACAAGGCACCCGAGCAGCCTCGAAAAGAGTCGGCAGTGGCTCAAAAGAATAAGGATAGGAAGCAGTCTAGCAAAAGCAGGTTGGAGGCCAAGCGTAGGGACTGACCCACAACCAAAGAGAAGGGTTTAGGAATGCAAATCTGATTGTGGGGTGATTCCTAGGTCTCCTTTCTTCGAATGCATGGATCTTTGAATAAACGGTGATACTTGAAATGATCTGGCAATGGTTTAAATTCTAGTGTGGGTGCCTGAATCTTTAAAATCAGCAAGTTAGTAGAAAACAAAATTGAAATTGGAAAAGATGGCTTACTTGCTTGCTCCGACACAAACTCAATGACAAACACCACATCTTTGAAAGTTTCAAGAACTTTGCACTTGGCCAGATTGAATGTGATGGTTGTGACTTGTCCCATGTCATAAAATTCAACTTCTTTGGGCTTTATTGTCTCATGAAAATCCTCTTTGATGCATTCTACATATTCTCCAGCCACTTCTTTCTCTTGAATCATTCTTCTTGATGTACAATTCTCTTCAAATGGTTCAACACAATCTGGGACTTGTTGTGGTGTATCAAGAATTTAGGTACTACTTTGCACCTTTGGGAAGGCTTCCACAATGTGTTTTTCACTTTCTTCGTTCTTGTAAATCATGAACCTATGAGGAAAAGGGACATTTGGTGGAATAGGGTTAGAATGAATTGAGTTTGGAACAATATTACCAGAGTTGGATGGCCTAGGGACTCTAGGGGGCTGCGGTAAGGGTTGTTCTACCCTTACCGTAGGTGTGGCCTCCTCCTCTTCTTTTAGCAGCAGCAATTCATCCACGTTCGGGCTGTGTTTGGATGGTTCTGGGTTAGCTCCAACCTCCATATTGCTTCCCAAGGTGATGGCTTCAGCGATTTCAAAATCTCCCATTGAATTTACAATGTTTGAGTTGGAGAGTTCACTTTGTTCTTGAATTTGTGCCATCTCTCCAAGTTGATTATTCAATTCACCCATTGTCTTGGTTTGGTCTTGCATATCCTGCGCCATAGTGGTTAATAATTGAACAATTTGGTTATTATCCATGGACGAACCTGAATGTGGTTGGGAAGATTGTGGTGGAGGCTGTGATGGTGCATACGGCCATTGATAGAACTCCTCATATGGCTGTAAATATTCTTCTTGTTGTGAGCCCTGCATCAAAGAAGTTAGTACATCAAGAATTTCATCATAATTCATGGACATACTTGAATTCGATTGGAATTGTTGTGGGGGAGGCTGTGGTGGCTGCATAGGTCTTAAATAGAACTCCTTATCTTGCTGCCAATATCCACCTTGTTGAAATTATTGAGGTTCTCCCCATATATAATCTGAATAATCTCTCCAATTGGAATTGTAAGTGTTTGGAAAACATGTTGTCCCTTGATTGGTTATGGCCTTGATAACTCCAAGCACCTCCGTTCGCAGTGAATTAAGGACGTTGATGAGTTTGATATCCTTGCCCATAAGGCACCCCAAATGTAGGGACACTTTGCATTGTGGTCCTTTTGATATACTGCGACACTTGAGAAGTAAGATTCTCTATTTGAGCTTGAATATTAGCAATTACCATGTCTTACTTCTCTAGTACCTGAAATCAAAGAAATAAAACTAAATCAAATATCAAAAATCAAAATAAAAGACACAGACAGAAACAAGGGATTAGAAATTTTGCTAATCCCTGGCAACGACGCCAAAAAGTTGATGCGATGTAAAACAGCACTAAAATTAAACCCTCTTGTTGACAATTGTAGTAAAGATGCAAGTAGGGATCATTCTAGACCGGGGATTAGGAGGGATTGCTAATCTAAGCAAAACTGACTTAAAAACACTAAACAAGACTTAAAAACACAAAACTAGGCTAAAGACACTTAACTAGACTCAAATAACTCAAGATTGACTAGAAGACTCAAAACAGCACAAAACAAGCAAATAGACTCAAAACAGACTCTAGGGATGAATTTGGACGAATTTGGTACTACAAAGACTCAAAACACTTAAAAAAACCAAATTGAACAGATTCTAACTAAAAGACACAAGTTATAAAATGGGGAATTGGTTTTGACAAATTTAAAGCAAAAACAAGTAAATTGAAGATTAAAACAGATTTGGCACGAAATTGGGTTAAATTGGATGGATGATGGACTAGCTAGAGGTTTCTTCTCCACACATGACATACTTGCATACAAATCGATTTCCAGTTGCTTTTCTGATAAACCATGAACCTCAACACCCTAGATTAATTCGGTACGCTTAAATTAACCCTCAAGTTTTCCTTAAGTTATTGAATTAGATGGGATACGCATCGTCAACCCAAAACATTATTCAAAAGTTCCCTACATGAACAGCATAATAAAGATACAATCAAAGATCATTAAGCTTGGTGAAAACTATAAGCATTGACAAGGCATTCGTAACTATGAATAGCATAATACTTCTGCCAAGAATCTACTTAACATGATTGTGATTAGCAACCACCACTACTTGTGAATATAAGTTCATAACAATTAGGTGAAATTCCCTTATATTCTAGCATCAGATTTATGCATGCAAACTAAGTGTGCACCCTCAATCCACATACACAAACGAGTTTTAATTCAAACAGTTAAGTAAATTGAATTCACGATTCATAAAATCACAACTGGAAGTAATCAATTCATATTGCAAATATGTTTATGGTATTGAATTCCCCCCTAGCTAAGAGGGGTTTAGTTCCTCATGTTCGCAAAACAAACATAAACAAACTTAAACATTGAAAAACAAAAGATGGATTACACCTAAGAATGCTGTAGCAATCCAACTTGAATGCCAAACACGTCTCAAGGTCCTCCTTCTTCTTCTTTGTTGCGGCACAAGGTTTGGTGATGAGTTTTGGATGTTGATAGGTGTAGAGGATGGATAGGTAGATAGGTGGATGGAATGGATGGGGATAGTGAAGGAAAATTTGTGAAAAACATGTTCATTTGAGCAACATCTATGGCATGCAATTAACAATTAAAGGCGGAAACATGCTTGTATGCACTCAAAACAAAACATTACCCATGAAATTCAAAGCCTAGTAATTATGGTGAACCATGACTCAACTCAAATCTTAAAGAAAGGAGGTGAGAAACTTTTATACCTTTGAAGCACCTCTTTGCTTAGCAAAGGTTAATCACCCATGTGAGGGCCTTCTTTCCTTTGTCTCCTTGCTCCTTGGCTCCATGGATATGGATGGAAGAATTGATTCTCCAAAAGTCCCCAAGGTAGGAGACCTCTAATTTTCGACACCAAGGATGATGAAGAAAGAAGATGAGTGACCTTGGAGGAGAAAGGATTGCTAGCTAATCCCCTCCAAGGGGGCCGGCCTCCTAGAGAGAAAAATGAGAGAGTTATCTTAAACTTTTCATCCTTAGAAAACCCTAATGAGGATGGTGCAAAAATACCCTTTCTATGCTTTTAACTTTTGTTCATTTTTGGACCAAAAGGTCCCTCATCTCTATATGGCCGGTTTTCCCATGCCTTTGGGCTGTTTTGGGCTTCCTGAATTTTGGTTGTTAAGTTTATATACAACTTAAGCTAATGGGCTTGACGATTTGAAGCCCAATTTGGGCTTTAAGGCCCAAATCTAATTCAAGGTTTAAAACGAACTTATTCGTTTGATTAATTAACATGTTAATTAATACTTGCCATAAACAATTAAATGATTTAATTGTCCTTACTCATCTTCATTATATCCTTCAATCATTACCTTACACGGTGTACGATCAATTAGGTTCCTTTTAGCGAGGCAATGGGCGATTAGAACTCTTACTAATCGATTGTGAATTGAAACTTACTTTCAATTCTCCCTTTAGTGATTATACACATTTAGGGCTTCCACAAACCATGAGTGACACCTAGCAGTATGTCATGGTTACCCAAGCTAATCAGAAGAGGTTGGAGAACCTATTCAGTTTGGGATTACAATGCAATACGGTCTTTCTCTAATATAATATTCCTGACCACATTGTTTTGTTTGATAGTTTATTCATGCCTACTATCCAATGTGATTCATTTACTTATATGATTACCTTGAATGTGATTTAGAACGACTTCCTAAATCTCATTCATACTCTGGCCAGAGATTCTTAATCATATCATAGAGTATTCTCCTTCAACGTTTAAAGGTTAGAGATCCCTTGTTGCGCATTCACTTGCCTCCATGGCTAAGTGGCTTAACCCCAACTATGCCGTGGACACCCTCTGACGGAGTGACTTTGACATAGTCAAAGATCGAGGACCTAACCACAAGACAACTATGATGCCTCCGGTCAAAGGACTACTTTGCATTATCCCAACCATGAACATGAGTATGAGAACTCCTTGCTGATCGCGTTCAGTGGACTCATTCTCTATTGAGCACTTACGTACTTGTCTTGGTGTCAGTCACACCATTGACTCGAGACTAGTCACTCTCCCTAAGAGAAGACATAGTAGTACTGATCTTAACGGACTGTCAATGCCCAATTGGCAATCCTATAATCAGGAACATTTAGGATATGTATACGAAAGAGAATGGTCTCATGAATCTAACTTCTTTAGATCACATTCTCCCTATTACATATTCCTTGGACTTATCGTTTTAAGCATATAACATTTATATGAGACGGCTTAAAACAATAATATTTGCCTTTTATATTAAACTAGATTAGTTTAACATGTGAAATGTTCATAAAGTATCATCATATGATTGGTTTTAGGGCACATTTCCAACAATCTCCCACTTGCACTAGAGCCAATCAGCTTGGTCATCAGTGATGATACCTATTCTGTAGTCATTTCAAAAAAGGCTAAGTAGTAAGCCTAGACAATGAATATCTATATGTTATCCATAGAAGCAACCTTGAGAATAATGACGTCACCATTATACATGATTCTCAATCATGTGGTTCAGTCTCTCATTTGAGTTCGGATCTTGATGAGAGCTTGATTCCCTGGCTTGAACTATCGCCCCATTAGTGTTGTAGTGTCGATACACTAGAGACACTTTTTGGTTGGAACCGAATGGAGAGTTCATAAATGAACTTTCCCATCCAAACAACATTGTTGTAAACTTCTATATGGCAATATATTTTGCATTCATGATGGAACACACTAAAGTCATTACTTGTAATGTTTCCACCCAAATATCTCTTTAGTCATAATAAAGAGATATCCAATTATCTCTTCATTCAAAATGAAGAGACATCCAATGATGGATACAATATTAGATTCATAATCTAATACTTTTACGCTTCCATTGCATTACTCTAATTCTTCCTCATTCTTGAGGAATCTATCCTTTAGTATTTCTTAGATACTTAAAGACTCATTTGACAGTTGCCATGGTTCTGATCCTGGGCTTGCACTGATATCGTCTTGTACCAATCTTGGTACAACTCATGTCAACGTTTTTCATACAATATGAAATACGTAAATCACCTTTCTGCGTATGCATAAAGGATTCTATTTACGCATTATGTTTCTTTGGGAGTCAAAATGGTACATTCCCTTTTAGAAGAGCAATTTCCCAATCTAATTGGAATTGTCCTTTCATTTGAAGTTTATTTTTCGAGAAACTTCCCACATCTATCGTCTATCAATAGGGATTAAGATAATCCAATTTTATCTTGAAATCTATCATTATAGATTTCCATCCTATGTATATAGACTATGTCTCCCATATACATTCTATCATTATAGAATGTTTAAAGTCATAACTTTAACGAAGAAGAATTCCTTTCAATTGCAAAATTAATATATCATATATATGTTCAAATTTAGGAATTTGATGAACTCCCACTAATCTTTTGTAAACCTAGTAAACAAAAGATTCATTTACATCTTTATGAGAAATCAAACGATTTGATCTTTGCCTCATAAGACGCTTATGGCTCCCGCTAGCTTGCTAAGATTCATGATGGATGGATCTCTACAACTTACACGTCTTGTGATTCCAAGTCTTAGACATATGTTATCAAGACTATCTTGATAATGGCTTCGGAAACCCATATTATGTCCAAACATTGAATCATTGTTTAGTTGTAGTTAGCAATCATCGAATTAATAGAAACCAAGACTACGTCAAAGATGGTGTCTTCCAAGTCAACCAATCTCTTTGATTGTAGTCACCTTAAGCTACCAATTAGCTTTAAAGGTTTCATTATTTCGGGTCAAATGGTGCTATACCATTTCCTTGAGTATATGTTGTATATACACTCAATGTAGTCATAAGGATTTTCATTCTTATTTCTTTCGAATTAAGAGGTGTAACTCTATGACATAATCATAAAGTTCAAACCATTCAACTGAGACGGTTTATAGATCCTTCTTGACTACCTTGGAGCTAGTGGTGTAGGAACTAGGTTGTTATATTTGTTGATTATCATCTTGTCTCTCAAAGAACCCATTCTTTGAGTTCTATCTTTCGTTCATTTGCCCTATCTTATGTAAATCCTAGTGTAGGATTATAATGAACTACCCAACAAACAACATTTGTCAGTTGGTTTATAGAAGTGATATCCAAAGGTTAATTTAAGGATATCCCACAAGATTGTTCTCAAACAAATATTACTTATTAGCACACAACACCAAATCTTAACACGATTAAGACTTGTCTTTCTTTCCAACTACATCCTATGGAGTCATGAAAATTTTGGAAGATCTTCTAATTGACAATCATATTGTCTTAGAAGTATATATCCTATATATGGGTAATTGATAACATCCAACGAACTACATCTTATTCGAATTCGTTCTTCTCCCAATGGAGAAATCCATTATCTTATGATTCTACTTTGCTTGATTTTTATCAAGGAAACTCTTCTAAAGTGTTATATTTCCTTGGATCAAATCTAAGGAGGTAAATACTTTAGACGTCTTACTCATCAACTTACATTCTTGAATTCTTTGAAACCTTTTGCAAAGTATTCGGACTTTTGTTTATTCAAAATAAACGATAGTCCAACCGAGAACGATCTTCGGTGAATGTCATACAACATGAGTAGTGTTATGTTGTGGACAAGTGCCACTAACATCTAAGTGAATTAACCTCAACAACTTTGTGATTCTTTCTTCTTTCCAAAAGAATAACATTTCGCCTCTATACAATTTTAACAAGAGGGTATTGGATCCGGATCTAACGATCCAAAGCATCCATCTATGACCAACTCGTAATTTATGTTTATAGAGGTGTCACAACTAAGTTGGGATTAGTCGCTACCTTGCAACCTTTTGGGTTTTAAGCATCATTATGGTCTAAACAGTTTAACACTACCGTAGCATCTCTACTATAGAGACAATCAATTAGATTACAATAATCCAATCATTCATTAATAAAGAATAATGTTTTGTCAAACAAAACATTCATCCATCTCTTATTGTGACGGAATTAAGTTCCTTATTCTAATTGGGATGTAAAGACAATCTTTGTTTTTCCAATTTCTTTGGTAGTTCATATAAGGAAGTAAGTACTATTTGCTTTTGCAAAGATCTATATCTTATTCACATTCCGAATGTGAAGTACTTTCTCTTCTCTCATTAATCTTGTACTTCTTATTAGCGACACTTTTACAACGATTCTAAAACATAGTTACTAATACGGAATCAAGCATTCAAGTAGAAGAACCAATTGTTTTGAATTATTCAAGAACAATTTATAACACCTTCAAAAGGTGTGTTCTTGACTCTTGCAAGACATTTCTTGCATATACCCCTTCCAATGTCCATCATTTCATAAAGAAAGTTTGTTCCCTTGGAGTTATTTTGCCTTCTTCATTTGACTTCTCCCTTGACTACAATAGTCATGGTCCCCAAACTCCCACTGTCTCTCTTGAAACTTATTTCAATTGTGTTATAGACATCAAATGATTTGGGGAGCGTGCGGTTATTGTTCACTATATAGTTTACAATAAACTTAGTGAACCATTTGGATAGAGACACAAAGGTGAAGTCCTAGCCTAGTTTCCATCTCGTGAAGTGGTTTAACACTTCAACACTCAATGATTCAAAATCATCATAAGTCCATGTTGATGGACTATTTTTGTCAACCAACCATTATGTTCTAAACATAATTACAAACTTTCAAGAGTTGTTCAAGGAAACTCTTGTTTCTTCATACAACAATTTGTAAGTGAAGAATCATGGCACTAAAAGTGTTCATGTCTTTGTGCTAATCTTCATAAGTTCCTTTGTTCATACAACAAAGGAATAAGCATTGGTTGTTTGTGTTGTCCTCTTTATGATAGACTTATCTAACATGTTCTTCCAATGATACATTATCAATAGGAAAATTGTGAGGATGAGACTACTTAGGTACATATACAATCCATTCAAGACAATCTATGGGATTGTGGTACCAAGTCCGAAAACTAAAGCCTTTGGCTTTTCTTTGTCAAGTTTTGGATAGCGTTTGCAAATATATCGGTAAATAAATACATAACGAATATAAATTGATTGATTTTAAGCCATTTGATCCGGGACTTCAAATCAAATAGCACCACCCACTATTTTCGGCAAATTCCATATCCCTCATCGGAATTCGAGAGTTTTGGAGAAAACTCTTAGTAGGGTATGGGAGGCTTACTATTACCTGGCCCGCCTCACAATGATATGATGTTGGCTAGCGACAATAATAATGAGAGAGTACTCTTACTCATTTACATCTAATGTAAGTACCCATCTTATTTGGCCTCTAGAGAATGAAGCCTCACAATGATATGATGTTGGCTCCATTGCACTTAGTTAAGTCATTCCCACCATGCAAGTTCGAGTAGGGGTTCAAGAACAACCTCACAATGATATGATGTTCAACATTCTCATTGCCTACCTTCACAACATCATGTATGCATATAGAACTCCTCATGAGTGTAAGCACGCACTTTGTACTCCCCCATGATAGGGTGAAGTCGGTGTACGAGTCATAAACGATCGGAGCCTACCACGGTGGAAGGCCACAAAAGAGTGTTCAAAGCACTCTCACGCTTGTCAACTTAATAATGGTTTGGTTGAGGGTTTTAGGTCTCATCACATTTAAGTTTAATCTTATTAAAATAATTTGGTCCTATTACAACTATTGGTCCATGTGATTGATTTAGTAGTATACGATACTCCCACTAAGATTGTAAAATGGTTTTTAAAGCAAGAGTATATGGTACTACTAACATAAGCTTTGCACTCATAGATGGACTATATAGTTACCTTAGGGCCTTAGGATGACTATGAACCTTTGATTCGATCCAACACGAGCCTAGTGTTGGATCTCGGTCTAGGGATGGAGATTGATTTTAGTTACGCGTTTAATCATATTCAGGCGTGTTTTCTTATTGGGAGTTGGACCCAACTACTCCAATTTCATGCATATCAAATAAAACAAGAAAATGAGTACTTCAAAGTAAAGAAGAGCTTATGCTCTTTTACAACATTTGATCAAAACAAATTACTTTAAAGTAAAGAAGAGCTTATGCTCTTTTACAACATTTGATCATATCAAATTACAACCAAAATCTAATCTACACATTCCCATGGTTCAAACAAATTTGAGACGGCCTTTCACATAGCTCAATATCCTAGGCTTAGGTTCATAATCACCCTTTCTTTAATTAATTAACACTTTAACTAATTAAACTAGAATGCAACATTGTCATTTGGTTTTTGTATCCATAGAATTGATTTAAATAGAGCTAAATAAAATGAAAATCCAATTCTCATTCAAAGATACAAAACTATTTTGTTCTCTACTAATTTGGGCCAAAAAGCAATAACCTCAACCATTGGGCTATATTGCAAAACACAAACTTTTGGGGTCACTTTTTAAAAACACAAAAGTCCACTACTTCATGTAATTACAACTAGAACCCAAAAATTTCAACAAATGCAAAAACTTCATTAAAGGAGCAAAATAATTTGTTCTTTATTGATTTTGGGCCTTTACGTAAAAAAACATAAACTTTCAGGTCAAAGTGCAAATACACAAAAGTATCAAAACCTTATGTAATTGCATAAAAGCCCCAAAAGTACCCTACATGTAGGGTGGCCGGGCATGGATGAGAATGGTGTCAAAACTTTTGAATTTTTTTCAACAAAGTAAAAGGTGATGGGTTGAAAAGGTGATGGGTTGGTTTGAAAAAAGTGATTTCCATGAAACATGGTTCCATGAAACAAGGGAAAGTAAAAGTGTGTAAGAAAATAGGTATGGAGGTTCACACCTAGTGATGATTGAAAAACATATCAGCCATCACAAAACAAAACTTTATAAACAACCAAACACCTTTTTGAATCAAAATTCCCAACCTTTTTGTTCTTGCCAAGAACATAACAAGAACAATGAAGAACATCCATGAAAACCCATAAGAGCTCCATGAACATTTTTCACCCAAAGACACCCCAAAAAATCTCAAACTTAAGGGAAATAACATATTACCATACTAGGGTACTTAGGGGTTCCTAATGTCACTTTAAAACACTTTTAACAAGACAAACATGAACCCAAAAATCCACCCTTTGGATTTGGCCGAATTTCCCAAAAAACATGGCACCAAATTTTAGCTCCAAAATTCATGCTCATATGAACTACATCTACAACATTTGAGATGGCAAATTTTCTAACCAAATTTACATTCAAAGAAGCAAGAATAAAGCTTGTAACCATTACAACATTCAAATCAAAGACTATGAACTACAAAACCCAAAAGGATTCACCAACTACTAGACCTAGGCTCTTGATACCACTTGAAGGAAAATTTGTGAAAAACATGTTCATTTGAGCAACATCTATGGCATGCAATTAACAATTAAAGGCAGAAACATGCTTGTCTGCACTCAAAACAAAACATTACCCATGAAATTCAAAGCCTAGTAGTTATGGTGAACCATGACTCAACTCAAATCTTAAAGAAAGGAGTTGAGAAACTTTTATACCTTTGAAGCACCTCTTTGCTTAGCAAAGGTTAATCACCCATGTGAGGGCCTTCTTTCCTTTGTCTCCTTGCTCCTTGGCTCCATGGATATGGATGGAAGAATTGATTCTCCAAAAGTCCCCAAGGTAGGAGACCTCTAATTTTCGACACCAAGGATGATGAAGGAAGAAGATGAGTGACCTTGGAGGAGAAAGGATTGCTAGCTAATCCCCTCCAAGGGGGCCGGCCTCCTAGAGAGAAAAAGGAGAGAGTTATCTTAAACTTTTCATCCTTAGAAAACCCTAATGAGGATGGTGCAAAAATACCCCTTTTATGCTTTTAACTTTTGTTCATTTTTTGGACCAAAAGGTCCCTCATCTCTATATGGCCGGTTTTCCCATGCCTTTGGGCTATTTTGCGCTTCTTGAATTTTGGTTATTAAGTTGTCATACAACTTAAACTAATGGGCTTGACGATTCGAAGCCCAATTTGGGCTTTAAGGCCCAAATCTAATTCAAGGTTTAGAACGAACTTATTCGTTTGATTAATTAACATATTAATTAATCCTTGCCATAAACAATTAAACGATTTAATTGTCCTTACTCATCTTCATTATATCCTTCAATCATTACCTTACACGGTGTGCGATCCATTAGGTTCCTTATAGCGAGGCAGTGGGCGATTAGAACTCTTACTAATCGATTGTGGATGAAACTTACTTTCAATTCTCCCTTTAGTGATTAT
Organism: Heteromeles arbutifolia; assembly: GCA_024362995.1. Taxonomy (NCBI): domain Eukaryota; kingdom Viridiplantae; phylum Streptophyta; class Magnoliopsida; order Rosales; family Rosaceae; genus Heteromeles; species Heteromeles arbutifolia. Next base: position 23,105,756 of record JANCRC010000011.1, on the reverse strand, counting down.
ACACATTTAGGGCTTCCACAAACCATGAGTGACACCTAGCAGTATGTCATGGTTACCCAAGCTAATCAGAAAAGGTTGGAGAACCTATTCAGTTTGGGATTACAATGCAATACGGTCTTTCTCTAATACAATACTCTTGACCACATTGTTTGGTTTGATAGTTTATTCATGCCTACTATCCAATGTGATTCATTTACTTATATGATTACCTTGAATGTGATTTGGAACGACTTCCTAAATCTCATTCATACTCTGGCCAGAGATTCTTAATCATATCATAGAGTATTCTCCCTCAACGTTTGAAGGTTAAAGATCCCTTGTTGTGCATTCACTTGCCTCCATGGTTAAGTGGCTTAACCCCAACTATGCTGCCGTGACCCCAACTATGCTGTGGACACCCTCTGACGGAGTGACTTTGACATAGTCAAAGATCAAAGACCTAACCACAAGACAACTATGATGCCTCAGGTCAAATGACTACTTTGCATTATCCCAACCATGAATTCTCATGTGACATGAGTATGAGAACTCCTCGCTGATCGCGTTCGGTGGACTTATTCTCTATTGAGCACCTACGTACTTGTCTTGGTGTCAATCACACCATTGACTCGAGACTAGTCACTCTCCCTAAGAGAAGACATAGCACGTACTGATCTTAACGGACTGTCAATGCCCAATTGGCAATCCTATGACCAGGAACATTTAGGATATGTATACAAAAGAGAATGGTCTCATGAATCTAACTTCTTTAGATCACATTCTCCCTATTACATATTCCTTGGACTTATCGTTTTAAGCATATAACATTTATATGAGACGGCTTAAAACAATAATCTTTGCCTTTTATATTAAACTAGATTAGTTTAACATGTGAAATGTTTGTAAAGTATCATCAAATGATTGGTTTTAGGGCACATTTCCAACAGATAGGCTGCGGCAGAAAGTGTAGAGTGAGTGAATGGTGCGGCAAGGTTTATTTAAAAGGGGTAAAGAGAAGGCACGTCTGGGAATTAAATTGGGAAAGGTTTAAGACTCCAAATCCTCCAAGAAAAGGGTAGCAAATCAGAATCCAAGAGCGAAAAGGGTAAGGAGATGCGGCAAGCCTAGAAAGAAAGGGAAAGTGACTTCAAAGCCACGACAAGGAAGGATTCCTTGCAGATTTGGTGCGGCCAGAAAGGGAAAGGACTTAGGGTGGTGCGGCATCCCTTTGTGGCTGGGATGAGGACTTCTATAACCTTTCATTAAGTGTCCTAAATTAATTTGAGATCCTCCTTGCAGCTGGAAATTAGGTAAATTTGGATTAGGACCAAATCAGGAAACTTGGCTAACATTCCTTCTTCTAAACTGATTCCTTTCTTCAAAATCTTTGACTTAAGTCTTCAAGCACATTCCTAATCCTTCTTGAACATCAATTTTGTCCATCCACCTTGCTCCAAGCATGTGCTATCCATCCCAAGCCCAAAACTGCTCCAAAATGCACTTTCTTGCCACTTTAGCCATTTAAACCTACAAACACACGAAAATAGCTTAAAATACTAAAATAACTAAGAACTAACAACATAAATGCAAGGAATCATGCTAACTAAGTCGCATAAATATGCTCCTATTAAATTCCCCCACACTTAGCTTTTGCTAGTCCTCGAGCAAAACAAAACGAACAAAACAAACAAAACACAATCTAAACCTTCCAAGATTTACCTCAGGGATCTCCAATGAACATGACATATTAAAAATCATCACTTGCACAGATTTTGGTCATCCTTACACTTGAACTCATACTTAATCACAGTCACCATTCACTAGTTCACATTTAATCAATTAAAACAACATTTTGAATGTAGTAACATGCCTTCGAGAATTCCCTCAATTCCTTACTAGATATGCACTCAATTTTCACTCAGATTTTCTAACTACACTCCCTACAATGGTTATATGTGAGAAGATTGATGTAAACATGAAAATGAACACTCACATATGTTATAACAAAGAAGGCACTTTCTGGGATTATTGATGTAAATGATCTCATGAACGGAATGCTACTACTTAGATGCAAGAACCAGGGATTCCATATGCTCATACCAATCCCAAACTCCACATATTGAACACATAACAATCAAGATAGAAGTCAAAGGGTTGTAATGGGGCTAAAGGTATTGGCTAACAAAGAAAGGTAAAAGATAAACAAAGGTTCTTAAAGAAATAGTAAAGCAAAGCAATGAAATCACTTAGAATTCATTTTTTGAATGCAGAAACAAACTTTGAACACAAAGGGAAGATTCATACTACTCTTAGGGTCAAATTCAAACTTTTGGACCCTTTCTTCAACAACCAACACTTGTGAGCTTATTCTCACTTATTTTTCAACTCTTTTTCATTCTTTCACATCTTTTTCTTTCCTTTTTCTTTTTCCACGTTTTTGTTTTCCAACTATTTTCATTCTTTTCACGTTTTTCTTTTTCATTCTTTTCAACTATTTTCCAACACTTGTGGCAAAGTTTTATTATAGACTACCTGGTCAACGGCACACTCCCCACGGAAAGGTTAGAGTCTAAAAGCTCCAAATAAGGGCAGCACGCTACTACATGTAGAATGACATTCTCATCTGAAGATTCTACACCAGACCACATCTCCGCTGCCTAGCGCCTCCCGATGACTTGAAGGTTCTAAGCTCAATCCATGAAGGCGTTTGTGGAAATCACTCTAGATGCTGATCCTTAGCACAGAAGGCTCTTAATGCAGGCTACTACTGGCCTACCATGCACTAAGATGCTAAGGGGTTAGTACAAAAGTGCGACTGCGGCCAACGCTACAAGCTGGTACCAGTATTGCCTGCCAGCAAACTACATCCGTAGACGAGTCTTTGGCCATTCATGTAGTGGGCAGTCGACTTGATAGGACCTATGCTTCTTGCTACTGGGGCAGAGGCATGATGATCGTGGCAACCGATTACTTCACCAAATGGGTAAAAGCAGAGCCCATGATGACCACGACTCAGACGGACATAGAACACTTCATATGGAGGAACATCATTTGCCAATTTGGCATCCCTCAGTCCATCGTCACCAACAACCCGTAATTTATGGGCAAAGATTTGGCGAAGTTTTTCCAAAAGTATGGCATCAAGCAGCACATGTCCATGCCGAGATATCCTTAAGGTAATGATCAAGCTGAAGCATCCAACAAGATGATCCTCGACTGCCTCAAGAAATCCTTCACCGACAAGAAAGGAAAATGGCCAAATAAACTCCCCGGATGTTTATGGGCATATCGTACCACCAAAAGATGAGCAACCGGTGAGACTCATTTCTCTTTAGCGTTTGGTTATGAAGTAATCATTCCTCCCAACATAATCATGCGAAGCATTAGTACTCTAAGAAAAGCCTTCATCACTGCCCACAGAAAAGGCTCCAAAAAGATGGATCCCATTTGGGAAGGTCCGTACAAGATCAGTAGAGTAGGTGGCAAGAGTAATTACACCTTCGCCACCATAAATGACAAAGAGATCGAGAAGCAATGGAACACCTACAACCTGAGGAAGTACCATGTGTGACCTCCCACTATATCAAGACCCGAAGACTCAAGCAACTCAATGGGCACCACCTCGCAAGCTAAGGACTATCCAGTTATTATGCAGTCTTTATAGTTAAGTTATTCGTTCGTTTCACTCATTTTTCAATGAGGAATTCAGAAGTAATTTACAACTTGGCTCGACTACATGTCTACAACAACTTATCTCTTATGCACTTCAAAAGAAGATCACGCCCTTCTTAGGGACTCACCGCAGGAATTGCACCCCTTGAGGGACCAACCATGTTCTCCAGTGCAAAAGGGTAAACTAATTCCCCAACACCCACATGGGTTTGCCCTCCAAAGCAGGAGGATAAACTCTACACTCCGAATATCTAGACATGGATGAGCCGAGTTGTCCTAGTATAACTAGATGCATGATGGCTTGCGCAAGGATTCCTAGAAGTAGCCACAATGGTCTTTTTCAAGGCTTAGCTACTTGAAGGATTTTGGGTCTCTTGGCCTAATCTGCGGAGAATCAAGCCTTAGAGACGGAGGGGGCACATTACGTAGTACACCCTATGGACGACTGCCCTAGAAACCTAAAGCTGCTACTGAGTGCACTAAGGTAGCCTATGGTTTCCAGAAGACTACCTACGGATTGCCCTTCGAGCAGTAAAGCCACGCTAGACTTATACAACTGCACATTCTTATGAAAGGTTAAACAAGCTAGCATGCCTATACAAAGCCTTATCCGTTGCCGACATGCTATGTAGTTGGTAAGCTTCACCACTGCCAAGCGCGGAACAACCTACACCAAGTCCTAAAATGTTGTGATACTTGCTACGCAACCTACCAAATTAGAAGTGCTTACGCGAACTTGTCTGCTTCTGTAAGTAAGGCATCCGGCTACCAACCCTATGGCTAACAACTTTGCAAAGTTCTACACCAACACCTACGACTACGTAACCTACGCAGGCCTATTTGCTTATATAAAAGTAGCACGCCCGCCAGTTTATTAAATTTTCTAGCAAAATTGATAAACAACTAGCAAAGACCGAAGGAGTTCAAGCAAAGCAAAACCAACAAGGAAAACAAAGAAAATCCTAAAGCCTACCTAGAAGACTACTCTTTAGCAGCTTAGACATCCCGCAGCTACTCGGTCACCACACCTTCAGCAGTCGCGACACTTTCGGCAACGGCACCATCTGGCACTTCACCACCAGCTGCCCTAACTTAGGCACCAACCTCTCCGACTACTTCACGAATAGAAGACTCAAAAGTAAAGACGAGCAAGTCTTCTGGAGAAATAGAGAAGGTCTCGAAGTCTTTACTAGAAAACTCAAAGTCAGACGGCCGCCCAAAGAAATGATCTACATAACTGGGGTTCAACCTCATTTGGTACCTCCTCAGGATGATGAAGGTTTCAGACAAGTTGGTGATGTGTTGGTCAGCATGTTTTCTCTTGACTAGCATATCATCAACATAAACCTTCATGCTCTTGCCAATCTATTCAGTTTACATTGAATTGACTAATTTCTTATAAGTCAGGCCTGCAGTCTTGAGGCCAAAGGGCATGACTTTAAAGCAATATAGTCCCCTATCAGTAGTGAAGGCTATGTTCTCATGGTCCGGATGGTACATGAGGATTTGGTTGTGCCCTGAGTAAGCATCCATAAACCTTAAGAGTTCACACCTTGCCATTGAGTCGATAAGTCTATCAATGAGAGGGAGGGGAAGCTATCATTCGGGCATCTTTTGTTGAGGTCAGTGTAGTCAACACACATTATCCACAATATCTTTTGAACCAGGAGGCTTTCCTTGGTCACATTTTTCTTAACAAGGACAACATTTGCTACCCACGTTGGATATTTGATTTCACGGATGAAGCCTATGTCTTTGAGTTTTTCAACTTATGCTTTCATTGCCTCGTATCATTCAGTGTCATAAGATCTTCATTTTTGTCTCACCGGCTTGGTCCTGAGATCAATGCTCAAGCGATGACAGATGATATCGGGAAAGATGCCTGGCATATCCTCGTATAACCAAGCGAAGACCTCAGCGTTCTCTTGCAAAAGGGAGATCATTGACAACCAAAATGGTGGTGCCAATCTTCACCATGCAATCTGGATAGTCTTTTGAGATAGAGACATTCTCCAATTCTTCAACAAGCTGTGCTTGTTGGGTGAAAGAGTCATCTTGTGGATCGTCGAGTTGACCGTTGCCATCATAAAAAGCCAAGTTGGCTTCATCCGTGCTAGTCTTCATGACTTGGCCATGTATAGAGAAGGTTTCCTTAGGCACATGCAAGTGTTGTTGCGTGACTGAAGTGTTGTAGCAAGATCGTGCACTAAGTTGATCTCCTCTGATGTAACCATTGCCATAAGGTGTTGGAAACTTCATCAACAACATATGTGTGGATACCATGGCCTTAAGATCGTTGATGCTTGTGCGCCCAAAGATGATATTGTAAGCTGTCAGGCAGTCAACCAAAAGGAAATTAGTGGTAATAGTAGCTATGTAAGGGCCTGTACCAATGGTGAGTGGTAAGTGTATGCTCCCCAAAGGTTGCACGACATCACCGAAAAAGCTTATCAAATGAGTAATTGAGGGATCGAGCAAGTGTTCAGCAACATTAAGTGCCCTGAAAGCCTCGGCAAACATGATATTGACTGAAGCACCCGTGTTTAGAAGGATTCATCGCACATCAAAGTTGGCTATGTGAGCCTCCACGATCAGTGGATCGTTGTGAAGGTAAATGATACCTCTTTCCTCCTCAAGGTAGAAACATATCGGATCCTAGTTAGGCTTTCGATACTTGCCTCCCCTGATATCTTCGACATGAAACACCTGGTGGCCAGACCTCAAAGTTCGTTCACTATTTTTCATGGCCCTGTTGGAAGATTCAGAGAGGGGTGTGCCACCGCTGATAGAATATATCACGTTCACCTAACATTAGTTACGGTTATCCATTGGAGGGTGAATAATGAATTGATCGATTTTCCCTTCGTGTGCCAAAGCTTCGATATGGTTATGGAAGGTGATACATTTCTCGCTGTCATGGCCGTTATACTCGTGGTAGCATCAAAACACGCATGTGTTCTTTGTGGACTTATAATCTGGCTACCTCGGCTTTGTCTTTGGTATCAAGTGAGCTATACTGAGGTAAATGGCTATGCATATGGCATTCAAAGGTGTGTATGTCTCATACCTTGGGGTAGGGCCTGTCTTGACCTACGCTTGGCCCACTGCATTGACTGCCTAAGGGCGGGCATTATCATAGCGATACCCTTGGTTATCGCGATAGTGCCCTTTACTCTTTTTATTAAAATGAGACTGTTGAGGATGGAAATCCTTCTTTTTGCCCTGAGATTGATATGTCTGTTGTCCTGGTGAAGCATTAGGTAAGGCAGAGGGAGATGCCACAACCGTCTGGAAGGTTGAGGTTTTCTCACTTGGTTGGATTTGGCTCTTATTTCCCACTTGTTGATAGGGGATAGCCATAGGGGGTTTCCCTTGATATGTCATTGCTTCGACGGATGCATAGTTGTAAGCCTATGCCATCACCTCAGAGTAAGTCTTCCAAGTGTTGGCATTGATCATATACTTGAAGAAAGACTCACGTAGGCTCGCTGTGAAGGCCTTGAGGGTAGTCTTGTCATCTGCCTCAGCACAACGAGAATACTCATGGCTGAAGCGGCCATCATACTCACATAGTAACTCGTCTGGCTTCTGGAGAATAGTGTACAAGTTATCTGCAGAATGCAAGCGATCGATCTAGAAAATGTGTTAAGAAACAAATAGTTTCCTCAACTCCTTAAAGGAATCCACCGTCTCAGGAGGAAGATGGCAATACCAGTTTAGAGCTCCACCAGAGAGGGTGAAGGGGAAAAGAAGACATCGTTCATCATCAGTATGCATCTGGTATGCCATGGTGGACTCAAAGAGGTTAAGGTGTTCAATCAAATCTTCCCTTCCAGTATATAGTTGTAAGCCGAGCTTCTTCTTTGTCTTTGCTCAGAGGGTGTGTCAAGGATCCTCTTTGTAAGAGGGCCAAGCCTTGGTTGATTCCAGTCAGGTATCTCAGCCTGACGTTCGGCTTTCAACTTGTTTACTTCCTCAAGGACCTGTAGAATAAGGGGGTCCTAAGTGGAGTCATGTACTACTGGAGCCTTCCTTCTTAAGTTTCCTTCACCTCTTGGAAGTAAGGAAGTTTGATCAAGGGCATATGGTCTTTCCTTGGATTCACCGTATTGGCTTTTAAGGCATGTTTGTCGAAAGATCTCTGAATCCCCTATACCCTTATGTTTCTTTAGGACTTGTCACTCATTCACTGGATTGGTAGATGGCATGGGCCATGGTGGAGGACCGAGTCTTTCAGAAACCCTTGGGTCATTGATCTTTGAGCTTATGTGGATGGGGTTCTTTCAATGTTGCCTCAAGAAGTCTCGACAATCCCGATAAACAGCCTTCGATCATTCCATTCCCTCTACAAAGAGGTGACTCCCTCCACTTCTCCTACTTCAGGTCGAAACAGCTGGGTTGAGAAAAGTCTCACATTGATCAACATATTGATGAACAGCTCGCTCATCGTTAGGAATATCCATGCTGAAGTTTGGTGATCCTTCGTGTTGGGGGGTACCCAGGTGATGGTTGACATCCACAAGGGCAATAGGCTCATGTGATTAAGTATGTCTAGCCTCATGGAGCATTCTGAAGAGCTTCTCATACTGCTCCTGGAGAATTTCATTCTTCATTACTATCTTGTTGTTTTGAGCCTTTAGCTCTTTGATTTTAGCTTGAAGGGCAAACTTCTTTCGTTCATTCCTTTGCTACATCACACCAGGCACGAGGGAAGTGTCATTTGTGTGTTGTGGTTTCCTTCGCTCCCCATGTTGGAGAGGGATGCCTGGTTAAATGAGAGTGTACAAACAATGGAAACCAACTTGACAAAGCTGAAGGGAATAGGAAATAAGTGTTGTTTCCCACAGACGGCGCCAAATGTTGATGCACAAAATCAGTGACGACTTTGGAACAACATAAAGTGTCAAGTTTGTGACCTTCGCTCAGTTGCTCTGGTCAGCTAGTGAGGATAATATGTAAAGAGATAAAGATAAGGAAGAAAACATAAGATGTACGTGGTTACCTTAAGTTTGGCTACGTCCATAGAGTAGAGGAGTTCTCATTAATAGTGAAGGGTTTACACAATACATAGGTTCAAGCATAATCATCATTAGTGAGTTCTAATGACTAGTTTAAGTACAATAATGACATTAGGGATTAACTGTAGGAGAATGGTCTCCTTTTATAGTTAAGGAGAGTCTTTAGCTTTTGTCCGCAGTCGATGTGGGACTCTATGAGCTTTATTCTGACATTGACATATGTCGCGTTGTGATTGGCCTCCTGGTTGGAGGTAAACTCTTGTGCTTTGGTAGGAGTACCTCAACATGAACTCCTCAGTGGGTCCTTGAAGGTACAACGTTGACCGGTGCTCGGTAGTTTCGGGATTGGTCAAGTATGGTACAAACAATTTGCAAATTAGGACCTTCAGTAATCACGCCATGAAATGATGGCATCATCTGAATGAAAGATGGCTTCAATTCAAAGTTGTTGGCAGCAACTTCTGGTCCAACGATGCATGAGGTTGAGGTTGTGACAGTATGAGCTGAATACTCCATCAACGTTAAGTTCTCGTTCGGATTAGGGAGAGCCATTTCATCAGTCAGTTCCCGCTTAGTTTGCTATCTTCGTAAGTAATGGAAAGTCCATTCGATCTCTAGATCAAACTGTACAAGCTCTAGACTTCGAGAACGGCGACTGTGCATGAACTTCAAAAAGTACCTTAAAACAAAAGAAAACAAAAACAAAAATTAAGATCAACACAAATGACAATAAAAATAGCTAGAAATAGAACTAATTCAATATTCGTCGACGACACCAAAAACTTGTTAGATTAATCGAAATCAACATAATTAAGTCCAAATTTTAATGCTCGCAAGTGTACAAATCGTAGTGTAATATAGTAGGCAAGCACAAGATCATTCCAACTAAGATTGAATATAATTCTAACTAACTCTATTTAAGTCGCACTTGAATTGGAATTGAAAGACTGATGATTTGAATAAGAATTTTGAAATGGTGATTGTAAATAAAAATGAAATGAACTTAACTAAGTGATGACAATGACAAATATAAACAAATTATAATTCAATTGCGAAAGACATTAGAGCATCCGATTTATCATAACTAATCCTACTAAATCCAACAGTTAATTATTAATGAATAAACATCCAACTTGACGGTCTAGTTCCACTATTTCATATAGTGTCAATGGCATCTAGATTACTATGTATACTCATATGTGCTAACAATCTATGGCCTCTAGATTACTAAACACATACGAATTCATTAACGATTTTGGAACTAACTAAGAGAGCATGAAACCTAGTGTATGGCATCTACATCAAAGAATTCATGTATCAATTGCAAGAAACTTAAAACTGAATTAACAACATGACATCTGTGCTAACTCACATCACATACACTCAATTCCAACCTCACAAAGATTAAAATCAAGCTCATTTGAACAACAAAATGATGCTTAAGGGAATGCAAATTCATAAATACTTAAACTGAAATATTAAGCAATCATGGTTAGGCGTCATAGCCCTAGTAGAATGAAATTAGTTCCGAAACATAATCGAAAACAATACTAAATTCATCATAAAATTGAAAGGAAAATTTGGTTTTTGAAAAACCCTAAATTCCCTGTTCTGTTGCACCTCTAGTCTACAAATCTTATCTCTAACTTTTTTTATTCTTTTTTCTTCCTCTCTTCAACTATGACTGGGTTCCTTTTTTGATTTCTCCAAAAGCCCAATTTATTGTCGAGCCGTTCCCTTTCTGTAACCGACAACAACCCAATTTTTTATTGATAAAGAATAGATGATAAGCTCTTGAATTCCTTATGGCCACTAAATTAAACACACCTTGATTAATGTTGAATCTCTTGAGTTTACACGATGTTGATCACTATGTTGCCTTCTTTAATTCTTCGCTTGATTCAAACAGATTCCATTGCCAAGTTCTTATCCACCATGGTTAAAAGTAATCAATGTAGATGCAACAAACTATTTAACAGTAACTGAAATGGATGACTTGTCATTCTCCCCAATACACCCCCTCAAGCTAGAAGGGGAATCAGAATAGATTCCAATTGGAAGCTTGGAGCACAGATAGGTAAATCGACTTTTAGATAAGGACTTGGTGTGGAGATCAGCCAATTGGTCTTCACTGCAAACAAACTGCACTTTAAGAAGATTAGCTAGAACCAATTCTCGAATATAGTGGTAGTCTATCTTAACATGCTTTGTGCGAGCATGAAAGATAGGATTAGATGCTAAAGATATTGCTGAGATGTTGTCACACCAAAGTTTAGGCAGTATAGGTAGAGGAAAGTGAAGATCTCTGAGAATTTTGCAGACCCAAGTGATTTCTGCAGCTGTGTGAGCTAAGGAACGATATACAGCTTCTGTAGACGATATACAGCTTCTGTAGATGACCTAGCCACAATACTTTGTTTCTTGGCACTCCAGCTAATGAGATTAGAGCCTAAGAACACACAGTAGCCACTTGTAGAACGTCTATCAAATGTACAGCCAGCCCAATCAGCATCAGAGCATGCTGAAAGATGGACATGACCCTTTGTGAACCACAAACCATGTGAAAGAGAACCTTTAAGAAAGCTGAGAACTCTTTTAGATGCCTGAATATGTTGTTCCCTAGGAGCATGCATGAATTGGCATATCTAATTCACAGCAAATGCAAGGTTTGGTCTAGTCCAAGTTAGATATTGTAAACTTCCTACAATATAACGATATTCAATGGGATTGGACAAAAAAGGCCTACTGCAATCTAGTTTCTTGGAACTAAGAAGTGTGCAGCACGGTTTTGCACTCTTCATGTTTGTTTTCTTGAGAAGATCAAGTAAATACTTGGTTTGATGTAGAAAGAAGCCTTGTGAGGATCTGTGTACTTCTAAGCCCAAGAAGTAGTGTAAAGGACCAAGATCCTTCACTGGAAACTGAGAACTGAGTTGTTTAATAAACTGTGGATAGAGGTGAGAGTTTAGACCAGTTACTAGAATATCATCAACATACACTAGGACAATAACCAAATGAGGACCATTTAGAACAAACAAAGAGGCATCAGAAGATGATTGTTTGAACCCAAGAGAATGAAGGGCTAAAAATAGTTTATCAAATCGGGCTTGAGGTGCTTGTTTGAGTCTATATAAAGATTTTCTCAACTTGCAAACATGACTAGGAGAATTAGGAGCAACAAACCCTGGAGGTTGTTGCATGTAAACATCCTCCTTTAAGTCTCCATGAAGAAAGGCATTGCTCATATTCAATTGATTGAGAAACCAATTATATTGGACAGCAAGAGTGAGTAGCATTCAAATTGTAACCGGCTTTGCAACTGGACTAAAATTCTCTTGGAAATCAATACCTTCTTGTTGATGAAAACCTTTTGCCATAAGGCGAGCTTCATACCTATCAATATTACCATCAGCCTTTTTCTTAACTCGAAACACCCACTTACATCCAACTATATTGTGGGAAGGATGAGAGGGGACTAGTGACCAAGTACCAGTAGATATCAAGGCATTGTATTCATCTTGCATTGCAGCTCACTAGTGAGCATGCTTAGAAGCTTGCAAGTAGGTACTGGGAACATAATCAAGATCAACAGGAAGATGATGCTTGATTGCTGCATAAGCCTGAGACTTAGATTTGCATATGCCAGCCTTGGATCTTGTAATCATTAGATGAGAATTAATAGGGATAGGAGGATGACTTGTCAGGCTTTGTGGCAAAGTAGAGGGTTTTAGAACAGAAACAGAACTAGAAGAAAGAGGCACTGAGGTAGTTCTAGGAGAAGATGAACTTGGAGGATTGGAGACAGTGGCAGAAACATATGGTGAGGGGGTGATGCATTGCTAGCCGAAAGATTGAGAATATATTGATCAAAGTGAAGATCCAGAGATGAAGAGCCTTCTGGAGATGATGTATCTTGGTTGGAACAGTGAGGCTGCAGTGACTGAAATGGATAGGTACTTTCATCAAATATAACATTTCTAGAGATGTAAATTCTATTTGCAAGTGGATCGAGACACCTATAGCCTTTATGTTGTAGGCTATAACCTAGAAAGGTGCAACTTTTGCTCTTGGCATCTAATTTGCTGTGAACATAGGGTTTGAGCCAAGGGAAGCATTGGCAACCAAACACTTTGAGTTTGGAGTAGTTTGGGGGTTGATTGAATAGTAGTTCCCATGGTGACTTTGAAATACCAGAGATGGGAAGCCGATTAATGAGATGCATTGCAGTGGAAAAAGCTTCAACCTAGAATATATGAGGAATATGAGAAGCAACTAGCAAAGTACGAGCTGTTTCAACAAGGTGCATGTGCTTTCTCTCAACACAACCATTTTGTGTAGGAGTATGGGGACAACTAAATTGGTGAAAAATGCCATGTTTACTGAGAAATGATGCAAAAGATGTGCTGGTGAATTCACCTCCTGAATCTGAACGTAGAACTTTGATTTTATTTCCAAGTAAGTTTTCTACGTAGGATTTGAAGACAACAAATGTAGAAAATACATCTGACTTGGACTTCAAGGGAAAGAACCAGCTATATTTGCTAAAGTCATTAACAAGAAGCAAATAGTACTTGAAACCACTATTTGAGATAACAAATGCTGGACCCCACATATCACAGTGCAAAAGTTGAAGACTTTGAGTTGTTGTTGAAGAAGCTACTCCAAAAGAAAGCTTATGATTCTCTGCAAGTGCACAATCTGAGCAGAAAAAATCAATAGTGGACTTGCCATGTAATGCCAATTTATTTGTAGAGATTACCCTTCTGAAAATAGAGAAGGAAGGATGACCCAAGAGCCGGTGCCAAACTTTAACATGAGCTTTAACATTGAGCAAAGCTGAATGTGATGGAATTGAAGAGTTCCTGGAACCTTGAAGAGGGTAGAATCCATCTTTAACCGGTCTCTGCAAAAGCATATTCCCCAAAATATGATCCTTGACAGTGGATTCATAAGGGCAAGGGTCAATGAACAATTATTATCCTTGAGAAACTGATAGGCAGACAAGAGATTATGTTTCATGTAAGGAACATGTAAAACATTTCATAGTTGAAAAGAAGTATGAGAAGTATGCAAGGATGATGAGCCAATATGATGAATAGAAAGGCTTTTACCATTGCCAATATACACTTTATCCTCGCCAGTATAGGGGGTATGAGAAGAAATATTTGCAACATCATTGGTAATGTGAGAGGTGGCACCCGAGTCAATCAACCAAGACTGAGATGGTTTGGTAGAGTGATTGACACACATAACACCGAGTTTGGTTGGAGGAATCCGACCATGGATGTCTGGATTCATGCGATCAAAACATTCAATAGCCTCATGACTAGTAGATCCACAAATTTGACAAGGAACTTTAAAGGTGGAAGAACCTTGAGCATGGTGGGGGCTTTCATAACTGCGATTGCCACGATTGTTGGAGTAATTACCACGGTTGTTATGGAAGTTGCGATTGCCTCTATGAGAGAAGGAATTGCCCCTATTATTCTTTCCACGATTGTTAGATTTTGGTTGGTGCCATGATTGGAGTTGGTGTTGAGTAGCAAACACAGATGGAGTGGGTAGTAGAAGGGGCTGAGATTGCACCAAGAAAGCTTGAAAAGACTCAGCTGCAAAAGATGAACTGACATTTTTACGTCGAGCCATAGACAATTCCTTAGTGAGAAGAAGGCCATGGAGCTCATCAAGGGATGTAGAGGACAATCGAAGCATGATTGAGTCTATGAAAGACTCAAATTCATCAGGCAAGCCATGAAGTGTGGCTGCAATAAGATCTTGATCAGATACAGAGGCACCAACATCTTGCAAGGAATCTGACATTTCCTTAATTTCTTGAAGATACTCAGGGATGAAGTGAGGTCCTTTCTGAACCGATTGAAGACGCGACCGCAATTGATGAATGTAAGCCTCTGAAATTCCACCAAATCTCTGTTCAAGCTTCACCCAAAGTTCTCAAGAAGATGAAACCCCAACTGTGAAAGGGATGATTTCCTTAGAAAGTGTGGAATTGAACCAGATCAAAATATTTTGATCTTTTTCATACCATTCCTCAAAAGCAGGATTGATGTTGCGATCAGGCAGGAATGGCGATGGACATGCTTCAGTTCCATCAATGATTCAAAGAAGCTTGTATTGCCTGAGGATTGGGCCAAACAGTGCGCGCCATGGCAGATAGTTTGATCTTTTCAGGTTAATCGGAACCATGCTGCTGATGTTGTGAATTGTAAGAAAGGTGTAGGAACTCAGAGGACTTGGATTACCAGAGAAATTAGGGTTTTGAATCGACGGAGAAGACGATTCATTCGGTGGCGAAGATGATTATGCCACCATATCTTGCAGAAATTAAGATGCAAGAAAGATCGGAGAAGAAGAATTGAAGAATCAGAGGAGAAGAAGAACAAAAAAATCGATCAAGAATCGATCGATCGATTGAGCGGAAGGATGGATCGATGCTGTTAAGCAAAATGGCGTGATACCATATAGAAACAGAAAACTTCCTCTGTAAGTTTTCAATTGCATTTACTTAATTGAATAATTGTACACTATGAAGGTATATATATAGCCTTTGGCTATTTACAAAGATACCCCTTAACTACCTCACTGCCTTAACTAACCTTATAACAACCCTAACTAATCACAACCATTAGCACATCTAATTACATGTAGATGTAACAAACTATTTAACAGTAATTGAAATGGATGACTTGTCATTCTCCCTAATAATAATAACGGTAGCCGTTGGATCAAAATCCAATAGTCAAAATACCAAACTAGATTAATATTGGTTACTAACTTTACCATTGAAAAGGCTTTGAATGGCACACGCGGTCTTTTGGCTTTGTCACGAAGTTAGTTGAATTTGTGTATCATTTGGTTTCAACACGAGCGTTTTTTTCCATAATTAAAAAAAAAAAAGAAAAAAGATAAAAGATAAAGGGTTGCTGAAGAAGGAAGAGCGGAGACGGCGGAGTGGCGGGTGTGGGTGTGTGGGCATGGTATATATAATATATGTAAAAGGTGAAAGGGAGAGGGGTTTCGTGAAAACCTTGTGCTTGTGGTGAGGTCTTTTCTTCACGTAACCAATCCCTTTCGATTACCTCTCTTCCACTTCCTCCTCAGTTTTGAAAGTGGTCGTCGTCGATTATATTTGTTGAAATTTGTTTGAGGGTTGATGATCGTGAAGGATTCGAGACCATCTCGACAAATTGTTGATGTGGATTTGGCTGCTTTTCAAGAATTTGGTGGTACGTCTTGCTTATTCTCCTTCCTCCATGCTCTTCTTTTGTTTTGTTAATTTTTTTCGATAAAATCTTTTGTGGCTTGTTCAGAATTGGGTTAAATTTATTGGTTTGTGATAATTTGGGTTTTTTTTTTTTTTTTTGGTCGAGGATGAAGATATATATATCGGGAATTTTCCAGTTGCTTGCAGGTTATTCTACAAAAGTGGCTTGCTCAATTCAATTGCTTGGAGTTCAGCGGTATCAAATTTAACGTTTTGGGTTTGGAACTTCCCTTGTACTTGTATGTATAAGGTGGTACTGGATATTTAATTCTGTTGAATTTGTGGTCGAGCATCCTTTGTTTTGAGATAAGATGAGTTCAAGTATGGCTGAAGGTTTGGTTCATCAGGGCAAGCTTTTGGTTCATATTGCTGAGAATGGGCATTCATTTGAGCTTGATTGTGAAGAATCCACACTGGTAGAGGTAGTTATGCGGTATATTGAATCTATGGCTGGGATTAATCTCAATGACCAGCTTGTTTTGTGTTTGGATATGAAACTTACGCCACAGAGGCCGCTTTCGGCTTATAACCTTCCAGCTGATGGTCGGGAAGTGTTTATATTCAATAAAGCAAGGCTGCAAACTAATTCTTCGTTCCCTCCACCAGAGCAAGTTGATATTCTTGACACTGCTGACCCCCAGTCACCATCAGCTTCACATGACCCTCACCCTTTGGATGATGCTGTGGACCCTGCTTTGAAGGCCTTGCCTTCTTATGAAAAGCAATTTAGGTACCACTACCACAAGGGTCATGCAATTTACAGTCGTACCCAAGTAAAATATGAGAACTGTGAGAGGCTTTTGATGGAGCAAAAGGTTCAAGAGAGGGCAGTGGAGGTTGCTAGGGGTAATTTGGATCAATATTATAAAATGATAAACGAAACCTATACAGAATTCATGAAGCGTTATTCACAACAGCATCGAAGTCATTCTGATCTTTTGATCAATCTCTGGAGGGATGTAGAAAAACTGAGATCTATCAAGCTTCACCCTGCATTAGAGACTGCCACTTGGAAGTGCCTATCGGATTTTGTGAAGGAAGAGACCTTGAGGAAAGCGGGAGAAATTTGTAGCAGTTCCCACAGGCAGTTTGAGAATAAGGTTTCACAGTTTAAGCAGATGTTTAGTGAGGTAAAGCGGAAAGTCGAAGAATTGTTTTCTAACAGGGCTTCACTGCCTATTAGGAATTTGGAACTCACAATTAAGGATCACCAAAGATATATTCATGAGCAAAAGAGTATAATGCAATCCTTGAGGTTGGTTTTCAGTCATAATTATGTATCAGATATATCGTTTTTGTCTATTTGTCTTTTCAACTTCCTCTGTCAAGTTATTTTTAATCATTTGGAGATTATTTATGAATGGGCTCATTTGATAATTTTAAAACTTTGTTGTTGCTGAAAACCACATCTGTTTTTAGAATTTAGAATTTGTTAGCAGTTATGTTGCATGAGTCGTATTATTGTAACATATCTCATGTTAAGAACATATGGTGGACATGATTCCAGATTTAATTTAGAGGTTTGTATGTGTGCTTTCATGTGTACGTCGTATCATCATTTTTTTGTTATTATTTCATATACTGGCGTTGTTTTAGTTTAATCTCGTAGTCTGCTACCCTTAAGCTCTTCAGTGTTCCTCAACTGAATTGTACAGAGATACAAATATTTGTGTTTTTTCTTAAAACAAACAACTACCACTAGATAAGTGCTTAACCTAATGAAGTAGAAGTAGATGAGTTAGTGATGCAGGACAACCTCAATTAAGGGAGGATGTCTGTCTAATTTGAGTGTTGTTGAGTTTATGAATTGTAGGAAGAAGGCATAGCGGAAATCTTAAAGAAAGATGAAGGAAAATTATGAGAAAAAGGATAGAAACTACTAGCATCGCACCAGTAGGGTTTATAGGCATCACACCTAGGGTTAGGTTGCATCACACAAACCTAGAGAGAAGCAAAGATCCAGCAAGTTTGATTCAATTGTCCAAAACTGTCTCCAAAGAGTTACAAGGATGTAATTTATAAAGACCTTAACCGAATAAAATAGGAAAGAAACTAATCCTTAAAGAAGAAAAAAAGTAAACCTAATAGTTGTAGAACAAGGAAATTAAAAGACTAACGGGCCTGCTGGTACAGCAGCCTTTATTTTAAAACCCTAGAAAGTAAAAGACTAAAACATTGTAGTCAGTAAACGCCCAATTCTGTTCTCCATCAGTTAGGTACCAAAAGCCATAAGGTAGTTGAGTTTTCATATGAAGTTACTTCATATTTTCACTAAATCAATTTTCCTCCTACGATGCTATGCATTAGCTTCAAAGCTCAAAACCTTCTAATGATTAATGACTAGTGTATCTTATGAAATGACAAGAAAGGCTTGAGTAAAAGACTCTTTTTCAATGAAGAGGCCTTTCTGCTCAGTTTGGTCTTGGGGAGGTTGGGGAAAGCATTATGTCAATGGAAATTTTGTAGGGGATAAATTTGTAAATAACGTTTATATTTTAATGTGTGTGGGAATATAGGACAAGTGGAAGGGAATAGCAGAACTCAATTTCTATTGTTTGTGGCTGTCCTTTTGTTTCAAGTATGGTAACATTTAGTAAGTGGCCATTCTCTTTATTTATACATGCATGAACTTGTATTCTTTTGAATGATTTTAGCAATCTGATGTACTCGTACACCTGTTATGGTGGAGGCATGTCATAAAAGATATGAAGCTGACTGGGTCATAAACCTCCAGGACTGCCAAAGCTTTCTGAATATTATGGTCTTTGGAACCACGATTCTCAAATTTCACTACTGCACTTGGATACACAATTTTCTGCTGTGAAATACTAAATTAGTTATATTACTTTTAAATATCAGCGATTCACCAATTTGAATTCATGCAGCAAAGATGTAAATACTGTCAAGAAACTCGTGGCTGATTGCTTGTCTTGCCAATTGTCATCCTCACTTCGTCCACATGATGCAGTTTCAGCCTTGGGCCCTATGTATGATGTCCATGATAAAAATCACCTGCCTAGGATGCAGGCTTGTGATCGTGCAATTTCTAAGCTCCTAGACTTCTGCAAGGATAAAAAAATGAAATGAATGTATTTCTCCATAATTACATGCAAAAGATAGCATATATTTCTTACGTCATTAAAGATGCAAAATTACAGTTTCCTGTTTTTAGAGAGGCAATGGTGCGTCAAGAGGATCTATTTTTGGACTTAAAATTGGTTCGTGGGATTGGCCCTGCATATAGAGCCTGCTTAGCAGAAATAGTCAGACGAAAGGCTTCCTTGAACCTTTACATGGGGATGGCTGGACAGTTGGCTGAAAGACTTGCGACAAAAAGGGAGACTGAAGTCAGGAGACGGGAGGAGTTTTTGAAAGCTCACAGTTTATACATACCCAGGGATGTATTAGCATCCATGGGATTATATGATACCCTCAATCAGTGTGATGTCAACGTAGCTTCTTTTGATACTAGCTTGCTTGATATTGAGATTTCAGACATTGACCATTATGCTCCTGAGTACTTGACTCCACTGTCTTCCAAGAGTGCGTTTAGAGGTTCATATTCTATGTCTAACAAAACTTGTCATTCGGTTGGTGCTGACGAGAGTACATTGGATAACCTTGAGAATTGTGACTCTGAGGAGCTACTTGAAGGCGGTGAGTTGGTAGAGATTGCTGGAACAGGTAAGTTGGAAGTTGAGAATGCAAAATTGAAAGCAGAACTGGCTTCTGCAATAGCTGTGATCTGTTCATTCTGGCCTGATGTAGACTTTGAATCATTGGATGATAGTAAAGTGGATAATTTATTGAAAAGTGCCGCAGAGAAGACAGCTGAAGCCTTGCACCTGAAAGATGAATATGGAAAGCATCTACAATCTATGCTTAGGGTGAAGCACATGCAGTGTCTTCCATATGAGAAACGCATTCAAGAACTTGAACAGAGACTGTCTGATCAGTATTTGCAAAGCCAGAAGATTTCAAATGATAAGGATGCCTCTGAATTTGGAATTTTGTCTGATAAGGTTGATGACTGCAAGTAAGAAATCATAGGTGGTAGGGAAGTCCATATGCCTTGCTCATCTAATACTGAGCCCATGGATGAGGTTTCCTGCATCTCTAGTGTTTTTGATGCAAAATTGGGTCTGTTCAATGTGCAACCTGGAAAAATGAGAGATGGGGTAGATGAGAGTATGATGGATTCTTCTGCAGTACGAAATCATCTAATGGATTCATCCATGCAAAACCATCCACTGGATTCATCCATGCAAGAGCTACAGCGTGAAGAACTGCTGGCCAGTGGTAAAGATGGGGAAGAAAAGATGGTGGGGCAGCTGGGCATGTCACTGACAAACAGTCCTACTGCTGAAAGCATGCCTGAACCTCTTAATGTTATACCGTGTGAAACAGCAATTGACCCAGGCTTGAACACCAAAGTCAGTGCGGAGCCGTTGTTGGAATTGCAAACCGCACTTTCAGAGAAGTCAAACCAGTTGAATGAAACAGAAATTAAGCTTAAAGCTGCTATGGAGGATGTTTCTATGCTTAAGAGGGAATTGGACACAAATCGGAAACTCCTTGATGAATCTCAGGTACTCCTGACTCGACCACTTTTTTTATGTTTTTTTCCGAGAGACCATTTCTCAGAAATTTTGAACTCATGCATCTGGCTGTTCTGTTCTGTTCTTTCTTTTATAAATACATCCTCTCTCTCTCTCTCTCTCACACACACACACACACATCGAGTGAATTTGTGGGTGGCACACATTCTGTAGTTGGTGTTTCTTAGATGATCTTATGTTGAAGTCACAATGAACTTAATTCACCTGATTGGTATTTTTCTTTTGAATATTTTTCAACATAATATAGACTGTTGAATAGAAGTTGCTATTTAATAATGCTAAACTATGAACCCTAGCCCGCTTTTGTTTCCTTGAGAACAATTCTTGCAAAGAATGATCGACTTTTATTTCCCTAGGGTTCGGCCCTTTTTAATCTATATATACTTTAAAAAAAAGCTGGATTATGCTGTCGTGGTAGATACTATGTTGCCCAGATATTCGAAATTTAGGGAAGGGTGCGTATCTGATACCTACACCCCTACGATACTGTCCAACACGTTGGATACTCAAATTGAAGTATCATTGACTTTTCTGTTTTGTTAACTGTGGGATACAGCAACAATACTCTTACTACGGGCATGAATTATTCTGAAAATTTTCAAAATTTTTGGGGGTGTTGAAGGGATTGATTTGATTCCATGGATATGAAGCATGGTTGAATGCTTGAGATTTCAAGGTGTTTATTTTGTTTATGATGAAAGATGAACGTGAATATTTCACCCTTTTGTGATTTGTTTTATTTTTATGAAGTAAACCTATTAAATATATTTTTAAAAGCATGTCATATTCTACAATGAGACTCAAGCTTTGGTATATGTTAGGATAAATGTAACTACTATGATACATTCATGAAGTGAGAATTACGCAGTGTTTTTAGAATATATGTAACTACTGTAATACATTCAAGAAAATTGTAACCAGTTGTAAAACAAAATAGTACTATAGATATGGAAGTGGTTGAAAACCTCTAGTTGGAAGGGAGAGCACTGGAAAACTCAAACTTCAACAGGAATTGAGGAGAAGAACGGTGTTGTGGTGAAGGCTGGTTAGCGTTAATTTTTCATTCTACTTCTACCATAATAATCAAATGACAGAGGCTCAAATGAGTCAAATACTATGTTGCCCAGATATTCGAAATTTAGGGAAGGGTGCGTATCTGATACCTACACCCCTACGATACTGTCCAACACGTTGGATACTCAAATTGAAGTATCATTGACTTTTCTGTTTTGTTAACTGTGGGATACAGCAACAATACTCTGACTACGGGCATGAATTATTCTGAAAATTTTCAAAATTTTTGGGGGTGTTGAAGGGATTGATTTGATTCCATGGATATGAAGCATGGTTGAATGCTTGAGATTTCAAGGTGTTTATTTTGTTTATGATGAAAGATGAACGTGAATATTTCACCCTTTTGTGATTTGTTTTATTTTTATGAAGTAAACCTATTAAATATATTTTTAAAAGCATGTCATATTCTACAATGAGACTCAAGCTTTGGTATATGTTAGGATAAATGTAACTACTATGATACATTCATGAAGTGAGAATTACGCAGTGTTTTTAGAATATATGTAACTACTGTAATACATTCAAGAAATTTGTAACCAGTTGAAAAACAAAATAGTACTATAGATATGGAAGTGGTTGAAAACCTCTAGTTGGAAGGGAGAGCACTGGAAAACTCAAACTTCAACAGGAATTGAGGAGAAGAACGGTGTTGTGGTGAAGGCTGGTTAGCGTTAATTTTTCATTCTACTTCTACTTCTACCATAATAGTCAAAGACAGTATATGGAGTGCAAGTTTAGTGCAAACAGAGGCTCAAATGAGTTAGGGGTGAGGATTGGAGATCAGGAAGTACCAAAGAGCGACCGCTTTCGCTACCTAGGATCTATCTTGCAAAAGAACAGAGAGTTGGATGGAGACCTCAACCATAGAATACAAGTTGGATGGATGAAGTGAAAGAGCGCATCCGGTATGTTGTGTGACTGTCGTATGCCCTGAAGCTCAAGGAAAATTTTATAGGACAACAATAAGGCCGGCAATGCTTTATGGCACGGAATGATGGGCGGTGAAGCATCAACACGTACCTAAAATGGGTGTAGCGGAGATGAGAATGCTTCGTTGGATGTGTGGGCACACGAGAAAGGATAAGATTAGGAATGAGGATATCCGAGGTAAAGTAGGAGTAGCCAAAATTGAAGGAAAGATGAGAGAAAATCGGTTACGATGGTTTGGACATGTGAAACGAAGGACTACTAACGCTCCGGTTGGAAGATGCGATTACAGGACAGAGGTTCAGGGCCGAAGGGGTAGAGGAAGACTTAGGAAGCCTTTGGAAGAGACTCCAAGAAAAGACTTAAGAATACTTGGTCTAACAGAAGACGTGGCACAAAACCAAGTGCAATGGCGTTCGAGGATTCATACAGCCGACCCCACTTAGTGGGAAAAGGCTTTGTTGTTGTTGTTGTTGTGGTTGTGGTTGGTAAAATCATCAATTATGACGACGGTGTCTCATTGAGTCATTGATGGCTACATAAAGCACATGCACACAACTGTGGTTAAAACTTATATTTAGCTTTATTAATTCTTAGCTTTTCCATATTCTGATTGTATATTTTCATGCTTTGCTCATGCCAGATGAATTGTGCTCACTTGGAGAATTGTTTGCACGAGGCAAGAGAGGAAGCTCAGACCCATCTTTGTGCGGCTGATCGCAGGGCCTCGGAGTATGTGTACTGCACACATCTGCTGTGAAAATGCGTGGCCTTTTCGAAAGACTAAGGAGCTGTGTATATGCCCAGGGTGGGGTAGCTAGTTTTAATGAAGCTTTGCACACCTTGGCACAATCTCTGGGCAAGTAAGTTTTCCACACCACTTATTACTTTTAACTGTTTTGAACAAATTCTAGTAGTCCTTAGTAATTATTGTCTGACACTATATCTCATGCAACCTTGATAGCATTCCTTCTGAAAGTTTTTTTTACAAAAGCAGGTCATTTTGATGTGAAAAAGAAACGAAAGAAGTACATTGAAAAAAAAAACCACTAGAAAGTATTATAATGGATGGAAAGATGTCCATGTTTGCGGGAATTTTTGTGGATACTTCCATTCAATGAATACTTTTAGTTCAGTTATTGACAATGGGAGATGACTCTGATTTGGGCTTTGAATTGTTTCAGTTCTATTAACGACAGTGAAGATGATGGTACTGTTGAATTTCGGAAATGTATTTGGGTTCTGGCAGATAGAGTTGGTTTCTTGTCAAGGCACCGTGAAGAGCTGCTTGACAAGTATCCAAAGGTTGAAGCTGCAAATGAACAACTTAGAAAAGAATTGGAAGAGAAGAAGGAGCTGGTTAAAACTTTGTACACAAAGCATCAACTTGAGAAGCAGGTAATTGATAATAGAGGGATATTTTGTTCAACGGAAAAGAAATATTCGTTACCTGATACCAAAATAAAAGTTAAATGGTTTAATGTAATTTTCTCTGCTCATGGTTTACTGAGTTGACACCTAGGCATCAAGTGTGACCTGAATTCTGTTCCGGCTGAGTGATGAATTAACAGGTGGTTATTCGACTTTTAATCTTGCTGCAGGCAAACAAAGAGAAGATATCTTTTGGCCGCTTGGAAGTCCACGAGATTGCTGCATTTATCTATTCTAAAGTTGGAGGGGAATTGGCCTGTTCATGGCTACAGTAAATTGTTTGCCCCTCGATTTCACGCTATTTACAACAAAACCATCAGATCTGGGATGGGTTGGGAAGGTAATTCTCAAAAGTTAGGGGGTAATTGTGTCTGTAGGATTGAGCCGAATTTCACTTTATTTACAAAATTACCACCGCCTTTTCTTTCCCTCTTTCTCTCTCCCGACTTTCTGGATAACCATCCATCAAATCGCTACCCCTTCCCTTTTCTCACTCTGTAAGCTCATTTCCTACAACCCTAGCACCGTTTCTCTCTCATTTCTCTCAAATTCGAGAGACATGTCTCTCCATTTCTCTCAACCTAGCCCCAGCGCTGCTCACCCCATTCCTCTTCATCATCTCAGTTAAATCCGTCGAACAATCACCGATGCACCTCCACACGAACCCAGTTAAACACTGCGCTTCGCCACTGAGCTCCGAGTTCAGGGCTCTGTCCCTTTGCGGCGGTAGAAATGGAGTCTCCACCTCCTCGACGATGGCCACGGAGGCTCAGGTCTCGACCCAAGACGACAAATTGAAGGATGCCCAGATGGAGGCAGCTGATAAGCCTGAGAAAGTCGTGCTTCCAACCAACGAGTCCTCCGAAACCCTCATCAGAATTCGACACACGGTATTTATTGAAATTTCATTGCTTTGGATTGGATTTATGATTGTGTTATGTTAAATTGAAGTAGGAGTGCTTTCCTGTTGAATTTTTAGATTCTTAGGAGCTTCCCCTTTTTGAAAGTTTGATGCTTTTAATCAACTATTTTCAATTCTACGTTACTAATTGTCACCTGATTCTGTTGTGAAGAATGAGAAAGTGAGGATGAAGAAAAGGTAAAGTTTTGTACTTTAGTGTTTGATCTTGAAGTAGATTGAATTTTCACTCTCTCCGATCAAATTCTTCTCCTTCCCAAATTTTCTGCTCAAATCTCAAATCTCAAAGATGATGATAGAGAAAACAATAGGAGGAAGAGAGATAAGGAGAGGAAGAGGAGGAGGAGAGAGAGATGAAGAAGAAGGAGAGAGGAAAGGTAGGAGCGGTGATGAATTCATGGGGGAAGTATGGGATCATCAGAGAAACTGATATGTGGTATGTTTGCTGAATTTTCTACTGTTTTAGGGCTTTAAAGTTCCTGTTTGGCTGATGAGGAAACGTAGGAAAAAGAAAATTACTTCTCCCACTTGAATTTGATTGTTGTGTATAGGAACAAACGACCAGAGTTCACAGCATGGTTACTGGAAGTAAAACAGGTAATTCATTTTCCAACTATTTTACTACCACACGAAACCATTAACTTGCAGAGTGTTTTATCTTATTAATAAAGTTTCTAAGGTTGTAGAGTTTACCTTTTGATTTGTATGTGTTTCGAAGCCTGTGTTGATCTGTTTCGGAATTGCAGTTGTCGATAAGATAGTTCTAATGGTAATTGTTTTATCTTTCATTAGGTGAGCATCAGGCAAATTGGGAAGAGAAGCAGATGTTCAAACAATAAGTGGGTGTGTGTGTTTATGGATGTGTGGATGCATTTAGAATCTTCTCCAAAAGCATTTTTATAGTGAAGATACCATGAATTTGCTAGGGTTTTTTTTTTCTTTTTTTTTATTTATTTTTTTTAAATTTTGTTTCTTACAATTTGAGTAGAAATTTGTTTCCATTTTAATAGGTTCATGGAAGATCACAGTACAGCTAGCTTCCCGTTGAAAAGTAAGCTTCTATTCTATTAGCTTGGGGCAGTTTAATTTACTTTCCAGAAAAGGAAAAGTTATAAAGCTTTGTTCCTGCTGTTGTGGTCTCTCATTTTAGGTAGAAATTATATCTTAATGTGCTTAAGCACCTGAATTTAGGCTAGGTCTAATGAAATGATAATGCTATATTTTATAGATCAGTCACAATATTTTTGAACCCGAGGTTGTGGTGTTCACGCTTTTTCTCTTAGGATTTAGAGGAGGATACAATGTGTGTATGATCTAATTTGAGTTAAATATCCTTCTTGATTTGCCTAATTCTTTCAAGTGTTATCATAACTTTGTGTGTGATTGATCATTGTGTATGACCAATATACCAGACAACCATAACTGAAGGCCATGCCTGCAGAGACTGAACCATAACTGAAGCCCATGCCTGCATCAATTGATTGAAAAGGTAAAAATCGTTTCCAAATCTTTTGTGCAATGCGGTTAGGTTTGCATGGTTTATTTTTGGCCCGAAATTGTGCTGATATTTTCTAGGTTGTGTGAAATTTCACTAAATCAAATATGAAATCGTCTTAATTTTCACGGCATTATCGATATCGGCCCCGATTCTTGGTCTGTGAATGAAGCTTGGAAATTGGTATAGATGGCCTGGTTGTGTGAAATGTTTGGATGAGATTTTGTATTATTCCATTAAACAAAATTAATTCTCTCTGCAAAGCCAAATATTTGATTTTTCACTGTGGTTTGTTACTTTGATGGT
This sequence comes from Heteromeles arbutifolia, assembly GCA_024362995.1. Classification (NCBI taxonomy): domain Eukaryota; kingdom Viridiplantae; phylum Streptophyta; class Magnoliopsida; order Rosales; family Rosaceae; genus Heteromeles; species Heteromeles arbutifolia. The sequence continues at coordinate 23,079,034 of JANCRC010000011.1, read as the reverse complement.
TGATCACAAATATAATTTCTTTCTTTTTTTCTTATGCATTCTTGGTAGCGCCCTCCCCTCACTTTCTCGATTATCGGTTGGGAATGCAAAAATGTACGAGCTGAGAAAAGGAGAGATGTTAGTTTTCTGCATTTGACTAGAACCATATTTAAAACTTTTTATATCTGAAATATTATTGATCAATTGTAACTTGCCCTGTTGCTATTTGCTAATGATAGAGGCTAGGAAGATTGTACTTATTCTGTTTGTAGATGCAAGGCTAGAAATTAAGTGTGTATGTTAAATCAATTGATGCTATAGTATTTGTTAAAATTGTTAGATTTAGGGGTTTGGTAAATTGATTTTAGAGATGTTATTTTTAAGGTACCCTTGACTCTTAATTGCCATATGGCATTCAATATATACTCTATTGCTTGCTGGGGTTTACCCTTTGGAGCATTTTATTACGTTTCTTCTTGCTCTCTGATTGAAAATTTTAAACGCTATAGGTGAATGCAGACGCTGCAAAACCCGGCCCGAACAAGGGACGAAAGCCAGCAATTCAACTTGCTACTGTGATACACAGGTATGGTGAAAACTTTCCCAAATCCTCTGTGGTTACACAATTATACAGGTGTATATGTACAGCTTTATACATGCATCTATGGAAATACATACGTTTGAGCCTGGTTTTTGTTTTAGATTTATAGGTTGGTTGTCAGGTTCTAGCTATGTGAAGTTTATGTCTTTCATTTTAATTTTTTATGAAAGTAGCTCATGTTTGCTTACCCGGTGGTGGTTGTTCTGATTTAGTGGTTAAAAATTGAAATTTCACTCGCAATACGGGATTAATTGAGGTTCATGCATGCATCATTGGTGTAAATTTGAGAGATGGAATGATATATGTGTGTAAAATCCCTCCATTTGGTTTTTTATTGCATTGTTTAGGTGGTGAATTGCGCAGAAAATGGGGGAAGAAAGGGCCCCTTTTCTTTTATTTTGCTCTTCCTTTCTTTGTTTCCCTTTGCTTCTGACAGCATCCCCAATTGCTTTTATTTTGTAATTTTTGGGGGGTTTTGTCGATGTGCTCGGATGCTGTCTGATTCAGTCTTTTTTGCTTTCAGGAAAAGGAAACGCTGGTGTTTGAATTTTGCAGCTACATGTCAAGGTGCAAGTGAAGGGTATGCAGGTGTGTTCCCGTTAATTGCAATTTCATCACATTCAATGTGCAGATATTCTCATTTGCTAATTTACTTATCAATCGCCATTTTCCATTGATTAATGCTCATCATCTGCAAACCCCATTGCCCCTGTATCTTAAAGTTTTCCTCTTTCTTTTTTCCCCCTCATTTGGGTGCATATAATTTTGGCTAATTGTCATTTTTAATTACTTACTGGTATTTTAGTTTACAATCTAGGCCATTCAGTCAATTGCTTTCCCAAATAATTGTATTTTAAGTAAAAAGATTATTGGGTTGGTTAGAATTTCAATTTGGGTTTGATTTTTATGCTTTCAGACTTCCAGTCCACAGTTGAGAGAGAAGGAAAAGTTTAGGGTTTTTGTTTGGCCATAATTGATGAAGTAAACGTAAGTCCTTTCCCATTTGTGGTATGTTGTATTACTCTTTTCTTCTCAATTTTAATTGTTTATAGTAATCAGTTTCCCGAATTTTGCTTTGTTTTTCTCTGATGAATATTTTTTATTAGGCATTTTTAATTCCTTGGTCGATTTTCACTAACTAATTGGTTTTGCTATGATAGTCTTTCGTCTATTTATATATTCTAATCTTTTTTCTGTTTATCCTTCATTTTTGTGTTCTATCTTTTCTAACTCGGATGATATTGATCAAATGAATTAGTTAGAAACTGAAAAATACATTAGTTCCATCAATATGTTAATCAATGAATGAGTTAGAAGGTGAAAATTACATTAGTTTCTTACTGCTTTTATTACTGAACAGATTTTGTGTGTGTAGTGCTTTATTTTCAAGGATATTTCTCTCAACACTATGTGAATGTACAAATTCTCAATTTGAGGGAAAATGCAGGCAGGGCTATTCCCATATGTGGATGTTTAATTATGCAGTGGTATTGAAGCTAAGCAGCCTACCTCTCCCATTTTAAATTGTGCTTGAGTTTAGCGTATTAAGAATGGAGGAGTTTAAGGATGAAGTGGAAGCTATTGGCCATGTTTGCATAAGCTTTATCTTTCATTGCTTTTCGATTAAGCCTACTGATTCACCTGAAATTCCCAAAATCATAGGCAACGCTTCAACTTCCTCAGATTCTCCTCAAGTTCAAGTATATTTACTATTCCTCAATTTTTAGGCCAATTGCAATCTTTCTGTTTTTGGATTAGGGATTTTTTACTTCCTTATTTGTGCTAATTTGTATTCGCTTGGTAGATCTTTACCTCTATTTTTACTTCCCTTCTTTGTGTGATTTTAATTGGGTTTAGTACGAAAATTTTCAAGCTGGTAAATATGATTTGTTTCTGTTTGATTGATTGTTTATTTAGGGTTTTTCTTTATAATTCAGTAAGTGATTGCTCCTTTGGCTGTAAAATTTGACCTCTATAAATTTCCAGGTTATTCTGGGACTTTGTCAACAGCGCAGAGTTCTCTTCATGGCGCATCACTATTCCGCACAGCATAGCTCGGTAGCAGTTTTAGGTGAGTCTCAATTGCTCAATACTCTTCATCTTCTTTTGAATTTCTGTGCAAATATTTTTGAAGTCCAAGTGATTCAAATTTCAAATTTGTGTAAATTGATAAGTGTGGGTGTAGACACCCAATATGGCTTTTACATGGTGTTGCTATCTGGTTTTTGACAGAATTATATTGGGGACTGTCCAGATTTTGGTTTAGCTGCACATGAAGCAAGATCAAAAGGTTATAAATTAGAGGTATAATTTAATTTTTATATTTGATGCATCGTTGGATTAATGACTACAGTAGGAATATTGACTTGGTGTTTTCATTCATTTTTTAGAATGGAAAATTGAATTTTGTGTGTTTATGACTCTGTATATACTCATTACTTATTTTAATTACAGTAGAAGTAATTGAAAATTATCGAGAATTAGTTTAAGTATACACACTGAAAGAAATAGATTAAAAATAGCATTATTTGGTAGTAAGGAAAATTAGGGTTTCAATTAAAGGATGGCAGGAGGGGGAGGAAGACCTTTGGAGCAAGCACCAACTAGGGCAGTTGTCGATGTTTGTTTTGTTTTGGTTTTGGTTTCGATCCACATCGAATATTTCATTCATTTAATGGAAAGGTTTTCTTTCACACGTAATTGGATTAATTTCATCTTATGAAGTCACTTTCGGGTTTATTATGAATGCGAAATGAGGTATTTTGATTAAATTTTAATTGCACTCCTTGCAGTGGTTGACAAAGAGAAACAAAAGAGCTCTCTATGAAGCTCTTGAGAATATGGTATTAGGGCTCCTATCTTTGCTTCTAACAGAGGATAAGACCGCATTTCAGATATGTGTACATCAAAGGCTGTTGGAACAACTTGGTATCCATGCAATAATAAGCAAGATGTCAAATCAGTCAAAGGCAAAGATAAGAGTGGTGCTTCAAATGACAACTCCCGCAGAAGGCTTCTCTCAACCTTGGATTCCAGTGGGGGGTGGCCGATGTGAACTGCTGGAGATGACAAATGTGCAACCAAGGTGCACTGAATTGTCCATGCTTTTAGTTTTATCAAATATGACAAGTTGATATACATGTTTTCTTTGTTTTTTGACTTGCACAAATGAAACTAAATGTGATTTTACAAGGTTGCTTTGATTGTTGCCAATTTGATTCTAAACCAATCTCCATTGTTGTCTTGCATATGATCTTAAATGACATCTCTGTAGCTACGAATGTGCTATACTTACTGTTAACGTAATTCTTAAATCATCTGTGCTAATTGTACAATGTCTTTTCATATCAACTGGGTTGAATGTATATAAAAGCCAAGATGCATATCTTACTAACCCCATTTACTGCATATCCCTGAGTTCATTCATGATTGTGTCAATTTATTCATGTTAAATGTGTCTTATCCATGTGGTTGAGGGTACATTCAATTCCCGCAGCAAAGCGCGGGCATATTTTCTAGTTTGTTCTAAAACACATCTGGGCAGTACGAGGCAATTAATCGTAATTGCTCCAACTACTACCTGTCAGCTGAATCTGTAGCCTTGTTTACTGATCATCTCCCAAATCAACCTAACTACATTGTTGGACAAATTGTGCATATCGAACGGCAGACTGTGAAGCCATTGGCTCCTAGTTCAACCCGGTCTGAGAACGACCTAACATCTGACACGGAAACCGACCGGTTGACCTTGAATTCAGGATTGAACCCGTATGGTCTCCCTATTGGCCGTGAATACTTAGTAGTGACAGTAGCCATGTTACCTGGTACCACCACCATTCATACCCCACCTCCTTCCTGATCCCTGCACTAGGCAGATTGACGTGATGGAAGAATCCCAAGTGTACATATGAATATTACATTGAAAATTTATAATCCTTTTAGCGGGAGATTGGGACTTTGATTTGCTTTCATTCTGTACAGCTGATGATCCAATAGAATTGATCTTGTCTCCCTATTTCTGTATATATGTATAAAAAATGTGAATAATACTCTTCCGCTTCTGTGAATTGTCTTGGGTGGAATCTATCATCATATATGTATGAGCTCATCCCGGACCGGCTCAGGGACATGAAGGTGCTGGGTGCTTTGCTCTCGTCTGGTTCTGTTTGCTGTTATTTGCTTTGGTTTTTCTGTTTTCGCTTTACTTTGCTTGAAGTGTATATTTTGTTAGGCTCTTTTAGTGTTGTTTTTGCTGTTGTCAGTTGCTTGACACCCTGACACCCAGCTTACAAACAAAAGCAATGTATTTGGTGCGATGAATCACATCGAGCAAGTGCAGACGATATTTGTAAATTCCTCATGCGAAAGTTTGCCTAAAGTTATCACGTTTGCCTAAAGTTATCACATTAGTGGGTGTGGAGAGAGGATCATAGAGTTGGGATGGGATTTTTACAAGTGAGGCTAGTTTAGGAACTAATTTTGGGTGTAAAGACTTCAAGTTAACCAGAATTACTCTTTATGTGTGACAAAATGTATTTTATTTTGTGGGATGGATCCGGAATCATTTGGTTCGGGAGGTAAAAATGGGTGAGTGAATAGCCCCTTGATGTTTCCTATTGTTCCAACTATTGCATTGATTATTTTGTTCTGGTTGAACTTTGTTCCAAATCAAGTTAAATATTCCCAAAAGGTTTTGAACTCCACGCCTTTGTCTGAGTTAACCCCAATTTTTTTAAACACCTTATTGTTGACTCTAAAAGTTACAAAACTTACATGGCGAGCATGCGATTAACCAAGGAGCTAACTACGTCCTTCGGTGGTTGATTGCTAATGTGGGAGTGCCAATTCTCAATTGAGCTTGGTTGGGTGAATACTAACAGTCGTCAATGTGCCAAAGTCGTAGTGTCACTTGATATCCAACCATAGAACACTCCACTTCACCAAGAAAGCTAATGAAGTGACCTTGTTCGATGAAAGAATCAAAGACTTCTCGCTGGCAAAGACTTGGGATAGATAACCAGTCAAAAGATGAGAACTTACTATTTAACCAAATTGTCAAGACTCCTAGACTGAGCTAATTCTACGACTCCAGTGTTGTCCAACCAAACTATCACCTTTGGCCGTTGTCTCTGGAAAATTTTGTTTAATCAAACTGTAATCGTCCGTAGGCTGCCAACTTTAAACATGTCTAACCAAACTGAATTTGTGATGGCTTGTTAGTGGAGTTAGTATTTTCTTAGGAAGGTTGAGAAGATTCGCATAGAGCGTTGATTTGTGCGTTGAGTTGAGGGTCCTATGCACATTGCCAACCCTCTTGTACTTACACGAATTAATTTACTGATGCCTAAGCCTGCTGAAGTAGAATCCCAATAGAATTACAATTCCCCAGTCCCATATGATAATTTTAGAATTATCCTCACCAATCGTTTATCGATCGAACCCCTATCTTGGCGGTGTCTCACATGTACTAGGACTCTGAATCTAAATCCCTTTATCCTTTCATCCATTTCTTATCCAATCAGCCACAAGTTTCGATCCTTCAAATTTTCCGAACCTTGTAAAAAATCATCCCAATCCCCGAAATCTTACCTTATCTATCCAGAACTCAACCGAAGCATCCTTCAACCACTAATTAATTCCACTCAAGTTCTTGTGGGGTGTGTTGGTATTACTAAGGATAAAATTGGACTTTAAAGTGTCAAAAACATTTGTGGAGTGAAATCTGACAGAATATGGAGTTTAAATAGAAAAGCTCTTAGACTTAAGTTGAAACGATTTGTGCTTGCGAGTTATTTCAAATTGGTACAAAGTGGCACCCCGACATTCGCCCTCATTTCCTCCTACCCCGGACAAGCTGATGAAGGTGAATTTGGCAAAGGTTAATTCTTCATATTTGCAAAACCGAGAACTGTATACTTGGCGAGCGAGCGACGTTGTGCACCTGTTATGTACATCGAAAAAGAGTCATAAAAATCTTCGAAGATATGCAAAAGTAGAATAAAACTATCTGAAACTTTTCAAAATTCAAATCATGCTACATCCAATAATTCAAACCAAGATTATACAGATATATAATACACGCACATGACACGCATATTATATTATTTCCTTTCTTTTTATCATTTTACATCAGTGTTTTGCAACTCTCAAGTCTATTACCGTACACTCAAAACAAAATCAACACCACAATGAATGGCAAGTACAAGAAAAGTTGAAAAAAATAAACGGAAATGAATCACACAAATCGGTTAAATGGCTTCCTTCCAACTCCCGCAGGCATCGAAACCGTGGAATCTATGCTCGAATTTCCTAGAGATTGCAAAGACTGGTTCTTGTCTAAATTCCTTTGAGAGCTGGAATCCTTGTTATTAGAGAAAAAAGAAGCTTTGTTCCACTTAAAAGACCCAATGCCTTGTGCCAAAGGGAAGCAAAGCCTTCTCTTGGACTCACTACTTGGTGTCCCCACAGATCTCTCCCTAGGATTGCTACTAGCTCGTGCCTTCGCTTTGGCTGACGCCGTTGGAGCCATGTAGTTTGGAACTGAAAATGGGGGGCAGCTTGTGAGGCTGTCATCATCCTTCAGTGGAAAACCAAAAGGGGATTCAGCTCCACCACCAGGTGTTCTTGCGTACTTCGATATCCCAAACCTGTTTGCTTGTGGAGTCCTACTCGTATTAATCGAAGTCGGGGTTCGTGCTGGTTTTATTGATGTGAGATTAATGGTTGACCTTGACGATTTTGGTGTGTCAAGATTATTATCAAATGGAAAAGGATGTGGCTTTTGATTGCTTGACTGGGGCAGGGGGCTTGGCTTTCGCTCTGAATCTAGTCTTGGAGGAGTAAACTGAAAAGTTTTCAACGCGTTGGTTCCTGCAGGAGGGTCTACCGGAGGGAGATGACGTTCCAACCAGTTCCACCACCACCGAAATCGCCCAGACCGGATATCAGCTATAGGTGTTTGACCTGATTTAGGAGTAGCTTTCCACAGCTGTTTTTGGTACACAAAAATACAAAACATCGTCAAGAAATATGATAACTATCAATTGCATTAAGTACTGCATCAAGGAAAACAATTAACCCCTTTAAGCCACTATGTTTTTTTTGTTCTTTTGTTTTTTTGTTCTTTTACAAAACGATATTCTAAGCTACTCTAATCTACAGGAAAGGGAATCTAATTCGAGGTCAATGGAGGCAAGAAGCATCGTCAAGATATATGATAAGTATCGATTGCATTAAAAACTGCATCAAGGAAAACAATTAACCCCTTAAGCCACTATGTTCTTTTGTTTTTTCGTTGTTCTTTTACAAAACGATATGCTAAGCTGCTCTAATATATGGGAAAGTGAATCGAATTCCAGGTCAATGGAGGCAGGCACACTACTTTGTGCAACTGACCTGACTCATAAAACACCTTCAAGCTTAAGATACTATTAGTGGGTTAAACCTTGGCCACTAGGGAAGTGATGATGATATAGTTAATGGTGGGTGCACCTTACCACTGTTATGTAACCCATGCATTGAAAAGAAAACTAGTCATATAATCATGTAAGGAGCCATTCCTCCTTCAAGAACGATGCAATATCATTTTACCATACAAATGTCATATAATTAGAGCCGTTCATCTCTTAAAAATTCATTTAATTAGAAGATGTTCAGTCATCCTTATGATTACAACAAATTAGTAGTCCATCTTCCATCATGACGATATTACTTGTTACCATAGCCGTCAAACTGTTCAGCACACATGAATGATTTTTTCTAGAGAAAATCCTTAGTTAATGATAAAAAGAACAAATGGTTATGATTAGGACGTTTGTACAGTAAAATGGTCACTCATCATTGAAGAAGAAATATTGTCCAATAAACAATACTCTATATTGGCAATTCATGTACAAACAATTCAACATAATAATCAAATACTCTTAAAATTTGCATATACAAATGTTAAAGTTCAAACAATGTTTTCCAATATTGTCACAGCATTACTGAATTACTATCTATGCCATTGTTAATAGTACATCGTAGGAGTTTTATAGGGTATGAAACTATAACATAAAAGAGAAGATTGTTCTTTTTTCCTATCTGAACAGAAAAGTGAATGCAGCTGGGTTACTAGTGCAGAAAGAATACCTGGTTGGAGTATGCGTAAGCCATTGCTCTTTCTCTTTTCATGACTGCCTCAACCTTTTTCTGCAACCTTGCCTCTACTTCCTCCTTAGTTAGCAAGCTATCATCCCATTCCTCGTTATTGGCCGTCTCAGACTAGAGCACAATCATTGAAATTGTTGGCACTACTTTGTTTTATACATATATTATGCTTAAACAAATTACAGACATTGTAGCGGAGTTTTTATATGTTTACAGTTTACTTATCATTTTTATAGCAGAAAAAGTAATCTTCTTTTTCACGTTAGATTGTTATAATTGTGTGGGTCTACATGCGGAAGGTCCACGTTTGCCCCAAGTTTTTTACCATATTAACCTACAAATGAAGAAGTGTTAGTGTGGGGATGTGCGATGTAATGTTAGTGATTAACCTTATATATGTTTTAGGGGCCCCTAGCGTAGCTATCAGCTTAAACGTTTGGAACCAACTGAAACAGATAGGAATAGAATAAAAAACCGATGAATGGAGACTTACTTGCTGGCTCAAGTTCCATTTACTGAAGGTGCTTTCCATTTCTCTGTCATTCTTGTATTGAACTTGATGTCTTGCTTGGTTTTCTAACATCTGAATCCTACGTGACTGAATTTGAGTCTGAACCCGTACCAAGAGTTGCATGTATTTCATGGCATTCATTGTCTGACGCTTCACGTTCTGGCCTCTTACTACTCCTTGAAGCCTCACTAGACCTTTTAGAGCTCTAAAGCTTCTTCTTGCCTGTATAAAAAGTAGACAAAGTTCATTACAGGGTCGCAAGAAGTTCATAACCTGTAGTTATCAAAACCTAGACTTGATCCAGATGTAATCATATCAAGTGCTTGCTCAAGACAACTCCGCATGGTACCAAAACCTTCCCGAGAAGGATGTAACATGATCTGGGACAGAATGTACCTTTTAAATAATTTTTCAACGTGTAAAGTAGAAAAAAAGAATAAGGACCAAACAAATTCTTCTCTCTGGTCGCTAGTCAGAACCTTTGCACACCATTTACTTTTGAACTGCTGCTGTGCTTCTACAAACTAATTTTGCACATAAAATTTGCTACTTTATGATATACAGCCAGGACACAAAACACAAGATTCTAGATATCACGTTATATTATACTGACGGCTACATTTTGGGAAAATTGGTTAATCTAGTACCTTTTACCTAAAACGTTCTCCAAACTTGATGTCCGATTATGAGTAATTTGTTTTGACAGGGCAGACCTATGCATTGTTTTATGTGGCCACAGTAAGAACAGAACCACTAGAAAGCGTTCAATTAGATGAACTGAATACAGGAATTAGGTTTTCCTATATTGAACTCTACCCTGGTATAGTCCAGTTCTCACATTACACGTCACAACCCCCCACCCTTGAGTACTAACGGGTGAAAAGTATAAGCTTACCGTATAACCTCTATAGGCTGCCTGAATTTTAGTAGCTGAGGCATGGTGGTTCCTTAGAGTTGGTTCAGGTCTGTAGCTAATCTCCTTATGTTGATGAGTGATGCTAGGAGATGGATCTCTTGGAGGAGGAGCTCTTGGAAGAGGCGCTCTTGGGGAAGGAGCTCTTGGGGAAGGAGCCCTTGGTGAGGCAAGCCTCGGAGAAGAAACTCTAGGAGGCACAAAAGGCGGGGTCCTTGGTTGCTCATCAGGTGTAGGAGGCCTAAAAGTTTCTCTTTGTTGCTCACTTTCAAAATCCCCAAAAATTTTCTCAATGCTGCTTGGTTCTCTGAACAGCGGAATAAACGAAATAGTCTCTCCATGCTTTAGTTTCCCAAGCCCCTTCTTCTTTTCATTTGTGTTTTTCTTCTCTGAACCCTGAAATATGATTAACAATGAGATTTAGTTTGAGTTAGCAAATATTTTGCATGTTTTTTACCTCTGCGCTCGAAAACCAGAAAAAACTGACTATGCACTTGAGAGGTATAAATAAAATGTATACCACTCTAATTGAGTTGAACCTTCTTTTGTTGCAGACATAGAATAAACTGAACTGAACATACTAACTCTAGTATGAATTTATGATTGTATTATCGCTAACCAAGCGAAACAATCATATTGTATATACTAAGAAACCAGCTATACAGTTGTCGCTAGTACAAATACTACAAGAACATTCATTACAGCCAGCAGTTGACTCGTGTCTGAGACATCTGGAGAATTGACTTATATACAAGTTAGAAAATTTGTAAAATGTAACCCGCATAGATCCACAATTACCAAAAGGTCAACCTTTGGATTGCCTGCTTATTTGAGACATTCAAACAAGTTGTGATATAAATCCAGAAAAATCCACTGGAAAAGGAAATAGGCCATATTCTCTTACATTGGCTGCCTTGTCCTTGGAATGCAGCGCAAAAACCCTCCTTACGGCGGAAAACCAACTCCTTTTCTTTCCCATGCTCCTAGCATTAGCGTTCCTGCCTGAAAGGAATATGAAAGAGCCTTTGAGAAGTTACATTTTGCAGTAGTTTATGGATTCATTCAAAACTCCAACTCGGTGCTTCTACGCTGCTCTACTATATATTTGAGTACATAATCTACTATGTAATTAAGTAGAATTGTGAATTAATTGTATAGTTGAACACAAGTACAAACACCCTTGAAAGAGAAATTAAGGACATCATCATCGTTCCTTATTTAATTTACTAATAAATTAAGAAAAAACAGACAAACCAAACAACAAACAATCTTCTCACTCCTACAAACATGAAATCAAGAGGGAGGGATCCCAAGAAGAAAGAATTCACAGGAGAATCACAAAACAACTCAGAACTCAGAACAATTCTCAGACAGTGATACTCTTTTCTTTTTTAATTTCATTTTCTTATAATTAAATTAGATTCTTTAAAATTCAGAACCATTTATATGCATCTCCTCCTCCAAGACATAAAGCATATTAAATAAACCCAAAAGTTATTATAATAAAGATATTTAGATGGAGCGATAGATAGAGTAAGATGATGATTCAAGTATAGGAATCTGTACCTCATATATCCTCCTCCTCCTCCAAGACGACTAACCAAGCTTCCAAAGACAGCACTCGGCCGGATCCCTTTAAAAAGCGGCTGCTGCTGCTACAACCAAAAGGAGAGAGAGAGAGAGAGGAAGCAGCAAGAGGAGAGAAGTCTCTCAGCCTCCCTCTCCTTTGTTTCTTTTCCACATCAAAAAGATTCTCTGTTTTTTTTTATTTATTTTTCTTTTACGTATAATAGTAATAAAATGAATGTTTTGGTGGTTGTTTATGGAATTATTATTCTCTCTCTGTACAACTTTGAATCTGGTTCTTGCTGGTATGAATGAATGAATTTTACTTTTCTTCTTTCCCACCTTTTGCCTTTTGCGGGATGTATAAGCCTTTTCTTTCCTTTTTTTGTGTCTGTGTGTCATTGTGGGTCTGATGGCCATGATGATGAAGAGAGAGAGAGAGGTTGGCCACTTTCTCACTCAACTAACTTTACTTGAATGGGAAGACTATTAGAGCATCTTCATCCTTTTTTCTTTTTTCTTTTTGGGTCGAAATAAGATTTCATTAGAGACGGAGGAAACTCCAGGGAAAACAAAGGAAAACAGGCTTTAGGCTTAGGCTGCGTTTGGGATTGAGGTGCTTAAAAAAAAAGTTGGTATGAAAAAAAGCTGGGAGGGTTTTTGCTGTTTGGTAAACACCCCAAATCAGCTTTTTTTCAAAGTTTCAGATGGAAATAAGCTGAAAATGGGAAGCTGCAAAAAGCAGCTTCAGAAAAACAGCTTCTGTTTTAAAACACAGAGCTACAGTACCCCTTTTAATGAAAATTTCAAATTCCCAACATTGCCCTCGTTCTCTCTGCCTTCTCTCTCGCGGGCCTTCCTGAGAAATCGCAGAACACTTCAGTACGCCTCTTCCCCTCCGTTGCCTGCAGCTACACCTCTCCTCCTCCTCCTTTTCACCACAGACACCGTCGGTCTCAGCACCACAGACACCGTCGTCGCCTTCCCTCATCTCTCACCGTCGTCTTCGCTCATTCCTCCGGTAAACTTCTCTTCTCTAAAATTTTGTTATTTATCTGTTTGGATTTTTTTAATTTGGGGATGGGAAGAGTGACTGAGAAAGAGGGGTGGGAAGAGCGAAGGGATGCGTGTATGGGTGTCGGGAAAAAAAACTGGGGATGGAGAAAACAATTGGGGAAACAATTGGGGAAAAATTTGGGGAAAAAATTAGGGTTTGCGGAGGAAACAAGAAAATTTGAGAGAGAAGTAAGAAAATTGATGCATGTGAAGCGTAAGTACTGATAATGCATGTTTGTTCCCTGAATCTTGTTTTGGATTAAAGAGTTATTTGTGTTTTTGTTGTGCTTGGCTGGGGAGAATGTGTATGCTCCCTGTGCTTCCCTTCTGCCTGTTCTCTGTTTAATGAATTTGTTTCACCAACCCAAAAAAACTACTTTTTCTGATGAATTTAGTTCGTGACATTTATTAACTCAAAGGTATTGCCTAAAATCTAACCACCCATCTGGTAATGTTTCTGTTATGTTGTGTTTTCTTTTCCAAATTAAGGATATTCGGAGAGGTGAAAGAGGGAGATGGAAAAGGGGAATAGAACTGATAGATGCGAGGAATAGATAAGGAAGACAGCAGACTGACTTAAAAAAACGAATACCAAAACATTGAACTAAGAACAATTCTAAAAAGTTTTTAATTCTAATTATATTTGCTGTCCATCGTCGCTCGTTGTCCCTCCTCTACATCTTTCCTTTATTAAGGAAAACAGAAGGCGAGGGATAATTTTGCTATAAGAGTAAAAATAAAATCAAACAGACATTATAATTGTTGTTTACTTTGTTTCTTAACTAAGGACTTATATGTGAAAAAATGCTGCACTGCTTAAATGCGTAACACATTTCAGAGCACAAAAGTATGAAATTTGTCAGCCTAATCTTCCATTAATTAAACCACCGGATCACCACGCCAACAAAATCGAAGCTAAATTCTAGTTTCCAACTCCAAAAACAGTTGGAAGTTCACAATTTTATTTCGTTTTCACTAATCTTCCTCCATTTTGTCAACAACCAAACAGCAAGCTCGAACTTCTTGGTCCCGGAAGCATCACAAAATCTTGACACTTATTAGAAACAGAGATTCTAGTTTTGTTTTTCCTTCTCTTTCATTACTTCAATCACCTAATCAATATCTATACCATGTACTACTCGATTACCACACCCCTCAAATCGAACTATACTCTCATTTCCAACTCCAAAACAGTTGAAAATTCACAATTAATTTCCCATCCACTAATAGTCTAATCCAGCTCCAGTTTCTCAGTAACCAAATAGCAAGATTGAGCTTCTTAGTCCACCCAAAGCATCATTCCCAAACAAAAATTCCATCTTTTCCGTCCCCAGTTTTCTCAGCAACCAAACAGAAAATCAAAATTAAACTAAAAAATCAAAGTCCAAAAAAGTCAGTGAAATTACCAGAACAAAGTTGTTGTCGCATCCAGGCCTCTTGGGAGCAATATCATCATGGTGAACAATGTCCCCAGCTGAGCTGAGACTCAGACTAACCACCAGCACTCCCACCACCACCCACACACCTCTCTGTAAATCCATATTTATTCACGCCAACCAAACACTAAAAATATATGTATTAAAATAAAAAATTAATTTTTCCACAGAAAAAATCCAGAAGGGGGTTTAGGGTTTCAGAGACGGAGAGGAGGAGGAGGAGGAAGAAGAAGATGATGAGGGAAAATGTGAGGGAATGAATGGGGAAAAAGGGAGGGAGAGAAATATCGCCAAGTGTGCAGTCCGAAATAAATACAGAAAATGCTTTTTAAAAAAAAAAAAAAACCTTTTCACTACTAGGAATTTTAGTTGGAGTAGCCATTAGATTTCAAATTTCAAATTTTTATCTCCAGTTCTGTTTGCCTTTTCCATTTTTTTGGATTTTGATCTGTACCCATCTCAGTTAAGCATGCCCGCTTGGAATTTGTTCTGTATTTGATCTGCTTAGCTCTAGTTTCAACGTGTTGATTGTAATTTGGATGATATGGGATTGTTTTATAAGAGCTGCGTGCAACTAAAACCGTTTTGTAAATGCAATCAACAAACATCTTTGTCAGGTTCCAATTGAAAGGCATGAAAACAAGCTCAAGGAAAGTTGTTTCTTGGATTATCTATACCTGTATAGGCATTGTGGCGATTAGTGTTTTAGCTCTCCTTTTTATAATGTTATTAACTTAAACACCTAGCTAATGTGACCATGTCCAATTTGTCTTTTTCATGTACATAATGATTTCATGTACTGTCTATGCTCATTTGTCTCTTACATGTACATAATGCTTTATGTATATTACAATATCATACGTTCTTGTTTTAATATATATATATATATATATATATATATATATGTATATATACAAATCACTAGTTGGTATCGATGGCAAAGAAGGGGGCATCTTCGTCAAATCCTTCAGCTACATGGAATGCCCACAATATATCTATATTTTGTGATGTTTGCATTAAGGAGGTTGAGGCCGGAAATCGTCCGGGTACTCACTTTAACAAAGAAGGATATGCAAATATTAGAGCTAACTTCAAGGCAGAGACAGGGCATGATTATGAAAGAGTGCAACTGAAAAATAAGTGGGATGCACTTAAAAATGATTGGAAGTTGTGGAAAGAGCTAGTTGGTAAAGAAACTGGCCTAGGGTGGAATTCGAGCAAGGGTACTGTTGATGCCTCTGAGGAGTGGTGGAATAATAAAATTCAGGTTTGTGTATTTATCTTTTAATATGTAATATGACATTATGCAATATGTGTTGACCATGTTCTTTAACCATATTCTTTCTTACTTGTAGATAAACAAAGAATATGGAAAATTGCGAAAAAAGGGCATTAGTCCTGAGATGGAGGACAAGTTAGATAGGATGTTCTCGAGTATAGTAGCTACCGGTGAACATGCATGGGCACCTTCTTCTGGAGTACTACCACCAGAGACAAGAGAGGAATCTATAGGACAAATTAATTTAGATGATTAAGATGAATTTGAGACCATGCAGGATCTAAGGCAAGCTACTAGGAAGGGAAAAAAGAGAGCGGCTAACCAAGGAGAATTGCAAAACAAGAAGGTTGATAAGAAAGGGAAAAAAATTGGAGGCGCTGCAAAACTTTGTAGTCAAATTGACCGTCTTGTTGAAGCTTATGAAAGTAGGAGTTCTGCAAACTCATTGATGTCCAAAATGCATATAGGCAATAGTATTTCGGAAGTGTTAGCGGCTGTTGCACAATTGCCTGGTTGTGAGCCACCTAGCGAGTTATGGCTGTTTGCTACATGTTTATTTTGTAGTCCAGAAAAGCGAGAAGTGTTTAGCACGATGAAAGATCCTGAAGTCCAGCTAACTTGGTTGAAATATATGTTCAACAAAGAACAATAAGGAGCTAAAACTATGAATTAGGATTTATGTGTGGTTTGTACTTTGCATTAAGATTATGTATTCAATGTTGCTACATGTTTATTGAATGTTGGATTATATGTTGAATATTGAATTATGATTTCTAGTTAAATGTTGGATTATGACTTGTTCTTGAATGTCGGATTATGATCTCTTAGTAATTGTTGGATTATGACTTGTGGAATGTTGCATTATGTGTTAGGTTACAGGTGTATATTCAATATGAACACCTCTGATGATGATGTTGAGGATTTGGAGGATGGTGTAATTATATGCGCTGTAGCGAGAGCTGTTGAAACATATTATTTAAAATATGTCCACAAAACTCCGTGTATGAATTCTTCCCATACAGGTAATATTTGGTTGATGGAAGTACTACAAGGAAATGATGTGCGATGCTATAGAATGTTTAGGATGAACAAAGATGTCTTTTATAGATTATCCAATGACTTGCAAACTAATTATGGATTAGAAGGTTCAAGGAGAATGAATGCAACTGAAATATTAGGAATGTTCTTGCATATGTTGGGACATGGTGTGAAAAATAGATTAGCGCAAGAGAGATTTCAACATTCTGGTGAGACTGTTAGTAGATATTTTGGTGCTATGTTAGATATTGTGTGTAAGATGGCAATAGATATTATCAAACCGATGGATTCGGAGTTTCGTGGCATTCCCCAAGAAATAAGAAGAGATACAAGATACATGCCTCATTTTAAGGTAAAGTTTGACTCGTCTTCTAACTTATTTGCAAACTAAAGTGTTTGCAAACTATAAGTGTAGGTTGACGGTTTTCTTCTATGTTATTGTTTTTAGGATTGTATTGGTGCCATAGATGGAGTACATGTTGAGGCTTCAATACCACCTCCAGATCAAGTTCCATACATTGGTAGGAAAGGAATCCCGACTCAAAATGTTATGGCTGCATGTAATTTTGACATGCAATTCACATTTGCTTGTGCCGGATGGGAAGGCACTGCACATGAAACAAGGGTTTTTCTATCCGTGCTACGGAATCCAAATTTAAACTTTCCAAAGCCTCCAAATGGTAATTTTCATACTTATTATAATATTTTACTACTTGCTTTGTATAATTATTACAATACAAAACAAAATTTTCAATTTTCAGGAAAATATTACTTGGTAGATGCGGGGTACCCACAAATGAGAGGTTATTTGGGACCATATAAAGGTGAAAGATATCATCTCCCGGATTTTCGTAGGGGTCCCGAACCAACGGGTCATAAAGAGATATTCAACCACATGCATTCTTCTCTTAGGAGCATCATTGAACGAACTTTTGGGGTATGGAAGAAAAGATGGGCAATTTTAAGGGATATGCCTAATTACCCGTTCAATAAGCAAGTGAAGATTGTCATTGCTACAATGGCTCTTCATAACTACATACGGAGGTATTCTGAACGTGATCGTCATTTTGATGACCCCAGGGACTATTGTGAAGAGAGCGATAGTAGTGATGATGATGACGAAGAATACCAAAATTATCAAGTTGAAGGATCCCATGAGATAGAAGCATTAAGAAATAGAATAACGGGAAGTTTGATGAATGTATCTAATTAGACTACATTCAAGTACATTAACAATATTGTACTAATGAATCCTAGCTATTCAGTCTAAAATATTTCAATTGAAATAGTTTGTCATACTGGTAACACTCTTTTCTTTTAAAATATTCAATTGAAGTAGTTTTGCTCCTTCAACTTAAAGTCTATAAATATTTTTCTTTTAAAAATAAAGTATATTTAGTAATTCACCTTTATTTGTTAAAAAAATTAAATTAATGGCACATCCAGTATTATACCCTTTTTGGTCATTTCACACAGTCACAGCTGTTTTACATAAAGATTACCAAACGCTATAATACTGCTTTTTTTTCCAAAAGCACTTTCACAAAAAAGTTTACCAAACACTCTGCTGTTTTATTTCACAGCTGCTTATTCTCACAGCACAGCAGAAGCAGTTTAATTTACTAATAAATTAAGAAAAAACAGACAAACCAAACAACAAACAATCTTCTCACTCCTACAAACATGAAATCAAGAGGGAGGGAGGGAGGGATCCCAAGAAGAAAGAATTCACAGGAGAATCACAAAACAACTCAGAACTCAGAACAATTCTCAGACAGTGATACTCTTTTCTTTTTTAATTTCATTTTCTTATAATTAAATTTGATTCTTTAAAATTCAGAACCATTTATATGCATCTCCTCCTCCAAGACATAAAGCATATTAAATAAACCCAAAAGTTATTATAATAAAGATAATTAGATGGAGCGATAGATAGAGTAAGATGATGATTCAAGTATAGGAATCTGTACCTCATATATCCTCCTCCTCCTCCTCCAAGACGACTAACCAAGCTTCCAAAGACAGCACTCGGCCGGATCCCTTTAAAAAGCGGCTGCTGCTGCTACAACCAAAAGGACAGAGAGAGAGAGAGGAAGCAGCAAGAGGAGAGAAGTCTCTCAGCCTCCCTCTCCTTTGTTTCTTTTCCACATCAAAAAAATTCTCTGTTTTTTTTAATTTATTTTTCTTTTACGTATAATAGTAATAAAATGAATGTTTTGGTGGTTGTTTATGGAATTATTATTCTCTCTCTGTACAACTTTGAATCTGGTTCTTGCTGGTATGAATGAATGAATTTTACTTTTCTTCTTTCCCACCTTTTGCCTTTTGCGGGATGTATAAGCCTTTTCTTTCCTTTTTTTGTGTCTGTGTGTCATTGTGCGTCTGATGGCCATGATGATGAAGAGAGAGAGAGAGGTTGGCCACTTTCTCACTCAATATGGCTAACTTCAACTAACTTTACTTGAATGGGAAGACTATTAGAGCATCTTCATCCTTTTTTCTTTTTTCTTTTTGGGTCGAAATAAGATTTCATTAGAGACGGAGGAAACTCCAGGGAAAACAAAGGAAAACAGGCTTTAGGCTTAGAGAGCACAAGTGGTCGAGACTTCAAGCGTAGCTTTAGTCGCCGTACTCAAACGAAAACCCAAAGCCCGAGCAGCTTCCTAGTGAGAACAGTGAAGACCGTCGATGGACAAAATATGAACGAGAACGGATGGGGGTCTGGGAACCCAGACGTCCGGACACATCCCTCTTTTACAATGCGATGCAACCCAGTTAGCTACAGAGTTCGTTTGGCATGGGATCCAACTCCAATTAAGAAACTGGAAACGATGGCGGATATTACAAATTTGGATTATAATGCGAAAAATAGCCCAAGTAGCCTGTTTTTTTTCCTCAGTTGATATTTTGAATTAGTTGTGAAAGGTTATTTTCGATGGTAGTTTCCATAGCAAGGAGGGCAGTACGCGCCTCAGCTTCAAGGGGGTAGTAGCAGTTCCCCTTCCACCCTTATCCACCAGGAGCCAGCCAGATGTATCCCTGAAAACCACCCCGAGCCCCATGTGCCGAGATGATTTAGCCCAGGAGCCATTACAGTTAACTTTGACAAAATTAGATGGAAGGGGAGACCACAAAGCAGGAGGACGAGATCCCGGGGTGGGGAGGGAGGCGGAAAGTGGGCAGTAGAGGCACCGATGAACTAGTCAGAGGCCACGAATGCCAGCCTCAAAGTTCTATAAGGGGAAGGCACCAAGTTGTTAAATCTACAATGACCGATTTTCCAGATTTCTCAGTAGATAAAGAGAGCCAAAGTTAATACCCTATTCAAAGCAGCACCGTTTCCGTCGATGACCTTAGAAAGAGCAAGCAACCAGCAATAAAAAATAGTTATTGCTTGACGATCAATGCGATAGTTTAATCTGGAGCAAAGCAGACCGCATAGGTCCAGGGACATAAAAAAGGATGTGTCCAGCTAATTCTGGGAATTGCATGCACATGGGGTAGAGGGGATTGGCAGGGAGACAGAAATGGAATAGGGCCTCCATAGTTGGAAGACAATTATTAACAATTTGCCAGAAGAAAAACTTGATCTTAGGGAGAGTGTTCATGCCCCATATTTGCTTCCAGATCGCAGGTTCAATGATTCTAGAATGATGGGCATTTCCAATGGGAAAATTATATTTGAATCCATATATATCTTTCTACAACCAACTTATTCTCTACACCCATATTATTTTTTATTAAGCTATCAATATCTCTTTAAACCCAAATTTACTATCTAAACTACCCTCATAAACCCAGTTCAATACATAAATTTATCTTTACACCTATTTAAAACATAAAAACCCAAAATCAGTATTCATGAATGTTTTACAACTTCTGACCTTGAAATATGAAAAATGAATGGTTAATTGGAAGTATACTGCAATAAACTGTGTTTTTGAGGATTGAAAGTATACTGCAAGGTAGATTATTGGAAGTATAAGGAAATTAATGAAATTGTGTTTTTGAGGATTGGAAGTATACTACAAATTGAGTAGCAAAGATGGTCACTAGTTCATCCTCATTCAGGCACTGAAACTCTCCAAGCTCACGGGATGGCCAAGATAGCTTTTGGGTAGGGCAAGAAGGTTGTCCTAATTCACCAGCTGAACTTCATTAATTTCAATCTCACGAGATCACCAATATACTTCCAATGCTCAAAAACACAATTTCATTAATTTCAGTGCACCTTTTGTTTTACCTCAAGTCTTAGGGTTTGATCTTAAGATTGCGTGATGCTAAGTTATTGCCTTGGGTGTGGGTTTATTGATCAATTTTAGTTATATTGTTAATTTCATCTTGTAATTATTGGTAATTATGCAATAGAGTAAAAAAAAAACACAATTCAAATTTAAATTTTAAGTTGGGTGTAGAGATAAATTATATGGATTCGAATAAAATTTCTCTTTCCAATATGGTAAGGGCGGAGGGCCAAGTTGGTCGCATGACCAAAAGCATAACTTGACTTAACAGAATAATCCCCATTTGAAGTTCAAAGCCAAATAAGGCGATTAGAAGTAGAAAGGTCGCCCAACACCAAGCATTCGATGGCATCACAATCCGTAGGGGGTTAGAGATGGCGCACTACTCCCAAGTTCCATGAGCCCACAGAGACAATGTCCCGTATACATACCGGAGAATGGCTCGGAATTGGCAAAATAAGGTGCACAAGTTCATCGCCCGGTGTAGTAAGTTATTTATCTTGCCAAATATTAACACACCCACCGTCCCCAATTTGCCAACGGACACCATGAACAATGAGAGCTTGAACCTGTAAGACTGACTCCAACCCAGACTTAAAACCTAAAATTCCCCCATTTTTCCTCCCCAAAACCCAACCCAACCCATGACCTAAAACTAACATAAAACCTAAAACTCATTTTGGGGCCAAATACCAGCCTAAGTTTAGGCCACAAATTGGAATGGACCCCACAAGGTGAGACTGAAACTGGGGCTGTGAAGCCCACGCCCCAAAACCCATTTGCCCAAGCGTTGCACGCGCCAGGCATTTCTGCTAGCCGAACCCACCCATGTGGGGGTTGTCCCCCCGAGTGTCAGACATTTATGTAGCCCAACGACTACTTTTTTCGATCCAACGGCTGGATTTAAATGGGCCGTTGGTTAATCCAACGGTCCAGGTTCAAATTATTTTTTTTTAGTTTTATATTTATATATTTATTGAATCCAACAGCTTAGATCGAATATAATCAAATTTATGTGGTTTATCATAATTTTCATGTATTGATTTAGTGATTTTTCAAAATTTAAATATTTTTAGGTTAAAATGTTCATAAAATTAATTTAGGATAGTCTACATAATTTTTTTTTAAAAAGTTAATTTTAAAAAAAATAGCCTTAATTCATTCTTTGATAATCTCGGGCTAAAATTTTAGGCCAGAAGGGTTGGAGTAGAAAAGCTGTTTCTGGGCTAAATATTTTTTAAGTTTTAGGTCAAGATTGGAGATGGTCTAACAGACTTCTTCAAGCCCAAGAGGCCCGGGATCTCTTAGTGGGGTTAAGGGCATCCTCTGAAGGGAAATATTGCCCACTGAGAATGTGAGTCCAAAACGTCGTGGGTTCAAAGACAAGCAGTCAAAATTGCATTGCTAAGAGAGCGACATTGAAATCCATTAGGCTTCTAAAACCCAAACCCTCAACCGACTTAGGGGAGCTAACCGAAGCTCAGCTCCGCTAATGAATCTTACATTTGTTGTCGCACTGACCCCACCAGAAACGGGCCATGAGGGCATCAATATCTGTACAGTAAGTTGTCGGAAATAAGAAACAATTCATGGGGAAATTTGGGATAGCCATGGCCCCTGATTTAAGCGAAAGATAAAGTGGAGTACTTCCAACTTTGTAATTTTTGCGAGATTCGATCTTTCACAAAAGCAAGAGCCTCCAATTTGGATCACCCACAAATAGTATGAAGACCCAGATATTTACCCGGATCAGAGGTTTAAGGCATATCAAAGATACGACAGAAGGTTGCAATAACATCAGGGGGAGTATTTGCCGTGAAAAAGATGGAGGACTTCTGTTGGTTGATGATTTGGCTCGATGCCAAGAAATAAGTGTCAAGGAACTTGAGTAGGGAATGACAATTATCTAGATCCGCCTGATGAAGAAAATGGAGTTGTCTGCAAATGGCAGGTGGGATAAAGTTAGGCAAGAAGACAAACGAGAATCTCGAAGAGGGCACCCACCTCACATTGGCAATCGATAAGAGAAGAAAGTCCCTTGGTGATAAAGAGAAATAGATATGGAGATAAAGGATCCCTTTGCCATAAACCCCTATAGGGCTTAAAACAAACACCACCTGTTCCAGTGAAAGAAACCGAGCAGAATACCGTTTTAATGTAAACCATGGCCAAAAGAACCCATCTTGACTGAAAACCCCTCATAATTAGGACCGCCTCTAAAAAATCCCATTCAACCTGGTCATAACTTTATTTATGTAGACTTTCAGAGCCAGTTCAAAGCCAAATTTTTATTTTTTATGCTTATGTAATGGAAAGCCTCATGAGCAACAAAATTGTTGTCTTGGATCTGGTGGCCCGGGACGAAAACACACTAATGATGAGAGATAAGGCTAGGGAGGTGAACTTTAAGCCTGTTGGCAACAAGTTTGGGTAGGATTTTCTAGGAGAAATTACATAGGCTAATTGGACGGAATTGGGTGATTGATTCAAGAGTGGCCACCTTTGGAATGAGAACAATATTTGTGTGATTCATTTTAGGCGCCGGATGACCATGCAAAGAAAACTTGGAAACAGCCCCTGCTAAAATACTGTTAAAGATTCTGCAGCAGGACTGATAGAAATTACTGTGGAACTTGTCGAGTCCTGCAGCTTTCAAGCCACCCATCTGAAAACCAACACACTTAATCTCCTCTAGCTCAAGCGGTCTGAGAAGATAATCATTTATAGAATCATGCACCACTGAGTTCAACCCGATAAAAGCAGGCTAGAGGTCTTACAAACCGTTAAAGATAAACAAATTTTGAAAATAAGTATCAATATATGAGCGGACCTCATCCAGCCCCTCCAACCAGACGTCACCCTCCCCTTTCAATCTAAGAATCCCATTTCTGCGCTCTATCAATAGTAGTTTGGTGGAATAAAGAGATTCTTATCACCCTCTGATGTGGTATAAACTAATACACAAATTAAAACCTATTAAGATAGTTGTAATATATGAAAGTAGGGATCGTTCTAGGTCGGAGATTAACTAGGGTTGCTAATCTACACAAATGTGACTCAAAAACACAAAACTAGACTTAGAAACACTCAACTAGACACTAAAAACATTAAAACACACTAAACAGACTCTAAACAGCACAATACTAGCAAATAGACTCAAAACAGACTCTAGAAATTATTTAGACGAATTTTAGACTAGTGAGACTCAAAACACTAAATTGGACAGATTCAAACACATTTCTAACTAATCTAACACACTTAATTAAGTGGGGATTGATTTGGACGAAATTAATTAAACTAAACAGATTGCATAAACTAAACAGGTTAGACACGAAATTGGGTGATTTGAATAGGTAAGGGGCTAGCTAGAGGGTCCTTCTCCACACATGAAACATATGCAACACAAATTGATTTCTAGTTATTATTCCTTTAAACCATGAATCTCAACGCCCCAGATTAACCGTGAACGTCACTAATTAACCCTCAGATTTTCCTTAAGTCATTGAATTGGATGGACAACGCATCGGCAACCAAATTATTCTTCAATAGTTCCCTACATGAACAACATAATAGAGATACAATCAAAGATCATTAAACTTTGTGAAAATCATAAGCATTGGAATATTCCCTACATGAACAACATAATAGAGATACATTTCTAACTAAGTCCTAACGAAATCCGTCCAAACTAACTGACGGCATTGGAATATTCCGTTAGACTTGTCGAAATATTCCGTCAGACTTGACGGAATATTTCGTCGTCTCCTACCTCTGAACTTCAGCGACCGTCGCCGCCGCTGGAAAAATGGGAAATTTTTTAAACTGTGATATATCGGCCATTTTTGCACTATTTTTCACGATCTTTCTACCAAAATGAAGTATATGAAGAATAGAACAAGTTTATACCTCTTTCAAGCCTCAAAAACCACTAGATCTCTTCGGGAAATATCGAGAAAAACCCGGCCAAGCTTTGACCTTTCGATTCCGATGTCCAAAACCACCCAACGAACTTCTCCGAGCCTCTAGAGGGCCTCCCAAAGCTCCCTGTGAGCTCAGAATTTCCAAAAACACACGATTTCACGATTGCATGAATAGTACTCAAAATCGGAGTTATGGTTTCGACGTGAAAACGAGGGAGTTCTTACCTGAAACTGGTATCAATGAGTTCCTGGGCTTGTAAGGAGTACAATGGTACCTTCCTCGACCTCGATCGGCCAAGTTCCAAAGGGTTTTGGGTGTGTCCGTACGAAATGGGAGAGAGAGAGAGTCTGCGAGAGAGAGAGAGAGAGAGGGTACGGGAGTGAGAGAAGAGAGAGAAGGGAAGTGAGTGGTCCAAATGCTAACACACTAACCAATCAAAAATAACAATTTCCTAACTTCTCATTGGTCCCCAAAACTAAGGAAATTGTATAATTGGACAAATACCTTAGCTGAATTTATAAACGTACCTCAATGCTCAAGGGCAAATCCGTCAATTCACATCCTCGTGAATAAATTTTTCGAGACGGGCTGTCACAATCTACCCTCCTTATAAAAATTTCATCCCCGAAATTTCATACCATAATACAACACTAGTATCCATAAAACAATCTTGGATACATCTCTCTCATCTAGTCCTTGGTCTTCCAAGTCGGTTCTTCAACTGAGTGATTTCTCCATAAGACTTTCACCAAACGCATTGTCTTGTTCCTGAGCACTTTATCTTTCCAATCCAAAATCGTCACCAGTTCCTCATCGTAAGTCAAATCTGGACTGATCTCTAAGGATTGATGAGGAATCACATGCGACGGATCTAAGACATAATGTCGAAGCATGGAAACATGAAACACATCATGTACCTTAGACTGTTCAGAAGGCAACTCAAGCCTATAAGCAACTTCACCAACTCGTTCGATGATCTTGTAAGGTCTGATGTACCTATGGCTCAGCTTCCCCTTCTTCCTGAACCTTACTACCCATTTCCATGGTGATAGCTTCAGAAATACCCAATCATCAACTCGATACACTCTGTCAGTGGCATGTTTGTCTGCTAAGCTTTTCTGGCGATCCTGGGCTGCTTTGAGGTTAGACTTAATTACCTGAACGTTCTGAGTAGTCTCCTCCACAATCTCAGGGCCCACTAACACTCTTTCGCCAAACTCTGACCAACACAAGGGTGTACCACAAGCTCTGCTTTAAAGCGCCTTAAATGGTGCCATCCCGATGCTAGAATGATAACTATTGTTGTAGGCAAACTCCATTAAATCCAACTTTGCATGCCAATCATCACCAAACTGCAAAACCGAAGATCTTAGCATATCTTCCAAGGTTTGAATCATCCTTTCCGATTGACCATCTATTTGAGGATGATATGTTGTACTAAACAGTAATCTCGTACCAAGAGCCTCCTGAAAAGCTATCCAAAACTTAGAAGTAAATCTAGGGTCTCGATCAGAAATAATATTAACCGGAACCCTATGATATTTCACAATCTT
The DNA here is from genome assembly GCA_024362995.1 of Heteromeles arbutifolia. Lineage (NCBI taxonomy): Eukaryota > Viridiplantae > Streptophyta > Magnoliopsida > Rosales > Rosaceae > Heteromeles > Heteromeles arbutifolia. The sequence goes on along the minus strand of JANCRC010000011.1, from coordinate 23,052,789 downwards.
CGTGATGAACAATTCAGCTAACTTGTTCAGAGAATACTTTTCCCTTACTAGAATGAAGTGCGCTGACTTGGTAAGCCGATCTAGAACCACCCAAATGCCATCATAATCGTTCCGTGTACGAGGAAGCTTAAAATCTATAGTAATATTTTCTCATTTCCACTGTGGAACGGGAAGTGGCTGCATCAATCTAAATGGCTTCTTCCTTTCAGCTTTGACCTGTTGACAAACTGCACACCTACAGACATACTCTGCAATTTCCCTTTTCATACCTGGCCAATAGTAAAATGGCCTAATGGTATGGTACATTTTAGTGCCTCTTAGATGCATGGCATATGCTGAAATGTGTTCCTCATCAAGAATTGCCTTCTTTAACTCCTCATTATTTGGCACATACATTCTATTCTCTTGCATAAGCATGCCATCAGTCTCTCTAACTCTAAGATCTTTCTTTTTCCCTTGATTCCTCCAATGAATTAGCTCTTGAATCTCTTCTTCATTCATTTGAGTCTCCAGTATGTGATCAATCATAATAGGCCTAACTTGGGAACTAACAAGTAAGGCTTCTTCTCGTTCTGCCACAACTTCTTCTTGTTCTTCCAATTCCAATTTCACTCCAGTAGAGCTCAAATCTACAAGAAGAGGAACACGAGAAGCATATAAAGCACTAATCCAACCTTGGGATTTACTACTCAAAGCATCAACCACTACATTAGCACGTCCAGGGTGATACTTAATCATGCAATCATAATCACTAAGCAACTCTAACCACCTTCGCTGCCTAAGATTAAGCTCATTCTGGGTGAAAAGATACTGAAGACTCTTGTGATCTGTGAAGATCCAACACTTTTCACCGTACAGATAATGTCTCCAGATCTTCAAAGCAAAGATGATAGCTGCTAACTCCAAATCATGAGTAGGGTAGTTCATCTCATAAGACTTCAACTGCCTCGAAGCATAGACAATTACTCTACCATGTTGCATCAGAACACAACCCAGGCCATTTAAAGAAGCATTGTTATAAATCTCAAAGTTACCACTATCATCCGGAAGTGCCAAAACCGGAGCATGAGTGAGACAATGCTTAAGCTGCTGAAAACTCTGCTCACAATTCCCATCCCACTCAAATTTAACTTCCTTCCTAGTCAACCTTGTAAGTGGTAAAGCAATAGCTGAAAAGTCCTTAACAAACCGTCGATAGTAACCTACTAAGCCAAGGAAACTCCGTACCTCAGTGACGGTTATTGGCTGCTCCGAATTCTCTACAGCTGCTACCTTCTGAGGGTCTAGCAAAATACCTTGAGCTGAAATTACATGTCCCAAGAATGCCACTTCATTTAACCAAAACTCGCACTTGCTAAATTTAGCATACAGCTGATGTTCCCTCAATTTCTTCAGCTCTAGAGTGAGATGTCGAACATGATCTGATTTCGTCTTAGAATACACCAGAATGTCATCAATAAAGACAATGACAAATCTATCCAAGTATTGCTGAAATACCTTATTCATCAAACCTATGAAAGCTGCTGGTGCATTAGTTAATCCAAATGGCATCACACAAAACTCATAGTGACCATAACGAGTTTTGAATGCCGTCTTAGGGACATCTTCACTCTTAATCTTCAGCTGATAGTATCCCGACCATAAGTCAATCTTTGAGAACAGACAGGCACCTCTGAGTTGATCAAATAGATCGTCAATAAGCGGCAATGGATAACGGTTTTTAATCATTATCCGATTAAGTTGCCTATAATCAATACACAACCTTAAGGTACCGTCTTTCTTCTGAACAAATAACACTGAGGCTCCCCAAGGTGACGAAGTAGGCTGAATGAAACCTTTATCAAACAACTCTTGTAACTGAATCTTCAATTCTCTTAACTCCGCATGAGCCATTCTATATGGACTTAAGGAAATAGGATCTGTACCTGGAAGTAAATCAATGGTGAACTCCACATCTCGATCTGGGTGCAATCCAGGTAAATCCTCAGGAAAGACATCCGGAAAATGTCTAATCACCTTTACATTTTCCACACTAATAGGAGCAACATCATTCAATACTAAGTGAGCCAAGTACCCCTAACAACCTTTCGTTAACAACTTTTTGGCTCTCACAGCTGAAATAATACCATGTCTCAATCCACTAGGCTCACCAAAGAATGTAACCTCAGGTAATCCAGGACAATGGAAGGTCACTGATTTCCCGTAATAGTCAATCTTGGCACGATTGTAATGCAACCAATATGTGCCAAAAATCACATCAAAATCCACAATATCTAAAGGAGTAAGGTTAGCTGGCATAACCACATCCTCCACTAATATGGGACAACTTGGGTAAACATAATCTACATAACACCTCTCCCCTCTAGGCATTGCAAACTCTAACTCATACCTAAAGGGTGTAGATTGAGGTTGAGTCAACTGAGCAAATGTATGAGAAATCACAGAATGCGTAGCACCACAATCAATCAACACTTTAGCATGATAACCAAGAATATTTAATGTAGCCATGATTAAGTCAGGATTGTTCTGAGCATCCTGCAGAGAAATGTTATGGATACGTCCTTGGGTCTACCGCCTTCTTCCTCGACCTCTGCTGGCATAAACACCTCTGCCCTGCAAACTACATCCCTGACTGGACTGATTATGCTACTTTAACGATCCAGCACTATTACCAGCAACATCCACCTGCTGAGGTTGCACTCCAGACTGCCACGGAGATCCACCAGCTGAAAACTGCTGACCATAGCCACTCTACTGATAAGGCATATAACCCCCTGAAAACTGGCCATAACCACCTTGCTGATAAGGATCCTGAGGGTACTGATACTGTCCTGAAGGATAAGGATTTGGATCCCCCTGAAAATGATAAGTGCTACCACGACCTGCCTGCACATAACCACTAGGTCCTAAAAACTGCTGGGTTGGAGTTGGCGGTGGCATAAGGGGCTGTTGAGGTTGCTGGGGCCTCTGCTGATTCTGAGGGCAATACCTAGACAAATGTCCCATTTGTCCACAGGTATAGCATTCGTTACTACCTCGACGACACTTTTTCAAAATGTCGATTATTGCACCTACGACACAAAGGAGCACTAGCACCACCTGAATCTCTCTGCCTTTGAAATCTCGGGCCTCCAGTAAATCTACCTCCTCGCCTTTGGCCCGGCACTAAAATCTCCACTGGAAGAACTCGAGCTTGTGCCCATTTTCTTAAAACTTTGAGTCTGGCGAGGTCCTTGAGATGAATGTTCTTTACCTTTATCATCCATTCTCTAACTCTTATCATTTTCTTCCTCTTCTCACTATCACTGGGCAACTTCTTTGAGTCTTCAACCCTCAACAAAATCTCATAGAACTCCTGGTAAGTATTACAGTAAGTAGTAGTCGCCATAGTACGCCATTTCTTTTTAGAACCCAAAATAAAATGGTGTAACATCTCAACCGGAGTAGCAGCAACCTCCGAATGATAATGAGACAAGTAAGTGAACTTCTTGTAATACTCATTCGCTGACATTTTCCCCTATTTCAGACTGGTAAACTCTTGCTTCTTACTGTCAATGTAGGCTGGAGGAATAAATCTTTTCATAAATAAACTCTGGAAAACTTCCTAATCAGCTGCTTCCTCTCGAGTTAACGCTCGAGCCTTCAGTTCCCACCAGGATGCAGGTTCCTTACCTAAGAACCAAGTAGTCGTCTCAACCTATCTATCAGGAAAAAAATTCCCCTGACTTTGCAGTACCCGGAAGGTCTTTTCTACATGATTAAACCATTTCTCTGCGCCTTCAGGCCCTTCATTTCCCACAACATTATACAACTTCAAATTGTATACAGCCTCAAGAGGAGTCCTTTGAGCAGGACGTAATGTAGATTGTATAATATTGGCTATAACTTCCCCTAACTAAGAAATATAAGGGAAACTAGGTTCAGCTAAACGACGTGGCTCTCTACAAGGCGACATAGTTTTGACAGAAGACATCAAGAATAATTAGGGAATTCACAAAATATGCAGGATTGCAACCTAGAGCTCTGATACCAAACTGACACACCCCGACCTAAATCGAGGCATGCTGGCCATCACGTGAGCATGATGTAACCATAAGCACAATGCGGAAGCAAGATTAATAAGGGAAATACGAACAAATTAAAACCGAGCAACTAGCAATCCTAGTTAAGATAGCATGCTAGTGTGAGAATAAGTGTGAATTACACAAGCAGAGCTTAACTAGCCTAAGTGCAGTCAAGCATAAATGTACTGATTCAACAACACCCGAAGGTGATGAATGATGTCTGTCAAATCACATTTCCTTTAAAATACGTTTTCTGGGAAAAACGTCAAGTATATATATATATATATATACTGAAAACAAAAGCCCACTCACTGATAAATAGCCTGGTCGTAACCCCCGTGCCTGGCTTGGTTACGCTCGTCCTCCAGATAAGTCTCGCCTATATGAGAAACAACTATATAGGTGTTATTTTAAAGCACAAAAACAAAATTAGGTAGTAGCTTCTCATACAATGCTCAAATTGGGTATATGAATATACCACCGTGATCTACACAACCTCACGAACATCCCCATATTTTCAGAAAAATTTTCCGACCATTCACGGGCCGGCCAAGGCACGGCCCTACACGCCCCCACGTGCGGCCACGTGACAGGCACACTGACGGTGTCAGTCAACGCCGTCAAGTATATACCGGGGAATATTCCATTAAGTCCTAACGAAATCCGTCCAAACTAACTTACGGCGTCGGAATATTCCGTCAGACTTGACGGAATATTCCGTTGTCTCCTACCTCTGAACTTCGACGATCGTCGCCGACGCCGGAAAACTGGGAAATTTTTTAAACTGTGATATCTCGGCCATTTTTCCACCATTTTTCACAATCTTTCTACCAAAATGAAGTATATGAAGAATAGAACAAGTTTATACCTCTTTCAAGCCTCAAAAACCACGAGATCTCGCTGTGAAAAATAGAGAAAAATCCGGCCAAGCTTTAACCTCTCTATTCCGATGTCCAAAACCACCTAACGAACTACTCCGAGCCTCTAGAGGGCCTCCCAAAGCTCCCTGTGAGCTCAGAATTTCCAAAACCACACGATTTCACGATTGCATGAATAGTACTCAAAATCGGAGTTATGGTTTCGACGTGAAAACGAGGGAGTTTTTACCTGAATCTAGTATCAATGAGTTCCTGGGCTTACAAGGAATACAATGGTACCTTCCTCGACCTCGATCTACCAAGTTCCAAAGGGTTTTGGGTGTGTCCGTAGGAAATGAGAGAGAGAGAGAGTCTGCGAGAGAGAGAGAGAGAGGGTACGGGAGTGAGAGAAGAGAGAGAAGGGAAGTGAGTGGTCCAAATGCTAACACACTAACCAATCAAAAATAACAATTTCCTAACTTCTCATTGGTCCCCAAAACTAAGGAAATTGTATTATTGGACCAGTACCTTAGCTCAATTTATAAACGTACCTCAACGCTCAAAGGCAAATCCATCAATTCACATCCTCGTGAATAAATTTTTCGACATGAGCTATCACATTTATACTTTTTAGATTGAAAATGGGAGGAAAGAGAGAGAGTTAACTTCTTATCAATTACCTTACGAACAACTTTTGCAGCAGCTGAAACACCTTTATCAATGAAATATCCCAAGAACGTTGGATCAGCTACACGAACCTGCTTTCGATTGAACATCTCATTATAACTCTAAAATAAGAAAAACTTCCAACTCTTTCTAAAAAAGAACATTTCAGACTCCAGTTAATTTAGGCAGGACTGAGGAGATAAAGATGAGTATTTTCTTCCTTGAGCAACCATATAATGGAAGAGAAGGAATTTCTCACCTTCTTTTCCCCTCCTTACAGACTACACACGCCATTCAGAAAGGAAGAAATCTCATCAGTGCATTGTCAACTCCATAGCAATCTACATATTTAATTCCTCTTGTAGCCATATCTTCTAACCCAACCTAAATTATATGCACTTTATTTAATAATGCAATCATCTTCGAAGAATAAGGTCCAAATATGTGATCGGTTCGATCCTGCATGTCTATATTTCTATTGAACAAAACAATTTTGCAATACAGTTACTCCCATCCTAAATCCTTGTAATTTTACTGAGGAAAAAAGACAATTCCCTTGCAAGAGCAAAAGCACAATGTTTGCTACTACTTAACATAAATACTTACACCAACAAAAATAACAATAAAAAATTGGCACAGAAAGCATAGGTCAGTAAAACACAAAGTACTTACCACATGCAATGAATGACACCCTCAGAAGCTGATGCTTCTTCTAGTGCACGTATAGCACCAAGAAATGCAGCATCCCTATTAAAAATAGCTCCCTGTAATGGTCAAGAAGAATAATAACAAAGAAAATAATGAAAGAACATAATCAGATGGTGGAAGCCAAAACCAAATATAATTAAAATTACACATTAAAAATAGCTCCCTTTACTTGTTCACTTGCTGCCACCTCTTACATTATACACGTTAAAATTACATGGGGTATTGTAATTTTATTGTTTTCAGTTTAATTAGTTTTCTTATCATATCCTTGTTGGAATATAATACGTGTTTTGTAGGGCTTTGTGACTTGATCGCAAATGATCTTACGCTTCACGACCTAACCAAAGTGTGAAAAGAAGCTTTCGAACTCATTTGATATTCAAATTAAAAATTCTTAGTGATAAGATAACGATTATCAGTTGTGCAACGAAAAACATAACATTAGAACACATTCAATGGACAAAACAATTACAACAACCTTTCATTAACTATGGATGGAAAAGCAGTAGCAAAATTTTTCTTTGTTTTGAAATCATTTTCAAAACAAATCCTGGAATGAATGCCCACAAAAGATGAATTACATATAAATTTAAACATAAAAAAGAAAGAAAGAAAAGGTAAGAAAAATACCTCATCCGAAAGATATAGGCAATAGTTATACTAAAACAATGTTTAATTGAAACCACCGAAGGGGAAAAAAAAGAGCAAAAGTGGATAAAAACAGACAATTCAACAAAGATTGTGTTCCCAATCTATATACATTATAAACTCTAGCACAAAATAAAACCCAGGTCTGTTCAGCACTAAAGCTCAGTTCATGTGGATTTTGGGAAAAGAAATGTTCAATAATTAACAATCCAAATTAGGGGAAACAATTAAACTGTAAAATTAACAACAATTAAACATTAGGAAGAGCAAACTTTCTGTAATTCATAAAACATATAGGAAAAATTGAAAAGAGTTCGCAAAGGAGAATTAGAGTTAAATCCATACCTTGAATACTTGATGGTGAGGTCGCAAGGGATAGCGCAATGGTGAAAGCCGATGAACAACGAGTCAGAGAAACTTAACGGGACCTGAGATTGAATTACCAGAAAGATCAATATTGCTGAAATTTAAAAAATCTCCTGTCTTCTCTATCAAAAGACCGGAACGACAAAAACCTTAACTGAGACGAAGCGCACACATCGCACAAACTCCACAACGTGTTAGTTATGTACAACAGTGCCCCTGCACCTTCCACTTATTCCCTTGGCTTCTGAACAGGAAAATCCCTGAATCGGTAATCCAAATTTTATAAAAAAAAACCAATAATATAGTTCAAAACATACAATTTTCATTTTAAAACACTGGCCTACTTTCCAAGAACCCCAATTTATAAACCCCAAACGAAGGCAAAAAAGGAGAGAGAAAACCCAAATAAAGGGAAATTTGAGGAATTCAACATACTGTAATCAGAAGGAGGACGTTTTCCGATGGCTGAATTCTTCGACGACGGTGGTGGTTGTCCACCGTCGCTGTACCTCCAGTACGCATCCATCATGTTTGAAGCTTGTCAACCGTCACTACTTGGTTTGTAAGTAGAGAGAAAAAAGAATTGGGGGAAAAGTTGGGAAATTTACCAGAGGGGTTTAGGTGGAGGCGCCAAGAGGAGGCCATCGGCAAGGCGGATTGAAACTCGAAGGGCGGAGCTTTGACTCTTCGGCAGCGGCAAGATCTAGGGTTTTTCCACAGAGATAGAGGGAAACCTAGATTAGGAAAATAGGGAGAGAAATAGAGACCTTTGATTCGAAGAGATATGGTGAATCTCTAAATTGAGCTGCTTGGTGCAGAGAAGAGTAAGGCGAGGAGGGAGATGGGGAGAGCAGGAGTCAAACAAAATACGAAAAAGCTGAAAATGAAGAGAGAGAAGGGAACCCAAACAAAAGGCAGAGAAGAAATGCATCAGAAGAAAAACGATGATAGAGGGTAGAATCGTACTTTTACTATAGAAAAGATGGCAAAAAAGTGGCTTAACAAATGAATTGAGGGGCATTTTGGTCCACACACTGCCCTAGAACAGTGCCACCCAAGTTTGGGTTTTAGTATATATAAACTTATGTTGGGTCCCATATAGGGTGCCAAAGAAGTCTTGGGAAGGTGTAGAGAGAGATTGGTACTGGGTCCCAAAGGGGTAGGATGCTCTAGAGGTGCCAAGTTGAGAGAGAGGGAGGGTTCAGCCACCACATTATGCTCGTGGGATCCAAAAGGAGTATAGCTTAAAGATTCACGCACGGTAGGTGGCTGAGAGGAAGAAACTGCTTCCCATGGGAAACTATAAGAGTCCTACCGAGTTGACGAGTTCTACCTCTGACCTCTATGACTGGTAACCCCAAATGAAGATGAAGGAACATGGTGGATTTTTCTTGGCCGGACATGATCACCCACTGTGTTTTTCGAATACGGGTACTCAGTGTTTGCATTTACAACTTCGAATTCATAGTATTCGAAATGGCTAAGCCTTCCACACCAGAAACAGAATTTTAAGGGTGCGTTTGTTGCACCGGACTGTCTCGGACTGGACTAGCTTCAAGGACTAAGCGGGACTGGCTTAGACTAGACTAAGCTAGACTAACTTAGTTAAGCGTTTGGGGCAGTGTCGGATTAAAATTCAAAATAATAACAAACTTTAATATTACATTATTTAATACATATCTATTAATATTTTAATACATACTTATTAATATTTTGTTATTATGCAACATTTTTCAGTTTCTTAAGAACTCTCCCTCTCCCTAGAAACTTCCCTGTTTTTCCCCCTTTTGACCCTGTCATATTCTCTTCGTTTCTCCATTTTTTTTCTGCAAAATTTTAGATCCTTCAAAACTATTTTCTACAAAATTTCACATTCCCTAGAAACAAGTTGATGGGTTATTTCTTGTTCTGGTCAAGTTATTACTGATTGGCTTTGTTCCTTCAATCGTTGCTATTGAAATGTTGAGATGTTTCTTTTATTGAATCATTTGCTTTAGTAGCATTTTATCTCCATTTTCAACATATATGAGTTTTAGGAAAGCCTATATCTACCCTTGATTTGATTTGCTTCGTCAATTTCTCTTTTCATTTTTTTGTGTTTGTAAATTCTTCGAAAGGTTAAGATGTTTGGTCTACAGTCAAAGCATGTGGTTGAGACCGCCTTGATTTTGTAGTGCGAGATCACGGTCTTGCTTCTGCAGTGTGAGACCGCTGTTGCTGTTGATGTACGAATGACGAGATCCATGGGTTTGAAAGCAGAAAGGGGGAGATCGACGAAGCTCGCAGAGGATTAGAGGAGCGAACGAAGCTGGTCTTAGCAATCTGGCTGTTTTTGGAGGGTCTTGCTAAGACCCTTTAGTGAAGGCTTTAGTGAACGCGAATCCCTCCTAGTCCCACTAATACTAATCCCTGATACTAACAAACATAGAATTAGACTAGATGTTAGTCTAGTCTAATCCAATGAGGGTTAATGAGGGCAAACAAACACGCCCTAAGAGTTTTCCGTATTTGAACTCCACCCTTGTATGACCCCTATCTTGTCTTTGTAACCAAAACCCATTGGATAAATGGTTTTTAGTGTCCACCTTCAAACGAACAAGCAAGAAATCTCGGACTCCATCTAGTCAAACAAAAGGATCATCAACAGCAATAACTTCTCCTAAGTGTTGACCAAAGCATTATCAAAAGAGAAATTTTCCAAGGGCACACCATACATTTGGACCCAGTAAAAACCCAAAAGGATTGGATTTCCTCAACGGCCAGATGAGAGGGCTTACAGTGAACTGTTAGGCAATCTACAACAACGTTCCACAGTCTATCATCAAGAATCCTATTTGCCGCTATGACAGATTGAGCGATGATGGTGAAGGTGGTATCGATGCAGACAACTACCTTGAAGTCGCCATAAGGGACCCAAAACCTCTTTGTCAGTCCCATAGTGGTCCCCCACAGGAGTGCACATTCAGCAATGAGAAATCCAGCTAAATAGGTACCAATGTTGGTGTTGGAGAGGTCCAATTTACGTTTGAGGTTCACCAGGACATTATTAGTGTGTTTTTGATGGTCTTGATGATTTTCCATGAGGAAAAATGGGATTAAGTGACAAAAAGTTAAAGAGGGATTCCAATGATAAAGAAACAGATATGGGAGACAAGGAGAGGACAAGATTGTTGATGATATTGTGGACGTTGAGTGGAGTGTATAAATAAGCTTTGAGAACTTGATGGGATTTGATTGATGAGGTTGCATGGTGTTAAATGGGTTGTGACAAAAGGGGTTTGGACTAGTTTATGATTACCTATAGGAACTTAAGGAAATTAAAAGGTAGGGCAGCTCCAAATTCACTCCAGGGAGTAAGGATTTGAAAGAGAATAAATATACATAGGAGCGAGAGAGAAAAACCTACCAGAGAGAAGAAGATTAAGAGGTAAGAGAAGATTTAGGAGAATTAAGGGAATCGAAAGAATATATTTGCTTAGATTCAGAATAAATGGGGGATTGGAAGAGGGGAGAGACGAAGAGAGAGAGTGTAGTGAGGGGGCAGCAACGTGACTGCAGTAAAGATGAAAGACGGCCAACATCAAATCGTTAAGGTGTAAATAAATTGAAAAGATGGAAAGATGGATGAAGGAGGTGGATTACGGAAAATTAATAAAGGAAAGGGTTGGGATGAAAGAAAGATTGGGAAGGACGGTGAAAAAGATTAAAAACAAACCTCAGAAAAACGAGATGGGAAGCCCTAACAGAGGCAGGGGAAACTCTCAATGACAGAGAGTGGACCTAATCTTGATCTAAGTAAGGAAATTATCTCTATACTAAAACTCAGTTCGGCTGGCACCGTTTTTCACTGTTCGTGAACACTGAAAGGGCGGAAATGCCCTCAGCTTCTCCTTGCTTTGCCATTCTGTTTCGTTCTTTCTACAGGGAATTTCTCGGTTTTGCCTATGCTAGGCATGCGTCCATCTGCTTCTGTAGGATGTCGATGCGTTGTTGGTTCCAGAAGTTCTCGATCCTTCATTCCTTCCTTTTCGACCCCTTTCTCACAAAAGCTTTTCTTCCTCTCAACCCTCACATTTTCTGGCTCTCCGATCTCGAGTTTGCTTTCTCTCTGTCACTTTCTTGCTAAAAACGACGAAACCAATCAAAATTTATGCATATCTTTTTCTGCAAAAAAGAAGAAGAAGAAGTGCTGCGCTGTTCTTCCCTCATTCTCCAGGTTCTTCCCTCCCTCCTCCTCATTCGTTAGACAACATCTCCTCAATTTCGACCTCTCTCTTAGAAACCCAACAGAGATCTTTTCAGTTTTCTTTGTCAGAATCTCTGGAGAAAGGAAAAAAAAAAGTTGATTTTTTTAGCTTTTGGTTTGTGGGGTTTTAATTTTTGAACTTTTTGTGTAGGTAAACGAAGAACCCAGAAGAGATATGTTCACTGAAGGACTTGATAGGAGCGCCCTTCATTGGGTTAGAAAGGTTTGTGAAGAAAAATCATTACCCTCTTCCTTATTTCGAATTAAAAAAAAAAAAAAGTATTATGTTTGGAAAGGTTTTAGAAATTTTGAATTTTTTGATGATTTGATTTCAAATTCTGATTATGTTTGGATTTTTATCTGGTTTCGTGTTCAAGCAGGGCTTATGATGACCTTGTTTTCTCTTTAAACTTTAAACTGTCCTGTACACGGAGAAATTGAATTTTAATCCCAGTTTCTGTATTCCTCTATAATTGAAGGTCTTTTACTCCCTAGAAGGCTGATTAACACCAGCAACCACAACACCAACAATGACTACTGCAGCTTAGGTACAATTAAACATCCATAATTCCCAAGTTTTGATTATTTTTTTACTAATTCCCTAGCTTTTAAATATAATCACACCATCCATGTTGATACGAACAGCCCATGATGTGTTTATTGTGTTGAATGTAAATTTTATTTTTCTGAATTTTGTTGTTGAGTTTCTTTATTTTTTGAATTGTGAGTTTGTATTATTACTGAAGAACTTAGTGTTGTGCATGAATTAAAAATGCAAGCCCTCACCGAAATGAACGACCATAACTTTGCCTTTCCTCTTGCAGTTCTTGGTGGTGGCTTCCTCCATTGACCTCTACACTGATAGGAGCATATTTATGCGACTTAGTTAGCTTGTTTTCTTGCATTTATGTTGTTAGTTCCTAGTTATTTTAGTATTTTAAGCTATTCATGTGTTTGTGTAGAATTATCAGAGAGACGTGCCATACGACCCACTTCCAACAACACCGATATTGTCCCCAACTTGGTAATTACCACCTGCATAATCCGTCAGGTGTGGGGTTTTATCACAAAAGGCCTAGGTATTAGTTGGAGTAGGGTTAGGATATTTAAACTCTTCTTTTCTTATTAATATGGTCGATGTGGGACATTTCAACATGCCCCCTCACGTGAGACCCAATTAGTGGGTCACACGTGGGAGATGCACACATCGACAACCACGTGGAGCCAAGGGGACTCACCCTACACGCGGGGCCAAGGGACCTACCATCATCGCGCGGGGCCAAGGGGACCCACCCATCACATGCCAATACAGTATAGGCCAGCTCCCTGGCTCTGATACCATGTAGAATTATCATAGAGACGTGTCATGCGGCCCACTTCCAACAACACCGATATTGTCCCCAACTTGGTAATTACCACCTGCATAATCCGTCAGGTGTGGGATTTTATCACAAAAGGCCTCGGTATTAGTTGGGGTGGGGTTAGGATATTTAAACTCTTAATTTCTTATTGATACGGTTGATGTGGGACATTTCAACAGTTTGTAGGTCCAAAGGGCTAAGGTGGCAAGAAAGTGCATTTTGGTGCATTTTGGAGCAGTTTTGGGCTTGGAATGGATAGTACATGCATGGAGCAAGGTGGATGGATGAATTTGAAGACCAAAAGAGGATAGGAATGTGTAAAAGTGATGAAGGAATTAATTCAAGAAAAAGGAAGATAAGGAACCAGCAAGAAAGAAGGAATAATAGCCAAAGTTACATTATTTTGTCCTAACCTTTTCCTAAACCTACTTTACTTAAATTCCAGCTATAAAACAGGATCCCTAATTATATTAGGACACTCAATCCAATTCCTAAAGGGATGCTGCACCTTTCTTTCTAGAAATCCCTCTCCTTGCCGCATTTCCCTTTTTCCTTTTCCTCTAGGATTCTGCTGCACTTTCTTACCCTTTTCATCTTGGATTCTGACATTTATTTACCCTTTTTCTTAGAGGATTTGGAATGCAAATCTGTCTCCAAAATTAATTAGGGCTTTGATTTCCTTTCCCTATAAATATAAAGTCCTTGCCGCACCAAAGGGAGATCGCCAACCATCCATTCACGACTATTCATACTTTCAGCCATTCTCTCATACAATTCATCACTCAAACCTTCACCCACACCTTGTGCCACATGAAAGAAGAAGAACGAGGACCTTTGAACGTGCTTGCCATTCAAGTTTGGATTGCTGGAGTGTTCTAGGTGTCTTCTACTTTTGTTTTCAATGTTTAAATTCAATTGTCTTTGTTTAATTGCGAACATGAGGAACTAATTTCGTTTTAGCTAGAGGTTGATTCAAAGTCATGAACATATATGTAATATGAATTGATTTCTTCCAGTTATTATTTCATAAATCGTGAATGCAATTAGCTTAACTGCTTGATTGATAACTTATTCTTGTATGTCAATTAAGGGTGCACACTTAGTTTGCATGGAGGGATTTGATGCTAAAATATAAGGGAGTTTCACCTAATAGTTACAAACTTATATTGACAAGTAGTGGAGGTCGCTACTCACGATCGCGTTAAGTGAATTCCTGGCGGGAGTATTATGCAGTTGGTTTTCATAGAACTTAATGATTTTCATAGAACTTAATGATCTTTGACATGTATCTCTATTATGCGTGCATGTAGGGAACTTGATAAGAATAATTTGGGTTGCGACGCTTGTTCAATTCAATGAATTTAGGAAAATCTGATGGTTAATTTATGCGTTCACGGTTAACTTGGGGCATTGTCATTCATGGTTTATTGGAATATAACTGGAAATCGATTTGTATGCATATGTGTCCTGTGTGGAGAAGAACCCTCTAGCTAGCCTTTCACCATTAAAAACATCCAATTTCGTATTACCCTTAGTTTGTTTCAATAAGTACTTAGGTTTACTTTAAATTCGTCAAAACCATTCCTCCTTTAATATTTCATGTTTCAACTTAGTTAGGACCTGTTTTAATTCTATTTCTATTAGTGTTTTGAGTCAAGTTAAGTTTAGAATTCGTCCAAAATCATTTTTAGTTTCTGTTTTGAGTCAATTTGCTTGTTTCGTGCTATTTTGAGTCAATCTAGTTTGTTTTAAGTTATTAGAGTCTACTTTTGTGTTTTTGAGTTAGTTTTAAGTGTATTAGCAATCCCTCCTAATCCCCGGCCTAAAACGATCCCTACTTGCTTATACTACAATTATAGGGTTTTAATTTGTGTGTTAAGTTTTACCACATCATACCCCTACGTTTCTCTTCGCTCCAATGTTAGGTGAGGAATGCGTCATTGGTGGCATGTTGGAACTAAGGTATATCATTGAAAAGTATTTGCAACAATTTTTAAATTTAGCAAATAAAAAGGATTGCACTTCGCTTTTGTTTTGTTGCATTTGTCACATCTCGACCCGGGTTCGACCACTTCCGGGGCCCGCCTCCATTGTCACATCCCGGCCCAGGCCCCCACCATATCCTGGGCACGCCTCCACCATATCACGATATTATCCGCTTTGGGCCCTGACTACACCCTCACGATTTTTGTTTCTGGGAACTCACACGAGAACTTCCCAAAAACAAAAATCGTGAGGGCGTACTCGGGGCCCAAAGTGGACAATATCGTGCTACGGTGGAGGCGTGCCCGGGACGTGGTGGGTGCTTGGGCCGGGATGTGACAGTTTGGTATCAGAGCCTAACCCCAGCCACGTATGTGCCGACAAGGACGTCGGGCCCCTAAGGGGGTGGATTATGAGATCCCACATCGCCCAGGGGAGTGGATCATGTGAGCCTTATATGTATATTTCTATCTCTACCTAGCGCGAGGCCTTTTGGGAGCTCACTGGCTTCGGGTTCCATTGGAACTTCGAAGTTAAGTGAGTAGCGCGCGAGAGCACTTCCATGATGGGTGACCCACTGGGAAGTTCTCACGTGAGTTCCCAAAAACAAAATTGTGAGAGCGTGGTCGGGGCCCAAAGTGGACAATATCGTGCTACGGTGGAGCCGAGTCTGGGATGTGACAATTTGTTTTCAGAGCCACTCTGCCATTTGGTGCGAATGAGCCTGCGAGGACGTATGGTTCCCCTTAAGTGGGGTGGATTGTATGATCCCACATCAACCAACAAAAAGGGGGTGATGTGCCTTATATGTACATGCTCCCCTCCCTATAACACGACGCCTTTTGGGAGCTCATTGGTTTCGGGTTCCATCGGAACTCCGAAGTTAAACAAGTAGCGCGCGAGAGCACTCCCATGATTGGTGACCTACTGGGAAGTTCTCGTGTGAGTTCGCAGAAAAAAAATCGTGAGGGTGTGGTAGGGGCCCAAAGCGGACAATATCGTGCTATGGCGGATTCGTGCCTGGGAAGTGGTCGAGCCCGAGCTGGGATGTGACAATTTGGTATCAGAGCCTAACCTTGGCCGTGTGTGTGCCGATGAGGACGTCGGGCCCCTAAGGAGGGTGGATTGTGAGATCCCACATCACCTAGGGGAGTGGATCCTGTGAGCCTTATATGTATATTCCCATCTCTACATAGTGCGAGGCCTTTTGGGAGTTCACTGGCTTCGGGTTCCATCGAAACTCTGAAGTTAAGCGAGTAGTGCATGAGAGCAATCCCATGATGGGTGATCCACTGGGAAGTTCTCATGTGAGTTTCCAGAAACAAAACCGTGAGGGCATGGTTGAGGCCCAAAGCGAACAATATCGTGTTACGGTGAAGGCGTGCCCGGGATGTGGTCGAGCCCAGGACGGGATGTGACAGCATTGATCCATTTTTTCTAGCCTTTTGATCCTTTTGATTTGAGTCAAGATACGAAAGCATTGATTTGGTTGTCCAGAACACCAAAGAAAACATAAAAAAAATTCTTCATTTTTCTCTTCAATATATACATAGAAACTCAAAACTTCATATCTTAGACACCTCTAATCTCTCAAGTTTTGTAAGAACATTAGTGCTGAAGCTAAGCATCAGTCTAACAAATCTGGTTCACAGGATATGATTATACTATAAATCACAGATATGACAGATCATAAAGTAATGATTTTTACACTCCCGATGTCCATTTTATTTAATCGCTCAATTCGCCTCTAATTTATTCAATCCAAAAAAAAAAGTTTTCGGTCTATCTGATTTTGTTTTTATTCATTTTTCTTTTCTATGAATAATATTAGCAAGACCACTTTGGTAAGCAAAATTCAATAACATAGGCATGGTTGCTTACACGACAAAAGAATTGTTCTTTGCTTTATGATTTCTAGGCTTTTAGACGAGAAATGTTAGCTTTAAAATCTTGGTATATGATCAAGTACAAGATTGGGATAATGACACTTACAAAATATAGGGTTGCAATAAATATTTATTTTTTTTGTTCCATATCATAGCACTATAGATTCGAACTGGATTGGGTGTTGTACTCTCCGTGGATATTTTGGAGGAGTTGCGTGATTTACTGCGTCTAGGCCAGCTTTGATCATGGAGATCTTCGTTGATGGTAAGCTATTAATCTTTGAGATCAATTTCTTTTTGTTTATTTCACATGTGTGGCCATTTATTGACATTTGGTCTGCCAAGAATCAGAGATTGTCTCGGTTTTTAGGTTAAAATTAAATCATCCATGATTTTGAAAATATTTTATTTCTGTTGAAACCCATAACGATGGACGCAAAGGTTATACATGCGGATTGTCACATTATCTTAGTTCTCTATTGATTTATGGAAGGTAGTCTTAACTGTCCGTCTATGTACCAAAGTTTTATTTCAGTGTTATAGAGGAGCTTATTTGTTGAAGATTCGAAAAGTAAAACTTAGCACCGCGGCACCGCTAGAAGGTGATAATTGCTAATTAGGTTTGCACTCTTTTTTCCACATACTTTGGTTCAAAAGCAATATCATTTTAATGATGAAACATTTTGTGAGTGCATATAGAAATGTCAAGTTTAGTTGGATGCTAGCAAATGGATTTCGATTCCATTCTTTTGCGGCTGTCAATTTTAGTTTACCTATTCCATCTTGCCTTCCAAACCTTTTATTCCTAGAAAGCTAGAAAATTGTTTAGAGGTGTAGTACTATATATCAATATCCTTAATATTCTACATCAATTATTCTTACATATGTAATCACAGATCCACAAGTGCATGTTCCCTGTGCTATTGTTCATTGCCTATTTAGGCATTTTGTTGCAGCATTGAGTAAAATAAAATAAAATATTGCTAAAGTTCTCTATGATTAAGTGTAAGCATTAATATGTGTTTCATCCTCATGTCCAATTTTTATTAGTATTGTATCTTGAAAAGTTAGCATATCAAGCGAACAGTATTTACCACTTCCCTTTTAAATGAATTTTAAGATCAGCTCCAGTCCATGTTTGTTTGACAATGTTGTGTCATTCATTATATAGTTTCACAAAGATCGTGTATAATTCTTGTTGAACTTGGTTTGGTTTTCTTTTGTTTAGGGATAGAGTGAGCGAATCATAGTTCGACCAAGTCTTGAATGATGAATTGAGCCAGATCGTTAAGGTCTATTTGTCAAGTTAATTTTATTCTTTTTTTTTTTTTTTTGCATTTGTAATGCCCAGTTCTTGAGTCAAACATTGCTTGTGAAATAAATAAATTTGCATAATCTTAAATATAATTTTGAACCCTGCAGCAATGTGCGGGCAACGTTCCTAGTATTTACCTCGAAGTCAGAATTTTATGAGAAAAATCAGGCTCACCCACTTGTTAAATAGCTGGAAGGTAATGGCCTCCTACGTCTCAAAGGTGAAAAATGGGCTTGCCGAGCATCTTCATGTGAACACGAAAATTCCTAAAACGAACGAAACAAGAACACGTGTACAAAATAATATTTGTATTTAATTTTGGGGTTACAATCTCTTTTACAATTCGTTCCTCTGATTCGATCTTCGTAAGATGTTGGTTTGTGGATGTTGTTGATCCAAGGGCCGTCAAGGCTTGATCTTGGATGAATGGGAAGTTTCTTCAAGGGCCGTTGGTGGCTTGATCTTGAAGGTGGATGAAGGTTTCTTCAAGAGGCCGTTGGGCTTGATCCTAAAGGTTGGATGGACGACGAACGATGAACGAACTTCAAGGGCTTTTGGGCTTGTTCTTGAAGAACGGATGAACGACGAACGATGAACGAACTTCAAGGGCTTTTGGGCTTGATTCTTGAAGAATAGATGTTGTTGGTCCAAGGGCCGTTGGGGCTTGATCTTGGAGGAACGGGTGTGTTGATCCAAGGGCCGTCGAGGCTTGATCTTGGAAGGTTGAATGAAGTTTCTTCAAGGGCCGTCGGGGCTTGATCTCGAAGGTGGATGATTGTTGATCCAAGGGTCGTCGGAGCTTGATCTTGGAAGAACGATGAACGAAGAACGAAGAGAGTTTTCTTGATCCTTCGCGATTTGCTTGAGAGCTTTTAGAGTTTCAAAGCTTCAAGGTTTTGGTGTGATGTGAATTGGTTCCTTTGTCTTGTGATGGAGAAGCCTATTTATAGGCTTTGAGAATGAATTACCACCACAAATTTTCTTGGTGAAGTAAGTGGAGGTTGTAGGTGAAATGGGTGGAGGTTGTAGGTGAAGTGAGTGTATGTTATTGGTGAAATGAGTGTAGATTGTAGGTGAAGTGAGTGTATGTTATTGGTGAAATGAGCGTAGGTTGTAGGTGAAGTGAGTGTATGATGTAGGTGAAATTAATGGAGGTTGTAATTTTAATGCATTAGTCAATATTTATTTCATAGAAATTTCGATGTCTACAAATGCCCCCACTTCAAGGCGTGTCGTATACATGTGCTTGTCACGTGTAAAAGATGCGTTTTGAAGTTCCTTAATGTAGATGTTGATCCAAGGGCCATCGAGGCTTGATCTTGAATTTGGCTGGAAATTTCTTCAAGAGCCGTCGGGGCTTGATCTTGAATTCGGTTGGAAATTTCTTCAAGGGCCTTCGGGGCTTAATCTTAAATTCTGCTGGAAGGTTTCTTGGTTTCCTCCAAATGTCTGAACTTACTTTCCATAGACTTGATCTTGAACTGGGTTTGATTCAAGGGTGGTGGACACTTGATCTTGAATCGGTTTTGTGATTTCTTCAAGGGCTGTTGAGGCTTGATCTTGAACTTTGATAGGACCACGAGCAGTTTCAGGATTTGAACACCTGGCAGGCAGGCACAAGGTGGAGGTGACGGCTTGCTTCTTTGTTCATTATTTCCAATCATATTAAAGAGGGTTAGGGGATGAATCAGCACGTACATTTGTTGTGTTTGCTGATGATCCACAAGATTGATGTTTCATTGTCACTCGTCTTATCTGTTATCCAGGCAGATGTGGTATCTTCTCTGGAGTACATCAACAGCTAAAGATGAGTACTCGAGAGCGATGCTAGGTAAGCAATCAGGGAAGGGGTTCCAGGCAGTCAGTTCCAAACCGGAAGGTTGATTCCAAGTGCCGACTGAGTACTCTCTTTCTCCTTGTCTTACAGGTAAGAACAAAGACAAGGAAAATGATAGGGAGAGAGCATGATATGAGATACTCTTGCTTTCGACTCCGATGACATGAGATATTTTTGCTTTTGAAGAAGTAGTGGTGATTTGACAGCGTTGCACGGCGAGGCTTTGCTCTTTGGCGACGCTGCCAGCGAAAGGTTATTGAAGCTTCTTGAGTCCTTTAGATAGGGCAACGATGCCAAGCTTGGATCTGACTTAGACTCTTCCATCTGGATTATGTGGTTCTGCAGGAAAGGCGTTGTGTTGTAGTGGCCTGTTACAGCTCATCATTGAATCTTCTGCTTCAATTTGTGGCATAGCAAAAGTGGTGCATAACCTTTGCATTTGAATGGTCCTTCATAGCACTACTTCTTAGCGACTCATCCCTGTTTGGCAGCTTCAGTGTAAAGGGCCAATATCTGATCCACTGTCATGAGGTATTTGCCGGAGGAATTCGTGACCTTGACAATAGTTGAGGATGAGTGCTCGAGAGCAATGCTAGGAAAGCAAGCAAGTTCTAACTGACTGCTTGAGGATGAGTGCTTGATTGCAGGTTCTAACTGACTGCTTTCTTTGTCCTCGTCCTGCAAGCAAGAGCAAGGGCAAAGGAAAAGACAGGGAAAAAACATGATGTGAGATAACTTTGCTTTTGACCCTGATGATATGAGATATGTTTGCTTTTGAAGAAGCAGCGGATGGATTAGCGCATGTATTGGTTGCACTTGTCTCCACATGCTTCGATGTATCAATTTCCCTTGCCTGTTCTCTAGGCGGATGTGGTATCTTTTCTGGAAGTACAAGATGTTGAAGATGAGTAATGAAGAGCAAGGCTAGGTAAGCAATCAGGGAAGGGGTTCCAGGCAGTCGATTCCAACTCGGAAGGTTGATTCCAAGCACTGGCTGATTGCTTTCTTTCTCCTTGTCCTACAGTGAAGAGGAAGGACAAAGAAAAGGATAGGGAGAAAGCATGCTATGAGATACTCTTGCTCTCAACCCTGATAATATGAAGTACTTTTGCTCTTGGAGGAAAGAGTATAAGATTTTGATGCGGGTGTAAACTTTTCGATCGAGAGGGGTTTCTGGTTGAGGAAATAAGCTGATCATTTTGAGGGACTTGATCGAAGAGGTATTCTCGTAGAGGAAGACAACTGAGTATACTGAGAGGCTTGGTTGCAAATACCTTCTTGACGAGGAAGAATAATCAGGCATCTTGGATGTGTGCCTTGCCATGGAGGATGAAGGTCGACCTATATAGGGAATGGCGCAATAGCAGGTAGTGGTGCGAATGAAGCCTTGTCTCCCACGCTTGTCGGCAAAGTGTGGTAGTTGGAATAATGGACTTCACGTGTTTTCAACTTTGTCAGAGATCTTTGATAAAGTTGCACGTGCTATCCGGAAAGCTGAGATTGCGTCTGAAAAGTGTTGACGGACTTTATGCATGAAAATTCAGCTTTTGAAATTCAGAGAGTGGTGTCTCTTCATTTTTTGAATTAGTGGGTGTGTTACCTCTCCTTCTATAGGGGTGTCGATCACATCCAACATGCACACTTTGAAGATTACCCGTTTGTGAGAATTATCTCTGGTGTATTTATGAGATTTTACTCCATTCAACCCTTTTCTTTTACCATTTCTGAAAATGGCTTATCCGTCTAACATTTTCCTAGATTTGAGTCTCATGAGTGATACAGGTGCGCCGCGTCAGGGTAATATATGGCGCACATCCTTCTTATCTTTTAATGGCCCTCTTACAGTTGAAGACTCTATGATGGGGGATGCGACAATGGCTACGGTAGTAGCTAAGAACCTCCTCACTCCTGGAGACAATAGGCTGCTTTCAAGACAGTTTGATGAGTTGGCTGTTCAAGAGTCCCGGGCTCTCAGTGTTCAGTGTGCGGGCTCTGTGTCCAATATGGGCCAACGCCTACTTGCTTGAACTCGCCAAGTTGAATCATTGACGGCCGAGGTGGCAAGTCTTAGACAAAAGATCAGGCGGCTCAATCGTGAGAATAGAGGGTTGCTCAAGCTTGCAAATAATTATTCAACGAGCATGAAGAGAAAGCTTGATCAGCTATAGGAATTCGAAGGTCAGATTCAAAGTGACCATAAAAGGTTTGTGGCTTTCTTCCAGAGGCACCTTTTGCCTTCAACATCTGGAGTTTGACCAAGTATTGAGGCTTCGAATAATCTATCTCCAATGCCTCCTACTTCTAGGGTTTCGTCGAGTACTGAGGCTTCACATAAGTAACATTTGTGAAGGCTCCCGCTTTTTATTTTATTTTATTTTATTTTGTTTGTAATAATGCTTTGTGACCAAATCCTTCCTTTAAAGAAATAAAGTATCTATATTTTGAATTTGCTCTTTATTCTTCAAAGTGTTTGTGTTTTTGTTGATGATGTGACTGTACTTGAAGTTTTTTTTTTTTTGAAGTTTCAAGTTGCCTACGTACCCTCAGTTGAGGAGGGATCAAGTCATGACGTAGTTCAAATGAACGATGGATTTTTTTAGATGGTTTTAATGGTGATTTTGATGAGAATTTTGCCGTACATAGTATATGCTCTTGCGGGCCAGCAACGTGGAGCATTTGTTTTTAGGGGTAGTAGTGCTTCAAGAATCTGTCAGTGATGAGGCCGATCTTCAAGTCGTCTTCCGCCATGATTAAGTAGGCGTCGTTGGTGTAGGCCTCTTGTATTACGTATGGTCCATCCCACTTTGATGTGAACTTGCTTTTTGTCTTGTGAGTTGTGATGATAGGCCTACGCAATGCGAGGACGAGATCTCCAGTTTGGAAAAACCTTGGGCGGACCTTCCTATTAAATGCCTTGGATAGCAGTGCTTGGTAGCATTCCAAGTGCTGGTGAGCTTCGAGCCTTCTCTCATCCAGCGCTTCCAGCTCTTGAAGGCGCAACTTTGCATTCTTTTCATCAGTCAAGCCTTCTTGTATAGCCATCCTTAATGAGGGGATTTGACTTTCGACCGGTAGAATAGCTTCCACGCCATGTACAAGAGAATAAGGCGTAGCTTGGGTAGGAGTCCTATGTGTCGTCCTATATGCCCAAAGTGCTTCGCTTTTTCTTTCGTGCCAGTCTCTTTTTGTTCGGCTGATCACCTTCTTCAGGAGGTTGCATAATGTTTTGTTAAATGCTTCTGCAAGACCGTTGGCCGGAGCATGATACATGGAAAACTTGTGTTGTTAGAACTTGTATTTCTCGCAGAGCTCGTCCACGAGTCGGTTGGAGAACTATTTTTCATTGTCAGTGATGATGTAGCGAGGCACACCATATCATGGATGATAAGTTCCTTGATGAAACGGATGACAATTTCCTTCTTGACTTCCCTTAGGGGTATGGCTTCAGCCCACTTGGAGAAGTAATCTGTTGCAGCTAGGATGTAAGCTTCTCCTGCAGATGACTTTGGTGCAATCGGCCCTACGACGTCCAATCCCCATGCATTGAATGGCCATGAAGCAACTGTAGGGTGTAATGGTTCAGGTGGTTGATGTATGAACTTGGCATGGAATTGGCAGACTTGGCACTTTTTGGTGTGTTCCAGACAATCCTTCACCATGCTTGGCTAGTAATAACCCATCTTTTTGAGCTGGAAATGTAGCTTTGGTCCAGACTGATGCGCCCCGCTTACACCTGAGTGTGCTTCTTCCATGGCTTGATTGGCTTCTTCCTCACCTAGGCATCTCAAAAGTACTCCTTTAAAAGGGCGTCAGTAGAGTGTTCCTTTGTAGTAGAGGAAGCGAGGTGCTCGTCGACATATTTCAGAGCGGTGTCTAGGATCGTCTGGAAGCTTTCCGTACTCCAAGTAGTCAATCAGCGGCTGTCTCCACTCTTCAGCGTCGACTGTAAGTATTGAGATATCATTTGTATCATCCAGTGGCATTTTAGTGATGAGCGGGATCACCCATCTTTGGTAAACTGGCACGTCTGTAGCTTTGCTTCTCCTAGTGTCATGCTCTAGGCTAGGTTGGCGAGAGCGTCTGCCATTTGATTTTCTTTTCTTGGCACATGTTCTAGTGTCACGGCCTCGAACTTTTGTAGCAGTTGATTTGCCTGCCGGAAGTATGGGACGAGATTATCTTTCCTCACTTCATATTCAGTTAAGAAATGATTGATTATGAGCTTGGAGTCGCCATACACCTCAAAGGCTATGATTTCCATGTTGATCTCCATTTGGAGCCCGATGATCAGTGCTTGGTACTCAGCGACGTTGTTGGAGCATAATTCGCTTAGTTAGAAGGAATAAAGTAGTATTTGCCTTTGTGGCGACATGAACACTACTCCTGCCCCTGCTCCGTCTGCTCGTGCGGATCTGTCGAAGAACATCGTCCATGTCGGGAAGATGTCGATGTAGAACACTTCCTCATCAGGCAAGTCGTCTGAGATTTTCCAATCAGTTGGGATTAGGTGATCAGCAAGGAAGTCTGCTAGCGCTTGTCCCTTGACGGCTTTAGCTGGGACATAGATGATCTCATACTGGTTAAGAAGCAACGCTCATTTAGCAAGTCACCCCGTCAAGACTGATTTGGACATGACGTATTTGATCGGGTCAGTTTTAGCAACCAGGTGGATAGTGTAGGCCTACGTGTAATGCCTGAGCTTTTGGATGATGAACACCAAGGCAAGGCACATCTTTTTTATTGGGGAGTAGTTCAACTCAGTGCTGGTAAGGGTTCGACTGAGGTAGTAGAATGCTCATTCTTTCTGGGATTCATTTTCTTGTGCCAAGAGAGCTCCAACTGAACTTTCATGAGCGGCGATGTACAATATGAGTGACTTTCCAGGCATAGGCACCCCCAGGACAGATGGACTTGATAAATACTTTTTTATGCTTTCACAAGCATTGTGGCATGCTTCGTCCTATATGAATGGAACATTCTTCTTCATGAGTCGACTGAACGGTTGACAACGCCCTACAAGGTTAGAGATGAAGCGTCTGATGAAGGCTAGTCGTCCTTGTAGACTTTTCAGCTCATGCAAGTTTCTTGGCTCAGGCATTCTTTGAATGGCCTTGATCTTTGATTGGTCCACTTCAATGCCGCGATGCTTGACAATGAAGCCGAGGAACTTTCTAGAGGTGACGCCAAATGCACATTTCAATGGGTTCATCTTGAGGTTGTATTTTCGTAGCCTTTCGAACACTATTCGTAAATCTTTTAAGTGATCAGATCTTTTCTTTGTCTTGACCACCACATCGTCTACATAACATTCTACGTTTTTGTGTAGCATGTCATTGAAAATTTTTTGCATTGCGAGTTGATATGTAGCTCCAGCATTCTTTAGACCAAAGGGCATCACCTTGTAGCAGTAGATACCTTTTGGAGTGCGGAAGGCTGTTAGTTCCTCGTCTTCGAGAGCACTGGGAATTTGATTCCCAGAAGAGCCGTCCATGAATGGCAGTGCCTTGTGGCCAGTGGTTGCGTCCACCATGATTTCAATGATTGGCAATGGGAAGTCGTCCTTCGGGCAAGCATCGTTGAGGTCTCGGAAGTCTACGCAAACATGTATTTGTTCGGATTTCTTAAGGACAATGACGATGTTGGAGATCCACTTGGGGTATTGCACCTCTCGAATGAAGTATGCCTCGATTAGCTTGTCAATCTTAGTCTCAATTTGTGGGATGAGCTCGGATCGATAGCGTCTTTGAGTTTGCTTTATCGGTCGTGTTCTAGGCTTGACTACAAGATGATGCACAGCGATGATAGGGTCAAGGCCGGGCATTTCTTTGTAGGTCCAAGCAAATACGTCTTTGTACTCTAATAACATCTGGTAATATTCCTCTATCTCGTCTACACTTAGTAGTGCACTTGCGAAGATAGGCTTTGGTTATTCGCTTGTGCCTAAGTTGAGTTCCTTGAGATCATCAACCATGGCTTGCCCCCCATCTTCAAGCTGTGGTGGCGCAGCAGTGACATCTGCCTCGAGGATTTCATCTTCTTTACCTTCATGGATCGTGGTGTGGAAGACACCTTGGACCTCTTCTTCACCGCTGTTCTCTCGAGCTTTATATTGTTTTGAGTCACGAAACTCTATGCAAGCACGGAGTTGCCCTGATTTTTTTAGGGCAACATTTAAGTTCTGTCCTGAGTCCATGACCTCTTGAATTAAATCAGCTTCGATTATGTTGACAATCTCAGCTTCATCTAGGCTTAAAAGTGTATTAACAATGGTTTCTTGCCCCCTTTCCGACTGGTGAATTTGTGGATGCAACGTAGGCTTCATGTGTAATTTCTTTAGGGCGACATAAGTCCATCCTTCATCTTCACTTGACTTGGAACATGCCCCCAATGGTCGAGGTGAAGACTTTGAGTCGAAAGAGCCAGAAGTGATGTCTTCCCTAGGGATTTCATCTTCTTTGTCTTCTTGGATCGTGATGGGGAAGATGTCTTGGACCTCTCCTTCAGTGCCATCCTCTTGGGGTTGTTGGCATGAAGATTGTCCAGTATGGATGATGGTGCGCCTTCTTACTTTCAGCGGTCCATTTGTGTTAACCTCCAAGATTGCTTGGCGCTTCATCCTTGAAGGAATTGAGCTTCGAATATCGCATTTTTCTACTAACCCATCGAGCTTTTCTTCCTTTGACGTTGTCTCCTTATTTCTAGAAAGCTTCTTGTTGTCTTTAAGTCTGTCCAAAGCTGACCGACGACGAAGAGAGCTAGCCGTGTTGTTTCGCTTCTTAGGTTTTGACAACCTTTCAAAAACAGAGCTTTGGGATGTTGGCATGGTAAGCCTCTTGAAGACGGAGGTTCGGTTTTGACCACCAATGTGATTAAGTACTGACATTCTACGTCTTGAACGATTCATCCTATCGAAGACTTACGGTCGGGGGACGGGTTTAAGCTCCTCTTGATCTTGCTCAATGCTCACGCTGATGTGTTGAGTGCTAGCATTTTTCGCTTTGCTTGAAATCTTCACGGGTGCATTGGGTATGAAGCCAAGTCCAGCTTTGTTGTTGTCAACTCCGTAACCATGCTTCTTCAACTTCTTTTGAGTCTCGGTGAGGTCACGTTCTTTGTTGTTGATTATGTTTGAAGCCTTCTTTCCAGGATTCGAAGAAGAAGCGAAGTCGTACCCAGCCTTTGACATTAGTTTGTAGGCATTTGGATCAAAACCTTCTTCAGTCCTCTTGGTTGGAAGAAAGCTTGGTTCGACCCCTTTTGGCAGAGCTTTTATGAAGCCTTGTGGTGGTCTTGCAACCTTAGTGTTGCCTAGCTGTGTCAGAGGCAAAACTGCATTCGTCTTAAGCAACTTTATATTATCCTTGTGCCGCTATGCATCGGCTTTGCTTGCTTCAGTTTCAAACGAGGATTGACCATTCTTTCTTCTCGACATCGGGATGTATCGGAAGACGGGTGTGTTTGGTTGTTGCAGGTTTAGCAAGCTCATCATCATTTTTGCTTGAAGATGGCATATCTTCTCCTTCTTGCTTCTTGGGCATGGCTTGCCACACTTGTTTTTTAGGTGTTGCTTTGCCTGTGGATTTGATCTCTTTTGGAAGAGTTTCGGGTACCATGTCTTCATCCATGTAGAACTTGGCGTTTGCGAAATGTGATTCGGCTTCGGTGAATGGCTTGGTGTCGCCATAGATCACCTTCATTCTTTCTCTGTAAAACTTTAAGCATTGGTGAAGGGTGGACGGTACTACTCCATTCGTATGGATCCAAGGCTTTTCTAAGAGCAAGCTGTAAGAAGTTTTTGCATCAATCACGGGGAATATCGTGCTTGACTTGAGTTAGCCAATGGTCATCTCTACTCGGATCATGCCCATCGCTCTTTGTCCTCCTTGGTTAAAACCTTGGATTAGTAGACGGCTTAGGGATAGTTCATCTACCTTGATGGCAATTGTCGTCATTGTTGACTTTGGCATGATGTTTATGGCTGATCCACCATCCACAAGCATGTAGTTGACTTTGTGCTCCCTTACGTATCCCAAGACGAAGAGATGACGATTATGAGGCTTTGATCCTAGTAGTAAGTCTTCATTCGTGAAGCTGATCGAGTCGTGGGCGGCACAGCACGTGGCACATTCGTGTGGCCGAAGCTTCAAGCCTTCGTTCTCGCTTTCTTGTACCTCATGGTTGTCAGGACTTGCCAAGGCCGTTGCTAGTACTCTTCGCATCTTCTTTGGCAATCATAGCCCTTCCTCGATGCTAAAGTGCGTTGGCAGACCTTCTTTGGGCGTGAGGGTATTTTCTTCCTTGATAGCGGTGGCTTTGCCTTTTGAAGGTTCTTCATTTCCACCTCGACCATGTGACATGCAGCGATAGTGCACTGTTGGAAGAAGTCATCCGAGAAGTACTCGTGCAAGGAGACGGGAATGCGTGGCTCTTGCTCCATAGGTTCCTCAGCATATGTTGGCTTGGCAGCTCTTATATTTCTTTTAGGCTTCTTATTGTTGCGGCGGTGGTGCTTTCTCTCTTGCTCCTCCTTTAGCCTTGTGGCTTGCGGTCTTGACTTCGTCATCTTTTTATAGGTCACCAATGTCCATCCTTTTTCATCATCGGTAGGTGCGTCTTGGTTGCTTGCCCCCAGTGATGGTGGTGCAAAAGGTACTATGTGGCTTGAGCATTGGCGGGAAAGGTCAGGTGTCACTTGGAGAGGCACGAGATTGAATGATCTAAATGCAATCGTGGTAGTATATGTTGCGGCAGTGCCTTCAAGGTCGAGCTCGATTTTCCCTTGTTGAGCTAGCTTCATGATGAGCTCTTTAAGGACGAAGCACTTGCCAACAGGATGACTCACGAAACGATGGTACTTGCAGTACCTAGGATCATTTATGTGATTCATCTCTTCAGGATGCTTGCATTCGGGTAGCTCAATGACCTTCTTTTCCAGTAAGTTATCTAACATTGCAGCCATGTCAGAGTCAGGAAAATGGTACGTCTTCTGCTCCAGTTCCCTTAAGGTGTTTTTATACCTGTCTTGGGTGCGAGAAGGCTCACCTCTCTTTATCTCATTTGCTTTGTATTTGGAGGAGATCTTGATGGGTGGGGAGGACGTTTTGATGGGGGTAGTGTTGACGGTAAAAGCTTCCTTGGCGGGCTTCTTCCCAGTCTTGTCTACACTTGAGGATAACACCTTATCCTTCTTGAAGTCGGTGATCGACTCCTTCTTCCTGTGATGGGCGATACTCAGCTCCATGTCGTGGGAACGAGTTGCCAGCTCCTCAAATGTTCTTGGTTTTATGCCTTGGAGGATGTAATGTAACCCCCAGTGCATGCCTTGAACGCACATCGCAATGGCAGAGGTTTCAGAAAGCCGATCTTTGCAATCCAGACTTAATGAACGCCATCTATTGATGTAGTCGATGACAGGTTCATCCTTCCACTGTTTTGTACTAGTCAGCTTCAGCATGCTTACAGTGTGGCGGGTGCTGTAGAAGCGGTTGAGGAATTCCCTTTCTAGCTAATCCCAACTGTTGATACACTCGGGCTCGAGGTCGGTGTACCAGTCAAAGGCATTACCTTTCAGTGAGCGCACGAATTTCTTGACGAGGTAGTCTCCCTTTGTTCCAGCATTGTTGCAGGTTTCAATGAAATGGGCGACCTGTTGCTTTGGGTTTCCCTTTCCATCGAACTGCATGAACTTTGGCAACTGCTAACCCCTCGGCATCTTCAAAGCGTCAATCTTCTTGGAGTAGGGCTTTGAGTATAGTACGAAGTCATGTGAGCTTCCTTCGTATTGTGCCTTGATGGTGCTGGCGATCATCTCCTGCAGCTGCTGGATAGAGAAAGATCCCATGAGTGCCGCTGCTTGGTCTGGCTCCGGCTTCTCTTCAACTTTCTTTCCTGGAGGCTCACCTTTTTCATCGGCTTCTTTCTTTAATGGATTAACCATTGGGTCGACTTTCACGTCAGGCTTGACATCTAGTTGGTTGACGAGTGCGGCGATTTGTAAGTCTTTTTCCTCTACAGTCCGCGTGAGTTTTGCGATTGCTTCATTCATTTGAGCCAGCTGCTCCTTAATTGAAGTTGCTCCAGTAGTCATGACTTGCATGGCTGTGCTGTCGCTCGAGTCGGCATCGGAAAGCAAGGACTTGAAGTACTTCCTCAGCTTTTCCTCCCTTTGCGCCCTTAGCGAGGCCAAGGTGATCACGGGCTCGTGCCTCAGGTGCTCTTGTTCATTCGGCAAAGTTGATGTAGGGGTGGAAGATATGGCAGAAAGAGCTCTTGCCTTGCTTCGAGTTATGTTGCCCAAAGTGCTACCACTTGTGAGGATGTTCTTGTTCTTTGCGTTAGTTGCGGGAACAGCTTGAGCCTTCCTTGATGCCATTGATTTTGAGGTGTGTTTGGATTTCTTGAACGGAGAAAAAGATAAGAGGTAGAGATTGTCCCACTGGGCGTGCCAAATTTGTGAACACGGAAATTCCTGAAACGAACGAAACAAGAACACGTGTACAAAATAATATTTGTATTAAATTTTGGGGTTACAATCTCTTTTACAATTTGTTCCTCTGACTCGATCTCCGTAAGATGTTGGTTTGTGGATGTTGTTGATCCAAGGGCCGTCAAGGCTTGATCTTGGATGAACAGGAAGTTTCTTCAAGGGCCGTTGGTGGCTTGATCTTGAAGGTGGATGAAGGTTTCTTCAAGGGGCCGTTGGGCTTAATCCTGAAGGTTGGATGGACGACGAACGATGAACGAACTTCAAGGGTTTTTGGGCTTGTTCTTGAAGAACGGATGAATGACGAACGATGAACGAACTTCAAGGGCTTTTGGGCTTGATTCTTGAAGAACAGATGTTGTTGGTCCAAGGGCCGTTAGGGCTTGATCTTGGAAGGTTGAACGAAGTTTCTTCAAGGGCCGTCGGGGCTTGATCTCGAAGGTGGATGATTGTTGATCCAAGGGCCATCGGGGCTTAATCTTGGAAGAACGAAGAACGAAGATAGTTTTCTTGATCCTTCGGGATTTGCTTGAGAGTTTTTAGAGTTTCAAAGCTTCAAGGTTTTGGTGTGATGTGAATTGGTTCCTTTGTCTTGTGATGGAGAAGCCAATTTATAGGCTTTGAGAATGAATTACCACCACAAATTTTCTTGGTGAAATGGGTGGAGGTTGTAGGTGAAATGGGTGGAGGTTGTAGGTGAAGTGAGTGTATGTTATTGGTGAAATGAGTGTAGGTTGTAGGTGAAGTGAGTGTATGATGCAAGTAAAATGAATGTGATAGGAGCATATTTACATCACTTAGTTAGCTTGTTTCCTTGCATTTAGGTTGTTAGTTCTTAGTTATTTTAGTCTTTTAAGCCATTTTCGTGTGTTTTCAGGTTCTAAGGGCTAAAGGAGCAAGAAAGTGCATTTTGGTGCCTTTTGGAGCAGTTTTAGGCTTGGGATGGATTGCACATGCTTGGAGCTAAGTGGATGGACGAAATTGAAGATCAAATGAGCTTAGGATTGAATGAAGAATGAAGAGTTCAAAATTGGAAGCCAAAGTTTCTAAAGTTGGAAGTTTCTATTCTTGGAGGTTTCCATTCTTGAAAGTTTCTATTTTTGGCTTAGAAGTTTCCTAATCCTTCATCACCTATGTTCCAGCCATAAAAGGGTTCCAAAACATGTTAGGTTGCCTCATTACATGTTTCTAGAAGTCCTAGAACCTTTCCCTAACCTTGCCACATATCTCCTTTCCCTTTTCGTCCAAAATCTGCCACATAAGTGCCTTTCCCTTTCTTTCCACAACCTTGCCGCACAAGGGATCCTCTTCTTACCTATTTTCTGACCCAAAATCACATTCCCTTTGTGTTCTATGCCTTGCCGCACAAGGAGGAGCCTTTCTTACTTATTTTGTGCCTCAAAACACATTCCTAAATCTGTCTTACAATTCTGCCGAATTTCCTTTCCTATTCTCTTTAATTCCTGCACCTTACTTGCCTATTTTCTGCCCAAAAATACTTCCCCTTTCTCTTACAAATCAATGCACACCTTCTTTCCCTTTCTCTCTTAATTTCTGACCTTTAAAACACATTCCTTTTCTCTCCTACATATTCTGCCGAATTTTACTTTCTTATTCTCTTTGATTTTCTGATTCTTTCTTACCTATTAAATTGTGGAACCATAATAGCTAAGTATTGAACCTTTCCTATTATTTTCTGATTGCCTTTCAACCCTAGCCCTATAAATAAAGCCATCCGCACCATTTAGTCTCTCTCTCGCTCTCTGGACAGATTCTCTGCGTCCATTCCATCCACCTATCTACCTATCCATCCTCTACCACCCATTCACGCCAGAATTCCTTCCCCAACCCTAGCCGCACCTATCCTTCACCATTCTCCATAGTTTCTGACCTAAAACAACCCTTGTGCCGCAGCAAAGAGGAAGGAGGAGAGCCTTTGGACGTGCTTGCTGTTTAGTTTGGATCGCTGGAGCGTTTAGGTGTTTTCTTTCTTTTGTTTTCAATGTATAAACTTGTTATTCTTTGTTCTGTGAGTATGAGGAACTAAACCCCTCTTAGCTAGGGGGGATTCGAAACCATGATTATACTTGCAATGTGAATTGATTACTTTCAGTTGTGATTTCATAAGTTGTGAATTCAATTTGTTTAACTGCTTGATGGATAACTTATTCTTGTATGTTGATTGAGGGTCGACACTTAGTTTGCATGCATGAGTTTGATGCTAGAATATAAGGGAGTTTCACCTAATAGTTACAAACTTATATTCACAAGTAGTGGAGGTCGCTTATAAACGATCGCGTTAAATGAATTCTTGGCAGGAGTTTCATGCTCATCATAGTAACGAATGCCTCGTCAATACTTATAGTTTTCATGATGCTTAATGATCTTTGATTGTATCGTTATTGTGCTGTTCACGTAAAGGACTTTTGAAGAATGCTTTGAATTGTTGTATGCGCTTTCCCATCCAATTCAATAACTTAAGGAGAACTTGAAGGTTAATTTAAGCGGACCTAATTAACCTGGGGTGTTGAGGTTCATGATTTATCGAAAGAACAACTGAAAATTGGTTTATGTGCAAGTGTGTCATGTGTGGAGAAGAACCCTCTAGCTAGCCCATCATCCATAAGTTTTACCAAATTTGTCCAAAATCTGTTTTAGTTTACAATCTGTTTATTTTGTTTTCAAATTCGTCATAATCAAACCCCCCTTTTACCTTCTTGTTTCAAAGTGTTCACAATCTGTTTTGTTTCTGTTTTTAAGTGTTTTGAGTCAAGCCAATACCCTATTTCCGTCCAAAGTAGTGTTTAGAGTCTAAAACTGCCCAGTTTGTGTTTTTAGGCAGTTTTGAGTGTTTTTGTGCTGTTTTGAGTCTTTTGAGTTGTTTTAGTGTCTTAGAGTCTAGTTTTGCATTCTTTGAGTCTAGTTTAGTGTTTTAAACTTTGTTTTAATGATTTTGAGTCAGTTTTGAGGTTTTAGCAAGCCCTCCTAATCCCCGGTCCAGAACGATCCCTACTTGCATCTATACTACAATTGTCAACAAGAGGGTTAAATTTGTGTGCTTATATATTTCGCATCAAATTTTTGGCGCCGTTGCCGGGGATTAGCAACTTTGCTAATCCCTTGGTTCTTTTCTTATCGTTTATTTTGTTTTTGTTTTAGTTTCTGACTTTGTGTTATTTTCTTGTTTTCTTTAGCTAATCCCCTTTGTTTTTGTTTGTGTCTTTTACTTTTGATATTTGATTTAGTTTTAATTCTTTCATTTCAGGTACATAGAGAAGTAAGACATGGCACTTTCTACCATTCAAGCTCAATTAGCAAATCTTACTTCTCAATTGTCCCAGATTGCCGAAACAACCACAATGCACACTGCTCAAACTCATCAACGTCCTCAATACGCTGTGAATGAAGATGCTTGGGGTTATCAAGGCTATGATCAACCAAGCAACAACATGTTTTCCAACGCTTACAATTCGGATTGGAGAGATTATTCAGATTACATGTGGGGAGAACCTCAACAATTCCAACAAGGTGGATATTGGCAGCAAGAAGAGGAGTTATATTCAAGACCTATGCAGCCACCACAGCCTCCCCCACAACAATTCCAATCGAATTCAAGTATGCCCATTAGTTATAATGAAATTCTTGAAGGACTAATCTCTTTGACGCAGGGCTCACAAAAAGAAGAACAATTTCAACCATCTGAGGAGTTTTATCAATGGCCACATGCACCATTACAGCCTCCACCACAATTTGCCCAAACAAACTCAGGTATGTCTTTGTGTAATGATAACATTATTCAATTAATCACCTCTTTGACACAGGGAGTAGAAAATCAAAACAAGGAGATGAAAGACCGAGTCAAAAGAGTGGACAAATTGGAGAAGCAAGTTGGGCAGATTATGGAGTTCATGGTGCTGATTCAAGAGCAAAGTGAACTCTCCAACTCAACTATTGCAAATTCGAAGGAAGATTTTGAAAACTATGATGCTATCACTTTGGGAAGTGCTATGGAGGTTGGAGCTGACCTAAAAACGTCCAAACATAGCCTAGAAGTGGATGAGGAGCTGTTGATTGAGGAAGAGGAAGAAGACATACACACTGCAAGGGTAGAACAACCCTTGCCGCAGCCCCCTAAGCCCTCTCAACCACCCACAACAAGTAAGGACGTCCCAAATTCAATTCATTCTAATGTTAGTCCTCCAAATGCACCTTTTCCAAGCAGGTTTTTGATTCCCAAGAAAGAAGAGGGTGAAATGGACATCATGGAAACCCTTCCAAAGGTGCAAAGTGATATCCCAATTCTTGGCACACCAAATCAAGTTCCAGATTGTATTGAAGTGTTCAAAGAACCTTGTACACCAAGAAGAAGGAGTCAAGAGAAGGAAGTCGCTGGAGAATACCAAAAATTCATCAAAAAGGACATATATGAGACAACAAAGCCCAAAGAAGTTGAGTTTGAGGACACGGGACAAGTCACAACCATCCTAGTCAATCTGGCCAAGTCCAACATTCCTGAAACATTCAAAAATGTGGTGTTTGTAATTGAGTTTGTGTCGGAGCAAGCAAGTAAGCCATCTTCTCTAATTTCAATTCTGTTTTCTTCTAACTGGCTCATTTTAATGATTCAGGCACCCACACTAGAATTTAAACCATTGCCGGATCATTTCAAGTATCACCTCCCATTCAAAGATCACCTACATGCCGTGGCCTCCAATGATGCTTAATTGGAGGTATCGTCCGGCTGCACGACGTTAAAGCAAGCGCTTCTTGGGAGGCAACCCATGCATTCAACAAAGGAAGACCTAGGAATCACTCCAATTCCAAATTTGCGTTCCTAAACCCTTCTCTTTGTTGTTGTTTCTATTTTGCCATGTTTAGTGTGTTTATTCATTATTTGTTTGTTTACTTGTGATTTGTGTGAGTTTATGCTTAAAACATTGAGGACAATGTTTGATTTAAGTGTTGGGGGGGGGGGGGGGGTAAACAAGTTGTTTTACATGAAATTCGTGGGATTTTATCACCCATTACTTTTAGAGTTGTCCTTGCTGTTTTTAAGTGTTTTTAAGCTGTTTTGGTGTGTTTTAGTGTGTTTTGGCATAAAAATCCGAAAATTTGATAAAAAATTGAAAAATTGTTTGAAAAACCCAAAAAGAGTTGTTTTTGTGTGTGTGTTTGTGTCTTAGGTACCTTCCAACACAATGATGAGGATTTGGTTTTTAATTACATGACTGTTAAAGAAAGTTACGAACATGGATGGAAGTTTGATATGTCTTTGGTTTATGCTTGGTTATTGTTATAGTTTACAAACTCACATGCAATCATAAAGGATAAAATCAGTTTTTGTAACATGCTTGAAGGAAGGAACTCAAATTAACGCTACAACCTTGTGAGACTTGAGCCTTAAACGTTCTTTTGGAGAGTTATTAATCTGTGATTCTTTGTTTTCTAAAGTCGTTGCATGATCTCATTATTTTTTGCTTGGTTGCTACTTAGAATGCAGTTTCATCATTTAGTTCCAAATACTAGAACTCATGCCCATTCCATTCAAAGCATAACATTGATTTGCATAACACACGATCAAGATGAAGTTAATTAGTGAACCACCACAGCCAAAAAGCCGAACCCCCTTTTCATATGTTTTGTAGGTTTAACCCCTTTGAGCCTTGTTTAGCCTATTTTCTTTGTGAACCACATTATCCTCACCTAGCCTAGATTAGGACCATCCATACCCTTGTTCTTAAAGCATAGTGAAGCATGACTTAAAAAGAATTCATTTTGATTGACTTCTTGCAGAAAAACAAGTGTGGGGGAAGGGATTTGTGTGTGTGTGTGTGTGTGTGTGCCAAGAAAAAGAAATAAGGCACAGGTAGAAAAGAAAAAAAATTTCGTGGGAAAAGAAAAGAAAAAGAAAAAGTTATGAAAAAAAGTAAAAAAAGAGTGCAAAATTATGAGAAAAAGAGTTCTAAAGTGTTGATTGTTGAAGGAAGGGTCCAAAACATCAAAATTCGGCCCTAGAGTGTGTAAATCTTCCCTTTTGTGTTTTAAGTTGATTTTTGCATTCCAAAGTGAATTCTAAGTGTTGATTTCATTGCTTTGCTTGCTATTCTTTAAGAACCCTTGTTTTCCATATCCTTTCTTTGTTAACCAACACCCCAAGCCCCGTTACAACCCTTTAACTTTGATCTTGGGTGTTGTGTGTTTCAATATGTGGAGTTTGGAATTGGTATGAGCATATGGCATCACTGGTTCTCGCATCTAAGTAGTAGCATTCCATTCATGAGATCATATCTAAATATGCTTATTAACTCCAGAAAAGTGCTTTCTTTGTTGCAACATATGTGAGTATTAGTTTTCATGTTTACATCAATCTTCTCACATATACCTAGTGTAGGGTGTGTAGTCAGAAAATGTGTGTGAAAATAGAGTGCATATCTAGTAAGGAATTGAGGGAATTCTCTAAGGCATGTTACTACATTCAAAACATCGTTTTAATTGGTTAAATGTGAACTAGTAAGTGGTGACTGTGATTAAGTATGCATTCAAGGGTAAGGATGACTAAAATCTGTGCAAGTGATGATTTTTAATATGTCATGTGCATTGGAAATCCCTAAGGCAATTGTTGGAAGGTTTAGATTGAGTTTTGTTTCTTTTGTTTTGCTCGAGGACTAGCAAAAGCTAAGTGTGGGGGTATTTGATAGGAGCATATTTACATCACTTAGTTGTTTCCTTGCATTTAGGTTGTTAGTTCTTAGTTATTTTAGTCTTTTAAGCCATTTTCGTGTGTTTTCAGGTTCTAAGGGCTAAAGGAGCAAGAAAATGCATTTTGGTGCCTTTTGGAGCAGTTTTAGGCTTGGGATGGATTGCACATGCTTGGAGCTAAGTGGATGGACGAAATTGAAGATCAAATGAGCTTAGGATTGAATGAAGAATGAAGAGTTCAAAATTGGAAGCCAAAGTTTCTAAAGTTGGAAGTTTCTATTCTTAGAGGTTTCCATTCTTGAAAGTTTCTATTTTTGGCTTAGAAGTTTCCTAATCCTTCATCACCTATGTTCCAGCCATAAAAGGGTTCCAAAACATGTTAGGTTGCCTCATTACATGTTTCTAGAAGTCCTAGAACCTTTCCCTAACCTTGCCACATATCTCCTTTCCCTTTTCTTCCAAAATCTGCCACATAAGTGCCTTTCCCTTTCTTTCCACAACCTTGCCGCACAAGGGATCCTCTTCTTACCTATTTTCTGACCCAAAATCACATTCCCTTTGTGTTCTATGCCTTGCCGCACAAGGAGGAGCCTTTCTTACTTATTTTGTGCCTCAAAACACATTCCTAAATCTGTCTTACAATTCTGCCGAATTTCCTTTCCTATTCTCTTTAATTCCTGCACCTTACTTGCCTATTTTCTGCCCAAAAATACTTCCCCTTTCTCTTACAAATCAATGCACACCTTCTTTCCCTTTCTCTCTTAATTTCTGACCTTTAAAACACATTCCTTTTCTCTCCTACATATTCTGCCGAATTTTACTTTCTTATTCTCTTTGATTTTCTGATTCTTTCTTACCTATTAAATTGTGGAACCATAATAGCTAAGTATTGAACCTTTCCTATTATTTTCTGATTGCCTTTCAACCCTAGCCCTATAAATAAAGCCATCCGCACCATTTAGTCTCTCTCTCGCTCTCTGGACAGATTCTCTGCGTCCATTCCATCCACCTATCTACCTATCCATCCTCTACCACCCATTCACGCCAGAATTCCTTCCCCAACCCTAGCCGCACCTATCCTTCACCATTCTCCATAGTTTCTGACCTAAAACAACCCTTGTGCCGCAGCAAAGAGGAAGGAGGAAAGCCTTTGGACGTGCTTGCTGTTTAGTTTGGATCGCTGGAGCGTTTAGGTGTTTTCTTTCTTTTGTTTTCAATGTATAAACTTGTTATTCTTTGTTCTGTGAGTATGAGGAACTAAACCCCTCTTAGCTAGGGGGGATTCGAAACCATGATTATACTTGCAATGTGAATTGATTACTTTCAGTTGTGATTTCATAAGTTGTGAATTCAATTTGTTTAACTGCTTGATGGATAACTTATTCTTGTATGTTGATTGAGGGTCGGCACTTAGTTTGCATGCATGAGTTTGATGCTAGAATATAAGGGAGTTTCACCTAATAGTTACAAACTTATATTCACAAGTAGTGGAGGTCGCTTATAAACGATCGCGTTAAATGAATTCTTGGCAGGAGTTTCATGCTCATCATAGTAACGAATGCCTCGTCAATACTTATAGTTTTCATGATGCTTAATGATCTTTGATTGTATCGTTATTGTGCTGTTCACGTAAAGGACTTTTGAAGAATGCTTTGAATTGTTGTATGCGCTTTCCCATCCAATTCAATAACTTAAGGAGAACTTGAAGGTTAATTTAAGCGGACCTAATTAACCTGGGGTGTTGAGGTTCATGATTTATCGAAAGAACAACTGAAAATTGGTTTATGTGCAAGTGTGTCATGTGTGGAGAAGAACCCTCTAGCTAGCCCATCATCCATAAGTTTTACCAAATTTGTCCAAAATCTGTTTTAGTTTACAATCTGTTTATTTTGTTTTCAAATTCGTCATAATCAAACCCCCCTTTTACCTTCTTGTTTCAAAGTGTTCACAATCTGTTTTGTTTCTGTTTTTAAGTGTTTTGAGTCAAGCCAATACCCTATTTCCGTCCAAAGTAGTGTTTAGAGTCTAAAACTGCCCAGTTTGTGTTTTTAGGCAGTTTTGAGTGTTTTTGTGCTGTTTTGAGTCTTTTGAGTTGTTTTAGTGTCTTAGAGTCTAGTTTTGCATTCTTTGAGTCTAGTTTAGTGTTTTAAACTTTGTTTTAATGATTTTGAGTCAGTTTTGAGGTTTTAGCAAGCCCTCCTAATCCCCGGTCCAGAACGATCCCTACTTGCATCTATACTACAATTGTCAACAAGAAGGTTAAATTTGTGTGCTTATATATTTCGCATCAGAATGGAGGTTGTAATTTTAATGCATTGGTCAATATTTATTTCACAAAAATTTTGATGTCTACACTTCATTCTAACAATAATTGTTTTGTACAAGGGTGATGAAATTGTCCTTATTATTACTTTAGTCTAAACCGAGGGGGATTTTGGCATTGATCATAAGCGACAGTGAAATTGGTCTGATTTCAACATATTTACGACTCTGCCACCCGATTAAAAAACTGAAAGAACTTCGTTTGGGGCCTTGGGTTTGTGGGTTTGGGTTCCAAGTGGGCGTTTGGGGTGGCATTGTCAAAATGAGGGGACGGGGGTGGTGAGAGATGGTTGCTGTTGGTTTTGAATGGCTGGGTCATATTGTCATTTTAGGATTCAAAATGAAGGGTTACCGTTGGTTTCGATCGGGCTGAGTTGACTGGGGTGGTGAGAGATGGTTGCAGCGACATGAAGTGGAGCTTATGCGTAGGGATGGTAGATAAAAAAAAAAGGAGAGAGGGAGGAGTAGGATGCTGGACATGGGGGTTGGGTTGTGAGGGAAAGGTTTGGAGAAAGAAAGAGACATGGGCGCGTGGGGTTTGCAGAGAGAAAAAGAAAGATGGTGGAACAGAGTTGCTGAAAAGTGGGATTAGGGGTTTGACGAGAGGGGTTAGAAAGAGAGAGAGGAAGGTGCACGTGTGAACTACAGGAGGAGAGGGAGAAAGAAGGAGAAGTAGGGGGAGTAGGGTTGCTTTTAAGCGGAATGTTGGGACGACTTCGTTTGGTTTTTTAGGGGGATTGTCGGGAAGATTTGGTTTGGTTTTGTCCACATCTGTAGGCGTTTGCGGTTTGGAAAGGTAAGTCCTTCTTTTAATTAGTTACTTCACTGTTTAGTTGTCCATGTTTCCATTTTCTTCACTATTCGGTTCCAGTTTAGTTGTGCATCTTTTGATCGAAAATGTGAAAGATGGTTTAAATTATTAAATTTGGATATTTGCAAGATCTTTTCTGTTGTTTTATGTGTCCTAGCCACTGTTCTAAAAATTCTATTTCTCAATATTTTCGACCTTGGTTCCATGATTAGGCAGTTTTTTCAATTTCAACATTCTTTCGTGAGGATACAATTCAAAATTAAAAATTTCAAGAAACTTATTTTCTTCCAATAAGTAGATTCGGAATTAAAAAAAGGAATGACAAATATGAAAATAAGGGCCTCCGTTCGTAAAATTTGTGAAAAATGTCAATTGATCCGGAGGCGGGGATGAATTATAGTAATTTGTTCTAACCCGAGTGAAGGAAAATTTGTGAAAAACATGTTCATTTGAGCAACATCTATGGCATGCAATTAACAATTAAAGGCGGAATCATGCTTGTATGCACTCAAAACAAAACATTACCCATGAAATTCAAAGCCTAGTAGTTATGGTGAACCATGACTCAACTCAAATCTTAAAGAAAGGAGTTGAGAAACTTTTATACCTTTGAAGCACCTCTTTGCTTAGCAAAGGTTAATCACCCATGTGAGGGCCTTTTTTCCTTTGTCTCTTTGCTCCTTGGCTCCATGGATATGGATGGAAGAATTGATTCTCCAAAAGTCCCCAAGGTAGGAGACCTCTAATTTTCGACACCAAGGATGGTGAAGGAAGAAGAAGAGTGACCTTGGAGGAGGAAGGATTGCTAGCTAATCCCCTCCAAGGGGGCCGGCCTCCTAGAGAGAAAGGGAGAGACATGTTCTCTCCAATTTTCTCCAAAAGAAACCCTAAATGAATTTTGGCTATAAAGTTCTTTATATAGTCACTTCACTTAAGTGACTAAAAGAACAAAACCCTATTTTTCATCACATGGCCGGCCTACCATAGGCATTGGGCTGTTTGGGCCCTTTTAAATCTCAAGTCATAAAAGTTGTCATACAACTTAAGTTAATGGGCTTGACATTCGAAGCCCATTGGGCCATGAGGCCCAAAACTAACCCGAGGTCTAAAACGAACTTATTCATTTGATTAATTAACATATTAATTAATCCTAGCCATAAATAATTAAACCATTTAATTATCCTTACTCATCTTCGTTATATCCTTCAATCATTACCTTACACGGTGTGCGATCCATTAGTTTCCTTTTAGCGAGGCAGTGCGCGATTAGAACTCTTACTAATCGATTGTGAATTGAAACTTACTTTCAATTCTCCCTTTAGTGAATATACATCTTCAGGGCTTCCACAAGCCATGAGTGACACCTAGCAGTATGTCATGGCTACCCAAGCTAATCAGAAGAGGTTGGAGAACCTATTCAGTTTGGGATTACAATGCAATACGGTCTTTCTCTAATACAATACTCTTGACCACATTGTTTGGTTTAATAGTTTATTCATGTCTACTATCCAATGTGATTCTCTTAATTATATGATTACCTTGAATGTGATTTGGAACGACTTCATAAATCTCATTCATACTCTGGCCAGAGATTCTTAA
The DNA here is from genome assembly GCA_024362995.1 of Heteromeles arbutifolia. NCBI lineage: Eukaryota > Viridiplantae > Streptophyta > Magnoliopsida > Rosales > Rosaceae > Heteromeles > Heteromeles arbutifolia. Next base: position 23,010,938 of record JANCRC010000011.1, on the reverse strand, counting down.
TCATATCATAGAGTATTCTCCCTCAACGTTTGAAGGTTAGAGATCCCTTGTTGCGCATTCACTTGCCTCCAAGGCTAAGTGGCTTAACCCCAACTATGCCGTGGACACCCTCTGACGGAGTGACTTTGACATAGTCAAAGATCAAGGACCTAACCCCAAGACAACTATGATGCCTCAGGTCAAAGGACTACTTTGCATTATCCCAACCATGAGTTCTCATGTGACATGAGTATGAGAACTTCTCCTTGATCGCATTCAGTGGACTCATTCTCTATTGAGCACCTACGTACTTGTCTTGGTGTCAGTCACACCATTGACTCGAGACCAGTCACTCTCCCTTAGAGAAGACATAGGACGTACTGATCTTAACGGACTGTCAATGCCCAATTAGCAATCCTATGATCAGGAACTTTTAGGATATGTATTTGAAAGAGAATGGTCTCATGAATCTAACTTCTTTAGATCACATTCTCCCTATTACATATTCCTTGGACTTATCGTTTAAGCATATAACATTTATATGAGACGGCTTAAAACAATAATCTTTGCCCTTTATATTAAACTAGATTAGTTTAACATGTGAAATGTCCGTAAAGTATCATCATATGATTGGTTTTAGGGCACATTTCCAACACCGAGACATAAACAAAGACAAGGATAATCTTTCTAAAACAAAAAGACTCTCGAAATCTACAGGACCCGATGTACAGATGTACAAATAAATAAAATAAATAAGTAAAAAAATAAAATAAAATAAGGATCCGTTTTGACATGAAATGGATATATCCATATACCTTTGACTTATATTTATGAGATGATAAAATATGGCAAAACCTATACCAAAATTTGGTTCGCGTAGAACTAGACGTATTGGTTCATGTAAGAATACACGTAGAATCCCCAAGGGAGTTATTCATGTTCAAGCAAGTTTCAACAATACCATTGTGACTGTTACAGATGTACGGGGTCGAGTAATTATCCATCGCATATAGGGTTTAAGGATATCGTGACATAACTGTCGAGGCGAAGTAGAGACCAAAAAGATCGAATGGAACGATACATAGACAAGTAAATCCCTTTATGAATTTTAAAGGACTCCTTTACTTTAATGTAAGGGGATTCATCATTCGAAGGAACCAGAATGTAGAGATGTGTGAATGATAGATGGTGGTGTGTTGAATGGTGCAGCAAAAGGGTCAATTTATAGGGGGAGGTGCGGCACAAACATGTAGTGTAGGAAAAGGATTACAAAATGTAGTTTGTGTAGGAAAATAAAAACACAATCCTAAGGGGAAAAGGTTATGTAATCCTAGCAGGAAATAGGACATCTAGAAGGTCAAAAACCAAAGGGATTTAGGAGAAAGGTGCGGCTAGATCATGCATCTAGAAGGCTTGGGGCGCCACTTTTTTAGGGACTTCTAGAAAGGGTGTTATTTGGCTGATTTGGACACTTCTAGAAGGGGATAGGTGCGGCACCTTTATATGAGAGGATGAGGTTCCTAGAAATCAGGTTCTTAGGTCTCCTAAACTGAAATTGAATCCCTTTTGCAATAGGAATTAGGTTAGGAAAGGATTAGGATAAGATGAGATAAGGTTTGGATAAGATAAGGATAAGATAAGGTAGTTTGGATAATGTTTTGGATAATTCTCCTTCTTTGTAGCTGACTCCTTATCTTCTTTGACTTGGATTTATTTCTTCAACTCTTTTGCACATTCCTAGCCTCTCTTGAACTTCAAATTCGTCCATCCATCTTGCTCCAATCTTGTGATATCCATTCCAAGCCCAAAACTGCTCTAAAATGCTCCAAATTGCATCTTTTTGCCTACTTTGCTTCTTGGACCTATAAACACACGAAAATGATTTAAGACACTATAATAAACAACAAATAACTAAGTAAATGCAAGAAAACACACTAACTAAGTCGCATAAATATGCTCCTATCACACATGGACACTTCTTGTGCCATGGTTGATAGTTTGCATAAGATGCGTGACATTGAGACTAGTAATGTATGGTTCTCAAATGTTTGTAGTCTATTGAAAGCCAAAATGGCAAAAGGGGCTTCGGTCCGGAAACATGGACAAAAGATGGAAAAGATCTTTCAAAATCTTGAGAGTTTAGGAACTTCCATCAATGGGAAAATGGCCCAAGACTTTTTCCATGCATCCTGATGATTTCACTAAGTTTATAGTAAACTATAAAGTGAATAGATTCGATCATACTTTTACCATGATGATTGACATATTCTATGAGTTTGAACAAAGTTTCAAAAGGGACAGTGGGAGTGAGAATGCAATCATAAGGAAAAGGTTGCATAAGAAGAAGGCAACAAATCCAAAGGAACATGATTTCATTGTGGAAATGATGAACGTTGGAAGAAGAAATACAGGGTGCGCATTGCGAGCCTTATGAGACGAACTTTTGAAGGGACTATTTCTGTCATAGATAGTGCTTTTACAGTGAGCTCCAATTCCTGGATATTTGATTCAGGCGCTAGTAAACATATCTGCAATTCATTGCAGGGACTAACAGGGAGCAGAACACTGCACGATGGGGAGGTGATTGTGCGAGTTGGGAATAGCACTAAGATCTCTACAAAAGAAATAGGCACCTACATGCTTAAACTACCCTCTGGGGAAGTCTTGGAACTTAAAAATTGTTTATATTTTCCTTCATGTATAAAGAATTTGATTTCCATCTCTATGCTTTTACGAGATGGGCACTCAGTATTGTTTAACAAAATGAGTTGCACTTTATACTTGAACGGTCGTATTATCTCTTATGGTAATATGATAGAGGGACTTTTTCACCTAGAGACAAGTAGTGGGATGCACTGTATTGAGAGCGAGAGTACATCAAAACCCAAAAGGGCTAGAGAAGAAGTTAACCAAGTTGGACTTTGGCATCTTAAACTTGGACATATAAACCAGGATAAGATTCGCAAGATGTCGAAAGACGGATATCTTAGCCCATTGGGTAATGCCCACATGGGCACTTGTGAACCTTGTCTACTAGGAAAGATGTCTAAATCTCCATTCACTAGGAAAAGGGAGTGCGCTAGAGATATACTAGTGTTAATCCACACTGATGTATGTGGACCTATGTCCACCACATCAAGGGGAGGCTTCTCTTACTATATCACATTCACCGACGATTATTCTCGGTTTGGCTATGTGTATCTTATGAAGTACAAGTCAGAATCCTTTGAAAAGTTCAAAGAATTCAAGAATGAAGTAGACAAGCAAACTGGGAAACAAATAAAGACCTTAAGATCAGATCGAGGGGGTGAGTATCTGAGTACTGAATTCCTACATTATCTCAAAGAGTGTGGAATAGTATCACAATGGACTCCACCAAGAACTCCTCAACATAACGGAGTTTCTGAGGGGAGAAACCAAACCTTGATGAACATGGTTCGTTCTATAATGAGTTCCGCTGATCTACCAATATCATTATGGGGATATGCACTACACATAATAGCTTATTTGCTAAATGCAGTGCCTTCTAAATCTGTTCCACAAACACCATATGAAATATGGTATGGGAAGAAGCCAAGTCTTAAACATCTTAGGATTTGCGATTGTCTTGCATACGTTAAGAAACAAGATGTAGGAAAGCTTGAAACAAGATCTGTTAAATGCTATTTCGTGGGGTATCCTAAACAAACCTATGGATACGAATTTTATCACCCTGACGACCAGAAAGTCTTTGTCACCAGAACTGCTATATTCCTTGAGGATGAATATGTTCTCAATGGAACTGGCAAAAGAACGATAGAATTGAAGGAAATTCCTGATGAGCCACAAACAAGTAATCAACAGATGGACAACCTTGTTCCTGAACGCCTAGCTCCATGTATATCTGAACGGGTCAGCAAGCCAATTAAGAGGTATGGCATGGATAATGACTTTGTGGAATTGCACCTTTTAGGTGACAATGACACAAATGAGGACCCTAGAGACTACAATGAAGCAATGTCCGACATTGATTCAAAGAGATGACAAGTGAAGTGGTAGAAACTAGCACACAAATTAAACCCTATATATTATGCAACTGTAGTATGAGTAAGTAGGGATCGTTCCAGGCCAGGGATTAGTTAGGGATGCTAATCAACACAAATTAAACTTAAAAACTGAAAACTAGACTAAACAGACTCAATTAAGAACTAAAGGGGTTCTTGGACGAATTTCTAACTAAATTAACACAAAACAATAAAAAGGGGTTTGTTTGGACAAAAATTGACTTAAAACTAATAAGTTGCAGAACTAAGTAAAGGTTGCACAAAACTAAGGTGACTTAACGGGTGAAAGGCTAGCTAGAGGGTCCTTCTCCACACATGACAAATATGCAACACAAATCGATTTCCAGTTAATATTCCTACAAACCATGAATGACAATGCCCCAAATTAACCGTGAACTGCACAAATTAACAATCAGATTTTCCTAAACTCATTGAATTGGACTCAGCGACACAATCAAATTATTCTCATCAAGTTCCCTCTGCATAATAGAGATACATATCAAAGATCATTAAGTTCTGTGAAAATCATAAGCATTGACAAGGCATTCGTAACTATGAACTGCATGATACTCCTGCCAGGAATTTACTTAACGCGATCGTGACTAGCAACCTCCACTACTTGTAAATATAAGTTCATAACTATTAGGTGAAATTCCCTTATATTTTAGCATCAAATTCATGCATGCAAACTAAGTGGGCCCCCTTAATCAACACACAAGAATAAGTTATCAATCAAACAGTTAAGCAAATTGCATTCACAACTTAGGAAATAATAATTGGATGTAATCAATTCATATCACATATATGTTCATGGCTTTGAATTCACCTCTAGCTAAAACGAAATTAGTTCCTCATGCTTGCAATTAAACAAGCATAATTAAAATTAAACATTGAAAAGAAAGGATATAATACACCTAGAAATGCTCCAACAATCCTAAGATCTTGAATGGCAAGCACGGCTCCAAGCTTCTTCTTCTCGTTCTTTGCAAAACTGCGTCACAAGTGTGTTTTTATGATTTTAGGCTCTTGTGTGTGGTGTTGGTCATATGCGGCATTAAGTGGTATTTATAGGGCTAGATGCGGCACAATTTCTGAAGGGAAAAAGATTGCACGGCATAATTTGTAGAGGAGAAGGATAACACGATCCTAGGAGGAAAAGGGATAGGATACACAGCAGGTTTCTAGGCTTCTAGAAATTGTGGTGCGGCACTCTTTTAGGACCAGGAATAGGGCTTCTAGAACCAGGCTTTTAGGTATCCTAATATGAAAATAATGAAGGAAAATTTGTGAAAAACATGTTCATTTGAGCAACATCTATAGCATGCAATTAACATTTAAAGGCGGAATCATGCTTGTATGCACTCAAAACAAAAGATTACCCATGAAATTCAAAGCTTAGTAGTTATGGTGAACCATGACTCAACTCAAATCTTAAAGAAAGGAGTTGAGAAACTTTTATACCTTTGAAGCACCTCTTTGCTTAGCAAAGGTTAATCACCCATATGAGGGCCTTCTTTCCTTTGTCTCCTTGCTCCTTGGCTCCATGGGTATGGATGGAAAAATTGATTCTCCAAAAGTCCCCAAGGTAGGAGACCTCTAATTTTCGACACCAAGGATGGTGAAGGAAGAAGATGAGTGACCTTGGAGGAGGAAGGATTTCTAGCTAATCCCCTCCAAGGGGGCCGGCCTCCTAGAGAGAAAGGGAGAGACATGTTCTCTCCAATTTTCTCCAAAAGAAACCCTAATGATGAAATGGCTATAAAGTTCCCTTTATACCTCATCACAATGGAGTGGCAAACTTGCAATTAAGCCAAGTTCACTACCCCTCTCTATATGGCCGGCCACTTAAGGGTTTATTGGGCTTTCAAGCCCTTTGTGTTTTCAAGTTGTCATACAACTTGAGCTAATGGGCTTGACATTCAAATCCCATTGGCCCTTGCGGCCCAAAACTAACCCGAGGTCTACAACGAACTTATTCGTTTGATTAATTAACATATTAATTAATCTTAGCCATAAATAATTAAACCATTTAATTATCCTTACTCATCTTTGTTATATCCTTCAATCATTACCTTACACGGTGTGCGATCCATTAGGTTCCTTTTAGCGAGGCAGTGGGCGATTAGAACTCTTACTAATCGATTGTGAATTGAAACTTACTTTCAATTCTCCCTTTAGTGATTATATATCTTCAGGGCTTCCACAAGCCATGAGTGACACCTAGGAGTATGTCATGGCTGCCCAAGCTAATCAGAAGAGGTTGGAGAACCTATTCAGTTTGGGATTACAATGCAATACGGTCTTTCTCTAATACAATACTCTTGACCACATTGTTTGGTTTAATAGTTTATTCATGTCTACTATCCAATGTGATTCTCTTACTTATATGATTACCTTGAATGTGATTTGGAACAACTTCCTAAATCCCATTCATACTCTGGCCAGAGATTCTAAATCATATCATAGAGTATTTTCCCTCAACGTTTGAAGGTTAGAGATCCCTTGTTGCGCATTCACTTGCCTCAATGGCTAAGTGGCTTAACCCCAACTAAGCCGTGGACACCCTCTGATTGAGTGACTTTGACATAGCCAAAGATCAATGACCTAACCACAAGACAACTATGATGCCTCAGGTCAAAGGACTACTTTGCATTATCCCAACCAGGAGTTCTCATGTGACATGAGTATGAGAACTCCTCATTGATCGCGTTCAGTGGACTCATTCTCTATTGAGCACCTACGTACTTGTGTTGGTGTCAGTCACACCATTGACTCGAGACCAGTCACTCTCCCTAAGAGAAGACATAGGACGATCTAAATGGACTGTCAATGCCCAATTGGCAATCCTATGATCAGGAACTTTTAGGATATGTATTCGAAAGAGAATGGTCTCATGAATCTAACTTCTTTAGATCACATTCTCCCTATTACATATTCCTTGGACTTATCGTTTAAGCATATAACATTTATATGAGACGGCTTAAAACAATAATCTTTGCCCTTTATATTAAACTAGATTAGTTTAACATGTGAAATGTCCGTAAAGTGTCATCATATGATTGGTTTTAGGGCACATTTCCAACAAATAACTCCCCCTTGCAGCTGGAATTTAGGTACAATAGGATTATGATAAGATAAGATAAGATAAGGTAGTTTGGATAATGTTTCCTTCTTTTTAGCTGATTCCTTATCTTCCAAGTCTTGAATTAATTTCTCCAGATGTTAAGCACATTCCTAGCCTCTCTTGTACTTCAAAAAGGTCCATCCACCTTGCTCCATGCATATGCTATCCATTCCAGGCCAAAAAATGCTCTAAAATGCTCCAAATTGCACTTTCTTGCCAACTTTGTCATTTGGACCTACAAACACACCAAAATAGCTTAAATTACTATAATAAATAGAAATTAACTAAGTAAATGCAAAGAAACAAGCTAATAAAGTCGCATAAATATGCTTCTATCAAATTCCCCCACACTTAACCTTTTGCTAGTCCCCGAGCAAAACAAAACAAACAAAACACAACCTAAACCTTGCAACAATTGCCTCAGGGATTTCCAATGAAACATGACTTGTTAAAAATCATTACTTACATAGATTTTAGCCATCCTTGCCCTCGAGCTTGTACTTAATCGCAGTAACCACTCACTAGCTCGCATTTAATCAATTAAAACAATATTTTGAATGTAATAACATGCCTTAGAGAACTCACTCAATTCCTCACCAGATATACTCTCAATTTTCACACAGATTTTCTGACTACACTCCCTATACTAAGTGTATGTGAGAAGATTGATGTGAACATGTAGACTAATACTCACATATGTTATAACAAAGAAGGCACTTTTTGGAATTCTTAATACATGTATATGATCTTATGAATGGAATGCTACTACTTAGATGCGAGAACCAGGGATCCTATATGCTCGTACCAATTTCAAACTCCACATATTGAAACACATAACAATCAAGATAGAAGTCTAAGGGTTGTAATGGGGCTAAGGTATTTGGCTAACAAAGAAAGGTTAAGGATAAACAAAGGTTCTTAAAGTGATAGTAAGCAACATAATGAAATCAACACTTAGAATTCAACTTTTGATTGCAGCAACCAACTTTAAACACAAAGGGGAGATTCATACAACTTTTAGGGTCAGATTCACATGTTTGGACCCTTCTTCAACAACCAACACTTGTGAGCTCATCTTCACTTCTTTTCAACCTCTTTTTTCTTTTTCTACAAAACTTTTTCTTTTCTCTTTGTTTTTCCACGTTTTTTTTTTCTTTTTTCTTTCGTGCCCTTTCTCTTCGGCACACAAAACGTACAACCTGACCAATTCACAAAGACAAATTCTTCCCCCACGCTTGTTTTTCTGCGAATCATAGATCAAAAGGAATTCCCAACAAGTCATGCTCCACTATTCTTTAAGAACAAGGGTATGGATAGTCCTATACTAGGCTAGGTAAGGATAATGCAAGCTAACAAAGAAAATAGGCTAACTAAGGCTCAATGGGGTTAAACCTACAATACATATGCAAAGGGTAAGGCTTTTTGGCTATGGTTTAACTAAACAACTTCATCTTGTTATTTGTTATGCAATCAATTTTATGCTTTGAATGAAACGGGCATGAGTTCTAGTATTTGGAACTAAAATGATGAAAACGCATTCTAAGTAGCAACCAAGCAAAGAAATAATGAGATCATGCAACGACTTTAGAAAACAAAGACATCACAGATTAATAACTCTCCAAATAAAGTATAGGCTCAAGTCTCTCAAGGTTGTAGCGTTAGTTTTGAGTTCCTTCCTTCAAGCATGTTACAAAAACTGATTTTTTTTCTTTTGTGATTACATGTGAATTCGTAAACGACAACTACAACTAAGCATAAACCAAAGAGCATATCAAACTTCCATCCATGTTTGTAATTTTCTTTAACAGTCATGCAATTAAAAACCAAATCCTCATCATTGTGTTGGAAGGTACCCTAAGACACAACACACAAAAACGACTCTAAAAACGACTCTTTTTGGGTTTTTCAAAACTTTTCCGATTTTTTTCAAATTTTCGTATTTTCACTTCAAAACACAATAAAAACACTTAAAAACAGTGAGTAACAACTTTAAAAGTGATAGGTGATAAAATTCAACAAAAAAAAAAATCAATGAAAAGCACCTATTTACCCCCCACACTTAAACCAAACATTGTCCTCAATGTTTCAAACATAGACTCACACGCAAACAATCAAACAACACAACAAACAAACATGACAATTATGGCAAAGTAAAAGCAATAAAGAGTAGGGTTAAGGAACGCAAATCTGGTTTTGGAGCCGGAGAATCCTAGGTCTTCTTTATTTGAACGCTTGGGTTGCCTCCCAAGAAGCGCTTGCTTTAACGTCATCCAGCCGGACGATACCTCCTTTTATGCTCCATTAGAGTCCACGGCATGGAGGGGTATTTCCTCCACGACATGCTCCTCACAACCTCCATGCGTTGGATCAATGAACGGAAGGGGATAGTGATCCTTCCTGATTTTGGCGTTACGTTTCCAAAAGTCGACGTAAACTGTCCCACCACTTTGGATTCGATTGGGTACCTGCACCAAAGAAGGTAACAACCTATTAATTGAAATGGGAATTGGAATTGGTATATGTGGCTCACCAATATAATGCGATGGAGGCTCAAAAGTAGCAACACTGTCAACAAATTCACTAGGTGTGCTCTCGGCCAAATTTGGTATTTTGAGGGTAGTGGCGTGTTCCTTGTGCTCCACTCCAATTCCCTCTTCGATGGTGGTTCTAGATACATCATTCTTGATTGGTGCTGTTGAACGTTCCTATCCTAAATTTTTAATCACATCTATGGCACAACAAGAACGAACATCATTAGAATTCGTAACTGATTCAGAAACATTGAATTTAATCATATCGCCACCAAACTCCATTGTTAATGCTCCTTTGGCCACATCAACTTTGGTTTGGGCTATTTTCATGAAAGGTCGTCCAACTAAGATTGGCAATGGTGGAGAGTGGGCTGAATCTTCCATCTCAAGCATATAGAAATCGGCTAGAAAGATCAAATGGTTAACCTGCACCAAAACATCTTCCAAAACTCCTTTCGGATGTGCATTAGAACGATCGGCTAATTGGATAATAACTTCATCATTTTTAAGTTCTCCTAGATTCATAGATGCATAAACGGAATATGGCATGACATTAATGAAAGCACCTAAATCTAGCATAGCGTGTTCAAACCTTGTATTACGAATTACAAAAGGGATAGTGAAACTACCTGGCTCTTTGCATTTAGATGGCAACTTTCTTTTCAACATTGCAGAGACATTTTCACTTACATGTACCACCTCTTTCTCCCGAATTCGTTTCTTTGTTGTACAAAGCTTCTTCAAAAACTTAGCATACTTCGAAATTTGCTTTATCGCATCAAGGAGCAGGATATTGACTTACACCTTCCTAAAGGTCTCTAGAATGTCTTTTTCATTCTCCTCGTTCCTAGATTGCATAAACCTACTAGGGAAAGGCACATTTGGTGGAATAACGTTAGAAGAATTGAATTTGGACCTACCTTAGTTGAGGTGGACAACATAGGGTGTTTAGGGGGCTGCGGCAAGGGGTGTTCTTCCCTTGTTGTGGCTCTTTCTTCTTGTTCCAACAACTTCTCGTCCACCTCTTGGCTTGGTTCGAACGTTTTTGAACTCATTCCAATCTCCTTGCCACTTCTCAAAGTGATAGCGTTAGCGGTTTCAAAACCTCCCTTTGGATTGACAATGGTTGAACTAGGTAGTTTGCCTTGTTCTCTAAACTGTCCCATGAATTCCGCCACTTGCCCCATTTGATTATTCAATTCACCCACCTCTTTGGCTTGATTGTGTAATCCCTGCATCAACGAAGTTAGTATTTAAAGAATTTTATCGTTATCCATTGACGAACTTGAATTTGGTTGGGCAGATTGTGGTTGAGGTTGTGTTGGTGCGAATTGCCTTTGAAATATCCAGGAGGTGGCTGTCTAAATTCACCTTGTTATTGAGTTTGTTGAGGCTCCCTCCACTTCATGTTTGGGTGATCTCTCCAGCCTTGATTGTAAGTGTTAGAGTATGGATCATACTTTGGCTGATTTTGGCCTTGATAACCAATGGCATTGGCACTTTCCCATCCCCCATTCTTTATCAATTAAGGGCATTGATCAGAAGGGTGTCCTTGCATAGAGCACAGGCCACAAGTACTTGTTCCTTGCATTTTGGATCCTTCAACAACCTGTGACACAAGAACAATGAGATTAGCCAATTGAGATTGAATTTCGGCCATTGAACTTACCTCATTAACTTGGTGTTGCCGTGGGGGGTCTCTCTGACCAACTCCTTCATATTGTTGTGCATTCAAGGCTCGATTTGCAATTAAGATCTTTCCATCAACTGATGTTTTGTCAACCAAAGCACCTCCTGCCGAGGCATCTAGCATTTGTCTCTCAATTGGAAGAAGTCCTTCGTAGAAATATTGAATTAGAAGCTCTTCTTTCATTTGATGTTGAGGGCACGATGCAACTAAAGTCTTGAAACGCTCATAATATGCCGGAAAAGATTCTCCTTGGCTTTGTTGAATTCCACTAATCTTCTTACTCAAAAGAATGACTCTCGAAGTTGGGAAGAATTTCTCTAAGAATGCTCTTTTCGTGCTTTCCCAAGAAGTGACGGTTCTAGGTGCTAATTCAAAGAGCCAATCCTTAGCCTTTTCCAAAAGAGAGAATGGAAAGGCTTTCATCTTCAGAACATTGCCATCCACGTTGATTGGTGTCATGCTTGAACATACCACTTCGAATTCCTTCAAATGCTTGTTTGAATCTTCCATAGACAGCCCATGGTATTTGGGAATGTGATGCAGCAAGCTAGACTTCAATTCAAAGTCATCGGTCTTGCCTTGAGCCACCCTAGGATATTGAATGCATAAGGGCACGGCATTGTCTAATCCCGAGGCTAAAAGTTCCTTGATTGTTCGATTATCCATAGCCATGGCTTGTTCTGCCTCTTCCTCTTCTTCTTCTTCAATTTCGGATTCAGAGCTAGAACTAGGTGGATTAGATTATGGCTGCTTCCTCTTCCTTCTCAACATTCGTTCAAAATCGTCGTCAAACTCCAAGATATGTACACAAACAGGTTGAGAACTTCGAGTCATAAACTAGTACCTAAAACAAAACAAAACAAAACAAAATCAGAAATCAAAATAAAAGACACGAACAGAAACAAAGGGAGATTAGCAATTTTGCTAATCCCCGGCAACGGCGCCAAAATTTGATGTGGTAGAAACTAACACACAAATTAAACCCTATATATTATGCAATTGTAGTATGAGTAAGTAGGGATCGTTCTAGGCTAAGGATTAGTTAGGGATGCTAATCAACACAAATTAAACTTAAAAACTAAAAACTAGACTAAACTGACTCAGTTAAGAACTAAGGCGGTTCTTGGACGAATTTCTAACTAAATTAACACAAAACAATAAAGGGGGGTTTGTTTGGACGAAAATTGACTTAAAACTAATAAGTTGCAGAACTAAGTAAAGGTTGCACGAAACTAAGGTGACTTAACGGGTGAAAGGCTAGCTAGAGGGTCATTCTCCACACATGACACATATGCAACACAAATTGATTTCCAGTTATTATTACTATAAACCATGAATGACTATGCCCCAAATTAACCGTGAACCGCACAAATTAAACATCAGATTTTCCTAAATTCATTGAATTGGACTCAGCGACGCAATCAGATTATTTCATCAAGTTCCCTGTATGAACTGCATAATAGAGATACATATCAAAGATCATTAAGTTCTGTGAAAATCATAAGCATTGACAAGGCATTCATAACTATGAACTGGATGATACTCCTGCCAAGAATTTACTTAACGCGATCGTGACTAGCAACCTCCACTACTTATAAATATAAGTCCATAACTATTAGGTGAAATTCCCTTATATTTTAGCATCAAATTCATGCATGCAAACTAAGTGGGCCCCTTAATCAACACACAAGAATAAGTTATCAATCAAACAGTTAAGTAAATTGCATTCACGACTTATCAAATAATAACTGGATGTAATCAATTCATATCACATATATGTTCATGGCTTTGAATTCACCTCTAGCTAAAACGAAATTAGTTCCTCATGCTTGCAATTAAACAAAGACAATTAAAATTAAACATTGAAAGCAAATGATAGAATACACCTAGAAACACTCCAACAGTCCAAAGATCTTGAATGGCAAGTACAGCTCCAAGCTTCTTCCTCTCGTTCTTTGCAAAACTGCGGCACAAATGTGTTTTTCTGATTTTAGGCACTTGTGTGTGGTGTTGGTCATATGCGGCATTAAGTGGTATTTATAGGGCTAAATGCGGCACAATTTCTGAAGGGAAAAATATTGCATGGCATAATTTGTAGAAGAGAAGGATAGCACATTCCTAGGAGGAAAAAGGATAGGATACACATCAGGTTTCTAAGCTTCTAGAAAGGGTGGTGCGGCACTCTTTTAGGACAAGGAATATGGCTTCTAGAACCAGGCTTTTAGGTATCCTATTTTGAAAATAACTCCCCCTTGCAGCTGGAATTTAGGTAGAATAGGATTCAGATAAGATAGGATAAGATAAGGTTGGATAAGGTTTGGATAAGATAAGGTAGTTTGGATAATGTTTCCTTCTTTTTAGCTGATTCCTTATCTTCCAAGTCTTGAATTAATATCTCCAGATGTTAAGCACATTCCTAGCCTCTCTTGAACTTCAAAAACGTCCATCCACCTTCCAGGCTCAAAAATGCTCTAAATTGCACTTTCTTGCCAACTTTGTTATTTGGACCTACAAACACACGAAAATAGCTTAAATTACTATAATAAATAGAAATTAACTAAGTAAATGCTAAGAAACAAGCTAATAAAGTCGCATAAATATGCTACTATCAGCAAGAGGCCATGAAATCCAAGATGGATTCCATGTATCAAAATCAGGTCTGGATTCTTGTAGACCCTCCAGAAGGTATAGTACCTGTTGGAAACAAATGGGTCTTTAAGCAGAAGATAGGCGCTGATGGGAATGTGGAGACTTATAACACTAGACTAGTAGCCAAGGGTTACAGGCAACGAGAAGGGATTGACTATGAAGAAACCTTCTCTCCTGTAGCCATGATTAACTCCATTCAAATTTTTCTTGTTATAGCTGCGTACCATGATTATGAGATATGGCAAATGGACGTGATGATGGCCTTTCTGAATGACTACCTAAAGGAAGGGCTCTATATGACTCAACCCGAAGGTTTCGTGTCCAATTCTGAAAAGACTAAGGTATGCAAGCTTCAAAGGTCCATTTATGGATTTAAGCAAGCCTCCAGGAGCTGGAACATTCGTTTTGACACTGAAATCAAATCATTTGGTTTTACTCAAAACAAAGACGACAATTGTGTTTATCAAAAGGTCGTTGGGGATGCAGTTGTATTCCTAGTGTTATATGTAGATGACATATAACTATTCAGGAATGACACTACAATACTTTCTTTTGTAAAAGTGTGGTTCTCCAAAACCTTTCACATGAAAGATTTGGGAGATGAATCTTATGTGCTTGGTATAAAGCTCTATCATGATAGCTCTAGAAAATTAATTGGATTATCCCAATATATGTACATAAGTTAGGTGCTAAGTAGGTTTCAGATGGAACAGTCTAAGAAAGGTTTTCTTCCCGTGAGACATGGAATTCACCTTTCTAAATCCATAGGACCTAAGACTCCTGAAGAAATACGGCAAATGAGTGATATTCCTTATGCTTCCGCCATAAGAAGTCTCATGTATGCCATGATATGCACAAGGCCTGATATCGCATATACTGTGAGCATTACTAGTCGATATCAATCTAACCCAAGATCAGAACACTGGGCAGCTGTCAAGACAGTCCTTAAGTACTTAAGAAGAAATAAGGACATGTTCCTCGTTTATGGAGGAACGACATAGTTGCGAGTGGAAGCCTATACAGACGCAGATTTCCAATTTGATGTCGATGATAGAAGTTGTAACTCCAAATATGTGTTCACTCTGAATGGTGGGGCTGTCAGCTGGAAAAGAAAGAAACAATATGTAATTGCTGATTCCATAATAGAGGCTGAATATGTCGCTGCAGCTGAAGCCGGCAAAGAAGCATTCTGGATGAAGAAGTTCATTACTGAACTTGGAGTGGTTCCAACCATTACATCACCAGTAACTTTGTACTGTGATAATAGTGGGGCGATAGCTCAAGCCAAGGAACCCAGGGCATATCAAAAGAACAAGCATTTTGACAGATGCTTTAATATCGTTAGAAGATATACTGCTGAGGGGAAAATCAACATCCTCAAGGTTGCCTCAGCCGATAATGTAGTAGATCCACTGAAGAAGCCAATGTCTCAAATCCAACTTGACCACCATATGGAAAAGATGGGTATTAGATACATGGGAAGGTGGCTTTGAGTGCAAGTGGGAGATTAAGGCATAGAGGATCCTCTCCCCTAGGCGATGTGGGACACTACAGTCCACCCCCCTTAGGGGCCCGACATCCTCGTCTACACACTTCCAGCCAGGGAATGGCTTTGATACCAAATTGTACATGCTCACCTCCCTATGCAAGACACGTTTTGGGAACTCACTGGCTCCGGATCCCATAAGAACTCCGAAGTTAAGTGAGCTTAGGCGAGAGCAGTCCTAGGATGGGTGACCCTCCGAGAATTTCTCGTGCCGAAACCCAAGAACAAATTTGTGAGGGATTGGCCCAAACTGGACAATATCTTGCTATGCAGACTGGGATATGACAGGGCAAAGCTTATTGTTAATCACTATTTATTGTATTTGATGCGAAACAAGTTAAGCACACAAATTAAACCCTCTTGTTGTCAAATCGTAGTATAAATGCAAGTAGGGATCGTTCTAAACCGGGGATTATGAGGGCTTGCTAAAACCTCAAAACTGACTCAAAAACATTAAAACAAAGTTAAAAACGTTTGAAAAGACTCAAAAGACTCAAGGCAAGTTCACAAGACTCAAAATAAGCTAAAAACACTCAAAACTGCCTAAAAACACTAACTAGGCAGTTTCTGACACTAAACACAGTTTTGGATGAAAATAAGGTATTGGCTTGACTCAAAACACTTAAAAACAGAAACAAAACAGATTTTCAACACTTTGAAACAAGAAAGTAAAAGGGGTTTTGTTTTGGACGAATTTAAACTAACAAACAGATTGTAAAACTAAATAGCTTTTAAAACGAATTTGGGGAATAAGATGGATGATGGGCTAGCTAGAGGCTCTTTCTCCACACATGACATGTATGCAAACGACTCTATTTCCAGTTACTCCTTCATTGAATTATGAATGACAATGCCCCAAATTAACCGTGACATCACTAGTTAACCCTAAGATTTTCCTTGTATTATTAGATTGGATGACATCATTCGACAACCCAAAGCATTCTTCAAAAGTCCCTTACATGACATCATAATAGAGATACAATCACAGATCATTACGTTCAATGAAAATCATAAGCATTGACAAAGCACTTGCAACTATGACATCATGTCACTCATGCTAGGAATTAAACTTAACATGATTGTGACTAGCAACCTTCACTACATATGTATATAAGTTTGTAACGATTATGTGAAACTCCCTTATACTCTAGCATCATATTTATGCATGCCAATTAAGTGTCGACCCTCAATCAACAAACACAAATAAGTTCTTAATCAAACAGTTAAGCCAATTGCATTCACAATTCAAGAATTCGTTACTGGAATTTATCAACTCAATTTGCACACATAAGCATGGCTTTGAAATCACCCCTAGCCAAAAGGGGTTTAGCCACTCATGTTTACAGCAAAATGAAAGGAAAAGAAATTAAACATTGTAAACATAGAATGAATTACACCTAGAATGCTCCAACAATCAAGCTTGAACATCCAAGAGTTCTTCCTTCTTTCTCCTTGCTGCGGCACAAAGGTGGGTGAAGTGTATGGGATGTGTTTTAGGGTCAGGAATGTGTTTTGGGTGAAAGGAAATTGCGGCAAAGGTGTATGGATGAATTCTGGTGTGAATGGATGAAGGGTTGAATGAATGGAATCTTTAATGCGGCACATAGATGTTTTATTTAAAGACTTAGGGTAATAAATCTAGGAAACAATTTAGGAAACATAAATTAAACCAAAACTTTAAGGGAAATAGGAATTAAAGTCAGAATCCTAAGAGAATTGGGCAAGTAGGTGCGGCAAGGATGGAAATGGTAAGGGAATGCCTTGCAAGGCAAGGAAAAAGGATTTCCTTGCTGATTTAGGTCCAGAAATTAGGCAAGTGAGGGATACCTTGTACGGCAAGGATGGGAAACAAGGGGATGGTGCGGCAAAGGCTGATTTGGTGTAAGGAAGGTTCAATTTGTGTCCTAAAATACATAGGAGGCCTTCAATGTTGCTGGAACTTAGGAACAATTAGGATTAGGAAAAGTCAAACCAAAATAGGAAACCTTGGCTTATCTTTCCTACTTCAAGTAGGAATCCTTGTTTAAGTAGGAATCCATCTCCAATTAGGAATCCTTCTTCAATTAGGAATCCTTCTTCAATTAGGAATCCTAACATCTTCAAGTCTTCAATTTCGTCCATTCATTTTGCTCCAAGCATGTGATATCCATTCCAAGCCCAATTTTGCTCCAAAAGGCTCCAAAATGCACCTTCTTGCATACTTTCTCCCCAGAACCTGAAAACACACGAAAATGGCTTAAAAGACTAAAATAACTAAGAAATAACAACGTAAATGCACAAGAACAAGCCAACTAAGTCGCATAAATATGCTCCTATCAGTATTATGTGTTTAAGCAATAAGGGAATCCAAGGAATGTATTTAATCTAAGAGAAAAGTGATCTAAGTTAGAATAACGAGACCTTTCTCTTATGTTCATTCCTAAAACATTCCTAGCCATAGAATTGCCAATTGGGCATTGACAATCTGCTAACGTTAGCCTGTGTTATGTTAACTCAAGCGTGAGTATGACTAGTCTCAAGTCATTCAGTGTTGGACACTGAGACAAACACATAGGTGCTTAAATGCTAATCGAGTACACTGAACAACAATCAAAAGAAAGTTCGAACATACATGTCATGTAAGAACTCGTAAGTTGCAATATGCAAAGTAGTCCTTTGACCTGAGCCATCATAGATGTTTAATGTGTTGGAAGTATGCCCACAAAGTCGCTCATTTGATGTAATAGCTTTTGGAATACTTATTGTATTAAACTATTATATGTTTAATAAAGGGCAAAGCTTATTGTTAATCACTATTTATTGTATCATACGTTTAAGCAATAAGGGAATCCAAGGAATGTATTTGATCTAAGAGAGAAGTGATTTAAGTAAGTTGGATTAACGAGACCTTTCTCTTATGTTCATTCCTAAAACGTTCCTAGCCATAGAATTGCCAATTGGGCATTGACAATCCGCTAAGGTTAGTATGTGTTATGTTAACTCAAGCATGAGTATGACTAGTCTCAAGTCATTTAGTGTTGGACACTGAGATAAACATATAGGTGCTCGAAAGAGTAATCGAGTACACTGAACAACGATCAAAAGAGAGTTCGAGCATACATGTCATGTAAGAACTCATAAGTTGCAATATGCAAAGTAGTCCTTTGACCTGAGGCATCATTGATGTCTAATGGTTAGGTCCTTGATCTTTGATTATGTCAAAGGCATTCCATTGAGAGTGTCCACGGCATTGTTGGGGTCAAGCTATCTAGTCATGTAGGCATGTGAATGCACAACAAGGGATCTCTAACCTTCCATGGTGGAAGGAGAATACTCTGAGATATGATTCGAGAGTCTTTGGCCGAAGCATACGAATATGACTTAAGAAGTTTGTTCCAAATCATATTCAATTGAATCATATAGAGAAGTATCACATTGGATAGTAGACATGAAACTAACTATCACTCAAACAATGTGATTGAGAGTATTGTATTAGAGAAGGATCGTACTACATTGTAATTGTAACTGGATAGGTTCTCCAACCACTTCTACTTAGCTTGGGTAGCCATGACATACTGCTAGGTGTCACTCATGGTTTGTGGAAGCCCTGAGGATTAGCAAACACTAATCTTCATCAAAGGGAGAATTGAAATGTAGTTTCAATTCACAATCGATCGTTAAGAGTAACAATCGCCCACTGCCTTGCTAATTGGAACCTAATGGATTGTACACCGAGTAAGGATGAAAGTGAAGAAATATAAATGAGATGGATAAGCAATTAAATAGTTTAATTGAGAATGGTCAAGATTAATTAATTAGTTAATTAATCTTACGAAACGTTCGTATTGGGCTTTTAAGTTCGTTTTTGGTTTCGGGGCCCAAAAGGGTTTTTGGGCCACAAGGCCCATTATGTTTAAGTTGTATGACAACTAAAACAAAATGAGCAATTAGCCCAATAACAATGCCAAGGCCGGCCATAAGGGTGAGTGGAAGCAAACTTGATTTAATTGCAAGTTTGCCACTCACATGTGATGTAGTATAAAGTCAACTTTATAGCTTTCATTCACTTAGGGTTTTCTAGAGGCAAAGAAGAGAAACATTTTCTCTCTTTTTCTCCAAAGAGGCCTGCCACTTAGAGAGCTTTTCACTAGCATCAAAATCTCTCTAAGTCATCCATCTTCTCTTCACACTACATCCTTGGTGTGGAGACTTAGAGGTACCAAACCTTTGGTACTTTTTGGAGATCCTTTCCTCACATCATCAAGGAGCAAAGGAGCATCTAAAGGAGAGGAATCACAAGGAAGATCCAAGGAGCTAGGAGGTGACTTGAAGGCCCTCCACTTGGGTGAATCCATTGTGCAAACAAGGATGAGCTTCAAGGGTAATGAATCTCAAAATCCTTCTTCTCTTTAATTTTGTTAAAGAGTCTTGTGGTTCACCATTCACTGGGCTTTGAAAGTCATGGGTTTTAGAATTGTTTTTGAATGCATGCCTACTTTAAGGTGTTATTAGTTTGCATATGTGTTCAAATGTTCTCACATGTTCTTAGCTAGGACAAAATTTTACCTTCATAATGGTTAAGTCCTCGATCTTTGATCATATCAAAGGCATTCCATCTAGAGTATCCACGACATTGTTGGGGTCAAGCTATCTAGTCATGTAGGCATATGAATGCACAACAAGGGATGTCTAACCTTCCATGGTGGAGGAGGAATACTCTGAGATATGATTTGGGAGTCTTTGGCCAAAACATACGAATATGACTTAGGAAGTTTGTTCCAAATCATATTCAATTGAATCATATAGAGAAGTATCACATTGGATAGTAAACATGAAACAAACTATCACTTAAACAATGTGATTAAGAGTATTGTATTAGAGAACGACCGTATTGCATTCTAATTATGACTGGATAGGTTCTCTAATCACTCTACCACCTTCCAGCCCATAAAAATGACCACCGTAACAGTAGCAACCTAAGCTGGAGTCCAGCCGCATGCTGCAGTGAGCCCATGACTCAAGGACAAGAGGTCCACGACGTGGTAGCTAGCACAACAGGCTTAGGACAAGGGGCCCACGACTTGGTAGTTGCCACAACAGGCCCAGCCCATTGCAGCATCCATTTTAGTTGCACAATAGGCCTAGAACCAAGCCCACCTCGCTGCGATAGTAGCCCAGGCCAGCGAGGAGTAGGCTTCAGCCCAGCCAAGAGGAAAAGACCATAAGCAAGGGGCCTAGGCACAGCTTACTGCCAGCTGATCCTATGCCCGCAAAGAGCAAGGGCCAACCTAGCGTGCAACGCAGGCCCAAGGTAAGCTGCCACACCCGCGAGTCAGCGTGCCCTACGACGTACTCTGGCGACCCCGCGGCCCAGTCCAATTTGAAACCACTTCAGGCGATCTCGATTCTAGTCACTGGCCCGACGATCGACCTATGGCTATTTTCACTCCACTTTTCTGCAGGAATGCCATTTTCAAGCCTGAGTTTCTTTCTTGCAATCCATTACACTTCCACGACATATGGAGATGCCCATTATCTATACTCTTCCAAGCTAAATGGCGAACATCACCTGCCTCGACAGGTCACTGACTTAACCAACAACCTTGCACAGCAGATCACCTTAGTGAACTAGCTCATCGACCGCATCGAGATGCAGCACACCCCAGACGAGGTGTCCTGAAGCAAGACAAGGGTAGATCATCGTGACTCATTCCAATGATGTCTCGACAAATAGCCAATCAGCCCGCTATGAATCGTGCTTTTAGGTAGTGTGCACTTTCGTTTGAGTCCTCGGGAAAACGCCTTCTCCAGCCTTAATGCGCAGAGAAGCATTCATTCCCGACTTGGCTCATGAGTCATTGTGCATTTAAGGTTAGGTGCACACTCTGACAAGCACTCCGGACATTCCAGACGAAGCGTCTACACTAGGCTAGGCCCACAAGGAAATCTTCCTATGAGGCATCAAAGTAAGCAGCCACAAAATGGGTCGAGGAGAGCACAAGAGCAGTTCAGCTCGAATTCCACTGGCAACCCCTACCAAGTGCGACAGTGAGTATCTTGCTCACCAGCAAGAAATGAACCACGTGCGTTGCAACCGCTGCACAGACAAGCAAGATATGCAGAAGAGCAACATAGACTAGCTGATCAATTCCGGAGCGCTACCCCACCAAATGCAAATCCAGGAGGAAGTATAAAGGTTCGTGATGTAGGTACGAATTGGACGGTTATTGAAGATGTTATGCTGTGTTCTAGCTAGGTTGAAGTTACTCATGATCTGATTATGGGTAATGAGATGCAGTTGCGAGAAATGTGAAGTAATATTCATTCATTTTTTCTAGCTGGGTTGAAGTTACTCATGATCCTTACCTCGTCGTTGCCTGCTTCTATCAAAGTTTGCGAAACGACTGGGCCTGGAGATTGCAGCCACATCTTGGATGACTCGACGGGAATGTGAGGCTCTTTGTCTTCTTGCTTCGTCATCTCCCTTTCTACGCTCCTCATCCTCTTCCTCTTCCATCTCATTTATCCCTCCTGGAAATTGAACATTTCTTCCCCTTGTTTAAACAATTCTTTCTCTTGCTTATCGATTTCCCACAACATCAAGAAGACATTGTAAGAAGGAATGAAAAACTATGAATAAGGATAGAGATTTTGATTTTGGTGTGTGGTTTCTTAGGATGGATGGTGGGTTATATGGAGAAAAATGAAAGGATTTGGTTGTAGATAATGCCACGTGGCATGCCGTGATTCATTAAAAATCTTATCGAAATCTATCCTCAAAGATTCTAAACAGATTGTGACACGTGGGGCGACGGGATTGGTTAAAAATCTTATCAAAAATCTATCATCAACGATTCTAAAAAAGTTACGACACATGGCACGACAGAATTGGATAAAAATCTTATAGAAATCTATCACAAAAAATTGTACTTTCGGATAATGACACGCGGCATAACAAGACCGGTTAAAAATCATATCCGAAATTACAAATAAAATTGTTTTTCATTATTTTATAAAATAAAAAATACTAATATTTTATTGCCTATTGCCATGGCTATTCAGTTTAGGGGTGGAGATGCAAAACGCAATTACTATTCATTAAAGCCAGTTACTATTTAGTGGAGGGGATTCAATTGCTAATTGTCATGGGGGGCCTTCCTACACTGGAAGTGCTCTAAAGGAAATAATTTTGGCAAGTGATTCTAACATACCTTTTCTCTTTCTGCACTTGATGTTTATTTTTTGCCTTCGAACTAGAGAAACCACATGAGAGTCAGTGGATATATATAAATAGGGATGGATATAGTATGTCTAATGTACCAAAATTCTCATACCAGTTACCATACTAAACTTTTGACATCACAAAAGCTATTACCAATGTCGTGCCAAACTTTCGTGTACCTAATTTCGATATACCAAATAATCTTGTTGGTATGAAATAGTAATGACAATATACCACTTTGATTTAATTGGTATAGTATGATAATTCATATCATATAAACAAGGATAAATTACATACTACCATCTTAACTTTAGGTCACATAACAAACTCATACCTCGTCTTAGCGCGCGGAGGGGCGTGCACTCTCGGTTAGGCCCACGGACAACCATACACTCACAGTTAGGGCCACACTTCGATAATCAACATGAGCAACCTTCCAGGCGAAGTGTTCATTCGCGGCTAGGCCCACAAGGAGCGTCCTCCACCTCACATCGGAGTAGGTAGCACGACAATGACAAGCAATCACACAATCTGGCTCCAGTTCAACCAGCAGCCTACGCGTAATTCGCTCACTTGCTAGGAACGTACCACACGCATCGCAGCCACAACATGGATGAGCCGAGCACATGAAAGAGTAGCCTAGACTAGCAGGTTACGACAGGGGGCAGCCGAGAGCTCCGCTACCCCAACAAAGGAAAAATCAAGAGAAAATAGAAAACCTCATGACCGAACAATTGCGCGATTTCTAAATGCAATGAGGTCACTGACAATGCACTACGATGGGACATGACCAACATAAGTAGGTTACCCTTCAGGGATGAGAACAAGCAGGCAAAGTCTTAACGCAAATTTAGCATGTCACATTTCACATCCTTCAAAAGGGATGGAGACCTGGAGAGACACCTAAAGCACTACCGAAGCGCAATGACCCTCTATCGAAACAATGACGCTCTCATGTGCAAGATATTCACCACCACTCCACAAGACAAAGCCCAAGTTTGGTTCCATACCCTGCTGCCACAATCCATCCTCACGACTCCCGACCGTTAAAAGTCATACTCTGTGGCTCCTCCCCACGCCGACTCAAGCTCCAAAGCTTCTCATCGCGTCAAGTATGTCTGCTGCTCTTTAGACTTCAAAACATTTGATGACGAAGTAGAATATGAGGCTTTGCCAATAGGCCTTCGAATGGCAAAAGACTTGGCAGTGAAAAAGCTCATTCCAATTCCTAGCTAATCACCAGTCGGACTACCGAGGAGTACATGACAAAGCATTCGAAGATGGCGCAATACGTAGAGAAGGTATGAAAGTAGCTTGAGGTGTTTCAGACTTACACCCTCACTCAAGTTCCATGGGCAAACAACGCCCACATAGACGCGCTAGCCGGCCTAGGCTCAGCCCTAGACCATCAACTCAAACGCTCTATTCTTGTGAAATATCTAGACAAGCCAAGCATAGAGGCGGAGCCAGCAACCGAGGTGTCACAGGTTAGTACAACTCCAAACTAGCAACCTTTCATTATAGACTACCTAGTCAATGGCATGCTGATTGTGGAAAGATTAGAGTCTAGAAAGCTCCAAACAAAAGCAGCATACAACGACAATCTTGTCTGAAGATCCTACACTTGACCACATCTCCACTGCCTAGTGCTTCCCGACGACTTGAAGATTCTAAGTTTAATCCACGAAGGCGTTTATAGAAATCACTTCGGAGGTCGATCCTTAGCATAGAAGGCTCTTAAGGAGTTAGTGCAAAAGTGCAACTGCTAAGGACTTAGTGCAAAAGTACAAGCCGGTACCAGTTCTGCCAGCCAGCGAGCTACACCTAGAGATGAGTCCTTGGCCATTAATGTAGTGGGCAATTGACTCGGTAGGGCCTATGCCGCCAGTTACTGGGGGTAGAGGCATGATGATCGTGGCGACTGACTACTTCCCCAAATGGGTGGAAGCAAAGCCCATGACAACTATAACTCAGACGAACATATAGCGCTTCATATGGAGGAACATCATTTGCCGATTTGGCATCCCTCAATCCATTGTCACAAACAACAACCCGAAATTCGTAGGCAAAGATTTGGTGAAATTATACCATAAATATGACATCAAGCAACACATGTCCACACCAAGGTATCCCCAAGACAATGGGCAGGCCGAAGCATCCAACAAGATAATTCTTAATTGCCTCAAGAAATCCCTCTCCAACAAGAAGAGAAAATGGCCAGACAAACTTCCTGGATGTCTATGGGCATATCGCACAACCAAACGACTAGCAACCGGTGAGACTCCTTTCTCTTTGGCATTTGGTTCAGAAGCAATCATTCCTCACAATGTCATAGTGCCAAGTATCAGCACTTTACTACCAAACATCAAGCAAAACAGAAAAGAGATGGCCACAAACTTAGATCTGGCAAAGGAGAAACATGATAAGGTCATCACCCGTATCGCAGCCTACCAGTAGCAACTCCTCTCCAGCTATAACAAAAGGACCAAGATCCAGAAGTTCTAGCCTCAAGATCTAGTCCTAAGAAAAACGTTCATCATTGCCCTTAAAGAAGGCTCCAAAAAGATGGATCTCATCCAAGAAGGTTCGTACAAGATTAGCAGAGTAGGCAGAAAGGGTAGCTACACTCTCACCACCATGAACGACAAAGAGATCGAAAAGCAGTGGAATGCCTACAATATGAAGAAGTACCATGTGTGACCTCCTGCTACATGAAAGTGCAAAGACTAAAGCAGCTCGACGAGCACCACCTCGCAAGCTGAGGACTATCTGGTTGTTGTGAAGTCCATACCTTACATCTAAGTTTTCATTCGTTTCACTTGTTTTTCAAAGAGGAACTCATTAGTAATTTAAAACTTGGCTTGGCAGTATGCTTACAATAACTGATCACTTGCACTTCAAAAGAATATCGCGACCTTCTTAAGTTTTATTACAGGAATTGCACCCTTATAGGGACTAACCATGCTCTCCAGTGCGAGAGGGTAAACTAATCCCCCGACACCCATATGGATGAGTTGGGTTGCCCTGGTGTAACTAGGTGCATGATGACTTACGCCTGGATTCCTAGAAGTAGCCATAATGGTCTTTTTCAAGGCTTAGCTAACTGAAGGATTTTTGGTCTCTGGGCCTAATCCATTGGGAACTGGGCCTCAGAGATGAATGAGGCACATTACGCAGTACACCTTATGGACGGCTGCCCTGGAACCCTAAAGTTGCTACTAAGTGCACTAAGGTAGCCTACGATTTCCAGAAGACTGCCTACGGCTTGCTGTTCGAGTAGTAAGCCGCGCTAAACTTATACAACAGCACATTTTTATGAAAGGTTAAATAGTTAGTGTGCATATACGAAGCTCTATCCACTGCCTACATGCTACGCAGTCAATAAGCTTCACCTCTGCAAAGCGCGGAATGATCATTTAGATCTACATTAATTCCTAAAGTGTTGTGGTACATGCTACGCAACCCCCGAAATTGGTTACAAAAAGAGCAAGGAGTTCTCTTGGACCTTTGCTTACGAAATTCCATACAACCGTGTACTTTTGATAAGAAAGGTTATTGAATTTCATGACCCAAATATCTTTATTATGTTGTGATGCAGGCCACACAGCTCAAAGGATTGAAGAAAGCCAAGGTTAACAGCTAAGTGGTCACACGAGACTCATCTGCTTTTGTAAGTAAGGCTTCCAGCTGCCGACCATATGGCTAACAACTTTGCAAAAGTTCTACACCAACACCTATAGTTGCATAGGCTACATGGGCATGCCTGCTTATAGAAAAGCATCACGCCTATCGATGGTCTGAAGGTCAAAGGTTAGGCGTAAACAAAAAAAGCAAAGATGAAGAAAAGCAAAGGAAGCAAGTTTATTAAATTTTCTAGCAAAACTGATAAACAAATAGCAAATGCCGAAGGAGTTCAAGCAAAGCAAAAAGCAACAAGGAAAACAAATAAAATCGTAAAGGCTACTTAAAAGACTACTTTTCAGCAGCTTGGACATCCCACAATTACTCGGTCGCCACACCTTCAGCAATCACGACGCGCTCAACAATGGCAACATCTAGGGCTTCACCCCCGACTGCCTTAGCCTAGGCACCAACTTCTCCGACTACTTCACCAATGGAAGCCTCAAAAGTAAAGGTAAGCAAGTTTTCCAGAGAAATAGAGAAGGTCTCGAAGTTTTTCCCAGCAAACTCAAAGTCAAACAGCCTACCAAAGAGATGATCTACATAACCCAGCTTGTAGAAATCAGCCTACCTCTAAACAAGGGAAGCCTCGAGCCCAGCCTTCTCACATTTCAGCTGCTCGTTCTCCTCAAGTAGACCAACACAGACGCGTTGCAGCTCATCCACTTCTTTCTTCAGATTTTCATTGATTTTTAGTGCACCTTGGAGTTCCAACACTTGGGGTTTAAGCCTATCGACGACCTTCTTGAATTGGATCACTTAATTATAAGCAGCAATCAACTCTTCATCCTTTGCGTAAGCAGCAGAACGAAGCTCAGAAATGGCACGCTCAAGATCTTGAATCTGAGGTATGTAACATCCAATCACCTTTTCTGCACTTTCATACTTAACTTGGATAACGTTAAGCCTAGTCTTCAAGTCAACGGTCTCTTGGCGAGCGGTCTCAAGTTGCAAAGAAGTGAGGGCAGAGATATTGGACCTCTTCAAAGTGACGAGCTCAAACTCCAACCTCTTGATATTCTTAGTAGAAGAATAAGCCTCAGCTGCCATAGTCATTGCCATCTCCTTGGCAACCTTGGTATCCTCTTGGTCAATGAGCGTAGACTCGGCTGCCAGAATCGTCATTTTCTACATCATGGCAAACAGAGGGGTCATCTTATATTGAGTTGTATGCATCGCAAAGGAACTTGGGCAAACAACTCTTCTAACGCCATCAATAAGCTTGGCACACGCATCCATGTCTTCAAGAAAATTTGGCTTCAAAAACGCACAGATCTCAGTAGCCACTTTAGAAACAGGCTTCGTGGATTTCTCACAACTGCTCACTCGAGCAGTCTCTTATTTCTCAGTAGGCAAACCAGTCTCAGCAACAAAAGGAATAGGGCTTGGCACCACTTTAGTAGTAGAGTCCACCTTATCGCTCTTCATAGTTGTAAGCCTCTACAAAGGTGAACCAAACTTAGCCCTCAATGGACGTTTTGACACAGACTTTGGCACTGGGGCACGACGGAACCTCTACGTTGAGCAATCCTATCAGCAATCGTACTAGCTATCTTCGACATGGCAGACACAACTGGCTCGGATCTGGCAGCCTCATCTTTCTTCCCCTTGGAAGAAGTCAAGTCAATCACAAGCCTCTCGGTAACAGGCGGACCCTCATGAGCAGCGGAGGAAACCTTGGGATTTTTCTTAACTGGCATTTCTTGAGAAGGCGGGGAAGATCTTTTCTTTCTACCTTCATTCACAGCAGGCTCCACGACAGCGATCGGACGAGCCAATGCATTTGCCTTGATCCGTTTTATCTCTTATCTTGGGGGCAGCCCACCTTTCTCCTGACGAATATGACTATGCAGCCAAAGCCATTCACGGTACTCAGCAGGGATACCTAAATCAACATGCACCTTCTTCATATATGGAGAAGTCTTGGGAATTGAGCTAAGTTCTGAATCTACATAGACAGATAAGGATAGTCAATAAATCAGAAAATAACTTATTAAAAGCACAAAGTAGCCGAGAGACTAAGCAGTCTACTTACCAGTGATGAAAATCGTTGGAACACACATAGCTAAAGGGAAGAATTAGACACCTACTATCCACTTATCTCCAAAGTCTCCTTGGCCCAATCATGATCTCCCTTGCTCGAATGACTGAAGAGCCTTTGGTAGGATCGCAGCTGCCCAACTCCATCAATATGGCCTATGTCAAAGAAGTACCAGAATTCGTTGACGGTCATATCTAAGTCAAATAATTGGTTTAGATTGAGGAATCCCACCATCACACGGACCGCATTTGGAGAACATTGAGCGGGGGCCCACTTCATGGAGCAAATCACTTCTAGGAAAAAACACGGCATAGAAAAAGTAAATCCCAACACGAAGTAGTAAAGGTGAAACTTGATAGCTTTCTAAGCCCCACTACATGGCTCACGGCTGCTGCCCTCCTTGACATACTTCACACGCATCCCAAATAGAATGGTATGCCTATATGCTTCAAGGAAATCTCTGAACGAGTCATCGGAATTAATTTTGAAGTAAGTAGCCTTGAAGTAGCCCACTTTACTCAAAGACCCGCCTTGACGATACAATGGCGGCACATCATTATCACTTTTGTGGCTTGAAGAAGACATGCTTGAAGAAATTCTACAAAGATGCGAGGAAGAATCGTAAGACAGCTGTACACAAAAAAAAAATGGTAGCATGAAGTTGCACACCAGGGCCCACGGCCCAAAGAAAGCAGCCAAGGGAGCCCAGTTCATGCTGGCTCCCCGCTCTCTCTTCTCTGCCCAAATGACTTGCGAATTAATCCAATTTGAGGGGAGCTGGTGCCCCTACGCCTCCCTCATTCTCTCTCCGCATACGGGTTTGAGCCCAGCAAAAAAGGAGGCCAGTGCCTCCTTGACACCACCTTAGCAGGCCAGGCCTAAAACACAGCCCGCTGCTCACATGCCTAGCCTGTGCCAGGCCCAGCCCAGCGCTTTATCACTCCATCAGTTCGGCCCAAGCCGAGCCACACCTGGCCCAGCCAGCTGGCACCGTACCAAGCCACCCACGGAAACAGCCAGGCCGTGGCTTTCTAGCCATTACATCCTTGACCCCTGTCGAGTCAAATTTCAAGCCCCAAGGCTCCCAAAAATTAAGAAGACAAGGAAAATTACTTTTTTTCTTACCTTGGTGTAGCATGAAAATGAAGGAATCAACGAAAGACGGTCCTTTGCACGTGAAAGTGTAGATGATTGCTAGAGGAGGAGGAACAAATATCCTCTAGCTTTCTCTCTCTTATAGGGTAGAATAAATTGCTCTCTGAAGTTGATTTCATCATTTACTTAAGGTAGACTTAAATAGACTTTGGAAGTGATTTATTTCTCTTTCCTAGAAGGATCTAATTTCCAATTAATGTGGGAATCTACATCAAAATAAGAAACAATCTTATGTTTCCTAAAGCAAGGGAAGATCACTACACCTGATGCCCTTTCCTGCGAGTAGCCCAACAGGTGTGGGGACATTTGTGGAGCCAAAAATAATCAAGAAAATTATGGAGGTGACACGTGGACTTTTAGGTAAAAAGGAAAAAATTACCCTCAAAGCACACCTAGATTCCCACATGCATGCAACAGACAATAACGGCTCAATCAAGGAAAAGTCAAAGATGATCAAAATGGTATTATTCAAATCCCTCTCATCACTCTTCGTCAAATCCTTATTCAAAAAGTAATTCCCAATTTTCCTATTTAATTTAGGATTAATTGCCATGTTAATTGCAAGATATTATTTCACATAAAATCTTGTAATTATTCATACAATTTCACCATATATGGCCGACCACTATTCTCCAAATAGGGCCGACTACTTCCCTATAAATAGCGTTATTCTCCCACTAAAAAGCTAAGTCGTTTGCTACCCACAAACTCCTCATCACATTCTTTTCAGAATTATAACTTTGGCATACACCCCCCACCCCAAATTCATCGTGGGTGCGTGAGGCTTTTGGCCTTAATCTTAGGTATTATTATTTTGCAAGTGCATTTTCGTCAAAGGAGGATACGGTGGAATTTGCATCCACAGTGAGGGTGGTTGGGACGAGGCACTACGCATTGAATGAGGTGGTGAGTGAGCTGGTTTTGAAGGGCAAAGAAGGAGAAGGAACAGTGGTGAGGGGGCAGAGAAAGAGAAGGCATAGTGGTGATGCGATTGAGTTTGTTGTTACAAAAACATTTCTTATTTTTTGAATTATTGTGAGGAGGCCTCTACCTACTAGGTCAATAATTAATAGACAAATTGATAATTTTTTTAATGGAAGTCTGACATTGCAATGAATTTTTAAGTTGATGTATGACATTGCAATGTTCAAAAGATAAGGTACGAGTTTGTTATGTGACCCAAAATTGTGGTGAAAAAAATGTAATTTAACAATGCACATAAATCTTTTATTATATATAAACATATATATATATATATATAGCAAGCTACCCAAATGGTTGTAATCATGGTTATCTCTCAAAATCTATGATTATTAGCATGGAGGAAAGTTAGAGCATTAATGTGTTTAGGCATGCTTTGTCTGGCCCGACCTAGCCTTTCCTTTGTAAGAGCACTTCCAGCATGCAGCAATCCCCTTAGGGATTGGCTGTTGCATGACCCAATGCCTCTAGCAATTGGCTACAGCCCATTCAAATACCTTGGGCTCCAAGTGAGCTCGGGCTCTCCACCAGGCAAAAATCCACAGGCCCAACGCCTGAGGGATGTGACACAAGGCTGACATCATGGTGACGTCAGTCGCTAAAAAAATATAAAATATTAAGAAAATTAATTAAAAATAAAAAAATTATAAAAAATTAATTAAAAAAACGATAAATGTTTTATAATAAAAATAAAAAATACTAATATTTTAATATGCATTCTCTTGGCTATTCAGTTTAGGGGTGGAGATGTACTTGAGCAGTTACTGTTCACTACAAACAATTGTTGTTCATTTAAGAGAATTGGTTGCCTATAACCCAGGAGAGCCTAGCAACACTGGAAGTGCTCTAACACAAGAATCATATCATTATCATGTGCCTCATGCCTCATTTAATGTCTCAACCATACCCAAAACCTTTTTCATCTTATTAATTTGGATACAACGCACACATATATAGGAAGTTTCACGTGGGTGATTTCTCAAGTTTATTTGAGTGATAACATTATAGAGCTCCCTACAACATGATCTCAACTTATTTATCTGCCAACCCGTCCCTACTTTTACGATTTTATTAATTTTAAAAGGGGTGAATTGACAAAATTGCCCTTAGAGGTGAGGATGATGACTTCCGTTGACCAGCGTATTGTGAGATGTATGAAACATTCTTTTAGCGTATCCTCGTAGTACTCATCACTACGAACGCGTAGGCGTAATCGGAATTGAATTTGGAACTAGGATAGAGATTTTACAGACTTACGAACGTGAAAGGTGATTTCGTAAATTCGTGTGACGTATTTTTGTGGCTTGTTTTGTGAGCCACGTGGGGCCCACACCCCTTACTTCTCCCCTCACTCCCATGTCTCCCTATTTTCTGGAGCATACTGTCTCCCTCATTTCAAACTCTCTCTATCATTCTCACCCTCTCTCTCTCGCCTTCTCTCTTCTTCTCCCTCAACCCGTACCATTCTCTTATCTCTGCAAACCCAAGAAAAATCATCAAACATAGAAGAACAAGCTTCACCACCATCGTAATCCTCTCATCCTCACCAGTCCATCCACATAAACATAATAAAAAATAACTGAGTTCCGAAACGTCGAAAAAAAGGCCGAGAGTTTTCAAGCTATTTTTAGTTCAATTCTGTCCACTTTTTGGACTTTCAAAAGGTATAAGCTTGTACTTCTCTTCCTAAGCTTCATTTCCATATAAAGATTGTCAATTTTGGTTAAGAATTGAAGAAGTTATAAACGTTTAAAATTTACCTAGTTTCCGACGACCGCCGAGGCTTTCAAGCCATTTTTCGACCTAACCACGGTGAGTTAGCCATCGAGGAGCATAATAATCTCTTCGTCTCATCCCAAGGTATGACTTTTGTTTTTGAATCACTCAATTTCGTCAAGTATTGACAAAGTTATGGATGTTTAAATTTTGTCCAGTTTTCCGGCCAATTTTCCCAGTTTCTGATGGATCAGTCATTTTTCATGCCATTTTTTGGCCATCTCTGGCAACCATTGGGCTTCCAAATAGGTATAATCTTGTTATACACTTTCCTAGCTTCGTTTTGATATATTATAGGCAAAATTTGGTTGTGAAATATGTCTGAATGGAGCATTTGAATTCATCCCAGATTTTCGGTCGAAAATCTGCAGCAGAAAAAAAAAGGGCCTAAGCCCAAACCTTTGGGTCTTTGTCCAAGTCCAAGTCCATTTCTGAAATTAGAGGGAATTGGAATATTCCGTTAACTCCCAGTTAACTTTAACAGAATATTCCTTTTGAGGAGGGAATATTCTGTTAAGGTTAACTGTTGACTGTTACTTGACTTTTGCTGACTTTTTCAAAATTTTCTTGGAAACCCTCCTAGACTAATTTCAACGCTTCGAGTCCATTTTTGACATCCATTTAGTGAAATTCTGAGGTTTTAGCATTGTTGACCATCAGGGCGTTTCGGTTGACTTTTAGGGTTGGCCATTGATTTATTCGTTGATTTTTCTGTAAAATTTGCCGGGGACCCTCCTTAGCGTATTTCAACGCCCTGATTTCAAATCCGCACTCTGTTTTCTCAAATTTGATTTAAGTTGATTTTTACTAACGAGTGCGACCTCGCCAGTATCTGTGAATGGTTCTGTACTTTTAAATATTATATATTTATATAGTTTCGATTTATACGTTTGAAAAAGAATCTATTACGTATGCCTGGATTAGACTAATGCTTATAAGAATTAGCGAAATGACAGAATTTACTAAATTATTCTGAATCTTGCGGGATGCACAGGTATGCTTACTAGTATGGAATGCTTTAATTACATTTGTGGCCATGAATAGTGTTATGGTTGATTAGAATTATCGATTACCATTATATGATCATGATTATATTATCTGCTCATCGTGTGCTGCACTGGTGTTAGTACTCGCCTGGGCCAGGGCCAGTCTTTCACGTGTATGTTCACATCGCACTATACACTCACTTTGGATCTATTGTATGTGCCAGTCCTGTCCTAGATTGCTATAGGCAATTAGGACTCGTATGTGATGCGCATAGCACCAGTCTTCACGTGACTGTAGTACTAGAGCGTCAATCATTATTACACCCAGTTTTGCTCATATCAAAATACCTCTGCATGAACTCGTGTGCCAGCATGTGTCGATGAGCACTTAATGTGATATAGTTATTCTTGCGAGACACTGTGATTACTGGATGCTATATACATATTTATGAATTTGTGAGGTGGTGAGGTCTTGAGATAATGCAGGCTACGGTAAGTGTTCATACTATACGTAGTATGTATATCTTGGAAACTATACTTGTTTTACGGTGAGGGGTTATAATGTTTTCAAAAAGGTTTTTATAAAACTTTACTTTTAGGCCCACTCACCCTTGTTTTTCGCCCCTCTAGGTTTTAGTGGCTGAGCTTTCGTGTTGACGAGGATTCTTGGCAAGATTTGGTATAAGTGATTACCTTCAACGGTATAATTCTTATCTTACCCACATTGTACATTACTTATGCTCTAACATCATGTGTGGAATGGGTTCATTCCTGCTCACTAACGCACTCTTATATTTAGGCACTTTTAGGTTTAAATTTATTCACATTTCCACATCATTACACTTTATGGCTTCGTCACGCTTCTGGTGTCGGCCAGCACAACTCAATTCGGAGTCCAGGTGGACATTCTAGGTCGGGATGTGTCATTTAGTTTTAAGCTTTTCACTCAAAAATATCCTTGTAAAAATTCACTCAAATATGAAATTAGATGTTTTCGTGATTTTAAATTTGTCTAATTTTCTTTTTAAAGATGATTAAAACGATTTAAGTTTTTAGATACTTATTCATAGATTACCCTTAAAAATAATTAGGAAAAAATTCATGATAACAACTAGTAAAACAGTTTCCTATTTAGCTAATTTTTGGGTTGATTTTTTAATGATAAATTAGGAAATCAATCTTTCAGATCATCAGATGACCTTACGGACTGGACCCCAAATCGAAAAAAAAAAAAAAACAGTTTATCTTATGTAGAGTACCCAAAAATAGAGGAAAAACAAAGATGATAGGATTAATGTATGAATGGTTCGGTGATAAAAGTGCTAGCATTTTTGTGCCAAGTGGTCTTGTTTTCCAGTTCTTGTGGGGCACTGATTCTTTTCAACTTCAAATTTTCTGCCTTAAAGATTTTCAATTTTCAATTTTTTTTTCTCTTAAAAATGGCTTAAAGCTTCCGAAGCCTTCTTCTTTTCTTTTCTTGTTTTGATGCCATTTATTTTCGAACTCAAGTTTTTTTCTTCCTCAAACCCTAGTAACTGTGTGCCGACTCTGCAGAGTTTGAATACAATTAATTGCACTTTTTAGTGCTACTTTCTTCTCCCTTTTTTCAACTGTTATGTCATAAATTAACATACAAAATAGCCATGTGTTCATGTCTCAACCCAAAACAAAGCCCCTCACCATATCTATATCAGTACTAGCAATGATGGTGGAAAAGGTTTGCGCAGAGAAATATGAGTAATCACTCAGTATTCACATGTCCGAAAATAACTATCTTCTAGTGTGGTGTTTCATGGTAAAGGACTAATCTGCATTATTGCAACTGATGAGTTCTTACATGATATGTGTGTCAGAACTCTCTGTTAATCATTGTTTAGTGTGCTCAACAACTTTTGGAGCACCTATATGTTTGTCATGGTGTCTAACACTAATGACTTAAGACTAATCACTCTTGATTGAGTTGGCATAACACATAGGAAAGTTTTAGGTATGTTTTAGGAATGAACATAAAAGAAATGTCTCGTTGATCTAACTTACTTAGATCACTTATTTCTCAGGTTGATTACATTCATTGGATTTTGTCATTGTTTAAACATATAACATATTAAGTAGTTATTAACAATAAACATTGTCCTTCCATTAAACTAAATAAGAGCTTAACAAAAGTATTCCAAAACTTATTACATCAAATGAGTAGTTTTATCGACATACTTCTAACACCAATTTCAAAATCAATCAATTTGTTCCCTGAAATTTACTACTTGACATCAATTTGATCCTTCCATTTTGTCACTTACGTTGTTAGTGTGCTCACGTGGTAAACATGAGTTTGACTAATCCAATAATATCATGACACGTGAAATATAAAAATTAAAATAAAATTAAAGTAATTTAAAATATTTAAAACAACTTTTTTTATAAGAAAACAACTAAAAAGTAGGAGTCTTGATGTGGTAGAAACTAACACACGAATTAAACCCTATATATTATGCAATCGTAGTACGAGTAAGTAGGGATCGTTCTATTCCGGGGATCAGAAGGGATGCTAATCAATACAAATTAAACTTATAAAACTGAAAACTAAGTTAAACTAACAACAAAACAATGACTGGGGGGATTTTGGACGAATTTGATTAAAACAAAAGTAAATGGCAGCAAGTAAATTAAGTTGTGAATCAAATATGCATGAAAGGATAGCTAAAGGATTCTTCTCCACACAAGAATTATATGCGTACAAATCAATTTCCAGTTATTCTTCCTATAAACCATGAATGACAATGCCCCAAATTAACTATGAACAGCACTAATTAACTCTCAGATTTTCCTAAGTTCACTGAATTGGACTCAGCGACGCAACCAAATCATTCTTCTCAAGTTCCCTAACTATGAAAAGCATGATAGAGATACATCTCAAAGATCATTAAGTTCTGTGAAAATCATAAGCATTGACAAAGCATTCGAAACTATGAAAAGCATGATACTCCTGTCAAGAATTTACTTAACTCAATCATGACTAGTGACTTTTACTACTTACAAATATAAGTTCATAACAATTAGGTGAAATTCCCTTATATTCTAGTATCAAATCCATGCATGCAAACTAAGTATGCATCCTTAATAAACATACAAGAATAAGTTCCTTATAAACCAGATAAGTAAATCCCATTCATGTCTTATGAAACAATAACTGGATGTAATCAATTTATATAAAACATATGATCATGGCTTCAAATTCACCTCTAGCTAAAAAGAAACTTAGTTATACATGTTCATCATAACTGAAAAGCAATCTAAAATAAACATTGAAACTCAAAACAGAGATAGAAAGAACTCTGAAAATTCGAGCAACTTCTATGGATGAATGGTAGGCATGGCACACCCTAAAACGTGCAGGAATTTCATATATATAGGGATGGGATGGTTGAATCTGAGGAGGAAAGGGATTAGGCGTTTTGAATTATTTTAGGACTCCAAGAAACAGGTAGAAAGTGTTGGAATGCCATTAGGATTCTTCCTTGCAGCTGGAGATAAGATAAGAAAAGGTTAGATAAGATAGGATAAGATAAGATAAGATACTGTTTCTTTCCAACTAGGATTCCTCTTTCTTGTGTAATTCCTTGTCTTCCAAGCCTCAACTTTAATTTCTCCAAATTTTAGCACATGTCTAGCACAATTTAAACACCAAAAACGTCCAACCCATATGCTATCCATGCGTGCTATCCAATCGAAGTCCAAAACTGCTCCAAATTGCTCCATTTGACTATTTATTGTCATCTATACCAACTGGACCTACAATAATACGAAAATAACTTAAATTACCAAAATAAATGGAAATTAACTAAGTAAATGCAAAGAAATAAGATAATAAAGTCGCATAAATATGCCCCTATCAAATTCTTCCACACTTAACTTTTGCTAGTCCCCAAGCAAAACAAAGAAAACAAAACAAAACCTAAACCTTCCAACAATTGCCTCAGTGATTTCCAATGAAACATGACATGTTAAAAATCATTACTTACATAGATTTTAGCCATCCTTACTCTCGAGCTTATACTTAACCGTAGTAACCACTCACTAGATGTCATTTAATCAATTAAAACAACATTTGAAAGTAGTAACATGCCTTAGAGAATTCTCTCAATTCCTCACTGGATATACTCTCTATTTTCACATAGATTTTCTGACTACACTCCCTATACTAAGTATATGTGAGAAGATTGATGTAAACATGTAGACTAGCATTCACATATGTTATAACAAAGAAGGCACTTTCTGGAATTATTAATACAAACATGTATATGATCTCATGAACGGAATGCCACTACTTAGAAGCAAAAACCAAGGATTCCATATGCTCGTACCAATTTCAAACTCCACATATTGAATCACATAACAATCAAGATAAAAGTCTAAGGGTTGTAATGATGCTAAGGTATTGGCTAACAAAGAAAGGTTAAGGATAAACAAAGGTTCTTAAAGTGATAGTAAGCAAAGTAATGAAATCAACACTTAGAGTTCAACTTTTGATTGCAGCACCCAACTTTAAACACAAAGGGGAGATTCGTACAACTTTAGGGTCAGATTCACATTTTTGGACCCTTCTTCAACAACCAACACTTATGAACTCATTCTCACTTCTTTTCAACCTCTTTTTCAACTTTTTTTTCAACGTTTTTCTTCTTCTTCTTTTTCTTCTTTTTTTCTTTGAAACACAAAACATAAACACTACTTCACCGGATTCAAAAGAACAAATTCTTCCCTCGCACTTGTTTTTCTGCAAATCATAGATCAAAAGGAATTCCCAACAAGTCATGCTTTACTATTCTTTAAGAACAAGGGTATGGATATTCCTATACTAGGCTAGGTCGGGGTAATGTAAGCTAACAAGGACAATAGGCTGAAGAAGGCTCAAAAAAGCGTTAAACCTACAATAAATATGTAAGGGATAAGGCCTTTTGGCTCTAGTGGTAACTACACACCTTCATCTTGTTATTTATAATGCAACCAATTTTATGCTTTGAATGAAACGGGCATGAGTTCTAGTATTCGGAACCAAAATGATGAAAAAGCATTCTAAGTAGCAACAAAGCAAAGAAATAATGAGATCATGCAACGACTTTAGAAAACAAGAATATCACAAATTAATAACTCTCCAAACAAATAATAGGCTCAAGTCTCACAGGGTTGTAGCATTAGTTTGACTCTCTTCCTTCTAGCATATTACAAAAACTGATTTTTTTTCTTTTTGATTACATGTGAATTCGTAAATGACAACTAAAACTAAGTATTAACCATAGAGCATATCAAACTTCCACCCATGTTTGTAACTTTCTTTAACAGTCATGTAATTAAAAACCAAATCCTCATCATTGTGTTGGAAGGTACCCTAAGACACAAACAAGCAACAAAAACGACTCTTTTTTGGTTTTTTTCTTAAGCTTTTTAAATTTTTTTCAAAAAAAAATTTATGACACACAATAAAACACTTTAAAACAGCGAATAACAACATTAGTAGTGATAGGTGGTGAAATTCGAAGAGAAATCATGAAAGCAATTTGTTTACCCCCCCCCCCCCAACACACACACACACTTAACCCAAACATTGTCCTCAATGTTTCAAAAATAAACTTAAACAAGAAAGCAACAAAAGATAACTAGTAAACAAGACAATCATGGCAAAGGAAAAACAATAAAAAGAAGGGTAAAAGAGAGCAAATCTGGTTAGAGGAGCCAGAAATTCCATTGTCTCTTTATTTGAACACATGGGTTGCCTCCCAAGAAGTGCTTGCTTTAATGTCTTCCAGCCGGATGATACCTCCATTTAATCCTTACTAAGACTAGTAGCATGGAGTTGATCTTTGAATGGAAGATGATACTTGAAATGATCCGGTAATTATTTAAATTCTAGAGTGGGTGCCTGAATCATTGAAATCAACAATATGTTAGTAGAAAACGAAATTGAAATTTGAGGAGGCGACTTACATGTGTGCTGCGACAAGAACTCATGGACAAACACTACTTCGAAAGTTTCAGGAATGTTGCTCTCGGCCATATTTGGTGTGAGGGTAGTGACTTGTCCTATGTTATAAAATCCAACTTCTTTGTGGATGGTTGTCTCAAGTACATCCTCTTTGATGAATTCTAGATATTCCCTAGCCACTTCTTTTTCTTGAATCCTTCTTCTTGTTGTACAAAGCTCTTTAAAAAATTCAGTACATTCTAGAACTTGATTTATTGTATCAAGAATCGCAACTTTCCGAAGGCTTCCAAGATGTCTTTTTTCACTTTCTTCTTTCTTGGATTGCATAAACTTGTGAGGACAATATTTGGTGAAATAAGATTAGAAAGAATTGAATTCGGAACAACCTTACTAGAATTGGATGGTATAGGGGCTTTAGAAGGCTGGGACAAGTTTTGTTTCTTCCTTGTTGTGGCCTTGTCTTCCTCATTTTCAATGCACAGCAGCTGTTCGTCCTCTTTTTGGCATTGTTTGGATGTTTTTGGTCTAGTTCCAACCTCCTTACCACTTCCCAAAATGATAGCTTCAGCGATTTCAAAATCTCCCATCGAATAGACAATAGTTGAGCTGGAAAGTTTGTTTGTTCTTGAATTTGTCCCATGAATTCTGCGATCTGTCCAAGTTAATTTTTCAATTCGACCATCTCTTTAACTTGGTTTTCTAGATCCTGAGTCAAAGAAGCACAAGAAGCATTTAGTGTTTGAAGAATTCTAACATGATCCATGGACATACTTGAATTTTGTTGGAATTATTGTGGGGGAGATTGTGGTGGCTGGATAGGTCTTGAATAAAACTTTTGAGGTTGCTGCCAATATCCTTCTGGTTGACGTTGTTGAGGTTCCCTCCACATAAAATTTGAATGATCTCTCCCACCTGGATTGTAAGTGTTGGAAAACAAGTTGCTCCTTGATTGATTATGGCCTTGATAACCCCAAGCATTGACACTACCCCAACCTCCATTCTTAATTAATTGAGGACGTTGATTAGTTTGATATCCTTGCCTATAAGACACACCAAGTGTAGCCACACTTTTCATTGTGGACCTTTCGATATACTACGACATTAGAGATGTAATATTCGCCATTTGAGCTTGAAGATTAGCAATTGCCATGTCTTGCTTCTCTAGTACCTGAAATCAAAGAAATAAAACTAAATCAAATATCAAAAGAAAAATAAACAAAAAAATAGAGTGATTAGCAATTTTACTAATCCCCGGCAATGGCGCCCAAATTTGATGTGGTAGAAACTAACACACAAATTAAACCCTATATATTATGCAATCGTAGTACGACTAATAGGGATTATACTATTCTAGGGATTAGAAGGGATGCTAATCAACCCAAAGTAAACTTGTAAAACAGAAAACTAAGTTAAACTAACATCAAAACAATGAGGGGGAGATTTTGTACGAATTTAATGAAAACAAAAGTAAATGGCACCAACTAAATTAAGTTGTGAATGAAATATGGATGAAAGGATAGCTAAATGATTCTTCTCCACACATGAATCATATGCATACAAATCAATTTCCAGTTATTCTTCCTATAAACCATGAATGACAATGCCCCAAATTAACTATGAACAACACTAATTAACTCTCAGATTTTCCTAAGTTCATTAAATTGGACTCAACGACGCAACCAAATCATTCTTCTCAAGTTCCCTAACTATAAAAGGTATGACAGAGATACATCTCAAAGATCATTAAGTTTTGCGAAAATCATAAGCATTCGTAACTATGAAAAGCATGATACTCCTGCCAAGAATTTACTTAGCTCAATCATGACTAGTGACTTTTACTACTTACAAATATAAGTTCATAACAATTGGGTGAAATTCCCTAATATTCTAGCATCAAATCCCTGCATGCAAACTAAGTATGCATCCTTAATAAACATACAAGAATAAGTTCTCTATAAAGCAGATAAGTAAATCGCATTCATGTCTGATGAAACAATAACTGGATGTAGTCAATGTATATAAAACATATGATCATGGCTTCGAATTCACCTCTAGCTAAAAACAAACTTAGTTACACATATCATCATAAATGAAAAAGCAATCTAAAATAAACATTGAAACTTAAAATAAAGATAGAAAGAACTCTGAAAATTCCAACAACTTCAATGGATGAATGGTAGGCATGGCACACCCTAAAACGTGCAGGAATTTCATATATATAGGGAGGGGACGGTTGAATCCAAGGAGGAAAGGGATTAGGCGTTTTGAATTATTTTAGGACTCTAAGAAACAAGTAGAAAGTGTTGGAATGTGATTAGGATTCTTCCTTCCGACTGGAGATAAGATAAGGTTGGATAAGATAGGATAAGATAAGATAATGTTTCTCTCCAACTAGAATTCTTCTTTCTTGTGTAATTCCTTGGCTTCCAAGCCTCAACTTTAATTTCTCCAGATTTTAGCACATGTCTAGCACAATTTAAACACCAAAAAAATCCAGCCCATATGCTATCCACGCCTGTTATCCAATCCAAGTCCAAAACTGCTCCAAATTGCTGCATTTGACTATTTATTGTCATCTATACCATCTGGACCTACAATGATACGAAAATAACTTAAATTACCAAAATAAATGGAAATTAACTAAGTAAATGCAAAGAAATAAGATAATAAAGTTGCATAAATATGCTCCTGTCAAGTCTTTTCTTTTTTCTTTTTTTTTAAAAGGTTCGAAATTTATTAAACTAAGTAAAGGAGTGTACAAACTGAGGATGGTGTGCATAATGGGCCTCAATAAAAAACCTTGCCTGGATTTCAACCCGGTAGAAGGGAAAAAGAGTGTTCCATACGACAAAAAATCTATCCTCATATGACCAATAAAACTTAGAGACAATCCTCAAACAAAATATCTCGGAGCAAATTAGGAGACTCCTCAAACCACAAAGTTTCTTGATTACTTCCCACTGCCACACAGGCAAGGCAATGAGCTGCTATATTACCCTCACGATAAGTATGTGTGATCCGACTAGTTGGCAAAAGTTGAATAACACTACGAAGATCATTGATAGATGACCCATTACCGAATAATCTTCCTCAGTACCATGCATTGCAGCCATCATAATGGCGGAATCCTCTTCGAAAACAACATGCTTCCCCTCAGAAACCCAATCCTGAGCCAACAAAACCACTCGTCTTGCAGTAGTAAACTTGACGTGAAGGGCAAAGGTAGAATTTTGGATAGGACCAGCAGCGGCACCAAGAAACTCTCCCCCCCCCCCCCCCCAATGATCTTGAAATATAACTCCAAAGCCATCTCGAGAGTTTTGTTGTGACCATGCTCCATCAAAATTGCACTTGACCCACCCCTTTGTAGGTTTTTTCCACCTCTGAATGCCACGGCCAGCTACCCATTTAGGTGGTTTGTTGTATTTGTGATACTCAGACAACCACCCTTCAACTCTAATTAACAATTCCTGAAGTGGTAAAGTGATACGATTCCATAACGCATCATTTCTAGCCTTCCATAAGGTCTAAATAGTCATTAAACAAAGCTCAAAACTTGCTGATAACAGAGGAATGGCAACTTGATTTAACCAATGCACCAAAGTTAATCTACTGCTAGCTTGAATCCTCACCCCCACCGTATAAAACTACATTGCCATCGCCATACTACAATCACGTAACATATGCTCCGTAGTCTCGATGTGTGATCCACCAAATAAACATGACTC
Organism: Heteromeles arbutifolia; assembly: GCA_024362995.1. Classification (NCBI taxonomy): domain Eukaryota; kingdom Viridiplantae; phylum Streptophyta; class Magnoliopsida; order Rosales; family Rosaceae; genus Heteromeles; species Heteromeles arbutifolia. The sequence goes on along the minus strand of JANCRC010000011.1, from coordinate 22,967,847 downwards.
ATCATAGATGACTCTACGTTTGATAAGTTCGATCTTGTTAGGAGGGAATCCAAACAAGCTCTCCATACACATATTTTTACTTTACTAGGAACACAAGTGTGCCAGAACCTTTTCCAGAATTTCTCCATTTCACTACTTAATGACGACGAAGAACCATTGGCTCATTCCCCCAACGCCACCTGAATACTCCTTGCTACGTGATAGGCACTACAAATAGAAAATCTTCTTTTACGTTCGTGATGCCAGATGATGTGATCCTCTACCAAACGTAAACTGAAAGGCAGCCCCATAATTAACCTCACTTCCTCCTGACTAAACAGGGAATCCAACAGCCCCTTGTTCCATTGCCTCGATGCATCCAACATTAGACAATTCACAATAGCCTCCTTATCCCAAGAACTTGGTGGTGAACTCAGAACTTTGAAGTACGAATCCCTCGATAACCATTGGTCATGCCAAATCTTGATTTTTCTTCCATCTCCAACCTGCCACCTGAGCCTTTTTTGTAACACAGGTCGCGCTGCAGCCATACTTTTCCATACATAAGAACAATTAGCATTAACTATTGCCTCCATAAACCCCGTTGTAGGGACGTATTGAGCCTTGAACACTTGATATGCAATAGAATCAGATTGCCTAAGAAATCGCCAATCTTGCTTTGCCAACAAAGCAAGGTTGAAGGTATATAGGTCCCTGAAAGCTAGACCCCCTTCATGTTTAGGCTCACACAAAAATCTCCAATCTAGCCTATGTATTTCCCATTTTCCCGAGTCTCTGCTCCACCAAAATTTCGCAAACATTCTATTTAACTCTTCATAAAAGGATTTTGGGAGGAAACATTGCATTGAGTACATAGGTAGAGCTTGGGCAACTGTTTTCACCAAAAGTTCATCCCCTACACTACTAAGTAATCCACCTTGCCATCCTTGTAGTTTTTTCCAAAGTTGGTCTTTCACGTCGAAGAACGTCTCCTTCTTTGACTTTCTGATCATCATCGATGAGCCCAAGTATTTATCATGAAAATCAACTTTCCTTACTCCAAGGCAATCAACAAGCAATTGCTTATAACAATAACTGAGGTTCGGGCTAAATAAGACTCAACTCTTCTCTAAATTCACAGCTTGACCAAAAGCCAATTCATAGACCTGAAGCATATTTTATTTGACATTCACCTAGAGTAGCCCGAGTGAATAGAAAACTGTCATCGGCAAAAAACAAGTGATGTATACTTAGAGCTCCCCGACACACTTTGATAGCTTGTAATTCTCTAGTTGTCTCCGCATGCGTGAGCAAAGACAAAAGTCCCTCAACGCAGTGACAAATAAATAAGGAAAGAGGCGATCCCCTTGACGAATTCCACGTTCTGGAAACACATACCCCACAAGCTCATTAAATTTAAAAGCGTAGGAAACAGTGGAAATACATAATAAAATCATACGGATTCATCTCTTAGAAAAACCCATGTACCGCATAATTTCCTCAAGAAATTTCCATTCCAGTCGATTGTAGGCCTTGCTAAAATCTAACTTCAAAGCCATAAGACCATTCAGCCCCGATGCCCTCTTATGTATGTAATGTGCTACTTCTGCAGTGACAAGGTAATTATCAGAGATCAAATGTCCCCGGATGAAGGCACTTTGAGTAGGAGAAATGATAAGACGAATAACCCCTTTTAGTCAATTCGTGAAGACCTTCGCCACAATTTTATAAAGTACATTACAAAGACTAATTGGCCGAAGTTGTGACATCATTGAAGCCTCATTTACCTTAGGAATCAAACTAAATGAGTATAATTAATTATCCTAAGAATATGCCCCAAAGAAAGCATTGTACGAATACCATTACAGACGTCATGGCCGACAACATCCCAATGTTTTTGGTAAAAGCCCGGAGACATACCATTAGGTCCAGGTCCTTTTGTTGGATACATTTGGAACATCGCAGACTTAATTTCCTCAACCGTAATAGGTCTCAACAAATCTTCATTCATCGCCTCCGTTACCGAAGGTGTAATATGGCAAAGAATTTCTTCAAAATTAACAACACCATTGGAAGAAAATAATTTTGTAAAGTATGAGACTACCACCTCCTCCGTGCCGGTTTTATCCGCATGCCAAATTCCAACATCATCTTTAAGCCCCAGAAGCCAATTCTTCCTTTGCTTCCTATTAGCCTTTTGATGGAAATATTTGGTATTACAATCGCCAAGTTTGATCCAATTTTCTTTAGCCCTTTGCCTAAAAAATATCTCCTCTTGCTCAAGCAGATTATTTAGTCTTCCAATAAGGACTTTTTTTTTTGCCCTGTAGTTGCTTCAGTAAATGGTTGTCCCAAGAGACTAGTTAGTTTGTCCTCAACCTCGCTTATCACCTTTGATCCTGTCCTACCATTTGAACAAGCCCAAGCCAATTGTTTCAACCTCGTCGCCTTTATCTTTTCAATAACCTGATACATCGACAAATGTCCTTGGGGATGTGTTTTATGTAAGTTACGTGTGCTATCGATAAGAATTCTAAGACGTGATTTGATATTTGCTTCAGGCAACATTTGTTAGTGATGCCTCGATATTCGTGCTAGGGAGTTATAGCGCAGACTTCAAGTCAGTGGGTCTTTTCCTTTTTATAGTATATATATATATATGATTGATAGTTTCCATTTATGCATTTGAAAAAGAATTTCTTATGTACGCCTGAATTAGACTAAAATTTATAAGAATTAGCGAAACGTCGGAATTTATGAAATTATTCCGGATCCAACAGGATGCCTTAATCCAAATTACGGCTTTGATGAATGTCATATTGACTAGAAATTATGGAATATGCTACTTCCTACGGGATGCACAGGTATGCTTATAATCTTTGATGCCATAATTATATCTAAGGCTATGAATGTTAGTTTGTTGATTAGAACTATCAAATCTATGTGGCATGATTATATTTAGGTAGTCTGCTCATCATTGCTACACCCGGTGTTAGTTCTCGCCCAGGGCCAGGGCCAGTCTTTCATAGTTCATATCCGCACTACACGCTCACCTTGGATCCAAGTAGGTGCCAGTCATGTCGTACAGGTTGCAATAGGCAGCTCTGACATCTTGTCGTATAGGTTGCAATAGGCAACTCCGACTCGTATGTGATCGCAAATAGCGCCAGTCTTCACGTGATTGTAGCACTAGAGCATATGTTATGATTACACCCAGTCCTGTCGTACAGGTTGCATTAGGCAACTCCGACTTATGTGCTAGCATATATTGATGAGTATTAGTCCAGTCATACAGGTTGCATAGGCAACTCTGACTCGTGTGTCAGCATGTGTCGATGAGCACTTGGTTTGATATGTTTGCTTATGCGAAAGTATACAATTACTGACGTCATGCACTTATATATGAACTAGTGTGCCGTATTGATATCTTGATAGTTTGCAGGCTACGGTGAGTATTTTCGTACTATATGTAATATGTATATTTTGGAAACTATACATGTTTTACGGCGAGGGGTTATAACATTTTCAAAGGTTTTTATTGAAACTTTATTTTCAGGCCCACTCACCCTTGTTTTTCGCCACTCCAGGTTTTAGTAGCTGAGCTTTCTTATCGACGAGGATTCTTGGAAAATCTTGGTGTAGACGATTACCTTCGATGGTATAATTCTCACCCTATCTTACTATACTGTACTTATGCTCTTACATCACATATGAAATGGGTTCATTCCCGCTCACAGTGCACTCTTTCCACTACACTACACTTTATGGCTTCGTCACCTTTCAGGTGTCGGCCAGCACAGCTCGATTCGGAGTCCAAGTGGGCATTCCGATTCGGGGTGTGTAAGTTTGGCATTAGAGCATAAGTTAGGGCAGTATTGCATTCGTCACACGCGTGAAATAAGCATTCTCGATTCTTGAGCCTAAATGTTGAGTTTTGCCACCTCGTCGACTACGAAAAACATGATAGGTTTTCCTAAGTTTTGGGCAAATTAGGCTACTTTTTGACATTCGAGAAAATCACTTTGGCAACCGCCTCTAAACTTTAGGTGAAGAATTTCATTGCCAAGGAAAGATGTAGATTTGAGACAAGTTGATTGCCCTGAGGCAGGGCTACCATATCGATAGTTGTGCATTATGAGGGATTTACCTACCAATTCCACTACCATCTAGTCATTTCTACCAACTCTTCCAAGTTAGGAACCAAGAATAATTTTGATTTCTTGGCAGCATCCGTTAGTACATCATCTATTAGAATTCTTGTGAAGTTTACTTTGTTAAAACTCCAGAAATGTCTTGAGCGACAACCTGGTGCTAAAGTGGTAGCACTCGACAGCAGAACATCTGGGGGATAATCACTTTTGGTCCCTGATAGCACTAATCTTTTCAAAAGCATTAAGGATCATTCTGGATCTTCATGAAGAAAGGTCTACTCCGTTAAATCCCATTTCGAAGTAGATTATTAATAACTTTAATTCATAACTTCGGAACATTTCAACTAACACTGGTTTCCAAAACTTCTTTTGGTGCTATACTCGTCATTTTGATGAGTATAGGCAGGGGAATATGAGTTATTATACCTATAGTTAGTAGAAATCCCCGTGTAGCAAGTATTTTCCCTAGAATCAACGAAACCACCTCACATGACCAGTTCCATACCAATTATCCTAGACCATCTACCCGAGCGGATTCTAACCTGTAATCAGCCTACAGTGGTGCTATTAATTGACTATACTATCCGATGCCCGGGAACTGTCAACCAGTATTCAGGTGGTATAATTCCTGATATTGGACATAGGTACTAGTATCTGGGAGTGATACCTTTATGCCAGAACGCCAATTTACAGTTTAAGGGTAATGAACAATGTCAAAAATATCAAAAGTATCATATATGCGTTAATTAGTGGCACGACTGATAGATTGATTAACAGTTTGAACCGAAGAAACTAAATCGTGGAAATTTAAGAGCAAGCCTTCCCTTAGGAAAGTAAATTCCTAGTGGTGTTAACCATATTACCCAGTTAGGTAACCCAAATGTTCTCGACAAGTCATTCTTGTGGTCACATCCACCGAGAAACATTAGAATCTAAGTACGAGTTAATTTCTCACTGTTATAATGAATTGAGTATTGAGAAAGATGTGAAGACCTATTAGCATGTGGCGTAGTGAAAGGAAGTAATATGGTACGTTTCAAGGACATACATCCAGGCGTCATATTCCAAAATCTTACCTGGGATATCACCAAATGGTGGAGTGAAGTACACCATCGATCTACTTTCTCGTACTACACTAGTTTTTCCTCGTATTCTTTCGAAGAAGTCCTACATTGTGGAGAAAACTTAGTGACAAAAGCTTACTGATTAGAAATTTACCCAACCAAACGCCTTATCTAGGGAACCTCGAACCTATTCGCGAAGGTGAAAGACCGAACATTAGGATCGTACCTAGATTTTAGCAACCTAATTGGGTGACGATTAAAACCGTTAATACCCATACTTTGAATTACTGGTCTACCGGACTGACCTTTCTAACCCGAGTTTTCCTCCATGGCCTAACAAATTCATAGTGGTCTTATCGACAACCTTCTCAACTACCTCGACAGTGAGACCAAATTCTCTAAATATCAATAGTCAGCTTTATACCAAAGTCCTCAACTGTTAACTTTGATTAAATTGATACTTTTCTTGGGAGACATGATCTCTGTAAACTATAATCTTTTTTTTTCCAAAAAAAGGTTGCAGTGGAAGAAAGTTGAAATTCTCACAAAGTGTTGTGAAATTTGAGATATCTTTGGTCTTGTCGATTTTATCGACAATTTTTTAGCAATCTTTCAGCTACAGTATTTTCCTCACTTATCGACCGAGGAAAGTTAGTATAGTTGTGATGTTGGATATGAATAAAGTTCTGACAACCGAAGTGTTGTCTCACCTCACCTCTATTTTACGCCTATCGATGACATTGATCATTTTGGAAATCCATGATGATGTGTTCTTTGGATGTTTTGACTGTACAAAGGCAACATGGCGGAGTATCGTTTATATTTTCCAATGGTTAGAACCGTTCGAAATGAACTGTTTTATACATAACCTATAGTCAACAATTATCCTATTCATTCGAAAGTTGGATAACACTTCTCTGTGGAGAAATGCGTTTAAAATCTTTATCAATCTTAGACCTCTCATGTATATATTCATTTTAAAAGAATTAGATTTCTGACTGGGACGATGGAATAACCAGATCAACATTTACGTTTGCACTACCGTGTATTACCCCGATTATGCAAATGTAATTATTATTACAGCAGCAAAAGACATATCTACCGTTAAACATCTTTAGTTTGTCCTATCCCATTCTAGTTGGGATTCATGAGTATTGATTTCACATCAATTACAAATGAGCAAGAATCGTTCGAGTGGTTATAATCACTTCCTATATATGAATGGAGTTGGGAAATATCATCGTACACTCTCAGTACGAGGTATCTTGTGCATGTGGAGATTATTATGATGTTTCGATAATTATAGATCGACTTGACATGTCAACTTGCTTCCCGTTGGTCCAGATTGACAACATTTAGATCTCTTAGTAAATTGCTCATTCTTGAATTTACCGGATTTTCTGTCGTTTTGATCAGCATCTACTTTGCTTGTGATTCAATATTCACCTCTTGGTCCTGGAAGGCATTCCTGCCAACCTTGGGTACGTGTTTACCCAGTTGTGCACTTCGTATTATTTTGAAGCCAATACACTGTCTAAAAGAACCGTTGACTTTGGAATTGCAGTTGTGACTATTAATTTCTCAATCACCCGACAAATGCTCCGTCGAATAGGTTGTTACCATTATGATTGAATATTTCGGAAGTTGCTTTTGTAGTGTGATGGCATGCAATCAACCTAGATATCTTGCACTCTAAATTTGATGGACTTGTTTTGACCTTCAAATTCTTGAGTGTTCTTTTAGCCTTCTCGACGTAGTTTTCACTAAAATTCGAGAGAATTTCTTTATGAATATGCTCACCAAGGCATTTGTGAACTACATTGTTCGATCACTTGGTTTGCATGTCACTAATGTGTCTCACCATGACACATGTTTCACTTCCAAGTTTTGGGAAATCTTCTTGAGGTCTATGAGTACAAGTTATTGTCCGATACCATATTTCACCTTCAGACTAACGGTCAGTCTGAATGAACTATCCAGACCTTAAAGAACATATTGCTTTTGTATGTTTTATAGTTTTAGTTTTATAGTTTTAGCCAATTATGTTAGACACCTATCTCGGCTTATGTAACGTACGACGATAGTTATTATTCTGGTTTGGCTATGGTACTGTTTGAGCTGATGTATAGAGATTTTACGCACAATACAAGATTGACAGGTGAGCATTGCGAACATGTATTTGAATGATCGAGATTACGAGGTAGAAAATGGTATAATATTGACGATGTTGCCCGAGAGGGTAGTGCGTGAGCACGATCGAGGCTTTGTTCAAACGATGTTTGTGTATTTCCCAATAGGGGGCATGATGGTAACATTCCACCCTTGGGAATTTGTTACTTGCTTATCGAGACAACAGTGAGTGGTCGATATCGCGGACTGTAGACCATAATATCGATAACTTATGTGTTGTGTTCGTTAAGCAAGTGGACACTTAGGTCCGTCTACGTTAGTATTTCTATACGTTTAGTTATTTATTTATTGTTCAGACTTAACCCAATGATTTTACACACTCATCTTCGGGGTACGTGACGTAACGAGTGCGTAGGTGAAATTTTTCTATGTATGGTTTTGATTTCAAAACAAATGTCTTTTTTAACTCAATTATATACGCATTTTGATGTTATGTTATTATATACCAATTTTCAACTTCATCTTTTTATAAAGAATTTTATATTTTAGTATTGTACTGAAGGAGAAGGAAAGTTTGAGTTGGAGACATGAAAGAGCAATCCTTGCAATCTGATTGGGACGGAATGGCATTCTCTTTTATGCAACCACTCTAACTTGATATCTTCTTTACATATTTTTTTCCCTACTGTCTTTTCACTACTTTTATATAACAATTGATTTTACATTTTGGGGATGAAATTTTTTAAGGTGGGTAGATTGTGACAACCCATCCCTAATTTTAAGTTTTATAAATTTTAAATTAGTGATTTTACGAAAATGCACCTAGAGGCAAAGATTTTGAGTTTCGTTGACCATCGGTTAGAGAGACGTAGGACTTATTCTTTTAGCGTATCCTCGTTGTACTCGTCACTATGAGCGCATAGGCGAAAGCCGTTTGTGAATTCGGGTTTTAACGGCATAGTTACAGACATTTGAAGTCGTTTTATTAAATTTTAGATTAGAAATTAATTAAACTCCCACCTTGTGGGAAAGAGGCCAATCAGATTATTGTTTAAGTGACCAATCAGATAAAAGAGTGGTGGACCAATCAGAATTTGAGAAAAGAGGGTAGCAGCCAATCAGGAAGAGGAAGCCCTTTCTGTCGACTCGTACACCCACCACCAACCCAGTTTCAACCCGGTTTGATTCCGACTTCCTCCTGCCATTATTTTCCGTTGAAACACCACATCCACCACCTGTAAGCATCATCACACTCCTTGTCCTTCATTTTCCACCCATAGCACGATGGGATTTGGCCCGTTTCGAGATGAGCAGCAATGACGGTGCCGAAGGTTCCATGGCGGCGATCCGCCATTCCTAAAGCCAACTCCATCAACCACCACCACTATTAGAGTCTCCTTGGGCTCAAGAACAAACCCTAAACAACACTTGAAGGCGGCGGAACACTGGAGAAGTCGAATCGAAGGCCACCCTTTTTAGGGTTTCCAGCATATTCGAGACAAATTGGAGCTTTTCCCAGCCAAATTGGACTTGGCCACAGGTATAAAACTTGCCCTAATCGTTGAGATCTTCATTCCTGTAAAGTTTGAGTATTTTTAGAAATAGTTGAATTTTCCGACGAGTCAGGGCGGCCAACTACTGCATGCAGTGGCGCGTGGGCCGAGACCCGACCTGACCTTCCTAGGCCAATTTGGATGCCCTGATTTCCATATTAGACATCTGATTGACAAAATTCCATTGTTTGGTTATAATTCCGTTAAGGGCCACCACTTGGGTATTATATGATTCGACGATCCGACCATTGGATGGGCACCAAACTTTAATACGTAGTAGTACATAACATTTAAGGATATTAGGAACTAACAGATTGGGAATCTGACGTATGGATCTTCCTGGATCGGTTTTCTAAGTTTGTAAATCTAAACGTAGGCCGCCACTTAATTTTAACGATTCACAGAGATCCGACCGTTGGATCGTTCTGAAACTTTAGGATGTTGTTCTAGAAGCGTATTGAAACTCTTGGGAAGTTACGGATTGGAAATCCGAGGTACGGATATTCAGGATCGAGTTACGTAGGGTTGTGGACCCTACCGTCGACCTTTGACCGACAGTTGACTTTTGGTCAATGGGTTACAAATCATTCTAGAACGTCCTTGGGGATATGTTTTATGTAAGTTATATGTGTTATCGATAAGAATTTTGCTACGTGATTTGATATTTGTTCTAAGCGACGTTCATTCATGACGCCTCGATATTCGTGCTAGGGAGTTGTAACACGAACTTCAGGTGAGTGGGTCTTTTCCTTTTTATAGAAATTATGGAATATGCTACATCATTCGGGATGCACATGTATGCTTATAATCTTTGATGCAATAATTATATCTACGGCTATGAATGTTAATATGTTGATTAGAACTATTGAATCTCTGTGGCATGATTATATTTAGGTAGTCTGCTCATCATTGCTACACCCGGTGTTAGTGCTCGCCCAGGGCCAGGGCTAGTCTTTCACGTGTTCCAGATCCTGCAGGATTCCTTAATCCAACTTGTGTGTCAGCATGTGTCGATGAGCACTTGATTTGATATGTTTGCTTATGTGAAAGTATACGATTACTGACGCCATGCACTTATATATGAACTATTGTGCCGTATTGATATCCTGATATTTTGCAGGCTACGGTAATTCTTTTCGTACTATATGTAGTATGTATATTTTGGAAACTATACATGTTTTATGGCGAGGGGTTATAACGTTTTCAAAGGTTTTTATTAGAACTTTATTTTCAGTCCCACTCACCCTTGTTTTTCACCCCTCCAGGTTTTAATAGCTAAGCTTTCTTATCGACCAGGATTCTTGGCAAATCTTGGTGTAGACGATTACCTTCGATGGTATAATTCTCACCCTATCTTACTGTACTGTACTTATGCTCTGACATCACGTGTGAAATGGGTTTCTTCCCGCTCACAGCGCACTCTTGTATTTAGGCACTTTTAGGTTTAAATTTATTCACATTTTCCACTACACTACACTTTATGGCTTCGTCACTTTCCAGGTGTTGGCCAGCACAGCTCGATCCGGAGTCCAAGTAGGCATTCCAGGTCGGGGGGTGTCATTTGATTTATATAAAAATTGTTTGTAATTTTTTTCTTCATTACTGTAACTATTGTCGTAGTCATGAATGGTTATTTCTCATTTTTTTTTATTTTCGACTCAAGAAATTCAAGTATGATTGAATTGAGATGTATCATTGTTCTTTTAAAAAAAAAAACGTTGACATGTACCAACACAATTTATTCTCAAATTCAAATGTACCTATGCTAAATTAAAACATATTCATACCAAATTAAAATGTATGTTTACTAAGGAGGGTGTAATCAAACTAGGATTTAGAGGGATTTTAAAGTATTTTAAAAGTGATAGATTTTATAGAATTTAGGAGGATTTAAGACTCGTACAAAATTCATATGGATTTTAAAGAATTTGAATGGACTTGGTTTGTAGATTTTGATGGATTTTGGTGGATTTTCGTATAATGTTTTTATTAAAAAAAAAAAAGTAAAAATCTTTTCCACTTTATCCCTCCCTAATCGAGTACCCTTTCACACCATCATGGCTGCATCTCTCTCTGAGTTGATAGATAAACAAAACTTTGGTGAGTTCTTTAGCACTACGCCACCAGCAACCATCACCAATTGTTCATTCCAATTTTTTTTTTTTATTTAGCGAATCCTCTAGTTCGCTGTCAATTGCAGCAACCTTAGAAAAATCAGCCTTCTCAGCCTCCTTGCCAAAATCTATTTCATGAGCAATTCCGAAAGCATTTGGAGGAAACACTGAACCCATCGTCGTCGGAATCTGTTTTGCCATCAATTTCGGCAACATTTTGAGAGAAGCTAGAGACGATAGTCATGCAGCATTTCTTGATTGGTGTTCGTCTGCATCACTCGGTGTGTGGCTAGGGTTGGTAGAGATTTTTTGTTTTTTCCAGAGGATAAAATTTAGGCTTTTTTTATTAGCACCCCACAAAATGTTGAATGCACCCCACAGTAAAATTTAATATTAAATGACTTATTTACCCCACTATGCAATGACAATTTTGACCTTATTAGGTTTTAAAAAAATAAAATAAAAATCTCTAAATACATCCCAAATCACTAAACCCTATTATTTATCTTCTCAACTATCAAAACCCTCCCACCCTCCATTGTTGAACAAAACATTAACCAATGAAACTACAAACATGATTGAGAAAAATTGCTTTTGACGAATGGAACATGAAATCAATGTTTCGGAAACTTCACATGAGGTAAGACTTCAATGCTTTGGCACTAGGACATCCAATGCCACCGGTTGCACAAAATTGGCATACTCCTGCAGTAAATAACGCTCGACACCTTTACGCCAACTACCAAGATCGTGTGGAACAATTTAAGCTATTACCAGGTCTAAATAATGTAGCCACCACCAAAACGATATGTCTTGATTGTGACTGATTTATGTTTTACAAACTAAACTGAAATATATTGATTGCAAGGTGAGAGTACATTTGTAAAAACAAGGTTTACTTTTTAATGGAGGTTGTGTAAGAAAAATTACATTCAAATTCATTGCGGAGCTCTTTTTTTTTTTTTAAGACCAAATCAAAGAAAAAAAAATAACTGAATCAATGAATTACTATAGCAACTTCATTTCTGACAACGACAAGAGGTCTCTGTGCTAATCAAACTACCCAAAATTTATTCTAAAACTATACTCGAGCTCCACCTTATTTGAAATCTCAAATGCCTTCTCAATCTGATTTCATCATAAACCAAAACTTGCATTACGAATCACAACTTTTTGACCCTAGCAAGCACAATCTTTGAGACCGAGCGAAAAAAGCACTTCTTGTGGAGGAATATAAGGAGTATATTGAGAAATGTGGGGTGTATAGAAGATGTGGGGTGTATGTACAAAATATAAGGTGTATATTGAGAATGTGGGGTGTGGGGGTATTATGGGAAAGTATGTGGGCTATATTAAGATAATTTTTAAGTGAAAAAGTAAATGTGGGGTGTATTAAGTATGTGGGGTTTATTTAATAATTTGTGGGGTGTTAATATAATAAGCCTAAAATTTATTATTATAATCGAATAGAAAGTTTGACATCCTGTGCCAGGATATTAAACAGGAAATCAGGACCAATACAATCCCATACAAAAGACCTATGTTCCTTAAACACATACTTAGCCATCGAGTTCATAGCATGATTGCACTTTCTAAACACAAAGACGAACGTCATTGACCTCAACCTTCACGCTAGAGTCTCAATGTCACCAAGGATACTTTTAAGACTGTAATCATGCATCAATTCCTTCCTAATCATTTGAATAAGCACTTTTACATCAGACTCAACAATCACATTGTCAAAACCATTGTCACCACAAACCTCCAAATCTTGCCGGATTGCTACAGCTTTTGCCGCTAATGCAGAGTGACAGTACATCACTCCCGAGCCTCCCACTGCCTACATCACTCATGCGAATCACGAGCAACCCAACCCACACCCACATGCAACGAATCCTTACACCAAGCCACATTTGTATTGATCTTTATTATCCCAAACCCCGGTTTTTGCCACAGAGCAGTCTGTCGTCCCATATCCACAGTCGGCGTCTCCATTTTTGGGCACACACCCTCAGCTCCCTGTACCTTCGCATCTCTGAATTTAGAAATACTCATCCTCCATGGCTCCAAAACCTCTAAAGGCTAGAGATTTAAGGACTGCCCAGATGGAAAAGATTTGAAATCCTATGGGATGAGGTCGGATTCTTTTTGGTCTTGGTTATGTATACTTCTTACCTTCAAATCCCACAAAGACTGTGGAGGATTAAGATTTTGGAGGATTTCAATAAGTTGTGGATTTTGTAGAATTTGAAAGCAAGAAGTATATATAATCGCGACCAAAAAGAATCTGACCTCACCCTATAGGATTTTAAATCTTTTCCATCTGGGCAGTCCTCAAATCTCTAGCCTTTAGAGGTTTTGGAGGAATATAGGAGAAGTATTTCTGAATTCAGAGACGCGAAGGTACAGGAGTTGAGGGTGTGTGCCCAAAAATGGGGATGTCGACTGTGGATCTAGGACGACAAACTGCTCAGTGGCAGAAACTGGGGTTTGGGATGATAAAGATCAATATAGATGTGGCTTGGTGTAAGGATTCGTTGCGTGTGGGTGTGGGTTAGGTTGCTCATGATTTCGTAGGAGTGCTGCAGGCAGCGGGAAGCTTGGGAGAAATGTATTGTCACTCTGCATTAGCGGCAAAAGCTGTAGCAATCTGGCAAGCTTTGGAGGTTTGTGGTGACAATGGTTTTGACAATGTGATTGTTGAGTCTGATGCAAAGGTGCTTATTCAAATGATTACGAAGGAATTGATGCATAATTACAGTCTTGAATGTATCCTTGGCAACATTGAGACTCTAGCACGAAGGTTGAGGTCAGTGACGTTCGTCTTTGTGTCTAAAGAGTGCAATTGTGATGTGCACTCGATGGCTAAGTATGTGTTTAAGGAACGAAGGTCTTTTGTATGGGATTGTATTGGCCCTGATTTCCTGTTTAATATCCTGGCACAAGATATCAAACTTTCTATTCGATTATAATAATAAATTTTATCCTTTGGAAAAAACAAAAAATCTCTACCAACCCTAGCCACACACCGAGTGATGCAGACGAACACCAATCAAGAAATGCTGCATGACTATCGTCTCTAGCTTCTCTCAAAATGTTGCCGAAATTGATGGCAAAACAGATTCCGACGACGAGGATGGGTTCAGTGTTTCCTCCAAATGCTTTCGGAATTGCTCATGAAATAGATTTTGGCAAGGAGGCTGAAAAGGCTGATTTTTCTGAGGTTGCTGCAATTGACAGCGAACTAGAGCATTCGCTAAATAAATAAAAAAAAATTGGAATGAACAATTGGTGATAGTTGCTGGTGGCGTAGTGCTAAAGAACTCACCAAAGTTTTGTTTATCTATCAACTGAGAGAGAGATGCAGCCATGATGGTGTGAAAGGGTACTCGATTAGGGAGGGATAAAGTGGAAAAGATTTTTACTTTTTTTTTTTTAATAAAAACATTATACTAAAATCCACCAAAATCCATCAAAATCTACAAACCAAGTCCATTCAAATTCTTTAAAATCCATATGAATTTTGTACGAGTCTTAAATCCTCCTAAATTCTATAAAATCTATCACTTTTAAAATACTTTAAAATCTCTCTAAATCCTAGTTTGACTACACCCTCCTTAGATTTAGATGGATTTTAAAATCTCTAATAAAATCTCAATGGACCACACCTAGATTTGTATGGATTCTAAAATCCTTTAAAATCTTTTTAGTTGACTACACTAGGATTTTAAAGTCTTTTAAAATCCTCTCAAATCCAAGTTTGACTACACCCCCCTAAGTTGAAATGTACTCATACTGAATTGAACTGTACCTATATTGGCTTGAAACGTACTGATAGGTTTTAAGGTTATACATAACTTGTTAGCATTTTACATACCAAAATTATGATAGTATAAATGTACCAATAGCTAAATACATACCAAACAAAAAATAAATAATATAGCAAATGTACACAAATTTGGATTAAATTTGTGACGGTGTGAATACAGCGACATAACTTAGAAACTGAAACCACTTGCCAATATACAGCAAGAGTAATGCTACTTGACCATAACTAACTGTAAATTCTGTAATCAAGCTCGTGTGCCCATTTATGCGGAAAAGAAGAGGAAATGTCTGTAGTTCCATGAACCAGCATGACTTAAGGAAATGAAACTCATTGGCTATGAGGCTCGCCTGAGCATTTCTTGCTCCAAACAACCGAACCTGCTTTCCGCTCCCCTTGCCTTCTCCTGTTTCTACGAAAATTTACATCTGAAGCTCAACGTGATTCTAGAGTTGATTGCTCCTGAGGAACAGGACAGCACCTTCTGCAGAGGGAGGAGGTTCTGATTGCGGAGTTGGAAAACAGCTTCTTCTATGTCTTTCTCTGGTTCCCCATGCTCCTCTTTAGGTTGGTTGTTGGTCGTTGATCATTTCGAAAGCGTGCTTCTCGGCTTCAGCTGCCTCATTATGTATCAGGACATTATCCACAATCTGTAAATTGAGTATAACGTTACGTGTACAATAAGATAATCGATGAACTTGCCCAAACATTTGGGGATAAGCAAGCAGTGAAACAAAAGGTGATAAAAATAGGTGTCTTTATATTACTACCAACTGCAGAAACTAAAATACTTTGAGCTGCTATCTATACCAATTAGTTATCTCTAGAAAAATTGGTCGGCATAACTAAAACATCCAGGGTACCTAAAATGATCCTTTTTGTTGCAATGGGTGTAAGTAGAAGGGTATTATTACTAAACAAATTGGAACAGCAGGGAAGAAAGTGGAAACTCTAAAAACTACGAGGACCAAATTTGTTATTTCGCCTTCTAAAACCAAGTACATGCAAGGAATAAATTGCAATTTTTAATAATTGCCAAAGAAGCTTTTGTGAAAAGGCCTCAAGGAAACTGGTCATGGTAACAGGGACAACGCAACGCAATGCAAATGTAAAAGTATCGCAATCTAGACAATCAGCATGTAGTAGTTGTTGAAGAGATGACGTGCACTATATCAATTTTACCGTATTTGATATGTGATATGTGATAGGTATTTTTACCACTTGCAAAAGTAGGGATACAAATATTCAAAAAAATACTTGCAAGAAAATAAAGTTGTAATATAAACGGCTCAAGCAATGTCGTTTGCTGCTGGGATTATTTAAAACAATTTATGAACAACCCTAATCCTAGTTAATTATTTGCAAACAAAGATTAGAAAAAGTCAATTTTGAATTTAATAATAATAAAAACAAATTTTAATAAAAGTAATTTAGGGAAAGCAACTAATAACCAATTAAAAAGAAAACAAATCAAAGAGAAAAAGTTTTGAGAAATAAATTTGGAAAAGCACTAGGGTTCCGCCGTCTTCTTAACAATCCTATATAGACTTACTAATTACTTATGAATTACCCATGCAACCTTGAAGGCTAGGTTTTCCTAATGCATATTCTACTCGTGGTATTCAAGCTAGATGTTGCAGTTTTGGTTTAAGTTTTCTTGTATATCTCAATAATGTGAATGTACAAGGATACACATATATAAAAGAAAAGAAGGACCAGTTACATCCAACGGTCCTTAGACTAAACCCTAGAGACCAGCTATACTCCTTAATTGAAGGAAATTACACCAAACACTAGATATCAGCCATACTCCTTAATTGGAGGAAACCAACTACAAGACTAAGAAGAGATTTACATATAATCTATCAGGAAACACAGAAGGTGCCGTGCAGCCATGCTACAGCCATGATTTCTAGAATTGCATAATTTGTCTAGGGTTGGTAACTCTCAATACTCCCCCTCAAGCTGGATCGAGGAGTATAGTCGATCCAAGCTTGCCTAGAAGACGCTGAAAATGTGCAGACGAGAGAGCCTTAGTGAACACGTTTGCCAATTGATCATAACTGCGAGTGAAGACTGTTTGGATGAGTTGTGACTGAACTTGAGCCCTGATGAAGTGACAATCAACTTCAATATGCTTGGTCTTTTCATGAAAAACTGGGTTTGCAGCAATGTGCATGGGTATTTGATTATCACACATGAGAGACATAGTAGTTGTACTTGAGAACCCTAGATCAAACAAGAGACTTTTAAGCCAAATCAATTCACATGCAGTGGCAGCCATTGCTTGATACTCAACTTCAGCACTAAAGCGGGCAATGACTTGTTGTTTCTTACTCTTCCAAGTGACAATGTTGCCTCCAACAAATGTGCAATAATTAGTGGTGGATTTTTTATCGATTGCACTATCTGCCCAGTCAGCATCAGTGTATGCATGAATCTCAGTGGAATGGTTATTACACATGAGGATACCCCTATCGATGGACCCTTTGAGATAGTGTAGGATCCTTTTAACAATATTGAGATGTTCCATTGTGGGTGCATGGATGAATTGACTGACTAAGCTCACAACAAAGGTAATGTCTAAACGGGTGATAGTAAGCTAGATAAGCTTGCCAACGAATCTTTAATAATAGGTGACATTCTTGAGTGCCTCACCATCAGGGGTAAGCTTAAGTTTACTGTCAATTGGGGTGACAACTAGCTTGCAATCAGTGAACTTAGCTTCCTTGAGTAGATCCATGACATACTTGCGTTGGTTTAGAAACAAACCCCGTTGAGAGGTTGTCATCTCAATGCCAAGAAAATACTTCAACTTCCCAAGATCCTTGATGGCAAAGGTTTGATGTAAGGAGGCTTTCAAGGCTCCAATTTCAGATGCATTGTCACCTGTAATAATAAGATCATCTACATAAATAAAGACGACCAACTTCTCACGGGTTCCATTCCGTATAAACAAGGAAGAATCGGCATTACTTTTGAGAAAACCTTCCCTTTCCAACACAGAACTAAGCTTGGCATACCAAGCTCTTGGCGATTGCTTCAAACCATAGATAGCCTTGTGCAGTTTGCACACTATGCCATCTTTTGCTGGAGAGTAACCTGGGGGAATTTGCATGTAAACTTCCTCCTGAAGCTCTCTATGAAGGAAAGCATTTTTAACATCCATCTGGTATAACGACCAACCACAATTGACAGCAACAGAAAGTAGCACATGCATTGTGTTCATTTTTGCCACTGGAGCGAAGGTTTCTTTGTAATCAATCCCAAAGGTTTAGGTGAAACCACGAGCAACAAGCCGAGCTTTGTGTCTTTCTATTGAGCCATCAGTCTTGAGTTTAGTTTTGTAAACCCAACGACTCCCAACTGCCTTTTTTCCTGGAGGTAATTGAACGATACTCCAAGTACAATTTTCCTCCAAGGCATGGCTTTCCTCCAGTGAGGGATGAGATTGGCTTCTTGAAAAATGTTAGGCTCTACAAGATTTAAGACTGCAGTAAGAAATGCCACATGAGAATTTGAAAAACTGTGATTACTTATTGCTTCAGAGATAGGATATCTAGAAGCATAAGTAACGTAGTCTACAAACTTGGCAGGAGCCTTCCTTTCTCGAGGTGGATTCTTCCTAACATCTTAAGAAGGTTGGTGAGTGAAGGGTTGAGGTGTAGCCTCAAGATCACCATTTCCTTCTGAGTTGGGTTAAGAAACTGTTAAAGTTATGATTTCCAACATGACTTCTTGCTCTTGACTGCCATTGCCCTTTAAGGAATCATCATGACTCAAAGGCTCAGTGTATATAGGCAATGGAAACAAGTCACACAAAAGCTCCCACTCACATGAAGTATGACCCTTTTTAAAGAATAGAGTCTCTTCCTCAAAGCGAACATCTCTGGATACAACACACTTGTTAGTGACAGGATTAAAACATTTATATCCCTTTTGGGTGGAGGAGTATCCCATGAACATGCATTTAACTGCCCTAGCATCCAATTTGTCACGATGTTGAGTTTGCACATGTACAAAACAAGTGCAACCAAAAACTTTCAAGTGTGACAGGTTTATTGGTCTATCTTTAAGGGTTTCATATGGTGATCTGAAACCTAGAACACGACTAGGAAGCCTATTAATCAAATAGGTGGTTGTAAGGATTGCATATGACCAAAATCTTTTGGGTACATTCATATGCAACATGAGTGCCCGAGTCTTCTCAAGTAGATCTTTATTCTTCCCCTCGGTTATCCCATTTTGTTTTGGGGTTCCCACATAACTTGTTTGGTGAATAATTCCTTGTGAACTCAAGTATTGAGTCATGATATTGGATAACAACTCAGTGCCATTGTCTGATCTCAAGGTTTTAATAGTTGAGTGAAATTGTGTCATAACCAACTTATGAAAATCTTTAAAAATAGTTGGAACTTCACTTTTAGATTTCATGAGATAAAGGAAAGTGATTCGAGTGTAATCATCCACAAATATGACAAAATACTTGTAACCCTCTATTGATTCAAAAGTAGGACCTCATACATCAGTGTGTACCATTTCAAATGGTGTACTAGACTTGGACATTGAAGAACTAAAATGTAGCCTAGCAAATTTGGAAAACTGACAGGTATCACACTTAAAAGATGGGTGACAAAACATGGGAAATAGTTTTGACAAAACTGTTGGAAATGTGCCCTAAAACCAATCATATGATGATACTTTACGGACATTTCACATGTTAAACTAATCTAGTTTAATATAAAGGGCAAAGATTATTGTTTTAAGCCGTCTCATATAAATGTTATATGCTTAAACGATAAGTCCAAGGAATATGTAATAGGGAGAATGTGATCTAAAGAAGTTAGATTCATGAGACCATTCTCTTTCAAATACATATCCTAAAAGTTCCTGATCATAGGATTGCCAATTGGGCATTGACAGTCCGTTAAGATCAGTACGTCTTATGTCTTCTCTAAGGGAGAGTGACTGGTCTAGAGTCAATGGTGTGACTGACACCAAGACAAGTACGTAGGTGCTCAATAGAGAATGAGTCCACTGAACACGATCAATGAGAAGTTCTCATACTCATGTCACATGAGAACTCATGGTTGGGATAATGCAAAGTAGTCCTTTGACCTGAGGCATCATAGTTGTCTTGGGGTTAGGTCCTTGATCTTTGACTATGTCAAAGTCACTCCGTCAGAGGGTGTCCACGGCATAGTTGGGGTTAAGCCACTTAGCCTTGGAGGCAAGTGAATGCGCAACAAGGGATCTCTAACCTTCAAACGTTGAGGGAGAATACTCTATGATATGATTAAGAATCTCTGGCCAGAGTATGAATGAGATTTATGAAGTCGTTCCAAATCACATTCAAGGTAATCATATAATTAAGAGAATCACATTGGATAGTAGACATGAATAAACTATTAAACCAAACAATGTGGTCAAGAGTATTGTATTAGAGAAAGACCGTATTGCATTGTAATCCCAAACTGAATAGGTTCTCCAACCTCTTCTGATTAGCTTGGGTAGCCATGACATACTGCTAGGTGTCACTCATGGCTTGTGGAAGCCCTGAAGATGTATAATCACTAAAGGGAGAATTGAAAGTAAGTTTCAATTCACAATCGATTAGTAAGAGTTCTAATCGCCCACTGCCTCGCTAAAAGGAACCTAATGGATCGCACACCGTGTAAGGTAATGATTGAAGGATATAACGAAGATGAGTAAGGATAATTAAATGGTTTAATTATTTATGGCTAGGATTAATTAATATGTTAATTAATCAAATGAATAAGTTCGTTTTAGACCTCGGGTTAGTTTTGGGCCTCATGGCCCAATGGGCTTCGAATGTCAAGCCCATTAACTTAAGTTGTATGACAACTTTTATGACTTGAGATTTAAAAGGGCCCAAATAGCCCAATGCCTATGGTAGGCCGGCCATGTGATGAAAAATAGGGTTTTGTTCTTTTAGTCACTTAAGTGAAGTGACTATATAAAGAACTTTATAGCCAAAATTCATTTAGGGTTTCTTTTGGAGAAAATTGGAGAGAACATGTCTCTCCCTTTCTCTCTAGGAGGCCGGCCCCCTTGGAGGGGATTAGCTAGCAATCCTTCCTCCTCCAAGGTCACTCATCTTCTTTCTTCACCATCCTTGGTGTCGAAAATTAGAGGTCTCCTACCTTGGGGACTTTTGGAGAATCAATTCTTCCATCCATATCCATGGAGCCAAGAAGCAAGGAGACAAAGGAAAGAAGGCCCTCACATGGGTGATTAACCTTTGCTAAGCAAATAGGTGCTTCAAAGGTATAAAAGTTTCTCAACTCCTTTCTTTAAGATTTGAGTTGAGTCTTGGTTCACCATAACTACTAGGCTTTGAATTTCATGGGTAATGTTTTTTTTTGAGTGCATACAAGCATGATTCCGCCTTTAAATGTTAATTGCATGCCATAGATGTTGCTCAAATGAACATGTTTTTCACAAATTTTCCTTCAAAAACAACTTCGGATGGATGAGCTAGTCTTTGATGCCAAAGTTGTTGATCCTGGGGTTTACTTGAGTTTGCTTGAAGAGCTTTAGGATGATGGGACTTCTTGCAAAAATAATACAAGCCATTTAGAAAGAAACCTTCACCAATCATCTTCTTGGTGATACAATCCTGAAATACCACGTTAGTTGGTGAGAAAGTGGCAGTACATTTTAAAGTAGAAGTGAGTTACCTATGGAAAGTAATTTAAAGGGAAACGATGGAACATATAGAGCACTAGACTCGATGTTTTTTTACATCAAATTTAATTTTCCTCCACCCATCACCGAAACATTTTTTCCATTTGCAATGGACACTTGAGAAGGTTTTGAAAAAGGATGAAAGTCATGCAAGTTTGAAACTTTATTTGTCATGTGATCAGTGGCACCTGAGTCAATTATCCAACAATCAAAGTTCAACACTAGTTTGAAGTGCAGTGGAGAAAGCATTGAAGATACTTGAAGCTTTATCAGGATGAACATGGTCATGGTCAGCAAGGAACCCTGCAAACTGACCAAGAAGTGCAGTGTGGTTGTCACTGTCCACCTTAGGAGTTGGTACAACATCTCCATGTCTTTTGCTTTGAAGATATGCTGCAACCTCATTGATAAGAGACAAAGGGTTGGCATTGAAGTCAACTGAGCCATAGTTGAGCGAGCTCGAGGCATGATTCACAACATGTTGTGCTTTGTAGGGGGTTATCTGTGATGCTCTGGGAGTGATTGACCTAATATTCTTATTGAACTTAGGTTTCAACTTTGGATGTAGTTCCCAGTACGTTTCTTCCACATGTCCTATAGCATTGCAGTATTTGCACTTTAAGTGTGGATTCCTCCCCATGTACACCTTGTTGTCAGTTTGCCTGTAGTTTGCAGTATACCCTTGAGCCTCAGGCAGTTTGTGGCTTGACTCTTGGTTCATCACCCTTCATCTTGTTTCTTCACGTTACACAGTAGCACAAACATTCTGAAACGATGGCAGCTCCATGCTCATTAAAATGTGACTTCTGAGAGCTTCATACTCGGAGCTTAAGCTTCCTAGCGACTGATATATCTTATCTTCCTGATGTGAAATAAAATAGCACTCAAATTAAACCGTCTTGTTGACAATTGTAGTAAAGATGCGAGTAGGGATCGTTCGTTCTAGGCCGGGGATTAAGAGGGATTGCTAATCTACTCTAAAATGACTTAAAAACAGAAAACTAAACTCTAATAACTCAAAACACACTAGAATGACTCAAAACAACTCAAAACAAGCAATTTGATTTAAAACAGCAACTAATGAATGATTTGGACGAAAATTGATTCTAACTTAACTCAAGATAATGAAAAGACATCAAATTGGACAGATTGACACTAAAAGACACTAAATGTAAAAGGGGATTGGTTTTGGACGAATTTAAACTTAAACTAAACAAACTATGTAAAAACAGTTTAAAAGACAGATTTGGGTGATTCAATGGATGATAAGCTAGCTAGAGGGTTCTTCTCCACACATGAAACACGTGCAACATAAAATTGATTTCCAGTTATGATTTCGATAAACCATGAACCTCAACACCCCAGATTAACCGTGAACAGTACTAATTAACCCTCAAGTTTTCCTTAAGTTATTGAATTGGACGGACAACGCATACAATAACCCAAAACATTCTTCAAAAGTTGACACACCCCGACCTGGAAATCAGGGCGTGCTGGCCATCACGCCCTGATTTCCAAGTCAGGGTGTGTTAGTTGGTGCGGAGTTTCCTAGTCCGCCCCGGGCTAGGATGTGACACCCCGACCTAGAAATCATGGCGTGCTGGCCATCACGCCCTGATTTCCAGGTCGGGGTGTGTCAAAAGTTCCCTACATGAACAGAATAATAGAGATACAATCAAAGATCATTAAGCTTTGTGAAAACTATAAGCATTAACAAGGCATTCATAACTATGAACAGGATGATACTCCTACCAGGAATTCACTTAACGCGATTGTCACTAGCAACCTCCACTACTTGTGAATATAAGTTCATAACGATTAGGTGAAACTCCCTTATATTCTAGCATCAAATTCATGCATGCAAACTAAGTAGGCCTCCTTAATCAACATACAAGAATAAGTTTTGAATCAAACAGTTAAGCAAATTGCATTCACAATTCATGAAATAATAATTGAAGGTAATCAACTCATATCACATATATATATTCATGGTTTTGAAGTCTCCCCTAGCTAAAACAGAACTAATTCCTCATACTTGCAACTAAACAAAGATAATCAGATTTAAACATTGAAAACAAAGATAGATTACACCTAGAAACGCTCCTACAATCCAACGTCTTGAATGGCTAGGCACGGCTCCAAGGTAATCCTCTCCTTCTTCCAGTGTAACGCTGCGGCACAAGGGGTTAAGGTGTGTAGAATGGGTGGTTATGGGTGGTAGAGGATGGATAGGTAGATAGGTAGATGGAATGGATGGGGATGTTTGTGAATGGTCCTTTTTGGTGTGGCAAAATGCAATATTTATAGGGCAAGGAAAGAGCTCGACTTATTTAAATTTGGGAAAGGTTTTTACTCCAAATCCTAAGGGAAAAGGGTAATTAAATTCAGAATCCAAGAGGAAAGGGGAAATACGGCAGGATTTGGAGAAAATAGGTAAGTAGTGCACAACAGGATTTTCGGGAAAATAAGAAAGAAAGGTACGGCACCCCTTAGGAATGGGTTCATGTCTTCTAAAATCATGCATTTAAGTGTCCTTATATATTTAGGGATCCTCCTTGCAGCTGGAAATTAGGTAAAGTAGGATTAGGACCAAATCAGGAAACTTGGCTAACATTCCTTTCTTGCTGATTCTTTAACTTCCTTTTTCTTGAATTAATTTCTTCAGATTTGTAGCACATTCCTAGCCTATTTTGATCTTCAATTTCCTCCATCCCCTTTGCTTCATTCATAAGCTATCCATTCAAAGCCCAAAACTGCTCAAAAATGCACCAAAATGCACTTTCTTGCCTCTTTAGCCCTTTGGACGTACAAACACACGAAAATAGCTTAAAATACTAAAATAACTAAGAACTAACAACATAAATGCAAGAAAAAAGCTATCCAAGTCGCATAAATATGCTCCTATCAAGAAAACAAGCTAAAAAGAAAAGCTTCAACCAAAAGCTTCAACAAATAATTTCAAAAAGCCTTCCACACTCTTGCTCAAGAGTGTGGAAGCAAAATCTATTTATGTGGTTCAAAAAAGCTTCACAGATATTTTCAACAAAACCTTCCACACTCTTCCTCAAGAGAGTGGAAGCAAAACCTATTTATATAGTCTCTCCCACATTAAATCACTCAAGCTACAAGCTATACCCATGTAAAAGCAAACAACCTACAACTAAAAGACCTTCCTATTAAACTAAAACCCCAAGCTTTTATCTATTAATCTATTTTTCAAACACAAACTTTTGCTACAACTATTTAGAAAATTCACAAAGCCCAACATTTTACCAATCTGTGCAACAACAAACATATAAACATAAACATTTCTCTCCATTCACAAGATCCCTATTACATATCATATACAAGTATTTGTATACAATTTCAAATATATCATAAGCAAAAGCACAATTAATTTCATATATGATACATGGTTGGAAGAAGTACTCATCCACATACATATTTAAAACAAATACAGTCAGGAAGCATTGAATATTGTGCTAAGGATTGATGGCAATATCAAAATCATGAAAGACCCCCACCTCTTGGTCCACGTGACCTTTCCTGATGAAAGCACCCCCATCAAAACCTAGAACCAAAACCCACGGCCACAACGCCTCCAACCCCTTTCGACCACAACCTCAGGAGAAGGATTTTCTCCCCTCTTTTTTTCCCTCCCCTTCCCTCCCTTCCTATTTGAATGGTCATGGTTAAACAACATCAACATCTTATATTAATTTTTTATAGAAAGAGAAAGACAAAATAGACAGTGTGAAAAGAGGGGATGGAAAAAGGAGGGGAGAGAATCTTAGTCCCCTACTTCGAACTAGACCTACACCTCAAAGGCATTTTCAGACCACCTAACCTTCACCTGATCCATCACCCTTAATATACCCATAAACCAAAATCTCAAATCCCTTCGCACCCCACCACCACACCTCTCCATTTCTTCAACTCTAATCAACCATCACCCTTAATATACCCATAAGCCGAACCTCACTGCAATTTCTACCAGCCACAGAGCCCTTAGGCTTTGGCTATGCCCTAGTTTTGGTAAATACCAACCCTCTTCACGACCCGCTATAGAACCCACAGATCCTAGATCTTGGGATTTCCAAAGGAAAATAGTACAAGGGACGAGCGGAGAGCTGAGGAAGAAGGTAGAGGGTGGAGTGTGCAGAAGCTGGGACGGTACAAAGGTGACGACTAGGACTATGGCGGCAAAAGATGGGGAGCTGCCACAAGCCACAAATGGCTTTTCGGGATTCGATTTCTGAGTTTTGTTACTGAAATTTTGGTGTTTGCAGTTTGAGCAGGGGTTTTGTTTCTTGGGTTTGTGCAGATTTCACAGTGGAGTAGGGAATGTTGTAAGGGTTTGGTGAGATGAAAAAATGAGAGAGAAATATGAAGGAGGCGAGACAGAAGGCCGGGAAGAGTGATAAAGCTTAGGGTTCAAAATGGGGAGCTACACTAAAAAACAGGAAAACTAACGAAAAATCCAAAAAAACTTTAGGGCCTGTTTGGTACTCTACTTGAATCCAACTTTTTAAACTCAGAAACAATTTTCAAGTTTTAGGCCTTAAAAACTTATTTGGTAGGACTATTTTAAAAAGCTGAACTCAAGACTAACTCAAAAATATAGTTTATTCTCTAAAAACATAAAAAAAATGAGTTTTTAGAGTTTTTAAACTTAAACTCACTCCTTTCTTTTCTCTCCTTCCTCCCCTCTCACTCCAAATCTATCTCTCTCTTTTCTTCTTTCTCTCCTCTTTTTTTTTTTACCTTTTTCGTCTCTCCTCCAATATGCTCTCTTCATTCTCTTGGTTATATCTCTCACTCCTCTTCCTCTCTATCTTGTCCGATTCTTTCTCTTCCTATCTCATTTGATTCTCTCTCTTCTTTCTCTTTCCTTCAATCATCTCTTACTTTCTTTTCTCCTCTCTCCTCTTTCTCTCTCTCCTGTGACCCCCTCTTTTTAGATCTCTTTGTCTAGTTTAAGTCGTAAGATTTAAAACTTTTCAATCGCAAACCAATCAAGTTTTTGAATCTTAAAGAAACTTGTTTTCAAGAAATGTTTTGAGAAATGATAAAAAATTTCAATTAGGATACCAAACAGGCCATTAGTTTTAATGAAAAATGACAAATAAAGTTGTAGTGAATAGTAACAGGGAAAGGTAAAAATGTGATTTTTGTTAAAAATGAACAGTACTGGAAGTGTTTCGGTTAAACTCTTTTTTAAAAAAAAAGGGTGCAGTTTTGACCTAAAAAAAAGAATTATTATAAAATATAAAATAACAAACAGGCGCGGCATCCCATGTCCTGTCTTTTTTATTGATGGTTCATTATTTAAGTTGGGCTTCAGACCTTGAGAAGGGACATGGATCCTCTCCAGATCCGGTTGTCATAATTCACCTAGTCAAATCATCCAGGTCATTTAAATTTTATCCAACGGCTATAAACAGGGGCCCACTTTAAAAGTTATAATAACTTTATCTATTGGATCAAATTTCAATAGTCCAGATGATTTGACTAGGTGGATTAAGACAACTGAATCCGGAGATGATCCATGTCCCTTGAGAAGGTATGATGGGTCAACATTTGAGCTAGTTTAATAATAAAATAACTATATATATATATATATATATGTCTAGGCTAAGGCGTTGGGCTTCTCCTTCCTTAGGCATGACAGCCTAACCAAAATAAAAGTAGAAACAAAAAAGAAAATGGGGGCCTCCTCTTCTTTGGGCCTAACAACCTTCATAAAAAAAATTAAAAACAAAAAAAAAAAAAAATATATATATATATATATATATATATAGATATATATATATGAGAAAGGAGTTTTTGGGCTGCCACTTAAAAAAGAAAAGGGCGAAGCTTTGTTATTTTGACAACTTGGCTACTAGCAAGACACCTTCTTCGGCAACTCTTCTCGCCCGAAGACTTGGGGGACTCCTACTATATGCTACTACACCTCGGCACTCAGAAGTTTCGTGATTACTCAGTGACTTGGATTTGTCAAGTCCCCAATTGAGAAGCTTTCCTCACTCGGGAACTTAGGGGAGCACTGTTTGTACCGTACCTGATCAATCCCAAAACTACCAAGCACCAGTCAATGTCATACCTTTAAGGACCCACTGAGGGGTTCATGTTGAGGCACCCATGCCGAAGCACAAGAGTTTCCTTCCAACCAGGAGGCCAAGCACAGCGCGACACATGTCAATGTCAGAATAAAGCTCATAGACTCCCACATCGACTGCGGACAAAAGCTAAAGACTCTCCTCAACTATAAAAGGAGACCATTCTCCTACAATTAATCCCCAATGTCATTATTGTACTTAAACTAGTCATTAGTGTTGGAAGTATGCCCACAAAGCCACTCATTTGATGTAATAGCTTTTGGAATACTTATTGTGTTAAACTATTATATGTTTAATGAAGGGCAAAGCTTATTATTAATCACTATTTATTGTATTATGTGTTTAAGCAATAAGGGAATCCAAGGAATGTATTTAATCTAAGAGAGAAGTGATCTAAGTAAGTTAGATAAACGAGACCTTTCTCTTATGTTCATTCCTAAAACGTTCTTAGCCATAGGATTGACAATCGGGCATTGACTGAAGGAAAAAATTTGTCCTAGCTAAGAACATGTGAGAATATTTGAACACATATGCAAACTAATAACACTTTAAAGTAGGCATGCATTCAAAAACAATTCTAAAACCCATGACTTTCAAAGCCTAGTGAATGGTGAACCACAAGACTCTTTAACAACATTAAAGAGAAGAAAGGATTTTGAGATTCATTACCCTTGAAGCTCATCCTTGTTTACACAAGGGATTCACCCAAGTGGAGGGCCTTCAAGTCACCTCCTATCTCCTTGGATCTTCCTTGTGATTTACTTCCTTTTGTTACTCCTTTGCTCCTTGAGCATGTGAGGAAAGGATCTCCAAAAACACCAAAGGTTTGGTGTCTCTAAGTCTCCACACCAAGGATGAGGTGTGAAGATGAAATGGATGACTTAGAGGAAGAAAGATTGCTAGCTATCCCTCCCCTAAGTGGCCGGCCTCTATGGAGAAAAAGAGAGAAAATATTTCTCTTCTTTGTCTCAAGAAAACCCTAATGAGGTAAAAGCTATAAAGATGCTTTTATACCACCTCACATGTGAGTGGCAAACTTGCAATTAACCCAAGTTTGATAACCCTCACCCTAGGCCGGTTTTGACTTTGTTTTTGGGTTAATTTCCATTCAGTTTTAGTTGTCACACAACCTAAACTCAATGGGCCTTGTGGGCCAAAAACCCTTTTGGGCCCCGAAACCCAAAACCAACTTAAAAGCCCAATACGAACCTTTCGTAAGATTAATTAACTAATTAATTAATCTTGACCATTCTCAATTAAACTATTTAATTGCTTATCCATCTCATTTATATTTCTTCACTTTCACCCTTACTCGGTGTACGATCCATTAGGTTCCAATTAGCGAGGCAGTGGGCGATTGTTACTCTTAACGATCGATTGTGAATTGAAACTACATTTCAATTCTCCCTTTGATGAAGATTAGTGTTTGCTAATCCTCAGGGCTTCCACAAACCATGAGTGACACCTAGCAGTATGTCATGGCTACCCAAGCTAAGTAGAAGTGGTTGGAGAACCTATCCAGTTACAATTACAATGCAATACGGTCCTTCTCTAATACAATACTCTTGATCACATTGTTTGAGTGATAGTTTGTATCATGTCTACTATCCAATGTGATACTTCTCTATATGAATCAATTGAATATGATTTGGAACATGCTTCCTAAATCATATTCGTATGCTTTGGCCAAAGACTCTCGAATCATATCTCAGAGTATTCACCTTCCACCATGGAAGGTTAGAGATCCCTTGTTGTGCATTCACATGCCTACATGACTAGATAGCTTGACCCCAACAATGTCGTTGACACTCTCAATGGAATGCCTTTGACATAATCAAAGATCAAGGACCTAACCATTAGACATCAATGATGCCTCAGGTCAAATGACTACTTTGCATATTGCAACTTACGAGTTCTTACATGACATGTATGTTCGAACTCTCTTTTGATCGTTGTTCAGTGTACTCGATTACCTTTTGAGCACCTATGTGTTTGTCTTAGTGTCCAACACTAAATGACTTGAGACTAGTCATACTCACGCTTGAGTTAACATAACACATACTAACCTTAGTGGATTGTCAATGCCCAATTGGCAATCCTATGGCTAGGAACGTTTTAGGAATGTTCATAAGAGAAAGGTCTCGTTAATCTAACTTACTTAGATCACTTCTCTCTTAGATTAAATATATTCCTTGGATTCCCTTATTGCTTAAACACATGATACAATAAATAGTGATTAACAATAAGCTTTGCCCTTCATTAAACATATAATAGTCTAATACAATAAGTATTCCAAAAGCTATTACATCAAATGAGTGGCTTTGTGGGCATACTTCCAACATTGACCATCCGCTAAGGTTAGTATGTGTTATGTTAACTCAAGCGTGAGTATCACTAGTCTCAAGTCATTTAGTGTTGGACACTGAGACAAACACAAAGGCGCTCAAAAAGGTAATCGAGGACACTGAACTACGATCAAAAGAGAGTTCGAACATACATATCATGTAAGAACTCGTAAGTTGCAATATTCAAAGTAGTCATTTGACCTGAGGCATCATAGATGTCTAATGGTTAGGTCCTTGATCTTTGATCGTGTTAAAAGCATTCCATCGAGAGTGTCCACAACATTGTTGAGGTCAAGCTATTAAGTCATGTAGGTATATGAATGCGCAACAAGGGATCTCTAACCTTCCATGGTGGAGGGAGAATACTCTGAGATATGATTCGGGAGTCTTTGGCCAAAGCATACGAATATGACTTAGGAAGTTTGTTCCAAATCATATTCAATTGAATCATATAGAGAAGTATCACATTGAACAGTAGACATGAAACAAACTATCACTCAAACAATGTGATTAAGAGTATTATATTAAAGAATGACTTAGAGACACCAAACTTTTGGTGTTCTTGGAGTTCCTCTCCTCAAATCCTCAAGAAGCAAAGGAGAAGCAAAGAAGCAACCATCCAAGGAGCAAAGGAGGTGACTTGAAGGCCCTCCACTTGGGTGAATCCCTTGTGTAAACAATGATGAGCTTCAAGGGTAATGAAACTTAAACTCTCTCTTCTCTTTAATTTGTTAAAAAGTCTTTTAGTTCACCATTCACTAGGCTTTGAAAGTCATGGGTTTTAGAATTGTTTTTTAATGCATGCCTACTTTAAAGTGTTATTAGTTTGCTTATGTGTTCAAATGTTCTCACATGTTCTTAGCTAGGACAAATTTTTCCTTCAATTAGAACTCACTAATGATGATTATGCTTGAACCTATGTATTGTGTAAACCCTTCACTATTAATGAAAACTCCTCTACTTCGTGGACGTAGCCAAACTTAGGGTGAACCATGTACATCTTGTGTTTGCTTCCCTATCTCTATCTCTTTACACATTATCCTCACTAGGTGACCGAAGCAACCGACTGAAGGTTGCAAACTTGACACTTTACGTTGCTCCAAAGTCTTCACTGATTTTGTGCATCAACACAAATCAATGAGTTCCTCGATATATGTGACACTTTCAAGATCCATTATGTGCTAAGTAAGGCTATCAGATTACACATGTTCCCATTCTCTCTGAAAGACAAGGCGAAGAATTGGCTCCATTCACTTCCACCCAATTTGATAACAACTTGGAATGATTTGGCCAACAAATTTTTGTAGATATTTTCCCTTCTTCCAAGACTACAAAGCTAAGGAATGAAATAATGACTTTCGCTCAATTCCAAGGTGAGCCTTTCTATGAGAGTTTGGAGAGATTTAGAGACTTGTTATTAAAATGTCAACATCATAGTTTGCCGAAATGGTTGCAGCTTCAGTTTTTCTACCAAGGTTTGAACGCTGACCATAAGCAAATGATAGATCCTGCTATTAAGGGTGCTATAATGACTATGACCGTTGACAAAGCATCTGCACTTTTCAATACCTTGGATGCCAATTCTCAAAATTGGGGTGGAAGAAAAGAACAAAGAAAGCTGGTGTATATCAGATTGATTCATTTACGGCAACGGTTGCCCAAATTTCTAACTTAAATAAGAAATTTGATTCTTTAATGTGTTCTAATCAGTCAAAGATGGTTTCTAATATGTGTGAAATTTGTGTAGGTACACATTCTAGTATGGATTGTCCGATGAAGGGTTCATTTTTGGAGTTCATTAAAGAACAAGCCAATCAAATTGGAAACTTCAATCGTCAATAGTTTAATCCATTCTCTGACAAGTATAATCTTGGTTGGTGTCATCATTCCAATTTTGCTTGGAAGAACAATCAACAAAATCAAATGAACCCACCTTAATCGTTCCAGAATAATGAAGCCAAAAAGAGTTCAATGGAAGATATGATGGCTTAATTGGCTTAAAACACCAACAATTTCATGCAAACAACTCAAACTTCTCTACAAAATCAACAAGCATCTATTCGTAAGCTAGAAGATCAAGTTGGGTAGATTGCAAATGCGATGATTGAGAGAGAAAGGCAAGTTTCCCGATCAAACTGAGATTAATCTAAGGAATATGGAGCAATTAAAGGCTACAACACTCAAGAGTCTGAGAACTATAGAGATGAACAATGAAGAAAAAGTAACACTGATTGAAAAGTCTCAGAGCGTTGTCACTGAACCGTAAGAGGAGAATTTTTTGAATTCAGCTGCTCAAGTGCCCGACATTGTTCTTGAGTTAGATTCTTCATTTCTAGAACATTCAATTTTGGAAAAGGCCAATGTTTCACCCCTTACATATCCTCAGCGGCTTCATAAGGCTAAGAAAGATAAAAAAAATTCTCATATTTAGAGTTATTTAAAAAATTGCACATTAACATACCTCTACTTGATGCAGTGAAACAAATTCCTAGTTATACAAAGTTCTTGAATAATTCTTGCACGAAGAAGATGAGGTTTTTGGAGCACGAAAAAGTAATGCTTTTAGAAGAATGTAAAGCTATATTGCAAAAGAAGCTAACCACCAAAGTTGACTGATCCAGGAAGTTTTACGATTCCTTGCACAATTTGAAAATCTTCTTTTGATATAGCTTTATGTGATCTTAGTGCTAGTATTAACTTAATGCCATATTCTATTTTAAACAACTAGGCATGGGCAGATGAAACCTACTTTAGTGTCTCTACAACTAGCTAATCGATCTGTCACTTACCCAAGAGGAATTATCGAAGATATGTTGGTTCAAGTTGATCAGTTAATCCTACATGTGGATTTCTTGGTTCTTGATATGGAAAAAGATAGAGAGATTCCAATTATACTTGGTCTTCCATTCTTAGCTACTGTTGGCACATTGACTGATGTTAAACATGGTTTACTTACATTGCAAGTTGAAGACAAGGAAGTGGTGTTCAAGGTTTTTGAAGCTATCAAGCATCCAAGAGATCAGGAAGAATGTTTCAGAGTTGACATCTTGAATCAGATTGTGAGTGAGCAGTTTCGAGCACAACATCTAACTGAACCTTTCGAAGCTTGTCTATTTCGTTCATCCATACCTAAAGGTGAAGTGGAAGAAGTCACTGAAATTCCTAATATACTCAATTTTAACCCTCCACACAATCTGCGTTAGAGGCACCATTGCAAAGCCTTGGGACTATCTTCGGTGAAAATTTATCCATCTGTTGAAGTTGCATCGAAGCTAGACTTGAAACAATTGCTACCCATCTGAAGTATTTAGGTGCTTTCGAAACATTGCCAATGATTATTCCAGCCAAGTTGTCTTACCCTAAAGAAGAAAAATTGCTTCGATACTGAGAGAATACAAAACAGCATTGGGATTGACTATAGCCGACATCAAAGGTAAACCCAACCTTATGTATGCATCGAATTCTTCTTGAAGAAGGCAACAAGCCTATCATTGAGGCTCAAAGAAGACTCAACCCACTTATGAAGGAAGTTGTCTGAGCAGAAGTTCTCAAGCTTTCAGATGTGTGAGTTATCTTTCCAATATCCGACAGAAAATGGGTCAATCCGGTTCAAGTAGTTCCAAAGAAATATGGCATCACTCTAGTTAAAATGATAACAATGAGTTAGTTC
Source organism: Heteromeles arbutifolia (assembly GCA_024362995.1). Taxonomy (NCBI): domain Eukaryota; kingdom Viridiplantae; phylum Streptophyta; class Magnoliopsida; order Rosales; family Rosaceae; genus Heteromeles; species Heteromeles arbutifolia. The sequence goes on along the minus strand of JANCRC010000011.1, from coordinate 22,934,185 downwards.
CCATAATATCGAAAATGGATTGGAGAGTTTGCACAGATTACCGGAAGATAAACAATGACATACACGTAAGGATCATTTCCCTATGCCATTCATTGATCAAATGTTGGATAGACTTGTAGGTCATTCACACTATTGTTTCTTAAATGGCTATTCCGGATATAACCAGATTGCCATTGCATCGGAAGATCAGGAAAAAACAGCATTCACTAGTCCATTTAGGACGTTTGCTTATCGAAGAATGCCCTTCGGACTTTACAACGTACTTGTCACTTTTCAAAGGTGTATGATGAGTATTTTTCTAACATGATCGAAAGGTTTTTCGAAGTCTTCATGGTTGACTTTTCTGTCTTTGGATCTTCCTTTGATGATTGTCTTCATAATTTGACTCTTGTGTCGAAACGGTGTCAAGAAACGAACTTGGTGTTGAACAGGGAAAGATGTCATTTCATACTGCAAGAGGGCATTGTATTGGGGCATCGAATTTCTAGCATGGGAATTGAGGCTAATCAAGTAAAAATTGAGCTCATTGAAAATCTTCCAACATCTAAATCAGTTAAAGAAGTCTGAAGTTTCCTTCACCATGCGGGGTACTACCGGCGATTTATTAAAGACTTCTCCTATATAGCCAAGCCTCTTAGCAACCTACTACAAAAAGATTTCATTTTTGAGTTCAAGTCAGATTGTTTGTCTGCTTTTAGCACTTTGGAGAAGCTTCTCACATCAACCCCTATTATTATAGCACTCGATTGGAGTCATCAGTTTGAATTGATGCATGATGCAAGTAACTATGTCATGGGAGCAGTTTTGGGGCAAAAAGACAAATTACTGCATGTTATTTACCATGCTAATAACACTCTAAATGGTGCCCAGTTGAACTATTCAACCACTAAAAAATAGTTCCTAGCTATAGTATTTAAGCTTGATAAGTTTCAATCCTATCTCATTTGTTTGAAGGTGATTGTGTACACTGACCATGTTGCCTTGAAATATCTTATGTTAAAAAAAGATGCAAAGCCAAGATTGATCAGATGTGGTGGCAGACCATCTATCCAAGATAGTTCAAGAAGAAGATGTTGATGCCAATGTTCCATTCACTGAAACTTTTCTTGACGAACAGTTGTTTGATGTCCAACATGGTATAGTCCCTTGGCTTGCCGACTTTGTGAACTACTTGGCCAGTGGTGTGGTTTCAAAGGATTTGAATTTTCAACAAAGGAAGAAATTCTTCTCTCTAGTGACGCATTATTTTTGGGATGATCCCTATTTGTATAAGCATTGTCCAGATCAAATCATTTGCCAATGTGTTCCCGAAAATGAGCAACAAAGTATTTTAAACCATTGTCATACATATGTTTGTGGAGGGCAGTTTGGAATGACAAGGACAGCAGCCATAATTCTACAATATGGATTTTTCTGGCCAACATTATTCAAAGATTCTCATGCATTTGCTGTTGCTTATGATGTCAAAGGCTTGGTAATATCTCTCGTAGAAATCAGATGCCGATGAACAACATTTTGATAGTTAATTTTTTTTATGTATGGGGCATGGACTTTATCAGTGATGGAGGCTCTCATTTTTGTAACAAGTAGTTTGAAGCTTTCTTGGAAAAGTATAGTATCACTCATACGGTCGCTACACCATACCATCCTCAAACTAGTGGCCAACTGTAGGTGTTAAATAGAGAGATTAAGCATATTCTATAGAAGATGATGAATACATCATGGAAAGATTGGACTCTTCGCTTAGATGACACTCTATGGGAGTACAGAACAGCTTACAAAATGTCCATTGGGATGTTTCCATACATATTGGTTTTCGAGAAAGCTTGTCACTTGCCGGTTGAACTCGAGCACAAGGCTTATTGAGCAATCAAGAAGCTTAATTTCAATTTTCAAGTTGTTGGATAGAAAAGGCTTTTACATTTAAATGAGCTTGAGGAATTGAGAAATGATGCTTATGAGAATGCTCGAATTTACAAGAAAAGAACCAAGCATTGGCATGATAAAAACATTCATATCAAAGAGTTCTATGTTGGTCAGAAAATGTTGTTGTACAACTCTAGATTGAAGGCTTTGTTCATGTTGGTATGCCCCATTTCTAGTATTACAAGTCTCTCCTCATGGTGCGGTTAAAGGGAAAAATCCGGAGACAGGGAATGCATTCAAAGTTAACGGTCAGCGTTTGAAGCCTTATATAGAAGTCAACTTCGATGTAATGAAGATGACATCCCTTTATTTGATTGAGCTTAACCAACACTATAGTCCGGCTGAAGACTCTAAATGTAGCGCTCTTGGGAGGCAACTACAAAACTAAGACACATTTAAATACTTCAAAACACACTAAAAATGTTTAAAACAGTGAAAAACAACTTTAGAAGTGATAGGTGATAAAATCCCATGAAAATCAATGAAAACAGCTTGTTTACCTCCCCACACTTAAACCAAACATTGTCCTCAATGTTTCAAAAATAGACACACACAAAAGCAAGCAAACATGACAAGTATGCAAAGTAAAAGCAATAAAGAGTAGGGTTTAGGAACGCAAATCTGGTTGTAGGGCCGATGCTTCCTAGGTCTTCTTTTTTTGCATGGGTTGCCTCCCAAGAAGCGCTTGCTTTAACGTTGTCCAGCCGGACGAATCCTTCAATTATGCGTCATTGGAGGTCACGGCATGGAATTGATCTTTGAATGGAAGGTGATACTTGAAATGATTCAGCAATGGTTTAAATTCTAATGTGGGTGCCTGAATCATTAACATTATGTTAGTATAAAACAGAATTGAAATTCGGGGAGATGGCTTACCTGTGTGCTCCGACGAGAACTCAAGGACAAACACCACATCTTTGAAAGTTTCAAGAACTTTGCACTTGGCCAGATTGAATGTGATGGTTGTGACTTGTCCCGTGTCATAAAATTCAACTTCTTTGGGCTTTGTTGTCTCATGAATAGCCTCTTTGATGCATTCTACATATTCTCCAGCCACTTATTTCTCTTGAATCATTCTTCTTCAGGTACAATTCTCTTCAAAAATTTCAACACATTCTGGAACTGGATTTGTTGTAACAAGTTTGATATAGTAGTTGGCACCTTTGGGAAGGCTTCCATGATGTCTTTTTCACTTTCTTCGTTCTTGGAAATCATGAACCTGCGAGGAAAAGGTGCATTCGGAGGAATAACATTAGAATGAATTGAATTTGGGACGTCCTTACTTGTGGTGGGTGGTTGAGAGGGCTTAGGGGGCTGCGGCAAGGGTTGTTCTACCCTTGCTGTGTGCATGTCTTCTTCCTCCTCCTCAATCAGCAACTCCTCATCCACTTCTAGGCTATGTTTGGACGTTTTTAGGTCAGCTCCAACCTCCATAGCACTTCCCAAAGTGATAGCATCATGGATTTCAAAATCTTCCTTCGAATTTGCAATAGTTGAGTTGGAGAGTTCACTTTGCTCTAGAATATGTGCTATGAACTCCGCGATCTATCCAATTTGCTTTTCCAAATTGTCCACCCTTTTGTTTTGATTTTCTTGTCCCTGAGACAAAGAAGTGAGTAACTCAAGAATTTTATCATTATCCATTGACGAACCTGAACTTGGTTGGGCCGAATATGGTTGAGGTTGTGGTGGTTCATATGGCTTTTGATATATCTCCTCAGATGGCTGCCAATACCCTTCTTGTTGTGACCCCTGCTTCAAAAAGGTTAGTACGTCACGAATTTCATCATAATTCATAGGCATACTTGAATTCGATTGGAGTTGTTGTGGGGGAGGTTGTGGTGGCTGCATAGGTATTGAATAAAACTCCTCATATGGCTGCCAATATTCTCCTTGTTGAACCTCCTTAGCTTGATTTTGTGAACCCTACACCAAAGAATTTAATTCATCAAGAATTTGATCATAATCTATTGACGAACCTGAGTTTGGTTGGGCATATTGTATATGAGGTTGTGGTGGCTGCGCAGATCTTGAATATAACTCCTCATCTTGTTGCCAATATCCACCTTGTTGAAATTGTTGAGGTTCCCCCCACATATAATCTGAATAATCTTTCCAATCGGAATTGTAAGTGTTGGAAAACATGTTGTCCCTTGATTGGTTATGGCCTTGATAACCCCAAGCACCTCCATTCGCAGTGAATTGATGAGTTTGATGTCCTTGCCCATAGGGTACATTAAATGTAGGGGCAGTGTGCATTGTGGTTCTTTCGGCAATCTGGGACAATTGAGAAGTAAGATTCGCCAATTGAGCTTGAATGTTTGCAATTGCCATGTCTAGTACCTGAAACAAAGAAAACAGAACAAAACAAAATCAAAAACTAAAACGTAAAAACAAAAACACAAACAGAAACACGGGGGATTAGCAAATTTGCTAATCCCCGGCAACGGCGCCAAAAATTTGATGTGAAATTAAATTGCACTCAAACTTAAACCCTATCAATGTAGTATGTGTAAGTAGGGATCGTTCTAGCCGGGGATTAGAAGGGATGCTAATCTACGCAAATCTGACTCAAAAACACAAAATTAAACTTAAAAACACTTAACTACACTCTAAAGACTCAAAACAACTTAAAACATCACAAAACTAACAACTAGACTCAAAACAGACTCTAGGGAGTTATTTGGACGAATTCTAACTTTAACTAGACACAAAATTAAACAGATTCTAACTAAGTTGACACAAGAAAGTAAAGGGGATTGGGTTTTTGACGAAATTAACTAAAACTAAGCAAATTAAAGAAACAAAGTAACAAAGATACGAAATTGGGTGCTTTGGATGGGTGAAAGGCTAGTTAGAGGGTCCGTCTCCACACATGACATATGCATATGAACCAATTTCCAGTTATTATTCCTTTAGACATGAATGACAACACCCCAAGTTAACCGTGACAGCACAAATTAACCATTAGATTTTCCTTAACTCATTGAATTGAATGGAAGACGCATTACAACCAAATTATCCTTATCAAGTCTCCTAACTCTGACAGCATGATAGAAAACATATCAAAGGTCATTACGTTCTTTGAAAATCATAAGTGTTGACGAGGCATTCGTAACTATGACAGCATGACACTCTTGCCTAGGATTTACTTAACATGATTGTGACTAGCAACCTTTACTACTTGTGAATATAAGTCCATAACGATTAGGTGAAACTCCCTTATACTCTAGCATCAAATTCATGCATGCAAATTAAGTGTCGACCCCCAATTAACACACATAAACAAGTTTTAATAACTCAGTTAAGCAAATCACATTCTAGTCTTAAGAAACAATAACTGGACGTAATCAATTCATATATAACATATAATCATGGCTTCAAATTCACCTCTAACTATAAAGAAATTAGTTCCTCATGTTCACAAGCAAACAAAGAAAACTTAAATTAAACATTAAAACAAAGGATAGAATACACCTAGAAACGCTCCAGATTTCTTCCTTCCTTCCTTTGCAAAGCTGCGGCACAATGAGTGTGTGGTGGATGGATATAGGTGACTTATGGTAGAGGGTGGTGGTCTGAATGGTGCAGCAAAAGGGTCAATTTATAGGGGGAGGTGCGGCACAAACATGTAGTATAGGAAAAGGATTACAAAATGTAGTTTGTGTAGGAAAATAAAAACACAATCCTAAGGGGAAAAGGTTATGTAATCCTAGCAGGAAATAGGACATCTAGAAGGTCAAAAACCAAAGGGATTTAGGAGAAAGGTGCGGCTGGATCATGCATCTAGAAGGCTTGGGGCGCCACCTTTTTAGGGACTTCTAGAAAGGGTGTTATTTGGCTGATTTTGGGGTTTCTAGAAGGGGATAGGTGCGGCACCTTTGTAGGAGGGGATAAGGTTCCTAGAAATCAGGTTTTTAGGTCTCCTAAACTGAAATTGAATCCCTTTTGCAATAGGAATTAGGTTAGGAAAGGATTAGGATAAGATAAGATAAGGTTTGGATAAGATAAGGATAAGATAAGGTAGTTTGGATAATGTTTTGGATAATTCTCCTTCTTTGTAGCTGATTCCTTATCTTCTTTGACTTGGATTTATTTCTTCAACTCTTTTGCACATTCCTAGCCTCTCTTGAACTTCAAATTCGTCCATCCATCTTGCTCCAATCTTGTGATATCCATTCTAAGCCCAAAACTGCTCTAAAATGCTCCAAATTGCATCTTTTTGCCTACTTTGCTTCTTGGACCTATAAACACACGAAAATGACTTAAGACACTATAATAAGCAACAAATAACTAAGTAAATGCAAGAAAACACACTAACTAAGTCGCATAAATATGCTCCTATCAAGCGCTCTTGGGAGGCAACCTAAATTTCTTTTCCTTTGTTTCTATCATTTTATGGAGAGAATCAAATCATTGATGTAGTTCAAAAAATATGATATAACGTAAAAAATTGTCATTGGGGATCATCTTTGACGAGTAGCTCATGGTGAGGCAATAAGGAAATGAGTTCTCCAGGGACTTGTCTTCATGCAAACTACAACATTGATCTTTTTATGGTTGGATCCGGATAGATGGCTTACATAACTTCTCATATTATTGGAGAATCAAACCGTGTGTAATTTAGGGAGTTTCTTTTAGTCGATTGGACGATTCTTAGGATAGTATAATACTTATTAAACTGGGACAATCCTAGAGGATATCTAAGAAGTAGATATTGCATCATCTTAAGGGTGTGATTACTTGCGGCAAATGCCAACCCTTAGATTGTAAGGACTCTAAGATCATAGGAAACCTAATGATTACTTGCTAGATTAGGTTTTCGTATATTGCGAAACATGGAGGGTAAATTTCAGCAAAGTCGTCGGACTTCGCCCACTGATTTCAAAACAAGATGATGGTGGCATCGCTAGTTAGTTTAGTCAGCTCCACAGAGGAGGCTGTCGAGTCCAAGACCGGACTTCTAAGGTATATGTATTTTGATCCGCCTTATTTCAGCTCTAAAAAATCATGGTCCGACAAGTATGGCCAATATGATATTCTTCTGAGGTCATTCTTGAACCCCTACACGAACTAGCATGGTGAGAATAACTTAAGTGCAACTGTGCCAATATGATATTCTTCTTAGGCATCATTCTCTAGAGTCTAAATAAGATGGATAATTACAAGATTTGTAAATGCCCAAGAGTTACTCTCTCATTATTATTAATGATATCCAATATGATAGTTTTCTGAAGTTGGTTTTGTGGTGAGCTTTTCATATCTTACTAAGAGTTTCCTCCCAAACTCTCGAATTCTAATTAAGGGATACAGAATTTACCCAACATAGTGGGCGGTGCTATTTGATTTAAAGACCCAAATCAAATGATTTTAAATCAATCAATTTATATTCATTATGTAATTTGTATTACAGCTATATTTGCAAACACGCTATCCCAAACTTGACAAAGAAAGGTTGAAGGCTATAGTTTCCATACTTAATACTACCTACCATCTTACTAGTGATAATGTATCAATGGAAGAACAATTAGATATGTCTAACGTAATGAGGAGAACACAACTACAAGTGCTTATTCCTTTGTTGAATGAACAAAGAACTTAAGAAGTTAGCATAAAGACATGGACATTTTATGTGTCATGATTCTTCACTTGCAAATTGTTGTATGAGGAAATGAGAGTTGCTTTTAACAAGTCTTGAATGTTTGTAATCATGTTAAGACCAAGATAATTAGTCCATCAATATGGGCTGATGATGATTTCGACATACAGACTAATATGATGATTTTGAATCATTGAATGTTGCAGTGTTGAACCACTTCACAAGATGGAGACTAGCCATTGACTTCACCATTGTTTCCCTATCTAAAATGGGTCACTATGTTTATTGTAAACTACATAGTGAACAACTACCTTGGTCTCTCCAAAAAATTTGATGTGTATAACACAATTGAAATAAGTTTCAAGATAGACAGTGAGAGTTTCGGGACCATGTCTATTGTAGTCATAGGAAAAGTCAAATGAAGAAGGCAAAATAACTCCAAGGGGACATACTTTCTTTATGAGAGGAACGAACAAGTTCGTATTGGGTTTTAAGTTAGTTTCAGGTTTCATGGCCCAAAGGCCCATTGAGTTTAAGTTATATGACAACTTAAACAAAATGGGCAATCAGCCCACTGACTAAGGGAGGCGGGTCATGCTAGTGGAATTGCCTTAATTTCAAGTTTGCCACTCACTTGTGAGTGGGTATAAAAAGGAAGTTATAAGCAATGGCTCATTAGGGTTTTCTTTAGAGGAACAAGAGAAACATTATTCTATCTTTTTCTCTCTCAGCAGGCTGGCCCTTAGGGGAAGTTTTACTAGCACCAAAACTTCTCCTAAATCACCCATCTTGTCTTCACACCACATCCTTGGTGTGGAGACTTAGAGGCTTGCGATTTGGAAGCTTTGGAGAAATCTTTCATCAAACCCTTATGGAGCCAAGAAGCAAAGATTCAACGAGAGCATGAGCAAGGAAACATCCAAGGAACTTGGTGAGAACTTGAAAGCCTTCCACTTGGGTGATAAACTTGTGAACATAAGCATAAGCTTCAAGGGTATGAAAGTGGCCTACCACTGTTGGGGTGATGACGCATTCAGCCACCTTCAATGATGGTATGTAGGTCCATTCTGCTCTTCCTACTTGTTTCCTCGACTATGTTGCGGTTGTAGTACATGGCGAACATGCTGCTCATGCTTATGCTTGGAGTTGAATGCCAGTTGAACTTGCGCCTAAGTGTCCTTAGTTACTTCATGTTCTATACGCTGCCAGCTCCGGTATAAGATGGAAGGAGCTTCTTGCGAGCCAAGTCGCTAGCGGACACTGTGCCTAGGTTGAGATCTTGAGTGTTCGTCAGAGCATGGACCTAACCTTGAATGTAGAATCATTCGCAATCATGAGATGATACTTTATTAACATTTCACGTATTAAAATAATCTAGTTCAAGCTAAGGGCAACGATTATTGTTTAAAGCAATCTCAATTACATGTTATATGATAAGTCCAAGGAATATGTAATTAAGAGAAAGTGGTCTAAGGAGTTAGATTCATTAGACCATTCTTTTTCATACACATATTCTAATTCCTAAACATACATAATCATAGGATTGACAATTCGGCATTGACAATCTCGATAGATCAATACATAATATGTCTTCTCTCCTTTGAGAGTAACTGGTCACAAGTCATTGGTGTGAATAATATCAAGAGAAGTATCTAGGTGCTTAATCGAGTGCAAGACTACTGAACATGATCAACAAAAAGTTCTCATACTCATGTCACATGAGAACTCATAGTTGGGATTATGCAAAGTAGTCATTTGACGTGAGACATCATAGTTGTATTGTAGTTAGATCTTTAGTCTTTGACTGTGTTAAAAGCACTCCATTTAAGGATGTCAAAAACATAGTTGGGGTTAAGCTACTTAATCATACAGGCATGTGAATGTACAATAATATATCTCTAACCTTCAAACCATTGAAGGAGAATACAATATGATATGCTGTGGCCATAGCACATGAATACGATTTAGGAAGTACATTCCAAACCACATTCAAAGTAATCATATAAACTAAGAGGATCACATTGGATAGTGGACATGAATAAATTATCATCCAAACAATGTGATCAAGAGCTTTGATGTAGAGAATGACAGTATTGCATCGTAATCCCAAACTGAATAGGTTCTCCACCTCTTCTGTTTAGCTTGGGTAGCCATGACATACATCTAGATGTCACTCATGGCTTGTAGAAGTCCTGAAGATTAGCAATCACTAATCTTCATTAAAGGGAAAATTGAAAATAAGTTTCAATTCACAATTGATTAGTAAGAGTTCTAGTCGCCCATAACCTCGCTAATTAGAATCTAATGGATCGTACACCGTGTAAGGTTAAGATTGAAGAAAACAACATAATTGAGTAAGGACAATTAAATGGTTTAATTGTTTATGGCTAGGATTAATTAATATGTTGTCTAATCAAACGAACAAGTTCGTTTTAGACCTCGGTTTAGTTTTGGGCCACAAGGTCCAATGAGCTTTGAATAGTCGAGTCTGTTAACTTAAGTTGTATAATAACTTAAAACACAAAGGGCACAAAAACCAAAGGAACCAACATGGCCAGCCATAGAGAGTGTGAGGAAGAGTTGGTTTTAATTGCAATTGTGTCACTCAATGTAAATGGTTATGTAAAGGAAATTACAACCCATTCCCTTATTAGGGTTTCATGCGGCAATTGGAGAGAACAAAGGCTTTCCTTTTCTCTCAAAGAGACCGGCAACTTAGGGAGGATTTCACTAGCATCAAATCCTCCTCAAGTCACTCATTTCTTCTTCAAAGCCTCTCGTTAGTGTGGACACTTAGAGGTTCCATCTCTTGTGAACTTGGAGATTCCATTCATTCATCTAACTCCAAAAAATCCATGGAGTAAAACAGAAAAGAATGAAGACCACCTCTCATAGGTGATTAGCCTTTGCTTGTGCAAAGAGGATTCAACAAAGGTATGAGAAATCTCAACTCCTTTCTCTTTGATTTAAGTTGAGTCTTGGTTCATAACTACTAGGCTTGGAATTTAATAGGAAAAGTTTTGTTTTTGAGTGCATATGATTTAGCGTCTCCCATTTAATTTTTAAATGTTATATGTATGTTGCTTAAATGAACTTAGAATAATCAACTATTTTTTCCTTTAGGCCAAGCTGGGAATGGACACTTCTCCATGCGTTAAGGCTGGAGAAAATGATTTTGTAAAGGCAAGGCTAGGAGTGCATACTGTCTGAATGCCAGTGTTCTAAAAAATGCCCTAGGCGGCTGCCTAGGCGCTGGGCGCCTAGCAACCGAGGCGTTTTTGAGAAAATCGGGCGGAAAAATTAGGTTGGGCCTAGGCGGGCTAGGCAGGATAGGCGGGCTAGGAGGCCCTAGGCGGTCCTAGGAGGTTTTTTTTTATATTTTTTTTTATTAATTGTGTGTTTTTTTCTTTTTTGGTTTCATGGTGGTATACTTATGGAAATGGTGTATCTAATTTGCAAATGATGGATTTACTACAAGTTCATCCAATACTTATGGAAATAGTGTACCTAATTTGCATTTTATCATTATTTTAGTATCCATACAAGTATATTTTTTTTTAGGTGTCAATATGCACTTATTTACAAGATATACAAGAAATTTACCTAAATCTGCCTAGGCCGCCTAGGCGCTAGGCGCTAGCTCGCCGCCCGACTAGCGCCTAGTGTTTTTTAGAACCTTGCTAAATGCTTGGTTCGTGGCTGGTTGAATGGTTGCTTGTTGGGATGTATCAGGTCTCGTTCTACTTCAAAATACCTCTTCTGGAGCGCATTATGACACACTCCGACCCAGATTGTCCACCTGGACTCCGAATTGAGCTGTGCTGGCCGACACCAGTAGGGTGACGAAGCCATAAAGTGTAGTGATGTGGAAATGTGAGTAAATTTAACCCTAAAAGTGCCTAAATATAAGAGTGCGTTTATGAGCACACGTGATGTCACAGTATAAGTAAAGTACAATGAAATTAGAATAAGAACTATACCATCGGAAGTAGTCTCTGATATCAGAGTTTACCAGAAATCCTCATCGACACGAACACTGCCACTATAATCACATGAAGATTGGCGTTATGTGCATCACATACGAGTCCTAATTGCCTATAGCAATCTAGGACAGAACTGGCACCTACAATGGATCCAAAGTAAACGTACGGTGCGATGTGAACATACACATGAAAGACTCGCCCTGGCCCTGGGCGAGTACTAACACTAGTGCAGCACACGATGAGCATATAACGTAAATATGATCATGCAATGGTAAATCGATAATTATATTCAACATAACACTATTCATGGCCGCAAATATAATTAAGGCTTCCCATAATAGTATGCATACATGTGCATCTCGCAGGATTCAGAATAATTTCATAATTCTTATTATTACGATCTTTCTTATAAACGTTAATTTAATTATGGCAATCACGTAGAAAATTCATTATTAAATATATATATGTGAAAACTAAACAAATATATATACTATATAAAAGAAAAGACCCACTCATAGATACTTGCCAGGTCGCAGCTGTTCGAACTAGGAAAGTCGGAGTCTTCGATAGTAATTGCACCTAAGCATAATATTGGGACCCATTAGTAAAACTCAACTAGAGCGACTAAATTTGAGAAAACAGAGTGCGGATTTGGAATCAGGGTGTCGAAATACGCTAAGAAGGGTCCCGGGCAATTTTCGTAAAAAGTCAACGAAAAGTCAATGATCAACCAAAAAATCAACAAAAAGTCAACTGAGCTGCTGAGGTGGTCAACTACATTAAACCTTTGGAATTTCACTAAATGGATGCCAAAAATAGACTCGGGGAGTCGAAATTAGCCTAGAAGAGTTTTCGACAAAATTTCGAAAAAGTCAACAAAAGTCAACTAATAGTCAACAGTTAACTTTAACGGAATATTCTATCCTCAGATGGAATTTTTTGTTAAAGTTAATGGAATATTCCCCTTCAAATTTTGCAATGGACCGGGTCGAATGTGGGTCAACGGGTCATGGGTTTGGATCCGGGTTTGGGCTTTTTCTTTTTCTTTCTCTTGTTTTTTTTTTTTTTTTTCGGAAACTGCGTAAATGGCCAAATTTTCTAGGTAAACTTTAAACAGCGATATCTTACTCAGTTCACAACCAAAATCGACCCATAATATATCAAAGCAAAGCTAGGAAAGTGTAGAGCAAGATTGTACTTGTTTGGAGTTCAAAAATTGGTGAAAGATGGCCTGAAAGGCGACTGGTCCACTGGAAACTGGGTAACTTGCTGAAAAAATGGAAAAACTTTAAACGTCCATAACTTTGTCAATACTCAACAAAATTGAGTGATTCAAAATGAAAATCATACCTCAGAATGAGACGAACATATTGGTATCCTTCTTGATGGCTAATTCGTCGTGGTTTGGCCGAAAAATGCCTGTAAAGAGTCCGTTTCTCACTCGAAAACTGGGGAAGAGTCCCCTCGCCATTTCTGTGATACTCTGTCCTCCAAAACACACAAACACACTCAGAATTGAATCACGAGGACAAAGGATAAGGTTTAGAGTATTTCCGAGTCTTACCTAGGTCCAAATCGACGAAAGTTCATCGAAGAAGACAATGAATAGTGGCAGTGGCCACTAGTGCAGTTCAATTCATCGACCCGGTGTCCTAAGCACGTTAGAGGAAGTGATGGTGGTGACCAGATTTGTTGAAGTACGATGAGGTGATGATTGTTTGGGCTCGATCTCAACGTGCATCTGAGACAGGAAGAGAGCTAATAGAGAGATAGAGATGAGAGGGAAAAGAGATGATGGAGAGTTTGAGAGAGGAGGAAGTAGGGTGAGGTTGTAAAAAATGAGTGGAGAGAGTTAAGAAAAAAAAAATGAGAGTTCTGAAGGATCGAGAGACACAGGAGAGAATGAAGGAGTGGGGTGTGGGCCCCACTGGCTCACAAAACAAGGCCACAAAAAGAAAAATAGAAAATGTCTCCTGCACAATGTAAAATTACCAAATCACCCTTCACGTTCGTAGTTTCGTAAATTTTTTATCATAACTCCGATTTCGATTTCGCTTGCGCCCACACATTCATACCATTGAGAACTTCGAGAATACAGTAAAATAGCAGCTCATAGGCATCACGAAATAATGATCAACGAAAGTTAATAATCTCACCTCTAGGGGCATTTTCGTCAATTTACTATTTTAAAAATTAATAAAATCGTCAAATTAAGGACGGGTTGTTACACTCTGTGTTTCGATGTACTCGAGAAGTTGACTTACCAAGGTGGTATGCTACGCGAGTGCACTTGTCAAGTCTGCGACCTGCCAGAATAAGTTTAGAACGCCATTTGGAGTGGCAGAACAGGGTTGATAGGCATTTACATGAGTAGTGGAAGTGTAACGGATGTCATGCACGAAATTTGAGTAGGGACAGGTCAAACCTATCGAAAAACTAGGTGAAAAAATCCCCGGTTCAATTGTCAATCCACAAGTCAAGTCAGCCGGGCCGGTTTGAGCTGGAACTAGTTTAAGGATTGATGGCCAGTTTGGCTGAACCAGTTTAAAGGCCGATTTTTTTGATGAAACTGGGTCGAGCGTTGGAGTGGATGTGGGTTGAGGCAAGGCCGACCTACCTAGCTAATTGCTAGAGCGTAGGCCTAGGTTGCGCGCACTAGGCTCTTGTTGTGTCGTGGGCCTAAGGAGGCACTGGAGGAATTTGGACCATTTATGCCTCTATGGCTTCCTAGGCCTGAGTCGGGGGCTACAATAACTGCTACAGCGGCAGCAATGATGGCTGGTGGCAGGAGGCATCCAGTCATCATGCTCAGCCGCTAAGAGCGATGTCGCGAGCCAACATCGTGTCCTCCATTTTCCGATTCATGTCCAAGTACGTAGGGGGTTTGTCGTGGTTTCCAAATTTTCAACCATATTTCCCTTTCTCTAGGGCACATGAATCAAGGAATTTAAAATTCAAAGATTGGGGGTGCTAGAAAAATTCAAAGAGGGGGGAAATTCCGAAAGAACTTTGTGAGAGCTTCTTGAGAATTTTCAATCAAACTCTCAATGTAAGCAACAATTTGTGGTAGCAAAAATCTGCCATCTTCAGTCTTGAGGAAATGTACCTACAGAATAATCAAACACCTTTGATCAAAGGTCAAAGCCACGTACCCAAGGAGTGAGGAGGGGGTGTTTGGCCAATGGACATCCGATGCCTAAGTCAGTTTATTTGAGAAGAGAGAGTTCAAGGCTTGATTGCTTAGTAAAAGCTTACTAGAAAATTATTGCAGAATGAGGAATTTATAGAGCATAGGGCTGGCCATGGGGTGAGAGGTCTCGCGCTATGTGTCTTATGGGTAGGGTCTTAATCTTTGGCTATGTTATATAGTGAAATCGGAATGCAACCAAGCTTGAAAAATGGTTCGACAAAGGGCAGGATTCTTTGGAAATCTAATGGGTTATCACGTATCAGATTAATACTTTCTCCATCAATTCCTTTTTTTTTTAAGTATTTAATTGTTGGAAAATTTGTCATTATATAAAAATTTCAAAGAGGCTTTACTTATAAACCCTAAACCCTTCTGTCTCTATCATCGTACATCCCGTCAAAAAAGCTTGAAGACCTGATTTAAACATGTTCCTGTTGGAAATGTGCCCTAAAGCCATTCATCAGATGATATTTTACGAACATTTCACATATTAAACTAATCTAACTTAATGCAAGGGCAAAAGTTATTGTTTAAAGTCCTTGGTACGATGTAACAGCAGTTACAATCTGCCCACAAAAGCTAAAACCAATCCTTGGTACGATGAATGAAAAAGTTGCACGGCAGGACAGCAGTTCAAATCATACCAAAGAAGATAGAGCCCATTATTATAAGCTGTGTGGCCAAAACTCATATCAAGTTATTGTAACAAGACCTATTCTATCGATAAATAAATAAGAAAATAAGAGTTCGCAATTCATAGCACAAGACTGACACCCCGGCTCATGTGCAACTAGGCTGCCCAAAATGAAGTACATAGAATAAAATGCATCATCCCATGTTATCATATTGTTTGCATTTTCCAGCAGACCCAAGTTCGAGAATCTTGCAAAAGAAACTAATGAAAACTAAGTGCTTCCACAATATGTATCCGTACATGAAAATGTAACAGCAACGCCCTCAATTGGCAAGGAAATAAAGATCATTGAAAAAAAAAAAAAAAAAAGTTCTACAAAGATGTGAGAAATACAAGAGTACATGTCAGAAACGCCATTTGCATCAAGTTTGGAGATCACCACTACTCTGCCTTCCTATTTACTTTCAGATATGGCAAGGCTCCAATCACATTATCATAGTCGCTTCGACTAACTGCATGCTGCACATAGCAAAAACCCAAAGTAACATAAGGAACCGCGTAGCAGTACTACACCTGTGGGCATCTAAATGGTTGGGTGTGCGGGCTGAGTGCTGGGTGATTGGTGGGCTATAGACCTATGGTTTTGAATGGCTACATATTTGGATGAATTATATGGGTTTATAAGAACCAAATAACATAAGAACATAAGTTTTCGCTTTTCCCATGAAAAGCTAACTCTAAAGCTTCTCCTTCCCCAATTTCATCAATTTATGCTTTCCAAATTGCAAGCTTTTGAGGGTATTACCTTGCCTTTTGAAGTTGAGCTTTAAAACAAGCCAACTCAGAAAAAAAAAAAAAAAAAAAAAAGTACACCGACAATGATAGCTGCTATGAACATATGAAGCAAACAACAGACAAGCTAGCGAAGTCAAATGGGTAATGGATAAGAAGACAATCGATTATTTCTCTATAACAAGAACGAATGATAAAGCCATTGCAAACTATCTACCAATTTTTTCAAAGTTCACGAACAAAGTGTTGATAAGTGAGAAGAAACCATTTCTTCCACAAGTTTCACTTGAACTGGTTCTAAAAGTAATTAGGGTTTAGAATGAGCCCTTAAACTCATGGTAACATCACAAATTAAATTCCAACCTAAACTCCTTAAGTCAAAGTTTTCATGTTTCAAAGAAAATCATTCTATAACAAAAGAGTAGACAATTTAAAGTCGAGGGAAATTATACATATACTAAAACCCAGTTTTCTGGCACTGTTTATTAACAGTGAAAGGGCGAAAATGCCCTCGGTTTCTTCCTTGCTCTACATACTGTTTCCACTTTTCTACAGTGGAAAGTCGGATATGCCCTTCCCGGCCACGCGTCTTTCATCGTTTGTTTCTCTGCTTCGACCGCATCTTTTTGCTTTACCCTTCCTCTTCGTTTTTCACCTTCATTAGTCTGCGATTTTCTCCCTCTTCGTCAGCCCGTCTTTTGCTCTCAAATCCTTTCTTTTTCTTTTGCAAAATAGTCTCACAAGAGATCCTGCGTTTGATTTTTTTTTTTTTTTGGGATTTAGTTTCCAGTCTCTCCCGGTATTGAATCCTTTGTCGTTTGGCGTTTTGTTCTCATCTTGCGATCGTCGGGGCAAGAACTTTAAGGTTAGTTTGTTCTCAATGTTTTATCCTCATTTTGCTATCTCTAGGCCAAGAAATTTAAGGTCTTTGTTTTTGTTTTTGCTGCGGATCTGCAGGTTGGGACAAATTTTTTATGAAATTGGTGACTAATCTCATGCTGCCTCTTCAGATTATTGACAGAGAAATTATATTGAACTTGGGTATGTTTTAAAACAACTACGTGTAATTTTCGATTCTCAGTTTGTATTTGTTTGAAAGAAACCCTGAAAATTGGTTCTCTCTCTGTAATTTTTTACTTCCCAATTATATTTGTTTGAAAAAAACTGTGGCAATTTGGTTCTCTGTTGTGTTTATGCTGGCTGTAACAAATTGGTTTACCGTGTGTATAATTTTTTGCTGCAAAATTGTATTTGTTTGAAAGAAACCCTGATAATTTGGTTGTGTCTTGAGTTAATGCGTTGTGCGTTGAGTTGATGCCGTTTTTCACTATGCTTCTGATTGGTATGTGTTGTGGTTTCAGATTCTAATCGTTCTTTAACAAAAGAGACTCAATTTATTTTCCAATTATTTTTTAGAGTTGTTTTCGTTATTGGTTTAAATCAATGTCCAGAAACCAAAAAGCTTTCAAAAACAAAGTATTTAACATTACTTAAGGGTTTTACAGAGGTTTAAAAGCTTGAATGCTTAATTAAAGTTTTGTTTAGATCAATGTACAGAGACGAAAAAGGTTTGAAAAGGAAAGTATTTAAGACTGCTTGAAGCTTTTACAGAGGTTTAAAAGCTTGAGTGACTATTTAAAGCTTAATTATGAATTCAACCATATATTTACTTAAGTTAATCAATCATGTAACTACTGAATTAAGGTATGTGATTCAGTTACCTTTCTGAAAATTAGTACTTTTTTTTATTAAGGATCAAGAACATTCATGCTATCAATTTTTCTCAATGATGAGGCAGTTCATTTTCTTTCGTTGTCAAATAGTGTTCTATGGTGGTTGCAAAGTAATACATATATATATATATATATATAGCAGGTCAATAATAAACAATCTGTTTGGTTCTAATTTTTTGATAATTCGATATTACTGGAAAGATAATGTGGACAAGGAGCTGTTAACTCTTATTTATATAAACAGATGCATAAAATTTGTTTTGCATGGCAAAGCTTATATTGTTTGCTTAACGATGCGAGTATTCCGAGTTTTGTTAATTCAGTAAAATGTATTGTAGGTCATTAAATTTTGACATCCGTTTCACTAATGCTACTTTTATTCTCAGCAAATATAACATGACCTTACATTTTTTCAACTTTCATCTGATACTGCTTTCTACAGAGAAGATAATCATCGCAGCAAACTCAATCTAACGATACTTTTCCTGCTACTAAAAGCATTCTCTTAACCTTCAACTTAAGTAAGTGCTCAATTTTTATATATCTACATGGTTTACATAGTTTTTAACCATTACATCACCCATTGTTTTTACCTGTGTGTTGTTTCTAATTGCTTACTTTACTGAAATAATTGTATTTAATCATATTTAATAAATGAAGTTTGTAAGTGAGAGGTCTTAGGTTCGATTTTCGCCAAAAGCGAATTTGGACCACATTATTGTTGGCCCATTGTGAGGCTAAGCCCACCCCCTCCCCCTTAGTGTAGATAATATCAATTGTTCAAAAAAATAAATAAATAAATGAAGTTTGTAAAATTGGTTTCCAGGTATGGTTAATCAGTTAAAAGGCTTGTTTAATAATTTGAAGAAAAAGAACAGAAATCACTAGTGCAACAGGTATGTCACAACTTCAACAAATAGGTTTCAAAAACATGTAAATACAAGGATCCAACAGTATGTAAAATAAATTAACGTTTTATTACTTTTTTTTCATTACTATTCTACATTTAAATCCAATATTTACTGACCTTTCTCCTCAGGGGAATTAGTTACTACTAACTTATACGGACTATCTTCTATTTATCTAATCTAAATACATGGCCAATTCCTTGCCTACACATTGAGAGGTTAAGTTAAACATAAAAAAGTCGAAGTATAAACGTCCCCACTAGAGATATGCCAACTCCACATGCCTTAATTAAGCTAAGGAACATCTTACCAATAGAAGAATTGTTAAATCTATCCATGCACCGTTCCTGTTATTCATTGATTAGATTTAATAATTCTTCTATACCTAATGTATCCTTTCACTAAGTTAAAGCATGTGGAGAGGGTGGATCTTTGGTGGGAGCATTTGTACTCAGACTATTCCATGTTTATCTTAAACCTTTCAATGCATAGATAAAAAATTGGCCAAACATTTAGGATAGGTCAAATAATAAAGTTTGTATATAAATTGCTAATAGCTAATTCCTCTGAGGAGAAAAGATGGAAATGATGAATTTTCTTCCGAATAATGGAGCATAAAAAAAATCTCTATATTGCAGAAAGCAACTTATTTAGCTAAATCTGATCCATCCTCTTAATATGCAGGGTTTGCAGTTTCTGAATTTTAATCAAACTTCACACTCTATTATTTTCATTTGGTGATAAGTTTTATAAAATTTGCCCATCCTCTTAATACACATGGTGTGCAGTTTGTGATTTTTTTACATAGTTTTATAATCTTTAAACATCATTTCATCACATTTTGGGAAATGATGTACCAATTTGTCTCTTCACTGTCTTAAATTGTATAAAATTAACCCTTTATTCTGTTCATGAAAGTACAACAGTGAACTGACATTACGTAAATTCTCAATCCAAGTAAGTCTTCAATTTCATATATTTTAATTTTTTTTATACTTTTGTTCACATTAATCAATATTATACTGCAGTTTGAAAGATATACATCTATTTACTTTCAAACCTAAATTCTACATCTATTAGATCAAATTAAAAAATCCCTACAAGCTTAGACATATATTTATTTAGCTCTCTCTATTAAGAATTTATTGGTGTTGTTCTTCTCATTTAAAAAAAAATTAAATTTAATATCTTCATGTACTCTGTTTGGATACTTTGAAAGTATGAACACAACAATAAATATTTAAGTCTGTGACATCAGGCAATTTAGCATGGTTACTTGTTGTTCTCTTCAAGGTGAGACAAAATATATGTATCTTAGCAAAAACCATACATGATACTA
Organism: Heteromeles arbutifolia; assembly: GCA_024362995.1. Taxonomy (NCBI): domain Eukaryota; kingdom Viridiplantae; phylum Streptophyta; class Magnoliopsida; order Rosales; family Rosaceae; genus Heteromeles; species Heteromeles arbutifolia. The sequence goes on along the minus strand of JANCRC010000011.1, from coordinate 22,914,081 downwards.
CAGATCTTTTATTTTCCTCTAAAATTTCTGTTTTCTTTTTTTTTTTTTTTTTTGTACAAATGCTTCTCAACAATTGAGCCCTTTTTGTCACTATTCATATTGCAGGTGTTGAACTTCCACAAATTTCAGGGCGTTCAAACTTTATACTCTCGAATGAAATGGTAATTACATTTCTTAAAATTATAGTTTATTACTATAAAAGATAGACTTATTCTCTCAGCATCATAATCTATGTATGTTTACACATTATCCAACTTGCTTCTGCAAATGAAAATACTTATATCCACCTACAAAATTCTGTTGAAGAAGAGAGATTTTTAAACTGCAGTTTTTCTTTAATTATTCACAAATGTATGTACAAGTTAACGAAAAAACATGTATGCTTTTTTGGTGAATTTGATTCGAATTGGTAAATTTTGGTAACAAAAAAACCTATGATAAATTAAAACACTGTCATTAAATAAGATTATCTGCTCAGTGTACCTATATATAGTTCTATTTGAACTCACTTTTTTTTTTTAAATTTAAATTTTATTTCTCTGCGAAGTCTAGAAAAATTGCTATAATTTTCTCTGATGAAAGGGCATTCTGTGACAAAAACCAGGATCAATTTGTTTGCAGCTTGAAGATTTCTACTTTCACCAAGTTTATCTCCAACTCCAGGTATTTTCTCCCATTGACAACTTAAAATCAACTGCACCTCTATACTTTGGTTATCATTAGGTAAAATAGGCTGACTATATGCATACTTCATCATACTCTGACAACAATCACAACAAAACTAGCAATCCATACGGTCATAAATAGATTTCTATGTGTATATAAATACTACTCCATACCCGCAGCATCAAGCAGGCACCGCTGCTAGTATATGCTAAATGAGCACATTTAGTTCTCTAATTGAAAGTGGAGATAAGTTTTACGAAACAAACCATTTTGGAGAGTCGAGTTCTCCTCTTGACGTTCTTCTTTACAAGTAAATGTTGCTTTCCAGCTCTCCTCCGAACTATTTTTCCTCTACCTGTCACCCTGAAGCGCTTCGCCGAAGCCTATCAACAATAATTCAGCAAATTTTTACTATTTAGATGACAAAACAAATAAAAGTTTCAAGGCTAACAATTAAACAACAATCAAACAACGTTATAAATTGGATTTGAACTCCAAAAAAAAAAAAAAAAAAAAAAATGGATTTGAATCGGGGAATTCACGGTTCAAAGTTCACTAAGAATTTACTTGGTATCAAGTTCGAATTCGCTCCCATACCAATAAAGAAGAGAATCATATTATCAACGTCAGATTCCTCATTGCTTATTTTCCAAGGATTTTCTCAGTAACCAAACAAAAATAATGAAACCCAATGACGAATAAACCTTGTGGGTCTTCATTTTGTAGCCTTTAGCGGAGACGATGGTAAGAGAACAAAGGCGGCGAAGAGGGGTGGAACTGATGGCACAGAGCTTGTTGGGAAGAAGCGAGTTCAACCCACAAATGCTATGCGATTGCGAAGAACTGAGTCTCAAGGAGTTGGGCCTCTTCAATTGACCGAGTTGAACTGAGCCGTGAGGGAGTTGAGACGGGTAAGAGCACGATGGGGCGTATCTCAGACCAAATGATGCCGCCATGGTCATGGCTACACCTACACAGGCCATTCTTGCTTTCTCTTCCTCCGCTGACAGCAAACAAGTTTGTGGATAGAGTTGGAGCGTTTAATTGGACTCCTCATATCCTTTGCGTTACAAGGAGGAGGAGGACCGTTCGTCTTGATAGACAATGATACGCGCGCGTCGCAGGGTTACACGTGTTGGCCCCTCAAATGTTTTTTATTTAGGGTGATTTTGCATTTAAAATATATAATAAAAAAATTATAAAATCTGCCACCATCTACTTCAATTGACATCCGTTTCTCATACTTTTTATATTTTGGAACAGGTAAACACGTGCAGTCTGTTTTTTTATTCGATTTTCTTACATTTGGATTCAGACACTGCATTGCAGTGTTCATTTCCTGATTTCATTTTTTTCATCATTCACACGCCAACTACATGCTCGTTTTTATATTTGGATTCAAACACTTTAACGCAATGTCCGCTTCCTGATCTGTTTTTTATTTTTGGATTTAGAGACACTGCGTTACAGTGTCCATTTTCTGTTTTCGCTTTTTCATCACTCACACGCCTCATGTGAGCCCTTTTTACCTTTGAATTCAGACACTGCAGTTCAGTGTTCGTTTTCTGGTTTTGTTTTTTACTTTTGGATTCAAATACTGCGTTGAAGTGTCCATTTCCTGATTCTGCTTTTTCCATCAGTCACATGCCTTGTACACTTCATGACTCCTAATTTTTACACTTAGATTCAGACACATCTCCATTTTCTTTCATGTTTTTTACATTTGAATTCAAACGTTGCAACGCAGTGTCCGTTTCCTGATTTTGAATTACAAATTGTAAAACTCTCTGCTTTCACATCCCATCGTCCCCTTCATGACAAGCTCCTATACTTAACTAGACCAGCTCTCCTCTTAATGATGGCTTGCAATTCAAAGTTATACGGTTTGCAGTGATATCTCAGATGAATGAAATGAATAGGGTGACTGATATGAATAGGGTTTGCAGTGATATCTCAGATGAATGAAATGAATTATGCTAATTTTCATTTGAATGTTTATCAATTGTGAAACTTTTACTATTGAATCATATAAATGAAATTCAATTTCGAAATTCATTTAATGAATTATCTGCTGCTATTGATTCATGTTCGTTTTTAAATCATTTAATTATGTTTTTATGTAAATTGATATAGGCGTGAGAACGGACAAGGAGACTGTGATTAGGACACAGAAATGCAAGCCAAAGGAGGAAAATCAAAGACACTTACCAACAGCTTTACAATAAATTCCTCCTTGATCATCTCCAGTCTTAAACTTTTTAGAGATTTCTGAGTAATTTTCCCCAACATTTTTTTTGTTTGGAAACTTGTAGATACTGGTGTTATTTGGTTTGCAGTTTATGTAGTTCAATATCAGATCCGCAATTCTTGTTCTTCTCTGATTTGGTTTTGGCATTTTCACAAACACCTTGTGAGCATGGCTGCTGCTGATTCGTTAGCTTCACATATATGCATACAAATTATCTCCCTGCAATATTTCTACTGAATCAGCTCATCTTAAATGTTAATTTTATAATACATTGTCTGTTTCATGTATGATAATTCATTTGATGAAATGCATTGAAAATTTTCATGCAACAAGGTCGAGGAGGACGGGGAGGAATCAAAGTTTATTACTTTCGCGCAGTCGGATTGTTTTTGGTCGATGAGGCCATGTTGCATTCATAGAGAGAAAGATAGAAGGATAAAAGAGTCAAGTTTTAACTATATATAATGACTTAAAGCCACAGATGACACTCATCATTGACCTATGTCTAATTAATAAAAATATGTCACTGATTAAGTTCAAAACAAAAACATGTCATTGATATATGACTAAATAGTAAAGTTTTTATTGATTTTTCACTAAATTACCTGTAATTAAATTAACCAATACATTTAGGAAACGGTTAATAACACTCCAAAAATCTCATTCTACATTCCTCACAAAAGCAATACCCTAAATTTAAAGTATAAACTTAAAGTTAATAAATTATTGAGGGGGCTAACCATTTTGATCGAAGATGGTATATGAATATGACCTGACATTGTTCGTTCCCTTTTCGGGAACACCTTCTTACTAGTAGCGGCTAAGCCTGATGCAAATATACTGAAAAAAGAAGAAGATATCTATGGTTGATTCTACGAAAAATATGGTCTAGTGGTATTCCTTTTCAATTGTAAGTGAAAGGTCTTAAAGTTCGATTCTCGTGCAAATGCGAATTTGAACCACATTATTACTAGCCTATTGTGAGGTTTAGCACACTCCCCAACCCTTTTAGTGTAGATAATATCATTTGTGAAAAAAAAAAATATTTAAAAAATTTGTAAGACCATAATACTGGATGAGACTATTTAGCTCTTTCAGTAGTTTTGAGCCTAGGCTAAAGCCGTCAATTTCCGAACCAAAGCTTCTAAAACCGGATAGATGGGCTTCAGCTGACGGGCCTAGTTCTGAAGAAAAATACGGGATTCATTTTCGGGTCATAGGTTCACGGCCCAAACCGCCCAAAACAAACAATTCCCAGAAAAATCAAATCACAAAAGCCGAAAAGAATTGAGTGAAAAAGTGGTGATTGAGAAAGAGGGAGAGGTGATCAGCATCTTGTTGAATCCTATCTATAAAATTTTGCAGCATTTCAACTGACTTCTCCCTGAGAATGGCCACAAAATGGCAGATATTTACAGGATTGACCATGGCGTCGACGCCTGCCTCTTCGTTCCAAGTTTCTTCTTCGAGCTCCAGTGGTCTCTGCGTGGTCAGAAAACCTCTCACGACTTCCTTCTTCAATGGCGGAGGTGTGTGCCTTTTGCTTTACTGAAGCTTTCAGTTAACGGGTATTTTACAGATTTTTCAATTGGGGTCCAATATCTGCCTCTTGGTCTTGCTTGCCATTCTGTGTTTGCGTCTGGTTTGTCAACTTGTTTATTGGTTGGTTGGCAAATGCAAAATCCAAGTAGTTTGTGTTGAGCTTAGTATTGTGGGTTTTCTTTGCTTCTGAGGCTGGCTTTTGAGTGGGCAATGGGGCATATTTCATGGGTAATTGAGTGTGTGCTTTCAAATGTTTCATCTTGTAGTGGGGAAATAGGGGAGAGAATTAGAGTTTGAGAGGACAATTGGGTTTGGAATTTGCTTTGGGCCGGTTTGGAAGTTCTTTTAGAGTAGCTGGCAGCGTTTTCCTGACAACCAAAAGCGGTTCTGACAATGTGCGGCAGAGAAAATCACTTGGAAGAGGTGCTTTTTCAGAAGATGTGTTTTTTTCTGGAAGCACTTAATTTGATTATATATTTTGACCTACTTCTAATCGAAGCTTTTATGAAAATAAGTGCTTTCTAGAGAAGCATTTCCAATCGGGCCCTTTGTATATTTGGCTTCCACTTCTTTATATAGTTTGTTCTTTTCATTAAGTGTCAATCGCTACTTCATTTAGTCTCATCCCGTACTCCTTCCGTTGGGAAATCATTGCTTGCACTGTGTAGTAATTTCTGATTGAAAAAAGAGCTGGTGAGAAATTCTCAGTTGAGACTCATGCAAGAACAACATAAGCATGACATAGATATTCTTTCTCCATCTCAGTTTCTCGTCAAGTCTACAACGCGTGGGATTTGATGACAACATGAAGTAGCTGATCCTGATAACAAAAGACAAGCATGCCTGTGTTTGTGGGCTTCTTTCATAGTAAAATAAACATCTTACTAGCAACACTACTGTCATGGAAACATCTGAAAAGTAGGTTATTTTAACAAGATATCTCCAAAAGTTAGGAACTGACCTTTATCCACTAGGAATTAGTTTAAATGGGAGCTGTTGCTGGCACTCCAGAAAAACCTTCCTACATTCATTTTTCTGTAGTGAAAAAGATGAGGATGGGAGAAGTGCAAAAAGACTATTTCCACGTGCTAATAACAATTCCCAAAAATAAATGTAAAACGGATATATTTTTAATTAATGGTCAAGCTCAAAGAACTTGTACGTAATTTATTTATCTTATTGAAAAAAAATTCACATTTCAAGTCGAATGAAATTGATTTTAAGGGTATAACCTTCTATCTCTTCAAAATGGTTATAGGGTACTATGAAATGCATTATGGTGCAGGTCACGTAGCAAAAGTAAAGCTATTTACAAAGGCAAACACTACCGCTCCAAATCTGAGTCAAACAAGGTCCTATTTGCCAAGATCTTAACATGTCATTCTAGAAGAAATGCCTTTTATCTCATTAAATCTGTTAGCTTGCTTTTGGATATGATTATGTCTCTCTCTACTGTAAACAGCTTGAAGAAGTCTAAGAATAATGCTAGGTTTAGTAAAGTTTTACTTTTATTGATCTCAAATTCATTCTTAATCCACAATTGATTGTTGGATTTGTGCATGTCTGTTGTCATTGAGGATGTGTTTCTCTTGGTGAGTCTTGTTTGTTGTGTGCAACAAGATACATTAATTGCATACTATGACTTAATGATATAAAACATTACTTATGTATAGAAGTAAAAGGTGGACAACAATTAAGGTCTGTGAGCAATGCATTTTGCACACCCCGTTTTGCAGTTTCACAATAACCTTGAACCCTAATATTTTAGTTTTAGTTTTAGTTTTAGTTTTTGTTCTGGTATCTGTTCAACTTAATTTGCAAATCACCTAAAAATATGTATTAAATTGCGGCTTACATTTAGATTATTTTCAGTGGAGGCTCTAAAAGTTGAAGTGATTAGGGTTGCTCCTTCCAGTCGACCACATTATTCTAGACAACGTGGAGGGGCTCTTTGTGCTCGTATGAATCTATTTGACCGGTTTGCTAGAGTTGTCAAGGTGATATCTTATGAATGATTATTGTATTCACATAATAAATAATAATGTGATGGTCTTATTATAACTGGTTTTACCTTTTTCTTCTTACATTAATTCTATTATTTGCAGTCATATGCAAATGCATTAATAAGTACCTTCGAAGATCCTGATAAAATCTTAGAGCAAGCAGTTCTTGAAATGAATGATGACTTGACAAAGATGCGTCAGGCCACAGCACAAGTAAGCCTCACGTTCCAAAACTTTTACTTCTTTTCTTTGTTTGTTTCTTCTTATTGCAATTGTTTTGGAAAATTCTCACAATCGACTCATTTTTCTTGTCTCCTACTATATTTTATAATTGCCTCATGTTCTCTGCAGATTTTCGCACCTTTTCTTTTGCATTTGTTCTTATGTCTTTTAGTTTTCATCTTTCCTATTTCGTCATAGACGACAAACTGAAACGACAAGGTATATCATCCATGAATGGCTACTGTGGTAGCTCTAGATATACTTGGATATCTTATAATTTTCTCTTCTGTAAATGTTTAAATGGTCTCAATTGTACTCTTTAATGTTCATCTATCATTGATCATGCCTATTCTCCGCTCTTTTTCTCTGTGTGTGAAGGTGTTGGCATCTCAAAAGCGGATGGAGAATAAGTACAAAGCTGCTGAACAAGCTTCTGAGGACTGGTAATGTGGATGGGGTTTATCTTATTGTCTCAAATAAAGCGTTGAGTAATTGTTAAAATCATGGTGTATGTTAACATAGGTACCGCAAAGCACAATTAGCTCTTCAAAAAGGAGAGGAGGATCTTGCACGTGAGGCTCTGAAGAGGCGTAAATCTTTTGCTGTAAGTCTAATTGGTTGTATAAGTTTATTATGCTTCTACTTTTTTCTTGGTTATTTTATATTAGTATTTCTAATTTTGAGAAATGTGTATCATTATCAAGGAAACTTATATTTGGAGTGTTTAGGAAAATTAAGCTCATGCCAAGCGTAGCCAGAATTTCTAATAAAGAGGGTCAATGTAACTTTAATATGTAGGATTTTACACATCAATAATAGTTATTGTGAATATTACAAATTTGATACTTACGACGTAATTGTGTTATCATTCCAAATCATATGATAATAATACTAATGGTAAGCATAACCATTTTTTTTTAATACAAGTACAACCAAAATTTTATCAAGGAAAGAGATTGAAAAGATAGACAAACAATAAGAGTATCAAATGCTGATTTAAATTTACTGAAGTAATTGAACAAATTCAAGACACTGAATGAATTAAAAAACTTGAGTCAAGGAATGAAGTGACATGCACCTTTAAGCCCAAGTTTCCTGAGTCTCCTGATCCTTAAGCATATATGATATTAGATTATGTTTAATGGGGCAAATATTATTGTACAAATATGAAAAAACTTGGGTATAACATATCAGAAGAAATATTGTCAAGATGGTGAGAACAAGGTTCTAAAAGACGCTAGGCGCTAGTCGAGCAGCGGGCTGGGGCCTAGCGCCTAGGCGGGCGGCTAGGCGGATTTAAGTAAATCTATTGTATTTCGTGTAAATAAGTGTCTGTTTATACTTAAAATATATATAATCTCATCATAAACTAGAAAATAGAATGACATATATATTATGAAGTATTGGAACATAATGAAAACATGGGGAGCAAACATATAATGTGTGTTTATTTAAGTGTTCAATAAGTCTTACAATTTATTGGAAAAAATAAAATGCAAAAGGAAAGTTATCTATTTTCTATCTAAGTGAGTTGCAACCTAGGTAGGTGTTTAGGCAGGTCTGGGCGGGCTAGGCGGGTGCCTAGGCTGTCTAGGCGGGCACCTCAGCAGGTCTAGGCGCCCTTGCTTAATTTTCAAACACCTAGGCGTTAATCGGGATGGTGGCCAGCCGCCTAGCGTCGGAGATTTTTAGAACAGTGGATGAAAAGGGGCAAGTGACCCTTGTGGGCCTTAATTGGCTGCGCCGGTGTTACTCACGAACTAGTTTTCTTTCTTGTCGCCAGGCTGCCAAAGTTTCATTGCATTATTGTCTTTATATGTTTTCAGGATAATGCTAATACTTTGAAATCTCAACTTGATCAACAAAAAGCTGTTGTCGATAATCTTGTGTCTAATACACGGGTAAGTGAATTTATATTATTTTGCTCATAGTGAGTTCTTAAATGACTACCTAAATCACATTTATTTTTGTGTAGAAAAATCCGTCAATTATGTTCTATGAAATCTATTTTGTGTAGCTTTTAGAGAGCAAGATACAGGAGGCAAGGTCAAAAAAAGATACCCTCAAAGCACGTGCTCAGTCTGCGAAGTTAGTTTATTCTACCATTCTCACTTTCCCTTCTTATCAGACTGTCTCTTTGTTGTTTTTTATTTCAATTCAGTTCAATTTCTGGGTCAATAGTCTGGTATCTCCTTGGTGTTGCTGGTAATTGCTGCTATGCTGTTGCTTCAGGACTGCAACTAAAGTGAGTGAGATGGTGGGAAACGTCAATACAAGTAGTGCTCTTTCAGCTTTTGATAAGATGGAAGAGAAAGGTGAGGCAGCTGTCAATTATGGAAGTAGGTTATAATTTATTGAAGCTCCATTCTGCATTTCCATTTGAGGGCCCATCTCCGTTTGGAGTGAGGAAATCTTTGGATGCTCAACCAGCTCTATAATGGCTGCCAAATTAGAAAATATAATTTCAAAATTTAACCGATTGTGCATATGGATACCTCTCTGGACTCTTTGAGTTAAAAGTTTTGAGGGTATAGTCTGCTTCAAAATCTAATTAGAGAAAGTTCATCACATTGTACTTTTGTATGTGCTTAGCATTCATGTGCCCAATCCATGGTTGGCAAGCATGTGATGTGGCAAATTTAAAATAGTTGATCTTTCACATTTCATACAAGGACGCATTTCCTGGTTGTTAATCAGTATTACAACTTACAAGTACCAACAGATTGTTTGGTTTTTAGAAGAATATCATTGTTTCATCTATTTCACAGCCTCCCAATCTCCAGATTGATTATGTTAGATGTATGTTTCCTGGTAAATATGTAAGATTAGAGATGAAATCAGACTTCGTCATCAACAAGAGTTGTCCAGAGGTACAAAGTCTGATTGGATGTAAGAACTAGAGATTTTTCATCTCTTCCTTAAAGATTGGGATGAAGTGATGTTGGATAATGGTGTGAATGCTGCCCAATATTTTTAAACGAAAAAAGAAACCTGCCTGGTAATTGTCTGTGATTACAATCTTTCTAATCCTTGCCTAATGTTCGTTCTTTCACCACCCGTGGCACTATGCTAAATTCCTGGAATGTTTTGCTCTTCCCAAATTCCCAAGCCATTTTGATTCCTCTCATTTGTCTTCTGTTACTTTAATTGCTTGTGGCCTCACTGCTTCCTCCTAGAAATTGATTTTCTTGGTAGTCAGTTTTAGCACGTCTTTTTTGTTAGTATACAAAGAAAACCATGAAAATGTGAGTAAAATCATATTTAGCTATCAGCACTTTTGATTCAGTTAATTAATTAAATAAAAGGGGTATCCTTCCTGCCTTGGCTTAAGATTATCACCATGTTCCTGTTATTATGGATGATTGCTGTATATGACTTCCGTTGCACAAAGTTGATTGACTTCTAGTCCCATTGTTGTGTGCATTACATGTTGATTGTCTATCTTTGATTACACACACAAAGACATTAATTTATATGGATTTTTATGAAGTATATTAATGCTTTTATTCCTTTTTCATCTGAATAGTCTTAGCCATGGAATCCCAAGCAGAAGCTCTTGGTCAGTTAACTACGGATGATCTGGAAGGAAAGGTAACACTATCATCTTGCTTATTTAGGCCCCATGTCATGGTAGATCTTGTGTTTCTACAACTCTATAGAATCTTCAGATTGATAAGAACAGGGGAGGAAGGGAGTATGAAATCCAGAACTTATGTTGAAAAATATGTCGTGGAAACAAGTCAAAGAATGAGCTCATAAACTGTTTAAGTATGAAATCCAGAACTTATGTTGAAAAATATGATGTGGAAACAAGTCAAAGAATGAGCTCATAAACTGTTTAAGTAGTGGCAAAATTCCTGCCAATTTAGTATTTAGTAAAGCACCCATCTTATTTGGTGGTTGGAGCGGACGTAAATACTAAGTAAATGTATTATTTGGTGGTTGGAATTTCTTCACGGTCGTGAATACATACTTAAGTAACATGGATGTCAGACATATCCTACATGCTATTGTTTAGATGTTTGCCACGTTGAAGCTCAGATGGTGCTCAAAGCAATAGTTCAAAACTATTTTGCAGGTGCCATTACCATACAAGTATCGAAAAAATTACACGGATTTTTGTTTGGTTGATATTCTTTAAATGGCAGCTGCAGGCTTGTCAGTTTATTAAGTTCACATATTTGTCTGGGCCATTTCCTATATGGTTACGGGATGGTTTAGGTCATTACCATGGTTTAAAACCTTTGTTTTCTAAAACTCTTGTGTTGGTAGCAGCATTTTTCTGTTTCCCAAGGTCTGTTCTATTATGTTTGTGCTTGCTTTAGCCGTACATGAGAACCAACAGGTAAGGAAGTTGTTAAAAGTGCGACATTAATTTACATTGTTGCCTCTCTTACCCATTATTTTAAACTTTTGGACTATTGCGTATTTCTCCATTGTAGATGTCTAAATGGTGTTCGACTTTCGATATCCATTTTAGCCATTAAATGAAAATGAAAATTTTGATTTTTATGCAACTTTCCCATTCGTCTAAATTCTCCCTCTAGTTTGTTTTGATTATGACACGTAGAAACTAGAATAAATTTAAAATTTTCAAATCCAGATCAGAGTTGCCAAAGATTGAAGAAAAATAAAATCGAAAGCTTTATGAACTTTAGAGAGGTCATTAAGTTATTCTTCTTTATTTGTTTGTTATTTTTCCAAAAAGAAGATGGATCAAACCACATGAAAATGAGAAGAGCACGATCCATTAACTTCATTGATCAAAACAGAGAACTCATTAGTGGGTACAGAACAACGGCATGAAGGTGCACTGACATTAAGGGGTGGAACAATAATTATCAAATTCTAATAAGGTATGATTCTTGGATATTGTGGGTGAACTTGCTAGGACTTGGGGGTCGATTATGGTTCAGGGTCTGTGTTTTGGCCATTGTTGGTTGGAGTTTTGGTCTCCATTCTTTTCTGTGCTTGCTTAGCAGAAAGATGCTCAGAAATATAGAATGGAGTGTGGGTTTTGTAGTGTTTTTTTATAGAAGAAACCAAAATTTCATTTGGTTTTATATTGTTCATGGCATGGTCATCTCCTTGTCTATCCTAGAGATCAACTTAGAAACCTCAGTTGTGATGTAGGACAGAGGAGGGCGGCGGAACTTAGATAGCTTAGCAGAGCAAAAGCACTTAAAACTTACTGGAAAACAATAATAAAGATATCTGGAATCTCCAGGGACCTTTCACCCGTCTTGGCCTCTCACCAAGAATTGGAATCACTCCAAATAAACTCCTATCACAGGAAATTTAACTCAAGCTTATACTTATCAATAGAAAAGCTTATGAATAGAAAAAGTTATACATAAGAAACAATGAAGGGTTTATAAATAGAAAAGCTTTGTTTTCCAGAGATTGGAATTCTTATCCTGTGATGGGATTGTGTTGGTGAAAGGCCAAAAACGGGTGCGATGCCCCTGGAGTGATTCCACTTATCTTTTATTTATAAAAAAAAAAAAAAAGGGAAATAAAAGATAAATGGTATCACTCCAGGGGCATTGCACCCGTTCTTGGCCTCTCACCAAGAATTTTGGCATCTCACCAAAATAATCCCATCGTAGGATAAGAATTCTAATCTCTTGAAAACAAAGCTTTTCAATCATAAACTCTTCATTGTTTTTTATTACTGATCACAAGGATATTTATAATGCCTTGAACCTAAAGAATGCAGGAAAGTAAACTTGTTATAAGAAAGAAATCCCTATCCAAAATAGAAATAGGAAACTAAATCTAATCCTAAACCAAAATGGAAAGAATTTTAATCCTTACAAAATAGGAAATCAAAAGACTAAAACCCTAATTATTAAAATTTTAAACACCCATTGATTTAGGAAAGCCACCACTTTTGTTCTGCATCAAGTTGGAGGCATGTCCCTTTGCAGCAAAATAGAGTAGTGTGGAGAATGCTGTGGGACTGCCAGCAGAGAACAGTGGTTTCTTCTCGAGTGTAAAATGCCTTTTAAAATCTAAGTAGTCAATTGTGTAATGCATTCGCAAAAAGAGAAATCCTGTTGGGACTTTTCCCAGAACATGTCCATCATAGGAACTACTATGTATCATGCTCTGTTTATGAGTGGCATCCTATACAGCTCTTTTACAACAAAAGTATGAGGAGTTCGATTGAGATGTGCTTGTGAATCAACGTCAATGGTCAAACTAAGGTGAAAGATTTACGATGTTTGGCTTGTAAAAGTTTCTATTGTGCATCTACATTGCTCAATCTTGGGACGCGGTTGACAATGTTGTAGTTTCTGCAAAAGGGGAACATGGATACCGTCTCACTTGACTTAACTGAGATGTATGCAGGATCTTTATGGCCTGGCAGTAGACTTAATTGAGATGTATGCAGGATCTTTGTGGCCTGGCAGCAGTAATGTAGCAATAGCGATGGATTGGTGGAAAGTGGGATGTTTGGCAGGTCATTACGAGAGGGCCGGGAGGGATACTAATAGGAAATTACATCAGGACTCTTTCCAGCTTGTTTTGCTGGTTGTCTTCTGCTGTGATTGTCCTTTTTTCGGATCCCATTAACCCTTTCAATACATGTACATGTGCCCACACACATTAGCTAGGAGGTTTTCATTCATGCAGATACCCATGAGAACACAGTTCTAATATATCATGAATGATCTCAGAAAAAGAGGATTAACTGGTTCTTTGTTTTTAAACTTTTTAAACTCCTATCAGTTGTTCGTGATATAGAAGCTGAGTACAATTAAATGCCAATAGTAATTAAATATTGATAGTTCTTATTTGACGACTCAAAATTTTGAATCTTACATTTGATTTTGATTGTATATTCTTCAGCTCTTGTTTGTAAATGTAAACATAGAAGGATTGGATCCTCATGTTGTGACAAAATGCTTTGCAAACCACCTATTCTTCCACTTGTACCTTAGCTATTATATGGAAATGAGCTTCTGTCCCAGCAAAGAAACTTGCCCATTTTGAAGTGATAATATAAGATGATTATATATTGCAAACATATTATCTGCATGCTTTTAATTGTTTCTCTTCTGAAAATTGATTTCTTACCATTTCCAAACCTGCACCAAAATTGCAGTTTGCGTTGCTAGAGGGATCTTCGGTCGACGATGATCTTGCAAACTTGAAGAAAGAATTATCTGGTAGTTCAAAGGTATGTCTTATCGAGGAGGACAATTAGGGCCTGTTTGGTATCTTATTTGAAATTTTTTATCATTTCTCAAAACATTTCTTAAGAACATTTCTTGAAAACAATTTTCTTTTAAGACTCAAAAACTTCATTGGTTTGGGATTTAAAATTTTTATATCTTACGACTTAAACTAGACAAAGAGATCTAAAAAGAGAGGGTCGCAGGAGAGGGAGAAAGATGAGAGAGGAGGAAAGAAAGTAAGAGATGATTGAAGAAAAGAGAAAGAACATAGAGGATCGGACGAGATAGAGAGGAAGAGGAGTGAGAAGGAACCGAGAGAATGAAGAGAGCGAATTGGAGAAGAGACGAAAAAGGTAAAAAAAAAAGAGGAGAGAAAAAGAAGAAAAAAGAGAGATAGATTTGGAATAGAAGGGGAGGAGGGAGATAAAAGAAAGGAGTGGGTTTAAGTTTAAAAACTCTAAAAACTCACTTTTTATGTTTTTAGATAATAGACTATATTTTTGAGTTAGTCTTGAGTTCAGTTTTTAAAAATAGTCATACCAAACAAGTTTTTAAGGCCTAAAACTTGAAAATTGTTTTTGAGTTTAAAAAGTTGGATTCAAGTAGAGTACCCAGACCCTTATATTCATGAGGTCGTACAGCCAAGTTTTTACTGATATATTTCCGTGAACTGAATTATTAAACTTAAGTTTCTGCCCATTATTTGGTACATATTAGGTGTCTAATTTTTTTTTGTAATACATTAAGCTCTATTAGGTTGACCAAAGAAGCATTCAGTGGAGTTGTGTGGTCTAAATATCTGGGATGCAATGGTTTTTCTGTCCTGTATTGTGTTGTTTGGTACCAAAGTAGAGAATAAATATCGGAAATGGTTTTGTCCAGAAACTAATGCTTACACTTGTTACGTTCATTGTTCCCTCTGCTGAAAAAATGATAACAAATTAGAATTCGAACCATTTGTCCTTATGGCTTCTCAGTTCTCAACAACTAGGTTCATTGACCTTTTTCCCCCCTTTATCCCTACAGAAAGGAGAGCTCCCGCCTGGAAGAACTGCTGCTTCCAGTAACAAGGCATATCCATTTCGAGATTCTGAAATTGAGATGGAGCTTAATGAATTGAGAAGAAAAGCCAAGGACTTGTAAATTTTTCTTTGCAGGCACATATATTGGAATTGTTAAACACAAATATGAAGTTGGTTTTACGTTGAGAGCTGGTTAGCATTTGTATAGGCAGAAAGAACGAAAGATTAACGCTGTATAGCTAGAGACCTAACTCGAATCAAAGTGCTTTGTTGTGATAGTAGGCACCGTTTTCACGCTCTTGTTGTAATTCAACTCTGCTGCAGCAAAGCCAGTTTCTGGATTATGCAGGTGGAACAACCTGTTTAATGTACATCTGATGTCTTTTTGAGATTTATGGGGGTTTTAATTTGTCGGCCTGTAATTCTAGTTGTCTTTTGATAACACGAGGAACCAGAGGGCTTCATAGCCAGGCATGTTAAATTTCATCTAAACGCGGTCGTATAGTTAAAAGGGTTAGGTGCTTTTCAGCTCAAAATTCGATAGCTAAAATCTAAATCCTTAGCGATATTTATCTGGGGAAGTGTCTAAAGTAATGAAATTTGTTCTGTTGGATTTGATCCATGTAATGTTAAAGCTAGAATTTAACAAGGTGTGCAAGGAAGATAAGAGGTTGAAAGTCTTTCTATTTATTTTGTCCATTTTCAAGGTGTGAAAATCTTTCGATTTAACACACCTTGATTTAACAATGGTGTGCTAGAATGTAAACCATCACGCTCTTTCGATTTAACCCACCAATATGTTATCATCACACTCTTGAATTCTATATTCCTCTAAGCTTTAGTCATTGCGTGGCTTAGAGTTTTTCTATACTCAACCACTGGACTTCAATAATATCCAGCAGGAATGCCCGCGCTTTGTTGTTTACTAGCAGGAATGCCCACGCTTTGTTGCGGGTTTTCAAACTAAAATCAACAACAGACATCAATAATATCCACAGAAAAAGTAACTGAAAATGTTGCAGCAATACAATCACGTTCTTAAATGTACACCTGACAATTTCTTATACGACCCCGTTCACACGACATGAAAACAACAGGTTTCAGATCAACACAATATCTAATCGGGTTGTAATCGGTTCACACGATAAAACCCGTTAATAACGGGTCCTTAACAAGTTTACACGAAGGTGACACGCGGGTAACCCGTTTCGACATGTTAAGAAAAAAGTTATTTTTATAATTTTAATTTTTTAAACTACTAAAAAAAACTTACTATAAAACACAATAGCCCAAATATAAAAAAACTAAAATAACAATGAAAAATAAATTCCTCTTAAAAAAAATCAAGAATTCTTTACAAAGCTAATAATAAATAAATACAAATTCTAGCCTCACATCTAATTCGATCTCATTCCGTCTACCCATTTGACTTTCTAGTTCTTAAGCCTGCATAACAATAGAGGAGTGAGCTTTTCAAAAGCTCAATAGGGACATAACATTATCACAGTAATTGACAATACTAAATTACGTGTCACAAAATCATGTAATCAAGTACCAAATCATTATCTACAACAATGCATGAGTGTAATGCAAACCTCTTCCTCTTTACCCGTTAATTTATATAATAAAACACACGAACCTGCACGTCCCATACTATGCATTTTACCTCTATAATGGTGGTTCGAATGTTCTATTATACAAATTAACCCACTGTAGCTCAACCATCCCAATTTCCCCTTTTGTTAGTCTTCTTGCCTAAACTCTTCGTCGCTAGTCCCGAATTACCCTTACAAAATATGTGCACTGTGGACTCGCCTGAGACCTAGTACCTGCTAAGAGTTTGGCTCAACTACACAAAAGATCATTCCCAACTACCCTCATTTCTAATTCCTTTCTCAACACCGGAACTCTAACCACTTTTGGCACATGAGTGATGCACAAGTAACATCATTTCATCTTTCACATGTTGCAATATATCTCACCTAGTAACATTACAGTAGTAATAATAAGTAAACAACCAATTGAAGCAATAATCCAAATAACATCCAACCACATTAATCAACCAACACATATATAGTACTTCACGAAATTTAATAAAATCAATCGATGTAAAGGTCTACCGTATTTTCTCTACCTAGAATCCCAGGCATAACTCCGAGTAATTAACACAAGAATCCACCACTCCAGTCAATTCCTATTTCACAAGTCTAAGCAAATCACCAAATGCATGATATAAACTCAATCTAATCAATACACTTCAGCCAATAGTCTGCAAAATAACATTGTTTGATTGGCCTATAATCTGAGTGAGGACAACCTTGACATCTCCTCCCTCTTGAAAATAAGTTATATATAATATAGATATATCAGATAAGCGAAAGGTTTGGCAAAGTGAAAACTAATCTGGTTTAGTTCGAGTTTATGCATATATACATACGATATATTTCTTGATAAGTGATAGGATTTTTACCACCTGCTAAAGTAGAGATAAAAACAATCAAAATACTTGTAAGAGTATAAGGTTATCGTAGTATAACAGCTCAAGCAATGTTGTTTTTCATAGGGATTGAATCAATAATTTAGGTTAAAACCAAATATTAATTAATTATTTGAAAACAAAGTTTGGAAAAGTTAATTTTATGACCTAAAATATTAAAAACGAATTTATTAAAAACAATTAAATAAATTAGCAAAGTAAAGAAAACAAAAGAAAATAGTTTTCAAAATAAATTTGAGCACTAGGGTTCCGCCGTCACTTTAACAATCATACGCAGTTCTTCCAATTATTTATGAATTATCCATGCATATTTTGAAGGTTAGGTTTTCCTAAAGTATGTCCTACTTAGAACCTCAAACATAGAACGTATATCTAACATGCAACCCGTCCTGGCGTCCAAATCGAATGTGAACATATAAGACTCATCACGTTTTGTGAAAACCTTTTGAAAAACCTTATAACCCTTAAGACGTGTCGTCCATCCTAAGAAGTTACACATATTAACTGGAAGAAGCCTTCGTCAATTTCAGGGACAACCCTCCGCCAAATTGCATTAGATTACTTTTCTAAATATCCTAATAGTTGCCACTCATCTGGACAATTAGATAATTTAAATCGGTGATTAATAATTTAAAATCTACATGCATAATATCATAAGCAAATCAAAAAGAAACTATATATATTATTTATTCTAAAATTGAGGAGACATTTGGCTGTAGGCTACAGTCAAATGATTGGCCCTTGATTTTGCCTTACTTACATCACAGCCACCAAATCTGTGTCTGGGTTGGAGGGTAATTATTAAAAGTTAAGAGGGTAATTGTGTACGTAGGTTTGGGTTTAGGGTTGTGCCATGTTGTCTGATTTGGGCTGGTGGGTTTTGGGCTCGAACTGGGCTGCCTAGTTGATAGACAAAATTACCCTTTTGCCTGCTTTAATCAAGATCCAACGGATGGAATTTGGGGGCAGATCAGTCAATTTACACTAAAGATGGGTAAATGGTGTCAGCGGGTGCAGGAATTTGGGGGCGGGGAGAGGACTTCATGGCATGATTTGGAGGAGAGAAAGAGAGGGGGTTGGGTGCATGATTTGAGGGTAGGTAGAGGGAATGGGTTTCTACATTGCACTTTCTTCTCCACCTCTTTCTTCCTTCCAAGCATCTGACAACACTGATATAGCATCGGGTGTAACGTTTTCCTCTTTCTGAGGTGATCCTGGATAATGCAACATATAACTATCCATGCGAAAAAATCTATTTGAGATTGAAATAGCCCAACAATCTTTAAAGATTATCCCTGACTCTTATTGATTATCATTGCATAGCAAATTTTAAGAGGAAATTGTCTTCTTCGCAAAGTCAATGGATATTAATTTTCTGATGACTCAGTAATGATTCTTGGGATGTAAACTCTTTCACCAATGTTGCTATCTGTTATGATATTTGCTTCCACAATTCTATCAATTAATTGCATCACTACCAACATTGTTCCATTATACAATCCACAATTTTGTTTTAAATTCCTAAGCAACATTATAGGCATACCGACTTTCAATGCCAGCTTGTGGTGCGACAAACCAGTTAATCCAAGTTGGTTCAAAAATTCTAGCGGATATAGTATATCAAGAGTTTTAACATTTCTGTCAAAGAAGATACATAATAAAACTAAGGTACGTGCGACTTTCGCCAGGCACCATAGTCAAAATAAAATCATTTATCTCAGTTATTGTATTGTTTCGTGGTGTGACAATGGTCTTTCTTTCAAATACGATACGTCATGATGGTTGTTTTCAAAATCTAGTACATCGATGAAACCATGTTTTCGATAAGTTGTCATCAAAATTAATGAGAAAGTCTTTTGGTATTTCAACCCAAGAACTTTCTTCATCACCTAAGAATACAGATTTAGCAACATCATCGTTTCCAATTTGTCATATCCAATTTGGAAAATCAGTTAAATTTTGTTTTTCCTGCTCGTTCAAACTTGTTTTTGAAAGACTTATGTTGTGTTTGAGAAAAACAAAAACAGTTAAATAAGGCCAAAGATAAGAACTTGTCAATGAAGCTTCAACAATGTTGGCCCGAGTTCCATTTGGAACAACATGCAAAATTTGCCTAAAATATCCTCCAAAGATAATTGGCTTTCCTCCAATTGGCAAATTAGCAAAACCTAGTTTTGATCCTTTAAGAACATCACAAAGACATCTACCTAGAGTTTCAAAACATCGTTTATGGTTCATACGTGCTTCTTCCCAAACAATAAGAGCTGCATTAGTAATTAATTTTGCTAGATGATTTCATTTTTTTATTTCATAAAGTGAACAATCTGTAACGATAATAAGGATTTTAAACTTAGAGTGTGTAGTTCTTCAACCAGGAAGCAGATGTGAGGCAATTCCAGACGAAGCCACAACCAAAAGAATATGGTTTTGTGATCTAATCTTATTTATGATAGTGGTCCACATAAAAGTCTTACCAGTTCCACCATGTCCATGAGCAAAAAACAGACCAGGCTTGTTGGCATCAACTACCTCTGACATTATCGTAAATTA
Source organism: Heteromeles arbutifolia (assembly GCA_024362995.1). NCBI lineage: Eukaryota > Viridiplantae > Streptophyta > Magnoliopsida > Rosales > Rosaceae > Heteromeles > Heteromeles arbutifolia. The sequence continues at coordinate 22,894,147 of JANCRC010000011.1, read as the reverse complement.
TTTTTTTGCTCTTTATTAACCGTGACCAGCAACGAATGCTGCTCTTTCAGTGATTCGGTGTCGTTTTAGCGCCTCACTTAAACTTCTATTATTAAGTCTATCCATCAAATCTTCGTTTGGAATTGGGAGATGATGTTTGGACAAAGAACTATTTGAAGTTACAAACAACTTTTCTAACTCGTACAAAAGAGAATTTCTAAGTTCATACTCATATTTAGACATATGTTGCAAGCCAAAAGCATTAACCATCTTTGTTGAAATGTCATCACACATCGTTTTCCAATGTGCCTCAAACAAAGCTGCCGGATCAGCAACATCTAAAAAGAAAAGTAATGTAACACAATCAAAACCAATTTTTTGCTCGGTTCCAAAGGTAATAGAAAACCCTAAAATCCCATTCTCTGTTACCCTTGAACTGAGGACCTAAAAATCCCAGAAAAGTGAGCAAGAAGATTAAACAGAAGAAATCATATTTTCAACAACCAAAATTCAACACCGATTTCTGGGATTTTAAGGTTCTTTGTTATTCTTGCAATTGAAAGCCTAAAAATCCCATAAAAACTGGGCAAGAAGCTTAAGAAAAAAAATCATATTTACAACAAGCAAAACCCCAACACAGACTTAATCAGAAACGAAAGAAGAAATTAAAATCTAAATACAGAGTCACAAATTAACGAATTGAAAAACCACAAAAAAAGGGCAACTAACCTTAAAACAAAAGAACAAATGCACAGAATAGAGAGAAAAATACCCAAAAATGAGAGAAAATGAAACAAATAAATTGAGAAACCATCCCCAAAACCTAACCTAACAGTATTAAAAATTTGAAAATAATTCGTAGCCTTTTAATCACTACATGTAGCCATATAAAAAAGGCAACCTAAGCTTACAGTAAAGAATAGAATTAAAAAATGAACTTATCTTGGGAAATCCGGACATGCAACGCAGGATTCGGCACACATCACCATTAATTGCCCATGTCCACAACCCCTACCCCTTCCCTCAATTCCCAACAGCGCCTATGGTTTTCTCTGACTGTCCCCCCTTTCCCACTCGTGAAATTGATGATCCCCTACCCTTCCATCTCTCTCTCTCTCTCTCTCTCTCTCTTAGAGATGGCATAGCCTCCATCCTTGAAACCCTCGTCGAATGACAACGAAGCCAAACCAACTCCCAATTCGTACAAAACATAGAGGACAAAATTGTCCTTCCCAACACATCATTCCCACCGTCGGATTTTAACCTTTGATGGGCAGAGCTGTCACTAACTCATTGAGGGCCGGACTGAAGGCTGTGCTTTTACCAAACAACCAACGAAGCCCACGAAAAGAATACGAGCAGCCCAAACACCAATCCAGCTACAAATTTGATGGCAGTGGTGTAAATAAAGCAAAATCAAGGGTCATCATGTCACTGTAGCTAAGCTACAATTCAAACCCTCCTCAACTTTAGCCTATAGTAATTACTGGGAAGGCAGTAGAGCTTCTTTCATACTAAACTACAAATATGAGTATCTGCTTTTCTTATTGGGTAAATTACATTTTACCCCTCACGTTTGGGTGCATTTGCAATCTCATACAACATCTTTTAAACATTTCAATATCATATATTTAGTTGTTATTTCATTTCAATGTCTGTCTCTATTTCTATTAGTTTCTTCTTTATCTGCCTATGTGCTGAGTGATGAGAGAGAGAGAGACAATGAGAGTAATATAGAAACAGAAAACTTCCTCTGTAAGTTTTCCAATTGTATTTTCTTAAAAAAAAAACTTTACACATTGTGTAGGAATATATATAGCCTTTGGCTATTTACATAGACACCCCTAATTACTTTATAACTATCTTAATTAATCACAACTAATACAATCAGTTAATTAACAGTAACAGAATTATTAACAGTAGCAGACTTGGATGACTTGTCATTTATTAACAGTAGCAGACTTGGATGACTTGTCATTCTCCCTAATAAGTAATTACATTTAGGGGGAGGGTATTCATCGAACAATTGAGATTTAATCTCAGTCGAATGCTACGACTACCATTAATTCTAGTACATATATAACCAAATCTACAAGGAGTGGCTACCGAATACGATACTGAAATGTTTGGTTGTCGAAAATTTGGTTATCGAAACTTTCAATATTGTTCAGTTTCAATTTTGATCAGTGTCAATTCGGTAACTTTTGGTTCGAATTCGAGTATGATACCCGTTATATCTATGTATTCCCAAATTTATAAAATGATTAACTTCCATGGGATACATCTAACACCAACAATCAATCCAATCAAAACATAATTGACACAATTTCAAAACCTTATAGTGTAAAATAAATAAAAAATTAAAACTTTAACAAAACAATATTTACAACATTTTGTCATAAAAAAATGAATAATCTAATGTGGCAACATCAGAGAGCCGCAGAATAGTCACTGAGGAGTCGTTGGACAGACTCTATTTATACAAACACCAAGATTTCGTTACCCGTTTGTGGACGTTACAAACTCCTCTCACTTAAGCATGGCTTCGTCTTCCTCAACTCTGCTCCTTCCACTCGGTAATCACTTTTGTTCTTCATATTTTTTCTTTATTTATTATCCTTGCATTGCTTTACCATCTTCTTATCAATCTCAATGTGCATGTTAAAAAGTAGAAAGCTCAGAAAGAAATCTGCCTTTCGAATTTTCTCCTTTTCTGTTTTATATGGATTTTTGTCCATGACAAATGACCTCTATTATCTGTTTGTTGAAATGTACGTATGGGTTCATAATCTTATGCTCTGAACTTAATTATTTACAATAATTGCCTGTTATTTGTTTTTTCTGTCTTCTGATTGTTTTGAAGTTTCTATTTGTTCCTTTCAATTTCTTAAAATAAACGGCAACATTAGGATTAGGGTGTCACCCACTTTCGGGTGTAGTGTTCTTGGACTTGGCTATTTGGGTCAGTGATTGTTGTTCAAATTTAATAATTTGAAATAGGTCCATTGTGATTCATTTCAAAGATCCAAGGATCTTCTGTTTTTTCCGATACAACCCCTAAGTTCGGGACAGCAACATTTTCCCTCTGTTTGGAGGGAGAGAGGAAAATGTTGACACTAATCGAGAATGTAGTGAGTTATCCATTTCAATTTAATCCTAGAGATCAAACGAGGCCTAACGTGATAACCCTGTCGGCTGTCCTGACCTGGAAATTAATGTATAAAAAATGAAACATCGAAAGATGTTTTAAACGGCATGTGAACCAATCCAAGAAGCTTTGCGTGTGTCGCAGCATTTGATATGCTGCTTCTCTTTTAAGTTCTACCAATATGCTATATCACAGCTTCAGTTCTGCTGCTTTTCCTATAAGTTAGGTTCATCTTCTGGAAAAAGGATGTCTGCAAATTGCCAAGCTGTTTCTTGCGACAAAGTTCAAGGGATGCTCAAACGATGTTCTAATTCAGAAGTTACTATAAAGGCTACAAGGTCGAGAGGATGTAAGGATAAGTTAAACGTGATCAAAAGAAGAGAGATGATTGGGTTGCTTTTTGGAGTTTCCAGCCTTGTGACAGGCACATTTGAAGCGTCTGCCCCAAGAAGAGAAGCCTCGACTATGTGATAATTCTTGCGAGAAGGAGCTTGAAAATGGATGGTGAGATTGAATTGATCCCTTATCTGCATTCTATCTGTTATGGGAGTTCGGTTATTACTTATTCGCTTCAAAGTTCTAGCAAGCTCTATAACTGGGATTTCACAGATCTAGATTTATTCTCTAAGTCCCTAAAAATATAAAGTTTAGAAAATAATATCTGGATTGAACTCTCGAGTCTTTAAAATTTGCTTAAACTGGAATTAACGAATACATTTTAAGAGGAAAGTCTCTTTCTGTAGTTTGCCTTCTATTTAGGTCTTTTAGAATCAGCTTTAAATAATATTTTCCAGGCATTAGCTTTAGGTTCAAAATAGACAGGTATTAGCCTCTAAGCTATTAACCAATCAAAGATTAGAAATCTAAATTTTAAGCTCTAAATGATGATTCTACGCCCTAAAACAATCAACCATGTCAATAAATAGAGTCCAAGTTAAAAAAAAATTGAGTTGAAGTGAGGTCTTTCCAAAGCTTCCCGCAGGAGCCATCTTAAGCTTGAGAAATACTTGCACAACTTTATAACAGCTCATATGAATGCACACCGTGGCCTTTGTTTGGTAAGGACTGGATTGTTTCTTATTAAAATGATCATACCGATTCTTTTCTTTTGGGAGTTCAGTGAGTTTCTGTCAGTGGCAAATGCCTTCTGTTGATATGGACTATCAACCGTACTGGTAAATGATGTTTGAATTTTTCACTTTGTTGAAGGTACCTATGGTAACTACAGAGTCTGGTTTGCAGTACAAGGATATCAAAGTTGGTCAAGGCCCCAGTCCACCAGTCGGTTTTCAGGTGTGTAAGATTTAAATCATCCTAGCTTGTGAGAACTAGCTTTCACTGCAATTTAGAAAGATGGGATTTTTCTTCAAGCGTTTGACTATTTATTGTGGGTTTCTTGATTATGTTGATTGATTGATTCTCATACTTGGTTTGTGTTATGAACACACACTTGATTATTAATAAAATTTGAATAAATCTTCTTATCTGATATTGTATCTGGCCCCCTCATTCTCTGCTTTTTTTGTGAATCTCCATTTCTTGGCGATAGACTTCTTACAGTCCTTTATAGAGTCACAGGTAGTTCTTTCTTCTGCACCCATAGATGTTGGGTACATAGTCCTCTCTTAGCTCTTACAAGTTTAAACAGTTTATATTTAAATTTTCGGAATCTCATTGCAGAAATTAAGCATTCTTTCCATATACTTTCTTAATCTTCAGATGTGGTTTGCTTGGCTGAACCTAGCGTCATGTTTCTAAGATTTGTAGAATTGAACTCTTTCCCCGTCCTCCCATATATTATAACTCAAATTACGTAACTTATTTATTTGGCAGGTTAATTAACCAATTTGAAATTTTTGACAAATTGATTGTGAAACAAAGTAGATACTGGCAACACAGATAGAAATTATAGGTGGTTATATCAGAGAGAGAGAGAGAGGGGATAGGGTTGTGCATACTTATATCGACCTGTCGATTTACAGACATTTGTTTTTTGTGTTTCTGACTCTTATTACATTGGCGATGTTTGCATAATTTCTGTGTTGACAGGTAGCGGCAAATTATGTAGCCATGGTTCCATCTGGACAAATATTTGACAGGTAAGCATGTTGTTATATCATGATAGAAGTGGAAAATAGAAAAGAAAAAGGCTTCATGTAGATTAGATGATCTTTTCTTTTGGTAAGAAACATAATTTTATGAAGACTAAAGTTTATTCAACCACTGTGGACGTTGTCTTCTAAGTATCTGAATCAACGAATAGAACATTGGAACCCTTTCAGGATGTGTTGGTCCTCTCTTTCAGGTTTGAGAGCGGCAATCTGTTCCTTTGCTTTAAAAAATTGAAGACCAAAATCTGAGTCTATCCCATAAAACCTCCAGCCCATATCCCCGAAATCCAAGTTTATGGAGCAGACTACTACTCCATAATACTTCTTGCCATCTTACCATCACCAAAAGTAATGCGTTTATCACGAAAAAAAGAGAGTTAAGCATGAAGTCGGGTTTACCCAACTCAAATCAACTTCCCTAAACAGACTCAACCACCACTACAATGCTATTGGACAGTGAAGAAACAAATGATCCGCATTTCCAATCTCTATACACATATGCACCATTGGGGAGAAAGACAAAACTGGGGGTCTTCTCCTTCGGATCAAATCACAGTAGCCTTAGGGTTTAGGGTTTCACGGTGCTGATTACTGGTTGTTATTGGGTGTAGACTAACTAGTGTAAAACCACATTGCATAACTTTGCATGCTGCTTACGGGTATTTATAAAAGGTTCAATAAGGTGTATGAGTGAAACTTCATGTTGGTAATTTGTAAGTGTATAGACAGTCTGTCCTACATTTTTATTTCTCTCCACACCGTCTTGTGCTTGGCAAATTTTGATGGGGCTTAGACTCATCACTCCTTTACTCTTTCTTCAATTGTACAGTTCATTGGAGAAGGGACAAGTTTACATAATTCGTGTTGGGTCTGGTCAGGTAAGATCTATGAATGTCTCCAAGCATTTATTTTCTGTTCATGATATTTGTTTCCATCACCCTCACCTTGTCACTAGAGAAGTGTAATTCGGATTAATGATTTTGTGGTATGTTTGTGGGTAGATTTCCAATTCAGTATACTTAACACCGAGTCTTCGTCGTGAAACAATTAATGTGACCCAAATATGACTTATATGGTTTTCCCAGTAAATAATGGAATGAGAGGTTTGATGTTGTTTTGCGATAGCATGTTATTATACAATCACGAAAGCAAGAACATTAATAAAATGAAGAAACCCTAAAGAAGCAAAGCATAAATAATCTTTTGGCGATTCATTGCGTATGACTAAAGTGATGGCTCAGGGCTTCTTACTGCCTCTTTTGAACTGCATCTTAGGGAAAAAGAATGTTTGCTAATAATCGTTTAATCTAAATGAGTAGAACAGGTGATCAAGGGACTTGATGAAGGGATCTTGTCCATGAAAATAGGAGGGAAGCGACGACTCTACATCCCAGGATCAGCAAGGCTTTTACTTGGCTTTCTTTGAAAAACAAAAGGGAAAACGAAAGGTCTCAGAAAAAGCCTAGGACCTTATTCCAAGCATTGTCCTTTTGGGAGTGATTTATAGTTGAAGTGCTTATTGAAAGAAATCACGGCACGACAGTTCTAACCTTTGTGTGTTTCCTCCGTTTTTGATTAGTTGGCATTTCCCAAGGGTCTCAATTCAGCTCCGGGAAGACCAAGGGTGACTCCAAGTAGTCCGGTTGTTTTCGATGTGAGCTTGGAATACGTACCAGGCCTTGACATTGAGGAAGAGTAGGAGAACAGATGCGTCCCTTGTTTTATGCATTCTTTTCTTTGTAATTTTTGATCTTTTCTGAACACAGGAGCAACAAAAAAGATCCATGATGTAAGCACTTGCACTGAATAAGTCAATTAATTCAATTTTTCCTTCATATTTTTGCATTAAAACATTAAATTGTTTCTTATGTAAGCATTTGCACTGAATAAATCAATTAATTCAATTTTTCATTCATATTTTTGCATTAAAACATTAAATTGTTTCTTTCTTATAAACTGTTTCATGGGGTTTTAGAATATCAAATCCATGTCAATTTGATTGTTTAGGATGAGGTAAATTCCAAATTCTCAACATTTCGATATTGGTGGTTTTCTTTTCAAACGTCAGTAGAGAGACAAATCCCCCCATGACCTTTGTGCATGATATGCACATGGATATCTCGTTACACAAATTAACAGAAATCAAAGAAGCACCATTAGACTAAGAGATAGTTAGTCGAGTCGAAGGACCAAGACTCCTCTTGCTACCAAACTTAAAATAACATTTAAGTGGAAGCTCAAACCAGTTTCAAGATTTATTAATCTCGGTTGTGATTTATTCCTCCAACTTTTGCAATGTTGTAGGATCTGAATTATACAGCATAAAAATGAAAATGAGTGAAGTTCAAACATTCATATTATTGGTGAGACCAACTAAAACAAAAAAGATACCATCACTTACAGGCCTTTATCTTTTGGGGACATGTAAATGTGGTTTGTCCACAGTTGGGTCTCCATTTTATTATTTTCTTTTTCTCTTTTGGAGATGTAAAGAAAATATATGTAAATTCACATAAATATCTACATTTTCATGGAGGATCGATTAGCCACTTAGTACTACGGTCTAGTGATATTCCTCTTCATTTGTAAGTGAGAGAATTTAGGTTCGATTCTGTTGGATATATGTCAACAATTTGTGATAAAATTATATATGCTAATAAATAATAAATGCAAATAGAAAAATTAACAGAGTACGAACAAAACAAAAATATAAAAACAGACAACTTGAAGATCGAGGCTTGCGTACCGCAATGTCCTTGAAACAGAAATTTCGTCCTTACTCAGTGCTTGTAGTTCTTCGGATGTCTGCTTCACCAGGATTCAACGATCAAGTTAGAATTCCAGTATTGGAAAACTTAACTTCTGGCGAATTTTTGTGTGGTTCTCTAAGTAAGAAGGTTTAGGAATGTAGAAGAAGAATTTGATATTTTATGTGTTCTAAATGCCATGCCATGCAGATGAATGTATATATAATAGGTTTATACCTGTTCGCAACAGGTATGACAATGGGATGTGTTTGTTGGAAGTCATCTTTCACAGAGGGGTGCTTTGCTTTGAGTTCTTTCATCTCAACAGACTTCATCTGAAAAGATGAGTCTGTTGATAAAAAATTAATTAAAAAAAATTAATTAAATCTGAAAATAATTAATTAATTATTAGAGCCCGAGCCCCATCTTTTGATAATTAATTATATATTAATTACCAACTGATTAGTACACCCCAAAGCCCAACCCCAAGGGTGAGCCCAATTTTATTCTCCAAGGCCTATCACTACAATCACTTTTTCTAAGGGACAAAGCCTTATAAAGTGAGGAAACATTTTGGGAATGACCAATGTGGGACAATGAAATTTCTACTCAAAATTTCCAACAGATTCTCCCCAAGGAGAATTTGAACCGCATTATTGCTAGTCCATTGTGTGGCTTAGCTCACTCTCTCACCCCTTTAGTGTAACAGCCTGTCCCGGAAAATTATTCTTGAAGGTGTGAAAAGACTAAAATGCCCTTGGACGTTAATTAAGGTACGTGTGTGTTTAAGTTTGGGGGTGGTCCAATTGTTTTGGTTGGATGTATTTGGACCACACACACACACACATTCACATCACTTTTCTCTCTCTCACTCCCGTATCACTCTCTCTCTGTCTCTCACAGACTCTCTCTCTTTTCTTTTGTACGGACAACCCTCAAAACTCTTCGAAACTTGATAGATCGAGCTCGTGCTTGGTTCCATTGTGTTCATCTCGTCCATACGAACTCATTGGTACCATTATCAGGTAAGAAATACTTCGAAATCACGTGAAAACCTTAACCCCGAGTTGGGTACTGTTCATGAAAACGTTAAATCTTGTGTTTTCGGAAATTTCAAGCTCACATGAAGCTTATTGAGGTCCTTATGAAGCTCGGAGTGCTTCGTTGGAAGAAATTGGACGTCGAAATCGTGAGATCGGAGAGTTGCAATTTTGGCCAAAATTTTCGAGGCTTTTTCCGACGAATCCCCGGCGAGTTGGGGGTCGAGTCAGGTATGGTTGTGTTCATCTTTGTGAGATCTTCATTTTGGTATAAAGTACGTAGAAAATGGTGCAAAAATGAAGAAGAAACCATAGTTGGAAGTTTTTCCAGAAACCGGCGAACAGTCGCCGGCGACTGGCGACTCGCCGGAGAAGACAAAGAATATTCCCGTCAGTTTTGACGGAATATGCTAACGCCGTCAGTTAGTTTAGATGGTTTCTATTGGGTTTTAACGGAATATTCTTGATGGCGTTAACTGACGCCGTCAGTGTGTAGGTCACGTAGCCGCGCGTGGGGGCGCGTAGGGCTGTGCCCTTGCCGGAGCGTGGATGGTCGAAAATTTTTTCTAAAAATATGGGGATGTTCGTGAGGTTGTGTAGATCACTGTGGTATATTCATATACCCAAATTGAGCAATATATGAGAAGTTATTAGCCAGTTTTGTTTTTGCGCTTAAAATGATGTTATTACAGTTATTTCTCATATAGGCGAGACCTATCCGGAGGACGAGCGTAGCCAGGCTCGGCATGGGGGTTACAACCCGGCTACTTATCAGTGAGTGGGCTTTTGTTTTCCGTATATACCTATATACTTGCTTTTCCCAGAAAATGAATTTAAAGAATTATATGATATGAGATGCTATGCAAAGTATCTATTTATTTTATTTATGCATTAGTGATTGTATATAATAATGTTGGTGCTGCGGATGCACAGGTAAGTTTATATACTAATTATGATGAGAATGAATGATGTGATGTGATGTGATATGATTAGAGCTCATAAACCTGCACCTTGATATTAGTGCTCCCGCCCAGAGATAGGGGCTCAGTCTTTCACGTGATGTTCACCTCCCGCACCGCATGCTTGCCTTGGATCCAAGTTATGTGCTCAGTCCTGTCGAACAGACCATTATAGGTGGGCTTGACTCGTAGGTGACCCGCGAATCTTTCGCATAGTCTTCACGTGATTGTAGCACTAGAGCATATTAGTCTATATACAGTGATGTTGTGCAGACCACTAGAGGTGGTATTGATGTGTGTGCAGGATATATGATATGATTGAGTTGATTATGAGCTATATGATATGATGAGATTGTTATGAGCTATATACAGCTGAGGGCTGAGATGATTATCTGGTATTCAATCACATTCACAGAGTTATGATTTGGTATTAGTTATGATACTTTGACATGGCATACATACATTCATACATACGTATTTTCCAGCAGGATTTCGAGATTTATATATATGAGTATATACTTTATTTCTGGGAAATTATATAGGTTTTACGGAGAGGGGTTATAACTTTTGAGAAAAGAAAGGTTTTGAAAAGATTTGTTTTTGCCCACTCACGCTTTCTGTTTTTCGCCCCTCCAGGTATTAGGTAGTGTTCGTTGGTGGCATCCAAAGAGCTCATCGGTGTAGGACCACCTTCGGGTGTTATCTTTATTTAGTGCTTTCTGCTTGATTGCACGTAGACCATTTATGCTCTGGTTGTGTAAACCATCTTAATTCTCGCACTAGCACACTATCTTGATTTGGGTTGCTGGTTGCATGGTTTTAAATTATTCGTATCTTTCTGATTAATCTTGCTTCCGCACTGTGCACATGGTTACGTCACTCTCACGTGACGGCCAGCACGCCCCACTTTCGGGTCGAGGTGTGTCATTTAGTGTATATAATATCATTTGTAAAAAAATAAAAAATTGTTCATTGAGGGAGTTTTTCGTCAAAACAAATATGTATACGTGTCATTCACACCCGATATGAGATGCTCTAAAGTGATTCAAATCATTAATAGCCTTATTTCTTACCCAAAAAAAGGGGAACTTTAACGAAAGCTCCCGATACTGTTCACTTTAACGAAAAATCACATTTTTACACTAAAAAGTCAATCCTGATACTATTCACTTTACCTTTTATTTTGTCCTTATCATTAAAACTCAAAATTTTCAAGCCCTTTTCATTAGTTTTCCTAAAAAAAATGAGCAAAGGGTGTCAAACTAAGATATAAATTCACAAATGTACTACATCCTAGTTTTTTTTCTCACTTTAAGTGGCATGTCTTAAAAAAAATGGTGGTATGTTTTAGATTCGACTCCTATAGATGACGAGTTTGAACCAAATAATTATAGTTGGTCCATTGTATAGATTAGGGGTGGGCATCAAGTGGGTTGGTCGGGTTAGTCTTCAACCCGTCAGCCAACCCAATAGGCTCGGATTGGCAATGTTACACATTGCCACTCAAGAAAATGGGCAAACTAACACCTCAACCTAGTCTTATGCGGGTTCCACGAGTTGAGGTTAATTATTTTATTTCTTATTCCTAATATGAGGTGAGCATGGGTGACAAACAATACACAGTTCATATCATATAACTATTGAATTTTATGTAAGTGTCTATCTGATCTACATGTATGTTTCAGAATTGTTGACACTCGGTGGGTACCGTGGGTTTTGTTTCAATCAAGGAACAAAATGCCGATAATATCGGCGATATTTCGTCGATATTATCGGTTTTTCACGGTACCGATATTTTAATTACTATCCAAATGGTTTCGTCAAAATATCGCGATATTATCGATATTTCCGAAACTATCGCGATATTTTCGAAATTTGCTAATCGGAGAAGAACGCCGGAGCTTCTACAGCTCCGGCCAACTGTAAAAGGGCACCCTAGATTCCGATCTAAGTATAAAACTGAAATACAAGACGAGGGGAATGTGATGATGATTTCTGTTCGCCGTGAAACGGTCGGAGGTGGTCGGAAAGCACCTCTACACTGATGGCTCTCGTCGGATCTGGGTGTGCCTTCCCCCGGGTCGATCTCCTTCTAAAACATTGTTAAAAAACCAGATAATAAAACTTAGTAAATCTTGAGAATCTCAACCACATCAGACAACGAAGATGAATTGAGGGCTTACCTAACCGGAGAACTCGCCGGAGAGTTCCTGGGTTCCACGAAGGGCGTAGAGGGTGCCGATAGGGGTAGAGGTCACGGGAGATTGAGACCTCAGTCTCTGTGTTCGTGTGTGATCTGTGTGTGCGTGTGTTATGCGTGTGTGATCTGTGTGTGCTTGTGTTGTGCGTGTGTAATCTGTGTGTGCGTTTGTGGTGGCATGTGAGTGGCTGTGCGTGTGTGTGTGTGTGTGTGTGCGTGTGTGTGTGTGTGGTGGCGGCATGTGAGTGGTTGTGCGTGTGTGTGTGTGGTGGCGGCATGTAAGTGGCTGTGCGTGTGTGTGTGTGTGTGTGTGGGTGGCGTGAGAAAAAGTTTTTCATCCAAATAATTCAACTTTTACAGCCTTTACAGCCTAACAGCTTGTACAACCTTTATAGCCTTTACAGACTTTACATTATAGCTTGTACAATTTTTGACAAGAAAAAAATAATGGTCTGTATCTGGCAAGTTTTATAACTTGTACAGTTTTTTACAAGACAAAAATAATGGTGGTTTCATGCATCAAGATTCAAAACCGTGTGCCACGCGTGATATTCTTTCACATTCTCAGGGGTTCAACTTTTACAGCCTTTACATTACAGCTTGTACAATTTTTGACAAGACAAAAATAATAGTAAGTTTTATAACTTGTACAGTTTTTGACAAGACAAAAATAATAGAGTGCTTTCATAATAGTCAGTATCTGGCTGTGATATTCTTTCACATTCAAAACAGTGTGCCACTGTTTGTTATATTCTTTCACATTCTCAGAGGTGGAGTATCAAAGCCATTCAGAGCATTTTCGTTTCTTCTTCTTCCCTTACCCCTTTCAAAGTCATTCCAGATCCATTCCAGAGCTTGAACACAAAGGGTTCCATATTTAAGGTAAGTTTAAAAACTTATATTTATATTATTGTAATTTATACAACAACAAAAAAAATTTTGTATGTCAATTTTTGTTAATACTTGCATGTTAATTTTTGTAATTAATTAAGTAATGTTAATTTTTGTATGTTAATTTTTGTTAATACTTGCATGTTAATTTTTGTAACTAATTAAGTAATGTTAATTTTTGTATGTTAATTTATACAACAACAAAAATATTATTGCAAGTATTAAGTAATTAATACTTGCATGTTAATTTTTGTAACTAATTAAGTAATGTTAACAATTACATGTTAATTTTTGTAAGTAATTAGTAATGTTGTATAATTATTCCCTAGGATAATTTTAATATGTTTAATGTTATTTATTATTTTATTAATATTAGGTTTTATTATCAAATTAGATTATTATTCATTAATATTAGGTTTTTTTTATTATCAAATTGGATTATTATTCATTAAATTGGATTATTCATTAAATTGGATTATTATTAAATTGGATTATTATCAAATTGGATTATTATTCATCACTATGTTTTATATTAGGATTATTTTTTTTATCAAATTGGATTATTATTCATTAATATTAGGTTTTATTATTTCATATTATTTTTATAATTACTTAAATTTTTACAATCATTTTCTTTACTTCGTATTTAATTCTTAGGGTTCCATATTTGAACACAAAGGGTTCCATATTTAAGGTAAGTTTAAAAACTTATATTTATATTATTGTAATTTATACAACAACAAAAAAAAATTTGTATGTTAATTTTTGTTAATACTTGCATGTTAATTTTTGTAATTAATTAAGTAATGTTAATTTTTGTATGTTAATTTTTGTTAATACTTGCATGTTAATTTTTGTATGTTAATTGATACAACAACAAAAATATTATTGCAAGTATTAAGTAATTAATACTTGCATGTTAATTTTTGTAACTAATTAAGTAATGTTAACAATTACATGTTAATTTTTGTAAGTAATTAAGTAATGTTGTATAATTATTCCCTAGGATAATTTTAATATGTTTAATGTTATTTATTATTTTATTAATATTAGGTTTTATTATCAAATTAGATTATTATTCATTAATATTAGGTTTTTTTTAATTATCAAATTGGATTATTATTCATTAAATTGGATTATTATCAAATAGGATTATTCATTAAATTGGATTATTATTAAATTAGATTATTATCAAATTGGATTATTATTCATCACTATGTTTTATATTAGGATTATTTTTTTTATCAAATTGGATTATTATTCATTAATATTAGGTTTTATTATTCCATATTATTTTTATAATTACTTAAATTTTTACAATCATTTTCTTTACTTCGTATTTAATTCTTCTGTAGAATAACTTTATTATTTAGGTTCTCTTATATAACCGTCATCACTACTATATTTTTTGGCCAAATAAAAATTGTCTAATTTTCATGAAAAATAAATATAGGTACGTTTAAGATGTCCAGTGGAGTTACTAAACGTGATCCAGCTTGGGAACATGGAGACCCAATAGACGGAAACAAACATGGCACAATTTGCAAATATTGTCATCGGGTAATGAAGAGTGGCGGAGTGACACGACTTAAGTACCATCTTAGTGGATTAGATCCAGCAAAAATGTCCAACGATGCGATAATGTCCCCCCATAGGTGAAGGCATTCATCAGCACATTATTAAAAAATAAAAAACAGCAGAAGGAAAAGATAACACATGGAATGGAAAATATTCAAGCTGGGCTACGAGGAGAAGTCATTGGCGAAGCGGTTGACAGTGATGATGATGACGATGAGGACGAATGTGATGATGGCATGGGACCTGAAGAACGACGCAGTTTGAAACAAGTATTACGTGCCTCCAAACAGTCAACATAGGAAAGAGAACACCTTCATAAAATTCCTAATAGAGCACAAGGTTCCGGGACAAGTGGTGGTGCACAAATAAGACGGGGAGGCAGTCTTAGAGAATCACAACCAACACCACCAATAGCCCCAAGTTTATATAAGTCATCCAAAACACGTCAAAAGAGTGTTTGGAGTTATTTCACTGGAGGTAATGTGAAGGAGGGAATGAGGCGTCTAATTAGCAAGTTCTTTATCTATGAAAATGTCCCTGCTGAGAAAGCATCATCACATCATTTCAAAAATATGGTAGTGGGATGTCAACAAGCCGGTGTTGGAGTACAACCTCCCACTCCCTATGAGATAAGAAACAAATATTTGGATATGGAGTATAAAGACATTGGCGAGTATGTTAACAAGTTGAGGTCAAAGTGGGAAACTAATGGTTGCACAATCATGTGTGACGGATGGACTGGCCCGACCAGATTGTCTATCATAAACTTCATGGTATACTCCAAGGGAAAGACAATTTTTTTGAAGTCTATTGATGCTTCAGACCATATAAAGAACTACAAGTATATTTACAAATTATTGAGGGATGTAATCATGGAGGTTGAAGAGCATAATGTTGTCCAAGTCGTGACCAACAACGGTTCTGCATTTGTCAAAGCTGGAAAAAAGTTAATGAAGCATCATAATGTGTTTTGGACATCATGTGCAGCCCATTGTATTGATCTCATGTTTGAGGCAATGGGGAAAAGAGAGAATGTTGCTACTGTGGTAAAAAGAGCTAGAACGATCACAAATTATATTTACAATTACGGTTGGTTGTTGGCAAAGATGTGTGAATTTTGCAAAGGAGAAATTATTCGTCCAGCTACCACTCGATTCGCCACCAACTATATTGCATTAGATAACCTACTTAAGAAGAAAGCAGGGTTGAAGCATCTATTCACTAGTGAAGATTGGGCCAACCACAATTTGAGCCGCTCAAATGCAGGTCGTATGGTGGAAAGTATAGTGCTTGATCATGCTTTTTGGACTCAATCAGAACATGTGTGCCAAGTGTTTGAACCTCTTTACAAAGTTTTACGGATCGTTGACACAGAAGTGTATCCTACTATAGGGGGCAATATATGAGTTGATGCGTGTAGTGAAGGATGAATTGGAAAGAAAACATGGTGCAAGGTGGGTCATAAAGATAATTGAAGATCGATGGTATAAAACATTATACCACGATTTGCATGCAGCAGGTATAAATTATGTCATAATTTGCAATTCATTTCTTTAGTTGCATAAGTATTATTTCTCTTATTAGAGTATGTGTTTCTTTGAACAACATATTATTTGAATCCTCGATACCAATACAGACCCGATGTTGGAGATGATGGTACCCTTATACGTGCTGTACATAATGTATACTCTAAATTAGACCCAGCATCACCAACAATTGGCCAATTTGGAAATGAGGTACACAATTACTTAAATTATAATAATTACTTTGTTGGATTAAACTAACACGATTTATTGAATTCAGCTAACATGGTTTAAAGATGCAAGAAGAACTTTTGGAGAACCAACATCAGTTGCTGCTCGAACAAAAATGTCTCCTCGTGAGTGTAAACATATTTCACTATAAGTTTATAATAGAATTTGTTGGAGTTATTAGGCTTATCAACATTGTTTTTCATTGTAGCTGAATGGTGGATCATGTATGGGACCGATGCACCAACTGTGAGAAAGTTAGCAATCAAAGTATTATCACAAACAGCTTCCTCATCTGCTTGTGAAAGAAATTGGAGCACATTTGCACTCATACACACAAAGCAAAGAAATAGGTTGGCTCATAGTAGGTTGGAAAAATTAGTTTATTGCTACTACAACATGAAGCTTCAAGTTCGAGATAAGGAAGTAGAAATAGATCATGTCGACCGTGGTGACCCACTAGATGTGTTTGATATTGTTGCTGAAGATGATGATACAGAGGGTAACCAACTTTATCAGTGGATTAGACCTCTTCATTTAGATGATGATGAAGGCAACCCAGCTCCCAGAGTTGCTGAAGAAGCACGTAATGAAGGGATAAATGTAGAAAGAGTATTAGAGGAGGAGGTGGGATATAGCAGCGCTGACTCTTTGGAAGAACTTTTGCGCCCTAGACCAAGAAACACTGGAATTCCACCTTCTTCCAATCCTACACAACCATAACATCGTGCTGATACTAATGATAGCTCTAGTACAAGATCAGGAGACTCACCTACCACCGGAGGTGGGAATGATGAAGGATATAGTGGAGCTGGAGGTAGTGGTGGTGGATATGGAAACTATTATGGACCACCTCCCGGATTTATGAGCCCCTTCACTGGTGAGGCAAACTTCACGCATGCAACACAGGATGATGACCATAGCAGTAGGCGGGCAGGACCAGGAATTGGTGCCATAGGGAAGGACTATACTCGTAGAGAAAGAGGCAAGGGGATTTTGTCAAGTCAAGAAGATGACTCGTTATCTAGAACTTCGGACTCTGTTGGAGTGGGAAGTAGTAACTATGGTTATACTCATAACCAACCATTTCCCTACCCTTCATATCCCATTCCTGTTGGGATGGAATCGAGCGACTCATGGAAAGAATCCGAGACTCAATCTTCAAATGATTTTGCTTATGGACAACATCAACCAATCTCGGATCCATATGGGTGGCATGTTAACAATTACATGCAAAACTATTTTGGGGATTTATCATTTGATAACTACTCTTCACAATACACTCACTCTACACATAGAGATGATGAAGATAGTGAAAAATTTGAACCTCATAGGAATTCTATGTGGTACTAAGTCACTATGTATCTTACCATGCAATGTATAAAGTGTAAAATATTGTACTAATTCATTATATATAAATGATTATGGTGTGTTTAAACTTCTTTCATTAATTACTACATATATTCTACACTCACAATGTTTGTCAGCTCGCTATATAATCAACTTGATATTGTTAAATCCATCATGCAATGCATTTCCTTACAATTTTTTGTGATAAACTAATAGATAATTGACTAAATAAATATCCTGCAAAGTTTCAATAAAAATTTCCAAGTTTTTCTTACAATTTCCGTGGTTTCCATATAATTTTTATCGATATCGATATTATCCCGATATTTCCATTGATATTTCCGTGTTTTCGGACTACCGATATTTCCGATATTACCGATATTTAATACCTTCAATCGGGGTAATGGTATTTCGACCCAACCCACCGAATGAACAGGCGATTGGGGTTTACCCTAAAGAAAACTTCGAAAGTTTACAACCCGACTCATTTCGGTTGAGTTGGTGATAACCCCCCTTAAATGCCAACCCCTAGTGTGGATTAGCCCAATGTTGCACTCCTAATATACCAGCTTAAACCACGCCAAGATCCACTACTGCCGTACCAGCACATCTCAACTGGAAATCTCTGAGAAAGCCTGAGGAAGGGAACGCGATATCTTTGAATGGGAAATTTTCTGAGAAAGCCTGAGGAAGGGGAAGGGAGCTGGCGGTGCATCAGGGCAAGAGGAAGGGAATTGGCGCATCAGGGGTTGCAATCCGATCGATTCTTCGAGAGATAAGGTCGAGGCAGCGGTGGAGACCTTGTCGCGTCCCTATTGGGTGAGTTTAGTGAAGTTCTTACGATCCATTTCAAAATTTCCTCAGAAGACAAAAATTCAAAATTTACTTGGAGATGGATCTGAACGAGATGTGTGCTGGGGGTCAACCAATTACTGGGTCCTGTACATTTTGATTGATTTAGGGTTTCATGGTGCGGGAGATTTGGGGCAGAGTCCGACACGGTGGGGGATTTGGGGGAAGATCGATTTATTCGAATTCAGTCATTTTGTTTGTTGTATGAGCATAATTGGTAGTGAATTGTAGTTTATGAGCATGAATTGATTGTTAATTATGTCAATTTTGTGTTACATTGGTTTCCAGTGAACTGAATGTAGGTCTTAGAATTGAGCTAGAATTTGTGTTATATTTTTCTCTGCTGTGAGTAAATTTGGGAGCTTGAATTGGACGTCAAACCCCTGCTTGGATTCTTATGTTCGATACATGCGCTCAGTCGATTTTTTTCCTTGATCATGTTGTGTCATAATTTAGAAAACCATTATTGGTTTCATCCTTGGTTTTGTTCGTTAAACTTGTTTTTTCCCTTTGTGCAGTGATGTCTGATTGGGAAGGGAGAAATCATGTTTGCAGAATTTGGTAGTTTGGAGGAATCAATTAATATCGTGGAGGATTTCGTAATAAATGGAAGATTGTGGTGTGTAAGGATGAATCTTCAGAGACCCTGATTGATGGGGTTCATATTTTCTCTCAACCACCATCAGCCGAAGAGTTGGTAGCAGGGAGCATTGTATTAGCATCAGTATGTGCCGCAATTGACCACACTTGTTTTATTTGCGAAATGTCTTACAATATTTTGCAGATTAGCACGTCCAATCATTCATTGATTCTGAGTATCCTGCATGTTTTTGCTTACCTGGGTGGAGATAAGTTTTTTAACTTTGGCAATTCCAATTTAATGATTACTGTGAAATCTATAGTTACATAACCCGAGGGAGTAACTCATCAGATACTGCTAGCTATTTTATTCAATCTGTTAGCAATTCATATGATGCAGGTTTATGAAGACTTGTTGATAGGTTGTGCTTAGGTTTTATTTTATTATCCACTTGACTGCCATTGAATGTATTGAAGCCAATCATTTTCTTGTTTATACTACTAGATTTGCTTCCATTTGGCCTTACATAATTTGACATTTGAATAGATCAATGGTAACATAATGGTATGATCATTCATAGAATGTGGGTTTGTGAAGACTTGTTGACAGGTTCTGCTTAGATTTTATATTATTGTCCGCTTGACTACCATTGAATGCATTGAGGCCAATCATTTTCTTGGTGATTTTTCTTTTTCAATCTTGGTGATTTGTGTAGTTTGATATTGTATGTTATTTTTTGGAGTATAGAGAGTTGAGAAACCTTTTCTTTTCCAATTAATATCTTTTGCTTTGTTTCATCTTACAGGTGCAGCTGAAACCGTATAATCTAGATATTCTTTGAGGAGTCTCTATTGTGGACTAAGAGTGCAGACATAGGTGGCAGTTTCAGAATTGTTAGGATTAATCTAAATGCTTTTTATGGTAACAAGAAATTTGTGGTTATTCATGATGGCACTACCATAGTCATGTGAAATAAAGTAAAGGAGAGAACTAGTGATGGAAAATTGTACTTGTGAAATGTGTTTTCCTTATGAAGTGTTTGTTACATTCGTGTAAAGCAATTATGAAAGTTTGTGACTACATATGATTCGTTATGAAAGTTTAGAAAAAGTAAAGATATAAGCACTAATTGAATAATAACAAATTTTTAACTCCCTTTAAAAGTACTGTTTCACGGAATTTAGGAGTTGACTTTTTCACGAAATTTGTAGGTCTTGTTATTACAAGCGTTTATATATATATATATATATATATATATATATATTTTATTTTTATTTTACATTTTTCACACTTGTAGATTAATTTCTACTAATTTTTAATTTTTTTAAATCATAGGGAAAACATTATTCACGAGGGTTTGTATGGTTTTAAAAACCCAAAAGATGATATAACCATGGTAAAAGCGTAGATGATGTGATTACGAGCGGTGTCAAGTATTTTTTTCACATTTTTCGCACTAGAAGAGCAATTATTATGAATTATTACACATTTTTATTTGACGATTTTATGGTGTTAAAAAGCCATTCCAAAGTGTAAATAATGCAATTAGGAACGTTATGTGACAGCCCGTCCCTGATTTTACAATTGTATAAAAATTTTAATAAGTGATTTTACGAAATTGCCCTTTGAAGCACATGTGTTGATTGAGGTTTATTACGGTGTTGTGTCACCTAAGTTTTGTTTTCTTCATATATTCTCGTAGTACTCGTCACTACGGACGTGTGGGTACAAGCGGTTTGTGATTTGGAGCTATATCGAAGAAGATATTAACGTTTGAAGTCGGGGGTTAAAATGATAATTTAATTGTTATTTGGAGAATTTTAGAAAATCTCTAGTGCCACGTGGGCGGCCTAGATTAAAAGAAAATAAATTATGTGGTGGAGATTAGAAGGAAAGGATGAACAGGGGAGAGAAGTGGAGGAATAAGGAGAGGAGTGAGAAATAGGAGCCAATCAGAAAAGAGGGAACTGGAGAAGAAAGGAGGGAAAGGAGGTGCGGGGGATCCCTGACCCGTGGGTGTGCGACCCGACCCGGTCGGGATCTCTTGCCATTTCCGGTGGGTTTCCACCCATTTTTCCGACGAATTGAACCGCCTAACCACTTGGGAACCTCTCCACAACGCTTCCTCTATCCTTTCCACCCCAAATTTGGTGATAATTGGCCTCAAAAATAGCAAAATCGCACCGGTGGGTGCGATGAACCCTAACCTTCGATTCTCTCAATTTTGAAATGATTTCTTCCAATTACCACCACCCATAGCATCCTCTTGAGGTCTGGAACAAAGCCCAAACAAGTTTGGAGGCGGCAGAGTTGTTTTGGAGACGGATCGAACACACCCAAATTCAAGGGTTTCGTACGGTTTTTGATGAAATTGGAGATCTTATTGACCGAATTGGCCTTGGTCACAGGTATGAAAGTTGTTCTACTCTTTGAGATCTTCAATTACAAAAATTTTGAGAATTTTTGGAGAAAGTTGAATTTTCCCGCGAGCCGGGGCGGCCAACCGCCACCCACGGCGGCGAAGGCGGTGGCGCGTGGCCAGTGGGCCATCAATGTTATTTTTAGGCTATGTTTGATATCCTGAATTCAGTTTTGATTGTGGTTTGACGTAAGTGGATCGTTGAGCCATATTCTTTACGATTCGTTGTTAGGTAAAAATGTGAATTGACGATCCGACTGCTGGACCGTCATCAAACTTTGATACGCTGTAGTAATTAATATTTAAAGAATGTGGAAACTTAGGGATCGGGAATCCGACGTATGGATCTTCCCGAATTGGATTTGTAAGTTCATAAAATAAAAGGTTAATCGCCACTCGGTTTTGGAAATTGGCGGAGATCCAACCGTTGGATAATAACGAAACTTTAGTATGTTGTTCTATAAGAATAATTTGAATAATGAGAAGTTACGGATGGGAAATCTGATATGCAGATCTTCCGGATTGAGTTATGTAGGGTTGTGGACCCTACCGTCGATCAAAGATCGACGGTTGACTTATGGTCAATGCGTCGTGAATCACTCTTGAATTCCCTTGAGGATGTGTTTTATGTGAGTTATGTGTTCTATCGACAAGTATTTTGAGATGTGATTTAATAATTGTTCTAGGCGCCGATCGTTCGGGACGCTTTGGTACTCGTTCTAGGGAGTTGTAGCGAGGACTCCATGTGAGTGGGCTTTTGTTTTCAGTACACACACACACACACACACACACACACACACTTGGCTGATTCCCAGAAATACGTTTTAAAATGATTTTGTGAAATTGAATGCCCTGTCGAATGCCATATATATATTAATTGCTATGTTATGTGATTATATGTTAAGGAACTGCGGGCGCCAGGTAAGTCAGGTAAGTATGTACTTTCGATATGATGTTTGTGGTGATATCGATGAGATTAGATTATGGCTCATTTACCTGCACATCGGGGTTTGTGCTCCGCCAGAGTAGGGCTTAGCTTTCACATGATCGTTCACCTCCCGCACCGTACGCTCACCTTGGATCCAAGGCAGGTGTCAGCCTGTCGTACAGACCACTATAGGTGGTTCCGACTTGTAGTTGACCCGTGATTTGTCGCCAGCCTTCACGTGACCGTAGCATAGAGCGTTTTTATATACCCAGCTTGTCCTACAGACCACTACAGGTGGTTCCGACATGGGTGCAGGTTATTGATTGAGAGTTGAATTGAGGATTTGGTTGAGGAGCCATAGATTCAACCGTACAGGTCACGAGAGGTGACTCCGGCTGATTTATATGCATTGTCGGCATGTTATGCATTGAGATATCACCTGATTGACTTTGAGGATATTTGTTGCATGCTTTGATATTGGTATGGTTTATTCGGACATGACAATATTTGAATGATGGTTATAAGTATCAGTACGTACTTATATATTTTTTTGGGAAGTATATATGTTTTCACAGAAAGGGGTTTTAACTTTTATATGGAAGTGATTTTGTAAAACTTTGTTTTTGCCCACTCACGCTTTTTGTTTTGCGCCCCTCTAGGTTCTTGTAGTATAGTTTCTTTATCGACAAGGACTCATGGCATATCTCAGTTCAGGTGGCTACTTCTGAGGGTATGATCTTTACCCACACCGCTGTACTTTACTTATGCTCTGACAACGCGTGTGAAATGGGTCCATACCCACTGACAGCGCACTCTGATAGTTAGGCATCTTTAGGTTTAAATCTATTCGCATTCTTCCATATCATCACTTTTTGGCTTCGCCACCTTCCAGGTGTCGGCCAGCACAGCTCGATTCAGAGTCTGAGTGGACATTCTGGGTCAGGGTGTGTCAGTTTGGTATCAGAGCATAAGTTGGGCAGTATTGCATTCATCACACGCGTGATGTGAGCATTCTTGGTTTTCGTGTCTAATATTTGGATTTTGGCACCTCGTTGATTACGAGAAAATATGTTAGCTTATCTAAGTTGTGGTAATTTGGTCAACTTGTTGATGTTTTAGAAGTGCACTTGGCGAATGTCCTTAGAATTAAAGTGAAGAATTTCTTTTTTAAGGATCGATGCAGAGGCAAATGGATGGCCTAAATTAGGGTTAACATATTATTGAAGGTTATCAGATGCTTTACCAATCGATTTGATACTTATCCTCTGGCCATCAGTATTAAACGTTGAGATTGGAATCTCAGAGTAGTTTGATTCATTGTCAGTATCGGTTAGGCTATCACCTATTGGAATTCTTGCGAAGTCCACCTTGTTAAGACTCTAAGATAGTCTCCTGTGACGGTGGTGCTAAAGTGGTAATATTTAACGGAAAAGCACTTTGGGAAGATCACTTTCGATGTATGATTGGACTTGGGAAGTAATATTGTACACTCTTAGTGCGAAATATTTTGTATATGTTGAGAATAGGAGAATCAATAATTATGGTGTTGAACCTATGCTATGCTCATGTGGTGTTTCAATTGGAGGTAACTTTGCTTAAGTGGGAAGTTGTATTCTTCCAGCCCTAAAGCTTAAAGTATTGGCGATGTTTTTCTTTCCTTTAGTGGGCGCTAAAATTTCGACGACAAAGCATCGGTGGATCAGCTAAGATAGAAAGGTGAGTTGTTATTAATTTCTCTCACCTTGTGATATAAAAGTCTGTATTCATGATCCAATCAAGTGTGGAGATATGAAAAGAATTAAAGTCGAGGCTCCACTTGATATGATTGAAGGAAATTCTCAGTTTAGGCAAGTCTGCCTTTGGTTGGAGCAGAAGAATGTTTGACGATATACAGTTTAACTTCCTGGGCAACCACAGTTTCTTATTGGTTGTTCCAGAGGGTGATGGCATTATGAGAAACCTATTTTTGGACTCTTATACTAGTTCAAGTAAGCAGAAATCAGAACAAATTACTAGCTGGATATAATTATATTTCACCGTGTTACACGTTTCATTCCTAAGCTTTGGGGAGTTTCTCTAAAAGATTATGAATGCTATATAATATGTGATTTACAGAAGGGCATTGTAATCAGGTATTTGGATGATTGAGATTATGGAGTAAGAATCTTATGATATTGACGAGGATGCTCGAAAAGGTAGTGCGTGAACACGAACGAGGTTTTGTTCAAACGTTACGTTCTAAAGTTTATCGATTAAGGAATTTATTCAACTAAGTCTAATATTTGGAGAATTTCAAACTTTGGGATTTTACCTAGAATTTAGTCACTTCTTTAAGTGACTGTTGGAGCTGTTTTCCTCAGACACCAGTTTTATTTAGATTGGTACTTATCTTGGAAGGTGTGATCCCCACAGACGGTATTCTTTTCTCATTCCTATAAGAGTTTGGTGATGAAGGTCGAAATCCTCACAAAGGGTTGTGAGATTTAAGATATTCTTGGTCATATTGAGGTTATCGACTATTGATGGGCGATCTTTTGACTATAGTGTTCTTCATCACTGTTGACTGAAAAAGTTGGTTTAGTGTGGGAAGTGAGTGGTGAATAAAGATTTTTGGCAGCTTAAGTGTTGCCCTTTTCTTCAAATATGATTTTACATCCTTAGATAGCATTGAGAATTTTGGAATCTATGATGATGTTTTCTTCAGAGGTTGGTTGTGTGGATGCATCGTGATGGGGTAACACTTATGGTACCTAGTAGTGGAACAATTAAAAATGAACCATCTTATATGTGATCAAACTTTGGATATAGTAAGTTTATGGCAGCAGCATCGGAATGATTAAATCGACGCCTATGATTGCACTATCGAGTATTATCCCAGTTGTGCAAATGTAACTACTGAGCATCGTAGTACAGATGGTTTCTACCCTAAATATTTTTGGTTTTCCTCATTCCATTATAGTTGACCTCTTTGAGTATCATTGTGACGTTACTTTGAATCATCAAGGAATAGTTGAATGGTTATAATCACTTACCATATCCGGATGCAAACGGGATAATTACTATAAGCTTCTGGTGAGAGGTATTTTAGTATATGTGGAGTTGTGATGATGTCTTGATGTTTATGGATCGATTTGACAATCAACTCATTCTTCCATTGATCCTGAGGGAGATTCAGTTAGACCATTGGTTAAATTTACCTATTCTTGAATATATCGATTATCTGGCATTTTGGTCAGCATCCTTTTTTATCATGACCTTATATTCATTCATTGTGCTGAGAATATATTTTGGTCAACTTTGGTGCATGTCTACCCTATTGCAGCTCGCGTTATTTCTAAAGACAGATAGCTATTTGGGAAGAATTGCTTGGATATTGGAACCTAGTTGTGATCGTTGATTCCTCGATCACCTGTCGATCACTTTGTGGTATAGATCATCATCGTTGGTGATTGAGCATTCGGGAAGTTGTTTTTGGTAGGGTAATGACAACCAATTAGTTTGGATATCTTGGACTTTGAAGTTGATGATCTTGTTTTGGTTCTCGGATTCTCGAGTGTGCTTTAGTCTTCTTGACATGGTTTCTCGCTCAATCAAGGAGTAATTCATGATACATTGACTTGGCGGAGGTGTGCGCCAATTTTATATCGATGCTTACAAGAAATATTGGAGTACAGTCTCCTCGTGAGTTTATGGGACTTACCAAAAATGAATTTCTTGTGGTATTGAGAATTGAATGGATTTCAGCATAGTATTGGTGAAGGTATAAAGCTTGGTAATTTTGGGCGTCATCTTCCAGATAAGACTGAGATTATAATTGTCGTTCGAATGTTGTTGATAAAGATTTGGATTCTCAAATTTTGGATTTCAGAGGTTATATTCTTGATTTGGTGAGCAATGCTAGTGAATAGTTGTGAAGGAAATATTTGATGATATATATTCTTCTACACGCATCTTTTCAGGACGTCATTCTAGGACTTGATGATTTGGGGAGTACATGGATATCAACGCACTCCTAACAGCTAGATTGATGCGCTTGAAGATTTTATGGCGTTGCGATCGAGGCACGAATCGGATGATCTGGACATAATTGTATTCGAGGAGCAAGATGATTCTTACTAACTTATTGGGACAACGATGAACTATCGACATTACAGGCCGCAAACAGTAATATCGATGGCTTAATTGTTGGGTTCTCTAAGCTAGTAGGCAAGACGACTCATCTCTAGTAGTAGTTACTAATTAGATAATTCAGACTTATCCTCGAAGTTCGTGTCAGGACAAATGTTTGGCAAGGACCATTTTCATTTTGATTTTTGATTTTTCGTGCAAGCATTTTTTATGAGACTATTCTATTTATTG
Source organism: Heteromeles arbutifolia (assembly GCA_024362995.1). Lineage (NCBI taxonomy): Eukaryota > Viridiplantae > Streptophyta > Magnoliopsida > Rosales > Rosaceae > Heteromeles > Heteromeles arbutifolia. The sequence goes on along the minus strand of JANCRC010000011.1, from coordinate 22,867,255 downwards.
GAGTTATTTTCATTCTTGGTTTTGAACTTGATGCAAGTATTTGAACTGAAGGTTTCTATATTGATAGCTGTTTTCGATATCTGTAAACTTTTCTTATGCCATTATGTAGTAATTGGTATTCTTGCTTGGGGATTGGGCGGATATTATATCACTATATTGCAAAGGAAGGAAGAAGGTATGAGCTTGGAGGCATGAAAGAGGAATAATTGCAATCCGATCGCGACGGAATGGCATACTCTTTTATGCAGCCGCTCTAACTTAATTTCTTCCTTGTGTAAGTATTTATATAGAGGTACTCTTCTTATTTTCGAGTATTTTACTTTTAGCAAATTATTTTAAATTTCAAGGACGAAATTTTTTAAGGGGGGAAGATTGTGAAAGCCCGTCCCTGATTTCACAATTGTATAAAATTTTTAATAAGTGATTTTACGAAATTGCCCTTTGAAGCACATGTGTTGATTGAGGTTTATTACGGTGTTGTGTCACCAAAGTTTTGTTTTCTTGGCATATTCTTGTAGTACTCGTCACTACGGACGCGTGGGCGTAAGCAGTTAGTGATTTGGAGCTATATCGAAGAAGATATTAACGTTTGAAGTTGGGGGTTAAAATGATAATTTAATTGTTATTTGGAGAATTTTAGAAAATCTGGAGTGCCACGTGGGCGGCCTAGATTAAAAGAAAATAAATTGTGTGGTGGAGATTAGAAGGAAAGGATGAACAGGGGAGAGAAGTGGAGGAATAAGGAGAGGAGTGAGAAATATAAGCCAATCAGAAAAGAGGGAACGGGAGAAGAAAGGAGGGAAAGGAGGTGCGGGGGATCCCTGACCCGTGGGTGTGCGACCCGACCCGGTCGGGATCTCTTGCCATTTCCGGTGGGTTTCCACCCATTTTTCCGACGAATTGAACCGCCTAACCACTTGGGAACCTCTCCATAACCCTTCCTCTATCCTTTCCACCCCAAATTTGGTGATAATTGGCCTCCAAAATAGCAAAATCGCACCGGTGGGTGCGATGAACCCTAACCTTCGATTCTCTCAATTTTGAAACGATTTCTTCCAATTACCACCACCCATAGCATCCTCTTGAGGTCTGGAACAAAGCCCAAACAATTTTGGAGGCGGCGGAGTTGTTTTGGAGACGGATCGAACACACCCAAATTCAAGGGTTTCGTACGGTTCTTGATGAAATTGAAATCTTATTGACCGAATTGGGCTTCGTCACAGGTATGAAAGTTGTTCTACTCTTTGAGATCTTCAATTCTGCAAGTTTTGAGAATTTTTGGAGAAAGTTGAATTTTCCGGCGAGCCGGGGCGGCCGACCGCCACCCACGGCGGCGCAGGCGGCGGCGCGTGGCCAGTGGGCCATCAATGTTATTTTTAGGCTATGTTTGATATCCTGAATTTAGTTTTGATTGTGGTTGGACGTAAGTGGATCGTTGAGCTAGATTCTTTACGATTCGTGGTTAGGTAAAAATGTGAATTGACGATCCAACCGTTGGATCGTCACCAAACTTTGATACGTTGTAGTAATTAATATTTGAAGAATTTGGAAACTTAGGGATCAGGAATCCGACGTATGGATCTTCCCGAATTGGATTTGTAAGTTCATAAAATAAAAGGTTAATCGCCACTCGGTTTTGGAAATTGGCAGAGATCCAACCGTTGGATCATAACGAAACTTTAGTATGTTGTTCTATAAGCATAATGTGAATCATGAGAACTTACGGATGGGAAATCTGATTTGCGGATCTTCCAGATTGAGTTATGTAGGGTTGTGGACCCTACCGTCGATCTTTGATCGATGGTTGACTTATGGTCAATGAGTCTAGAATCACTCTTGAATTCCCTTGAGGACTTTTTTTATGTGAGTTATGTGTTCTATCGACAAGTATTCTGAGATGTGATTTAATAAATGTTCTAGGCGCCGATCGTTTGGGACGTTTCGATACTCGTTCTAGGGAGTTGTAGCGCGGACTCCAGGTGAGTGAGCTTTTGTTTTCAGTATATATATATATAGACACACACACACACACACATACTTGGCTGATTCCTAGAAATACGTTTTAAAATGATTTTGTGAAATTGAATGCCATGTCGAATGCCATATATATATATATATATTCATTGCTATGTTATGTGATTATATGTTGAGGCACTGCGGGCGCCAGGTAAGTCAGGTAAGTATATACTTTCGATATGATGATTGTGGTGATATCGATGAGATTAGATTATGGCTCATTTACCTGCACATCGGGGTTTGTGCTCGGCCAGAGTAGGGTTTAGCTTTCACATAATCGTTCACCTCCAGCACCGTACGCTCACCTTGGATCCAAGGCAGGTGCCAGCCTGTCGTACAGACCATTATAAGTGGTTTTGACTTGTAGGTGACCCGCGCTTTGTCGCCAGCCTTCACGTGACCGTAGCACAGAGCGTTTTTATATACCCAGCTTGTCCTACAAACCACTACAGGTGGTTCCGACATGGGTGCAGGTTATTGATTGAGGGTTGAATCGAGGATTTGGTTGAGGAGCCATAGATTCAGCCGTACAGGTCACGAGAGGTGACTCCAGCTGATTTATATGCATTGCCGGCATGTTATGCATTGAGATATCACCTGATTGACTTTGAAGATATTTGTTGCATGCTTTGATATTGGTATGGTTTATTCGGACATGGCAATATTTGAATGATGGTTATAAGTATCATTACGTACTTATATATTTTTCTGGGAAGTATATATGTTTTTACAGAGAAGGGTTATAACTTTTATATGGAAGTGATTTTGTAAAACTTTGTTTTTGCCCACTCACGCTTTTTGTTTTGCGCCTCTCCAGGTTCTTGTAGCATAGTTTCTTTATCGACAAGGACTCATGGCATATCTCAGTTCAGGTGGCTACTTCTGAGGGTATGATCTTTACCCACACCACTGTACTTTACTTATGCTCTGACAACGCGTGTGAAATGGGTCCATACTCATTGACAGCGCACTCTGATAGTTAGGCATCTTTACGTTTAAATCTATTTGCATTCTTGCATATCATCACTTTTTGGCTTCGTCAACTTCCAGGTGTCGACCAGCACAGCTCGATTCGGAGTCCTAGTGGACATTCTGGGTCGGGGTGTGTCACGTTACCATATTTTTTCATATTTCTAAATTAATTATTATGATTTTCTTCATATAATTTGATTTTTCTACAAAATACTAAAGCATGATTAAAAATGAGAAACTACACGGAGTATATTTTTTGTAACATCCCTAACCCCAAAATAACTTAACTTTCATTGGGCCTAGCCTTTTGGGTGCTAATTTATGGCCCGAGTGTGTTTTACTAATTTTCTTAAGCCCAAAACCGGCCCAAAGTGTGATAACCCTTACCCAAAATAACCTAAATTTCATTGGGCCAAGCCCAGCCCCCTTTGTATTAACCTACGGCCGAGATTTTTTTTTTCAATTTGTTTAGGCCTAAAACCCGGCCCAAGGTTAGGTTCAATTACCCAACCCGTGAACTCTGTCTTCTTCCTCTCTCATTTATGAAAACTCAGTTCTCTCTCTCACACTCGCACACTCTCACTCTCTCTAAAGCTCCGAGAAGAAATCACCCATTCCATTGACAAATCAACTTACAAACTCCATTTCTAGAACCCTTGAGACTTTAGGAACCTAACTAGGTCCCTGTATGCATCGTCGACCCACTATGAAACACTTCACCATTAGCACCAAGAGCTTCAAACTCCAACTTTGAGTCTCAGGTGAGGTTCTTCCCTATTTTCTTTTAAATTTCTGGGTTTGCATGTTGGTTTTATGACTTCGTGTGAAAATCAAAGTTTGAACTTTGTGGTTTTTCTGTATTCTAAACCCCAGAACCCGACGAGGAAAATTCGTCGAAGCTCGTACATGAACCCGACCAATCTTGACCCCATTTGAGTCTATTTGTGGTAAAATCCTACTTCCCTTCTCTTTTCGCATCATTCTTATGATTTAACTTCCTATTTTTACTTAGTTTTAGGTCCAAATCGGAATCGGGACGAAACCCGATTAAACTTTCCGGTGTTCTTCCTCGGTTAGCTCGCAAGCCTTCAGGCCGTTTAGGACACCCACGGGCCTTAGGCCCGTCTTGGTTCAGCCAAAAACCCTAAAACCCGGCCCGCTCAGTTTTTAAATTTTGTGAGTTGTTTTTATAAGAAAAAGGCCTTCGGGCCGTGTAAAAAAAAAAAAGACCTTGGGCCCTTTTTATTTACAGAGGGCTTGAGCCCAGCCTTTTTGGCTGTTAGGCCTGCGAGCCATATGCATGTATGGGCTGCGGTGTGTGTGTGTGTGTAATGTGCACGTGTGTACGTATATGTGTTGTTTGTATGTTACATGCATGTGTATGTGTGTGCAATGCCGTGTGCGTGTGTGTATGTGTGGTATGTATGTGGGCTGTGTGTTGTGCCGTGCATGTGTGTGGGTGTGTGTGTTCTGCCGTCCGTATGTGTGTGTGTGTTGTGTGGGTTTGGGCTCAAGCCCAAACCACCCCCTCCCTTTGTTCCTAAACTATCCAAACCCAAAACCCAATAAGTCCTAACCGTATTTAACCTAAACCTAAACCTTAATCTGGATCCAAACCCAAAATTCATTTCCATTTCTTGAAATTTTGTAGTTGGGTAGTTTGATTAACTGTACATTCTTGTGCTTAGGTAAAATTGCTAGTGAGGATTTCCTTAATCCTTTTCCGTACAACTCTGCTGCTACGGAATATCTGTGAGTGGACCCTTTCTAAAATTGCGTGATGTTATAGTTAAATTGCATAATTGAATAGCATGCCTATGAGTGTATGAATTGATTTTTATGATGAGCATGTTTATTGAAAGTGTTGATTTATCGTCTCATTTTCGTGAGGGAATAATTGTTAGCCTATTTTGAGCAATATTTTGATATATCGTATTTTCTATTAAAACCATGATTTGGTAGACTATCTAATGGATGCCGATAGGATGCTAGAACATGTTTGTGAAAAACCCCGCTTCATGGTATATATGATGGATGACTCTATCCCATGAAGTGGTATTCTGTGAGATACGTAACTATTTGTGCATACCTAGTGGACACTATGCTGCCTGGGGCGAGGATCTGGTGTTGGCATTGAGGCCAGGAGAAATAATCCCTAGCGAAAGGCTAAGGGACATGGAGACAGGCATTGGGCCGGGAGGGAGTTATCTCTGGCTACGGGCACAGAGACTTAGGTGCAAGCAAGGGGCCGGGAGTATTATTATTCAGTGATCTTACTAGCAGCACACTGCGCTTACGAGACAATTTGTGAGACGATTCATGCTTTGGTTTTACGTGATGTCTTTCCCCGATATATCTTTTGAGATGTTTATGGCATGCTAGGGTTTTCAGAAAACCTATCACTTATTATGCTAGTAGTTTTCATTATATATAAATATGGGGGTTAGTATATTCATAACTGTTTTCATATTATGCATATATATAAACTTGGTCCACTCACCCTTGTTTTGCGCCCTCTTTCAGGATTTATAATCGAGGCATACAATCCCGACGTCAAGGCACTTCCGCAGCAGCATCTTTGAATCCTCTCGATGTAGGACCCACTCCTTTATTCATTCAATTTTATCTTAATTCTTTTTAGTGATTAGGTTTAGTTGTATGCTCTGAACACGTTCCTAAATTGTTAATTCATTGTATTCAAATTCATAACCCTTATTTATTTCTTATTCTTAGCTTTTGTATCAATTAATGGCTTTCGTCACCCTCAGATGTCGGCCATCATGTGTCTATCCTGGTATTCAGGGAATATCAAGGTCGGAGCGTGTCATTTTTAATACTTAATTATATATTGAGATAACATTTTTTAAACATTTCAAAGAGTAACAAACATTAATACATATGTAAGATAACATCATTAGTGTATTTTTTTTCTTCTAGAGTTTAAGTTACAAAAATGCCCTTATATTTGAAAAGGTGGAGGCGCATAAACCTTAGCCAGGTGAGTGAGTGGAGGCGGCGCAAACTTAGAGAAGAGAGAGAGAAAAGACGATCGATTCGAAAAGAACCGCAAGAAGAGAGGCGTCAGCGCCGGTCACGGTATAGGTAAGCACCGTAAACATCCCTAAGGTCACGGTAACGCCAGAGGCATGCACCTTCACCGGATCCGGGTTATTTCAATAAAATTTGTATGACACAAGCTCTGCAGAAAGTTTTTACTGCCCCATCGTCAATGTCGACAAGCTCTGGTCGCTCCTCCCCTAGGAGGCTAAGGACAACGCGCTGCTCATCGATGGGACGCAGTACGACTTCTTCAAGGTCCTAGGCAAGGGTGTGTTGCCGCAACACCAACCCGTTGCTGAGATCGCCATCGTCCTACTTCCAGGGAGATAGAGTTGGAGATCGAACGGACCGAGGAGGGGTAGGATGTGCCGAAATCGGTTCCGAATGGAGTGATACGGGTTGGAGAAAAAATAGTACTCTCCCAGAACTCATGCGTTTTCTTTGAATTTTCAGTTGGGATGGCTCTTCACCTCGAAAAGTGTGGCTTTACATGAATGAGGTAAAAATTCACCTGAGTTTTGTGTATTTTTTTTTTCAATATTTTATGACTTTGTTAAATTTTGAAGTTTTTTTTTGGATGGGTTTCTAATTAGTGTTGTAGGCAGCGTCCGAGCTGATAAAAATTGTAGTGAAGCCACTTCTGGAGCAGTACAGAATTGAAAGAAAATCATGAGAAGGATAGGGTGGAAGATGGAAATGCTGGAGAGTGCTCTATGCACAGGTAATTTAAAAGTGATATAGTATTATGTATTTATAGACAAGTGATCTCAAACCTATGTAATTAGTTAGCGTTTTCATATATACTTGTAATTACATTAATAACTAGTTAATTAATTATATCAAGTCCAGCTTAATTTTTCACGTCTGAAGGGAAAGGCCATATGACCTCTGCAATGTTTGAGTTGTCTTTTTTCATAGACGGTACTATTGCCAAAATAATCTCATGAGAAGTATAAGAAGTATCAAAGGAAATCCATGAGAAGAATGATAGGGTGGAGGATACAAATACTAAAGAGTACTTTATGCACGGGTAATTTAAAAGTGGTACAAGTGATCTCAAAACCTTCTATATGTAGGTTAGTTTTTCATATGTACTTTAGTTTTTCGTATGGGGTTGTTCCATTCATTTAATGATTGAGAAAAAAGGTTCTCTTTTGAGAATTCTAGTTTATAGAGTTGTTTCATTTAATGTTTGAGAAAAAAGATTCTCTTTTGAATTCTTTGTACTTGTTTGTGAAGTTATCATTTGAAACGAGTATTTTTTTTCATCTTTACATTATGAGATACTTCGTGGTTGTTTTCTAAATAAATAAATAAAATCTTTGCAAAAATAGTCGATGATTGATTAAACTGATTCTGCAAAAATGGTCAAGGACGGGTTGAATTAATTCAGCAAAAATTATCGAAGACGGGTCGAACTGATTTTGCAAAAATAGTCGAGGACGGATTGAACTGATTCTGCAATAATGGTCGAAACCTGGTTGAACTGATTCTACAAAAATGGTCGAGAATGGGTTAAACTAATTCTGCAAAAATGATCGAGGACTGATTGAACTGATTCTACAAAAATAGTCAAATATGGGTTGAACTGATTTTGCAAAAATGGTCAAGGACATGTTGAACTGATTCTGCAAAAATGGTCGAAGACGGGTTAAACTAATTTTGCAAAAATGGTCGAGGAAGAGGTGAACTGGTTCTGCAAAAATGGTCGAAGACGGATTGAACTGATTCTGCAAAAATGGTCGATGACTGATTGAACTGATTTTGCAAAAATGGTTGAGGACGGGTTGAACTGATTCTGCAAAAATGGTTAATGACGAATTGAACTAATTCTGTAAAAATGTTCAAAGACGTGTTGAACTGATTTTAGTAATAAATGATACAAATTGTTTCTGTATATAGTTTCAGAATTGATTCTGCAGAGTCGAGAGTGGGTTAAGCTTATGACACATTAATTTTGTTGGACTTGTGAGGGTTGGATTTTTTAAGCCCTAGGAATATAGCTGGTATTTTAAAACATTGTTTCCATGTTTTTGGGCTGGGCTTTAGTTGTTTTTATGTTTTTGTCTCTCCTTGACATCATCTACATTATGACGATTACTTCATCATTTGAATTTTTAAAAGTCTCTAGACCCTCGTGAACAATGTTTTTAGGGGGAGTGATTATTAATAAAAATTCATTATAATTAATGTAGAAATGAGAAAAATGCAAAAAAATATACCAACATTCAGGATTGCATACTCTAATTGCGATGGTTAGATCGTCATTGTATTTTTGAAACCCTCCAAACCCTTGTGAATAGTAGTTTTCCTATGACTTCAAAACAATTAAAAAAATAGTAATAATTAATTTGCAAGTGTGAAAAAATACAAATATATATATATATATATATATATATATATATATATATTCTTGCTGTCATTCTTCCCTTGTAGAAATTCTCTGGTTAGGAAATCAGGGATGCAATTTTGACTACCTTTGATGTATTCAATTTCAAAATAAAAAATACTTAATATAGCTTGCCATTGTGCAAAAATCTGTTTTGATGCAATGTTTTGAACATCTTTTTGTAAAACATATTTTGCAGATTTGCAATCGACTCTGACTAAAAACTTTTGATTTAATAAATCATCTTGAAATTTACTAATACATAATACTACAGATAATATTTCTTTCTTGATAGTACTATAATTACTTTGTGCTGGATTCCATACTCCTGAATGGAAATGAACAATTTGTTCAGGAGATCCGGAAGAGATTGACTGCTTGAGAATACCTTCGTAACCTATTTCAGAGGCATCAGTTTCAACAATTTTGAATGAATTAGGAGTTGGAATACCAAGACAGGGCAAAGTCTTAACATGTGATTTAATTTGTTTGACAATAGAAGTATGAGTATTGGACCATGATGAGGGATTTTCTTTTAGACGATCAAACAAGGGTTTGCATTGTTGTCTAAGGTGTGGATAAAATTCTGCAACATAATTTAAAGATCCTAGAAATCTCTGTAATTGGGTTTTGTCAGTGATTTCATCCGGGAATTTGTCTGCAAATTGAATTACTCTATATATTGGTTGAATGGTTGACTGGTGGATATTGTACCCCAAAAATCTAATTTTGGTCTGGAATAACTTAATTTTGGTTGTTGAGACAACTAATCCATTTGACTTAATTATCCTAGCAAACATATTTAAGTGTTTCCAATGCTCATCTACCAATTTGGAATAAATGAGAACATCATCAATGTAAATAATTGAGAAATGACTGTATTGATTAAATATTTCATTCATGATATTCTGAAACTCACTGGGTGCATTCTTAAGACCGAATGGCATTACATTCCATTCATAATGACCGAAGGGAGTGACAAATGCAGTTTTGTATTTGTCATCCTCATGAACTTGAATTTGCCAAAATTCAGACTTCATGTCGAATTTTGAGAAGATTACAGCTTGACTAAGTCTCTTAATTAAATCTCTTTTGTTAGGAATTGGATACCGTATCCATTCCAAGACTTCATTAAGAGGTTTGTAATTAATGACTAATCTAGGAGTTCCTTTTTCTAATTAAGCGTTTTTCTGGACATATAAAGCAAGACAAGATCATGGGGATTTACTTTTCCTAATTATTCCTTTGTTGAGAAGTTCTTGAATTTCTGTTTTACAGAATTCCATGACTTCTTGACTTATTTGAATTGGTCTGGCTTTTGTTGGTATTTTCTTTTCATCAAATTCCTTATTGTAAGGAAGTTTAACAATGTGTTGGTTTTTGTGCCAGAAAGCATTGGGAATATCAGAACAAATTTCTTCAACAAGTTTCTTCTACAAATTGTCAATGGTTTTTAACAAAGATTTGTTTGTTAATTGTTCTTCAATTCTTTTGTAGTTAATTTCTTCTTTTAAGAAATTAATTTGCTGTGATTTTTTGGTGATTAGATTGATGGATTTTGAGATACTATCCTTTTGTAATTGTCTTAATTTTTTGAGATCTGTTTCCGTGCAAAACTCAAATGTGATTTTTTGTCCTAACATTTTAGTAGTTATGCGGTTATGGTGAACCTTAAAAGGATATAGGAGAGCTATGAAGGGGAGACCTAAAATGACTGGGTCTGAAATGTTTGTTTATTAAAACAAATGGGGTTTTAAAACAAACATTGTTTTGACAGACATGGGCTTTTGGAACTTCATATTTTAATTGCATTGGTGACTGATTTGCAACACTAAGAATTTCTGTTGATTTATGAAAATACTGAGTGGGGATTAAACCTTCTTGAATACAATTCAACTCTGCTCCTGAGTCAATTAGAGCAATCGTTTCTAACTGAAAGTCTTCAATTATTATTTTTATTTTAGAATACCATTTCTGGATTCTGATTTTTTGTAATAATCCTAAAACGAGGTTTTCTGTTGGATTTTCTATGGACTTGGATTCAGAATCTTGGTCTGAGGAAGAACTATTGTGTTCTTTGTCATTATTGCTAAGCAGTGCTTGTGTTTGGTTACTAGTGAGATGTGAACGAATTTCTAGGTTTTCTGATTTTAAAAATCTAATTTAATCTTTGATTTTATTAACTTCTCTTTGTAAATCCTTAATTGTAATTTCTTTTTTTAGATTTATTGAATCTTTCTAAGGTTGTGCTAAGGCTGATTTTTTAAGTTTCTTGGGGTTGACTAGTACTACTTTTGTCACATCCCGACCCGGGGTGGATCATTTCCCGGGCCCGCTCCACCACCGTAGCACGATATTGTTCGCTTTGGGCCCCGACCACGCCCTCACGATTTTGTTTCTGGGAACTCACGAGCAATTTCCCAGTGGGTCACCCATCATGGGAGTGCTCTAGTCCCCTTCTCGCTTAACTTCGGAGTTCCTACGGAACCCGAAGCCAGTGAGCTCCCAAAAGGCCTCATGCTAGGTAGGGATGGGAATATACATTTAAGGATCACTCCCCTGGGCGATGTGAGATGTCACAATCCACCCACCTTAGGAGCCCGACGTCCTCGTCGGCACACACGCGGCCAAGGTTAGGCTCTGATACCAATTGTCACATCCCGACCCAGGGTGGATCACTTCTCGGGCCCGCTCCACCACCGTAGCACGATATTGTCCGCTTTGGGCCCCAACGACGCCCTCACGATTTTGTTTCTTGGAACTCATGAGCAACTTCCCAGCGGGTCACCCATCATGTGAGTGCTCTAGTCCCCTTCTCGCTTAACTTCGGAGTTCCTACGAAACCCGAAGCCAGTGAGCTCTCAAAAGGCCTCGTGCTAGGTAGGGATGAGAATATACATTTAAGGATCACTCCCCTGGGAATATACATTTAAGGATCACTCCCCTGGGTGATGTGGGATGTCACAATCCACCCCCCTTAGGGGCCCAACGTCCTCGTTGGCACACACGCAGCCAGGGTTAGGCTCTGATACCAATCTAACACATCCTAGCTCGGGCCCCCACCACATCCCGGGCACGACTCCGCCGTAGTACGATATTGTCCGCTTTGGGCCCCGACTACGCCCTCACAATTTTGTTTCTAGGAACTCACACAAGAACTTCCTAGTGGGTCACCTATCATGGGAGTGCTCTCGCGCGCTACTCGCTTAACTTTGGAGTTCTGATGGAACCCGAAGCCAGTGAGCTCCCAAAAGGCCTCGCTGCTAGGTATGGATGGGAATATACATTTAAGGATCACTCCCCTGGGCGATGTGGGATGTCACAACTTTCCTCTTGGGTGACTAACTTCTTAAGCTTTTTTTTAAATAAAATGATTTTAATTCTGGGTCATCTACTTTGCTAATTAGCTCGATAAGGAGATCTTATTGTTCTTCTTATTTATTGAGGACTGAAATCTTTTTACAACAAGTATCAGTGCATCCTATTTTAATGTCAGGGGATGAAAGACTACTTGAGGAATTATTGGAAGAAGATGAATTAGAACTTAAATCATCTTCAGATTGACTATGGCTTGTGTCTCTTAATTCTAAGACCTGGATTAATTGGGTTTTCTCTTCCTCAAAGATTTTTCAACTGGTTGATTGTTTTCTTGACTCTACATTTATTTGCATAATGATCGAATTTTCCACACTTGTAGCAATTCCCCTTTTGTTCTTGGTTTTTGGAGTGGAATTTTCCTGAGGGTTTCCTCTTCCACTTGCTGGATTTGGGTTTCTCATAAAATTTATTTGTTTCAAAATTCTTATTTTTGAATTTGTTATATTTGGGATGTCTCCTACTAGAGTACCTATTTGGGTATCTATTGTAGGCTTCTGATTTTTTCTTTTTGTTGGATGGAGCAATAGGAGGTAATCCATATTGTTCACAAAATGTTCCTAATTTGTATTTGGGTATTGATTTGCCTTTGTTGACTTGTTTTGTAATTTTCATATCAATACACATTTTCAATCCTTCTTTTTGGATAATATTAATAATATTTCCATAAGTGAGGGTATGATATGGTATGATACATTCTTCATTAACCAAAACATTTCTAATTTTATGGGCAAATAGATTTGGTAATCCGTTAATAAATTTTTCTTTCCAAAATGGTTGATTACTATCTTCTCTAAGCATGACTCTAGACAAGAAAACATCTTTGTACCATCTAAAGTCGCTTAGGGCTGGACATCTTAAATTACTAAGTTGGTCGTGAATTCTAAAGGTGAAATTACTGGGTGTCCCTGTGAAATGTTCTATAATGGTGAAAAGTAATGTGTTGATTGCATTTGGGACTCCTCGTCCTATATGCTCATCAAAGATAGGTGTTCCATCTTCGTCTCTTTTGACTGCATTTTTAATTTCATTTCTTGATTGTTCAGTGAGATGTTTTTCCCACCAGGACTGGAGCATTCCTGTAAATCCAGTGATCAGAAGGTCGACAACTGGTGTTTGACTGAGGTTATGATTGGTAATATAACTATTAGCAACCATGGAGATATGTTGTAATTTATTCAAAAGTTCTTGTTCTGATAATCCATCTATATGTTCCATTCATAGATTTTATCAGCTGAGACTGAGAATTGGTTTTGGATGTTTCTTTTCTCAAATTGAATATCCAGAGGTGTTGGCCTTGGATACCAATTTTTGGTAAGAGTTGTTGGGTTGACTCTTTTGTTTGTGATTCGTTTTAGCTCAAGATTTTGAAAAGCTTTTTATACTTTTCTGATGGATTTTGTTTCACTTTCTCCTTCTGAGTCCCATGTTACAGAAGTTGTTTCTGGTTGAGATTCATCTGGATGTTGTAAAACATTGACTGTTTTTTCTTGTTTTAATTCTTGTAACATTTGATCTATTTTTTGACTTGTGGAAATTGTTTTTAAAGCTATTGTGCTAGAGGAAGACTCCGGGAAGTTGACTAAGGGTTTTTCCCTAATTGTTGGTTTTGGTTGAGAAAGTCTATCTATTTTGGTTTCAATTTTGTTTAATTGTTTTCCTATGGTGTGTAGACTCTGATTTGTGAAATTGTTTTGTTCGATGACTGGCTTGACTCCTGCATCTTCTTTTGGAAGTTTGAAAGGAGTGGCTGGTACTTGTGTTTTTGCAGTTGTAATTAAAATTGTTTCTTGTGGAGGGTGACTAGAAGAGACTATGGTTTTGTCTTCTTTAACCCAATTTTCTTTGGTGATGACTTCTAACTTCTTTTCAGAGTCATAATGTTTTTTAATGAAGTCGAAGAAAAATACTTCAAATCTGTGCTTTTTCATGAAATTGATCCATTTATTGTAAATGCCCAATTTTTGTTCTTTTGTATATTTATTTTGAAAAATATTCCTTCTGAGAATATTTTCTGTTGCTTCGATGTCAGCATTAAGTTTCTTCCATCAAATTTTGAATGGTTTGTTCAGTACGAGTAATTGGTGGTTAATTTGACTTGCTTCGAAGTCGGATTCTGTTGGAGAGGTTTGTTCTCCTTGGTTCTGAGTATTAGGCTAATATCTTGGGTGAGTCACCTGAGAAGCTGTTTCTATTGCTTTTAGTTTTATGTTAATCAGGTCATTGATTAATTCTTGTTGGGTGACTATTGAACTAGTGTATACTGCTTTTAATTTTCTATTGAGTAAGGACTTGATTAAATCTTGATCTTGACCCACCATATCGGCTGATGTGGATCCAGAAAAATAATTCCTACTTGGTTCTAAAGATTTGTGTGATTGGGCTAACTCGTGTAAGTTGACATTAGATTTTCTGGCTAGATGATCAAAGTTGATTTTAGTTGTTCCGTAACAAAATATTGTTCTATGTTGTCTAGGTTAACTAGACTATTTTGGATACTAACTGGCTTACTTTCATTAATCAAACACCAATATGAAGGCAAACTGATATCTGACCACCTAATGGTTCTGGGTATTTTGATGTTAGCGTTTTCTTGATTAGTTTGGATTAAGAGTGTTTGGTCTCTAGGACTTTTAACTAGGGCTTGGAAATTCATGTTTGTTCCTGTGACTTTATAGTAGACTCTGAAAATTAAAGCTAATGGTTGGACTCCTTCAAGGACTTGGTACCCTGAAGTTTTTATGTTTCATGTGAGTGCTTTCAGCATGTGGGGGTCTGAAAGACTTATTGTGAGATCTGGGAAACAATCAAAATGAAGGAAAATTTGTGAAAAACATGTTCATTTGAGCAACATCTATCGCATGCAATTAACAATTAAAGGCGGAATCATGCTTGTATGCACTCAAAACAAAACATTACCCATGAAATTCAAAGCCTAGTAGTTATGGTGAACCATGACTCAACTCAAATCTTAAAGAAAGGAGTTGAGAAACTTTTATACCTTTGAAGCACCTCTTTGCTTAGCAAAGGTTAATCACCCATGTGAGGGCCTTCTTTCCTTTGTCTCCTTGCTCCTTGGCTCCATGGATTTGGATGGAGGAACTTTGCTTCTTGGCTCCATGTCTTCTTGGATATGGATGGAAGAATTGGGTTCTCCAAAAATCCCCAAAGTTGGAGATCTCTAAGTTCCGACACCAAGGATGGTTGAGGAAGAAGATGAGTGGCCATGGAAGAGTTAGATGCTAGTAAACTCTCCCATGGTGGCCGGCTATTCTAGAGAGAAAGGGAGAGACATGTTCTCTCCAATTTTCTCCAAAAGAAAAACCCTAAGGATGAAATGTTATAAAGTCCTTTATATAGTCCCTTCAATTAAGTGACTAAAAGAACCACAAACCCTTTCCTTCTCTATATGGCCGGCCTCCTTAAGGCTATGGGCTGTTTGGGCCCTTTTGGGTATTTAGTCGATAAGTTGTCATACAACTTATGTTAATGGGCTTGACATTCGAAGCCCATTGGGCCTTGAGGCCCAAAACTAACCTGAGGTCTAAAACGAACTTATTCGTTTGATTAACTAACATATTAATTAATCCTAGCCATAAATAATTAAACCATTTAATTATCCTTACTCATCTCCATTGTATCCTTCAATCATTTCCTTACACGGTGTGCGATCCATTAGGTTCCTTTTAGCGAGGCAATGGGCGATTAGAACTCTTATTAATCGATTGTGAATTGAAAATTACTTTCAATTCTCCCTTTAGTGATTTTACATCTTCAGGGCTTCCACAAGCCATGAGTGACACCTAGCAGTATGTCATGGCTACCCAAGCTAATCAGAAGAGGTTGAAGAACCTATTCAGTTTGGGATTACAATGCAATACGGTCTTTCTCTAATACAATACTCATGACCACATTGTTTGGTTTGATAGTTTATTCATGTCTACTATCCAATGTGATTCATTTACTTATATGATTACCTTGAATGTGATTTGGAACAACTTCCTAAATCTCATTCATACTCTGGCCAGAGATTCTTAATCATATCATAGAGTATTCTCCCTCAAACGGTTTGAAGGTTAGAGATCCCTTGTTGCGCATTCACTTGCCTCAATGGCTAAGTGGCTTAACCCCAACTATGCCATGGACACTCTCTGACGGAGTGACTTAGACATAGTCAAAGATCAAGGACCTAACCACAAGACAACTATGATGCCTCAGGTCAAATGACTACTTTGCATTATCCCAACCATGAGTTCTCATGTGACATGAATATGAGAACTCCTCGTTGATTGCGTTCAGTGGACTCATTCTCTATTGAGCACCTACGTACTTGTCTTGGTGTCAGTCACACCATTGACTCGAGACTAGTCACTCTCTCTAATAGAAGACATAGCACGTACTGATCTTAACGGACTGTCAATGCCCAATTGGCAATCCTATGATCAGGAACATTTAGGATATGTATACGAAAGAGAATGGTCTCATGGATCTAACTTTTTTAGATCACATTCTCCCTATTACATATTCCTTGGACTTATTGTTTAAGCATATAACATTTATATGAGACGGCTTAAAACAATAATCTTTGCCTTTTATATTAAACTAGATTAGTTTAACAAGTGAAATGTCCGTAAAGTATCATCATATGATTGGTTTTAGGGCACATTTCCAACAATCTCCCACTTGCACTAGAGCCAATCAGCTTGGTCATCAGTGATGATACCTCTTCTGTAGTCATTTCAAAAATGGCTGAGTAGTAGGCCTAGACAATGGATATCTATATGTTATCCATAGAAGCAACCATGAGAATAACAACGTCACCATTATACATGTTTCTCAATCATGTGGTTCAGTCTCTCATTTGAGTTCGGATCTTGATGAGACCTTGATTCCCTGGCTTGAGCTGTCGCCCCATTAGTGTCGTAGTGTCGGCACACTAGAGACACTTTCTGGTTGGAATCGAATGGAGAGTTCATAAATGAACTTTCCCATCCAAACAACATTGTTGTAAACTTCTATATGGCGATATATTTTGCATTCATGATGGAAGACACTAAAGTCATTACTTTTAATGTTTCCACCCAAATATCTCTTTAGTCATAATAAAGAGATATCCAATTATCTCTTCATTCAAAATGAAGAGACATGCAATGATGGATACGATATTAGATTCATAATCTAATACTTTTACGCTTCCATTGTGTTACTCTAATTCTTCCTCATTCTTGAGGAATCTATCCTTTAGTATTTCTTGAATACTTAAAGACTCACTTGACAATTGCCATGGTTCTGATCCTGGGCTTGCACTGATATCGTCTTGTACCAATCTTGGTGCAACTCGTATCAACGTTTTTCATACAATATGAAATACATAAATCACCTTTCTGCTTGTACAGAAAGGATTCTATTTACGCATTATTTCTTTGGGAGTCAAAGGGTACGTTCCTTTGGGAAGAGCAACCTCCTAGTCTCACTAGAGTTGTCCTTCTGATTGAAGTTTATCATCATGTGAGAAACTTCCCAGCATCTTTTGTCTATTATTAGGGATTGATATAATCCAATTATATCCTGAAATCTATCTTATAGATTTCCATCCCATGTATATAGACTATGTCTCCCATATTCATTCTATCATTATAGAACGTTTAAAGTCATAACTTTAACGAAGAAGAATTTCTTTCATTTCTAAAATTAATATATCGTATATATGTTCAAATTTAGGAATACGATTAACTCCCACTAATCTTTTGTAAACCTAGTAAACAAAAGATTCATTTACATCTTTATGAGAAATCAAACGATTTGATCTTTCTCTCATAAGACGCTTGTAGCTCCCACTAGCTTGCTAAGATTCATGATGGATGGATCTCTACAACTTACATGTCTTGTGATTCATAGTTTTAGACATATCTTATCAAGACTATCTTAATAATGGTTTCGGAAACCCATATTATGTTCAAACATTGAATCACTGTTTGGTTGTAGTTAGCAATCATCGAATTAATAGAAACCAAGACTACGTCAAAGATGGTTTCTTCCAAGTCAACCAATCTCTTTGATTGTAGTCACCTTAAGCTACCAATTAGCTTTAAAGGTTTCATTATTTTGGGTCAAATGGTACTATACCATTTCCTTGAGTATATGTCGTATATACACTCAATGTAGTCATAAGGATTTTCATTCTTATTTCTTTCGAATTAAGAGGTGTAACTCTATGACATAGTCATAAAGTTCAAACCATTCAACCGAGATGGTTTATTGATCCTTCTTGACTACCTTGGAGCTAGTGGTGTAGGAACTAGGTTGTTATATTTGTTGATTATCTTCTTGTCTCTCAAAGAACCCATTCTTTGAGTTTTATCTCTCATTCATTTGCCCTATCTTAGGCAAATCCTAGTGTAGGATTACAATGAACTACCCAACAAACAACATTTGTCAATTGGTTTATAGAAGTGATATCCAAGGGTTAATATAAGGATATCACACAAGATTGTTCTCAAACAAATATTGCTTATTAGCACACAACCCCAAATCTTAACACGATTAAGACTTGTCTTTCTTTCCAACTACATCCTATGGAGTCATGAAAATTTTGGAAGATCTTCTAATTGACAATCATATTGTCTTAGAACTATATATCCTATATATGGGTAATTGATAACGTCCAACGAACTAAATCTTATTCGAGTTCGTTCTTCTCCTAATGGAGAAATCCATTATCTTATGATACTACTTTCCTTGATTTCTATCAAGGAAACTCTTCTAAAGTGTTATATTTCCTTGGATCAAATCTAAGGAGGTAAATACTTTAGACATCTTACTCATCAACTTACATTCTTGAATTCTTTGAAACCTTTTGCAAAGTATTCGGACTTTTGTTTATTCAAAATAAACGATAGTCCAACCGAGAGCGATCTTCAGTGAATGTCATACAACATGAGTAGTATTATGTTGTGGACAAGTGCCACTAACATCTAAGTGAATTAACCTCAACAACTTTGTGATTCTTTCTTCTTTCCAAAAGAATAAAGATTCGAACATTTCGCCTCTATACAATTTTAACAAGAAGGCATTGGATCCGGACCTAACGATCCAAAGTATCCATCTATGACCAACTCGTAATTTATGTTTTTAGAGGTGTCACAACTAAGTTGGGATTAGTCACTACCTTGCAACCTTTTGGGTTTTAGGCATCGTCATATTCTAAACAGTTAACACTACCACATTATCTCTACTATAGAGACAATCAATTAGATTACAATAATCCAATCATTGATTAATAAAGAACAATTTTTTGTCAAACAAAACATTCATCCATCTCTTATAGTGACAGAATTAAGTTCCTTATTCAAATTGGGATGTAAAGACAATCTTTGTTTTTCCAATTTCTTTGGTAGTTCATATGAGGAAGTAAGTACTATCTGCTTTCGCAGAGATCTATATTTGATTCACGTTCCGAATGTGAAGTACTTTCTCTTCTCTCATTAATCTTCTACTTCTTATTAGCTATACTTTTACAACGATTGTAAAACATAGTTACTAATACGGAATCAAGCATTCAAGTAGAAGAACCAACTGTTTTGAACCTTTCAAGAACTTTTTACAACACCTTCAAAAGGTGTGTTCTTGACACTTGCAAGACATTTCTTGCATATACCCCTTCCAATGTCCATCATTTCATAAAGAAAGTTTGTTCCCTTGGAGTTATTTTGCCTTCTTCATATGACTTCTCCCTTGACTACAATAGTCATGGTCCCCAAACTCCCACTATCTCTCTTGAAACTTATTTCAATTGTGTTATACACATCAAACGATTTGGAGAGCGTGCGGTTTATTGTTCACTATATAGTTTAAAATAAACTTAGTGAACCATATGGATAGGGACACAAAGGTGAAGTCCTAGCCTAGTTTCCCTCTCGTGAAGTGGTTTAACACTTCAACACTCAATGATTCAAAAATCATCATAAGTCCATGTTGATGGACTATTTTTGTCAACCAACCATTATGTTCTAAACATAATTACAAACTTTCAAGAGTTGTTCAAGGCAACTCTTATTTCTTCATACAACAATTTGTAAGTAAAGAATCATGGCACATTAAGTGTCCATGCCATTGTGCTTACTTCTCAAGTTCCTTGTTCATTTAACAAAGAAACAAGCACTAGTGTTTGCATAAACTAAGGGTTGTTCTAAGCAACTCTTATTTCTTCATACAACGATTTGTAAGTGAAGAACTATGACACTAAAAGTGTTCATGTCTTTGTGCCAATCTTCATAAGTTCCTTTTTTCATACAACAAAGGAATAAGCATTGGTTGTTTGTGTTGTCCTCTTTATGATAGACTTATCTAACATGTTCTTCCAATGATACATTATCAATAGGAAAATTGTGAGGATGAGACTACTTAGGCACATATACAATCCATTCAAGACAATCTATAGGATTGTTGTACCAAGTTTGGAAACTAAAGCCTTTGGCTTTTCTTTGTCAAGTTTTGGATAGCGTTTGCAAATATATTGGTAAATAAATACATAACGAATATAAATTGATTGATTTTAAGCCATTTGATCCGGGTCTTTAAATCAAATAGCACCACCCACTATTTTCGACAAATTCCATATCCCTCATCGGAATTCGAGAGTTTTGGAGAAAACTCTTAGTAGGGTATGGGAGGCTCACTATTACCAAGCCCACCTCACAATGATATGATGTTGGCTAGCAACAATAATAATGAGAGAGTACGCTTACTCATTTACATCTAATGTAAGTACCCATCTTATTTGGCCTCTAGAGAATGAAGCCTCACAATGATATGATGTTGGCTCCATTGCACTTAGTTAAGTCATTCCCACCATGCAAGTTCGAGTAGGGGTTCAAGAACAACCTCACAATGATATGATGTTGATCATTCTCGTTGCCTACCTTCACAACATCATGTATGCATATAGGACTCTTCCTGAGTGTAAGCACGCACTTTGTACTCCCCCATGATAGGGTGAAGTCGGTGTACGAGTCACAAACGATTGGAGCTTACCACGGTGGAAGGCCACGAAAGAGTGTTCAAAGCACTCTCACGCTTATCAACTTAATAATGGTTTAGTTGAGGGTTTTAGGTCTCATCACATATAAGCATTTATTTTAATCTTGTTAAAACAATTCGATCCTATTACAACTATTGGTCCATTTGATTGATTTAGTAGTATATGATACTCCCACTAAGCTTGTAAAACGGTTTTTAAAGCAAGAGTATATGGTACTACTAACATAAGCTTTGCATTCATTGGACTATATAGTTACCTTACGGCCTTAGGATGACTATGAACCTTTGATTCGATCCAACACGAGCCTAGTGTTGGATCTTGGTCTAAGGATGGTGATTGATTTTAGTTACACATTTAATCATATTAAGGCGTGTTTCTCCTATTGGGCGTTGTACCCAACTACTCCAATTTCATGCATATCAAATAAAGAAGAAAGGAGTACTTCAAAGTAAAGAAGAGCTTATGCTCTTTTACAACATTTGATCATATCAAATTACAACCAAAATTAATCTACACATTCCCATGGTTCAAACAAATTTGAGATGGCCTTTCACATAGCTCAATTATCGTAGGCTTAGGTTCATAATCACCCTTTCTTTAATTAATTAACGCTTTAACTAATTAAACTTGAATGCAACATTTTCATTTGGTTTTTGTATCCATAGAATTGATTTAAATAGAGCTAAAAGAAATGAAAATCCAATTCTCATTTAAAGATACAAAACTATTTTGTTCTCTACTAATTTGGGCCAAAAAAGCAATAACCTCAACCATTGGGCTATATTGCAAAACACAAACTTTTGGGGTCACTTTGTAAAAACACAAAAGTCCACTACTTCATGTAATTACAACTAGAACCCAAAAATTTCAACAAATGTAAAAACTTCATTAAAGGAGCAAAACAATTTGTCCTTTAGTGATTTTGGGCCTTTAAGTAAAAACGTAAACTTTCGGGTCAAAGCACAAATACACAAAAGTATCAAAACTTTATGTAATTGCATAAAAGCCCCAAAAGTACTCTACTAATAGGGGTGGCCGGTCATGGAGAGAGTGTAAGTGATGTGTGTGAGTTGATTTTTAGGTTTGAAAGGTGATGGAAAGATGCAAGTGATTGGTATGGTGTGAATAGTTGAAAAAGCATGGGTGAAGTTTGAAAATTCAAACCATCCATCACTAACAAAAACAAGTAAACAACCAAACACCTTTTTGAATCAAAATTCCCCAACTTTTTGTTCTTGCCAAGAACATATCAAGAACAATGAAGAACATCCATGAAAACCCATAAGAGCTCCATGAACATTTTTCAACCAAAAACACCCCAAAAACTCTCAAACTTAAGGGAAATAACATATTACCATACTAGGGTACTTAGGGGTTCCTAATGTCACTTTAAAACACTTTTAACAAGACAAACATGAACCCAAAAATCCACCCTTTGGATTTGGCCGAATTTCCCAAAAAACAAGGCACCAAATTTTAGCTCCAAAATTCATGCTCATATGAACTACATCTACAACATTTGAGATGGCAAATTTTCTAACAAAATTTACATTCAAAGAAGCAAGAATAAAGCTTGTAACAATTACAACATTCAAATCACAAACTATGAACTACAAAACCCAAAAGGATTCACCAACTACTAGACCTAGGCTCTGATACCACTTGAAGAAAAATTTGTGAAAAACATGTTCATTTGAGCAACATCTATGGCATGCAATTAACAATTAAAGGTGGAATCATGCTTGTATGCACTCAAAACAAAACATTACCCATGAAATTCAAAGCCTAGTAGTTATGGTGAACCATGACTCAACTCAAATCTTAAAGAAAGGAGTTGAGAAACTTTTATACCTTTGAAGCACCTCTTTGCTTAGCAAAGGTTAATCACCCATGTGAGGGCCTTCTTTCCTTTGTCTCCTTGCTCCTTGGCTCCATGGATTTGGATGGAGGAACTTTGCTTCTTGGCTCCATGTCTTCTTGGATATGGATGGAAGAATTGGGTTCTCCAAAAATACCCAAAGTTGGAGATCTCTAAGTTCCGACACCAAGGATGGTTGAGGAAGAAGATGAGTGGCCATGGAAGAGTTAGATGCTAGTAAACTCTCCCATGGTGGCCGGCTATTCTAGAGAGAAAGGGAGAGACATGTTCTCTCCAATTTTCTCCAAAAGAAAAACCCTAAGGATGAAATGTTATAAAGTCCTTTATATAGTCCCTTCAATTAAGTGACTAAAAGAACCACAAACCCTTTCCTGCTCTATATGGCCGGCCTCCTTAAGGCTATGGGCTGTTTGGGCCCTTTTGGGTATTTAGTCGATAAGTTGTCATACAACTTATGTTAATGGGCTTGACATTCGAAGCCCATTGGGCCTTGAGGCCCAAAACTAACCCGAGGTCTAAAACGAACTTATTCGTTTGATTAACTAACATATTAATTAATCCTAGCCATAAATAATTAAACCATTTAATTATCCTTACTCATCTCCATTGTATCCTTCAATCATTACCTTACACGGTGTGCGATCCATTAGGTTCCTTTTAGCGAGGCAATGGGCGATTAGAACTCTTACTAATCGATTGTGAATTGAAACTTACTTTCAATTCTCCCTTTAGTGATTTTACATCTTCAGGGCTTCCACAAGCGATGAGTGACACCTAGCAGTATGTCATGGCTACCCAAGCTAATTAGAAGAGGTTGGAGAACCTATTCAGTTTGGGATTACAATGCAATACGGTCTTTCTCTAATACAATACTCATGACCACATTGTTTGGTTTGATAGTTTATTCATGTCTACTATCCAATGTGATTCATTTACTTATATGATTACCTTGAATGTGATTTGGAACAACTTCCTAAATCTCATTCATACTCTGGCCAGAGATTCTTAATCATATCATAGAGTATTCTCCCTCAAACGGTTTGAAGGTTAGAGATCCCTTGTTGCGCATTCACTTGCCTCCATGTCTAAGTGGCTTAACCCCAACTATGCCATGGACACTCTCTGACGGAGTGACTTTGACATAGTCAAAGATCAAGGACCTAACCACAAGACAACTATGATGCCTCAGGTCAAAGGACTACTTTGCACTATCCCAACCATGAGTTCTCATGTGACATGAATATGAGAACTCCTTGTTGATCGCGTTCAGTGGAGTCATTCTCTATTGAGCACCTACGTACTTGTCTTGGTGTCAGTCACACCATTGACTCGAGACTAGTCACTCTCTCTAAGAGAAGACATAGCATGTACTGATCTTAACGGACTGTCAATGCCCAATTGGCAATCCTATGATCAGGAACATTTAGGATATGTATACGAAAGAGAATGGTCTCATGGATCTAACTTCTTTAGATCACATTCTCCCTATTACATATTCCTTGGACTTACTGTTTAAGCATATAACATTTATATGAGACGGCTTAAAACAATAATCTTTGCCTTTTATATTAAACTAGATTAGTTTAACATGTGAAATGTCCGTAAAGTATCATCATATGATTGGTTTTAGGGCACATTTCCAACACAAAATGAATTGGTCCATTGTAAAGATTTGACTCAATCATTCCAAGAATGCTATCACTAAATTCAGTGAATCTTTCATCTCGAAGGCATAACAAAATAGAGGTATTGAGGCCTCTTCTTGTGAAGGGCTTGACCGCTATTTGGACTAAACTTATGTGAATGTAATTGTAACCATCTTTTCTATGAGTTCTGATTTGTTCTAGTGTGAATAATTGACAAGTTTCATGTTCTTTACTAAAAACATAAGCTTTTTCAACTGTTTTGACATGGTGTTCACTTCTAAAAGAGGCTACTGACCATTTCTTTTTGTAAATGTTTTTACTAGAAACCTTGGGGATATTCCAATCTCTAAAGTCGACACTATCATTCGTTTGAAATTCTAATTTTTGTTCTTCATTCACTATGTCTGGAATTCTACTTAAACTGGATCTGGAGCTAGTGCTGGCAGTTGAATTAGATCTAAATAATATACTCATATTGTTCAAAATGCAGGTTTTCAATATGCAGAAATCTTACTGGCTTTACCTTCCTCGCATATTTGCTAAACTCCCTATCTGCTCATGCAATCCGCTCATGCCAATCCTATGGACTTATTGTTTGGAACACGCCTTGGTGTTTGGGTTGAGAGTAAACAATCGTACTTAAAAGGTTTAACAAATAAGATAAACTGTAAATGAAGCTTCCAGCCACTCTACCAGCACCACCAGTAAAACAAGAATCAAGCCCAGATTCTTCATTGGCCTTAGCCATTACCAACCGTTTCACTCCCTTAGGTTCCACAATAGGAAACCTTAGGCCAAATTACCAAACACCATGTCCCAATTACCAAACGGCATTAGTCGGTCAATATGATCCATAGTCAACCCCAACACACCAATCATCATTATCCCAATCAGTTAGTTATACCAAAACATCACCATATGTCAAGAAAAACCCAAGTGAATATCTTTTCAGTATCCCTTTCAATCTCAATCAAGAACAAGCACCAGAAAAATGAGCCAAAACAGTATTTCCATTATCATCCTATAGAACCACATAAAACACTGAAATATTATCAAGCCATCCTCAGCAAAACTGAATCTATTTCAATCAAACCGCTTTACAGCAAAACTCATGAAAACAAAATCCTCTACCATTCTTTTTATATTGGAAAATTTTTAACCGAATCAGATTGGGGAATCCCCCTTTACAAAACCAAACCTCTTCATACCCAGTATATCCATATTCCCAATAACCATTACAATTACTTTGATTACATTGATGCATGGACTAACATCTTTCTCCATCAAACAGAAGATTTTAGTCATTCATGGTTCATTAATTTTGACAAGAGTTTCAGATTGAATTTTCCTGCATGGTTCCCAAAATGGTGGTCAACTCATAGCTCAATAGCCAGTTTCCTACCAGAAGAGCTTATGCAGGTCCTCTCGGCTAGTTTCCAAAAGAAATTTGACAGAAGCCGATTCAACTACAGAATTACACTTCTCCCAATATTCATGGCCAAGTACAAAATCCCATGGATCATGAAGTGGAATTATGAAGTCGAAACATGTGAAGTTTACAGAACCAGATCAGTCAAGTTGTGGGATAAATTCAACCATTAGAAGACCATCAGTCTGGTCCTCATAGAATTTCCCATTACTCCATCAAATATCAGCACAGTCAGCACAACCATCTCTACTTGCCATCCCAGAACAGTCATTATCGAACATTAGTCCATCATCATCACTCAAAGGAACAGCCAAGTCATCTAAATCGCCAGGTTCAAAGAGCAAAGAAAAGGCCACCCAGCTCAAAGATTTAGCTCAACAATTACTTGCCGAAGCAGCAGTACTCTATACTGAAGATGAAGACTCAGATTCCGATGTATCTTCACAGCAACCTACCAATCCAAACAGTCAAACTGCCAAGTGGGTAGATTACCAAGATTCCCTAGATCCGTTTGCTTGATTCAGCCCATGTGAACATTATGTATTTTGCATGTGACCCCAATAGGAAACATGTCATTCCCAGCACAGAAAACAACAATCATTCTAGACAAATCACTATTCATAAATAGTAAAAATCACTTTTTTACTATTCATCAGCAGTAAGAGCTATTCAACCCGTGCAACAATAGTAACTGCTTTTTTTGAAATGAAGAATCTTTCTAGCTCACAATGCAGATTAATTATTTGCTTCAATAATTCAAATGAAGAATCTTTCCAGCTCAGAACGCAGATCAATTATCCGCTTCAATAATTCCAGTCTTCTTCTTCTCAACCCATATAATCAAGGCCCCAGACTCTTCCTGAGCAGGCTGAAACCTCTGTTTGTGCACTCTCTTGGAACAGAACAGAAGCAATATTCAGCTTGAAATTTCTTAGTTCAAAAATTGTAAACACTTTTAATTTTCAAATGTTAAGGATGCCTGCGTGCACCAATATCCTTTTCATCAGTCATTTTCTTATTTGCTGACTCAATCATTAGTAAATCAATTGTAAGTTCCAGTGTAAGTTTTGCAATAAAACTTATTTTCAAATTATATTTGCACCATTATATTGAATTCATTATTTTCATTATAAAGAATATTTTCATAACAACTGATTTTGAATGGCATAAAATCTTTACTTACAGTCAATTCATTGAGCACCTCAAGTTCAAGGTAAACACCGACCAATCATTTGTTCAAATCTTTCTATTTATTTATGATAGTTGGTTTCATGGCATCTTTAATCTTGGTTATCCTCCACATCAAGTTCCACATAATTTAATTAACAATTCATTTAACAGTTCATTCAATCCTAATCATCATTGCCCCTGGTTCAATTGTCCTCATCGTTATTATTATCATTAGCTCCGCCCCATTTGGTGTGTGTATATATATATAGAAACGCTCGTAATAACATGGCCTACAATTTTTAAGGAGTTAACTCCAAAGCTCGACACAATAATCCATAAACCTTAGCGACAAACTCTAAACGTATGATTGTCATTTACGTTTACTCTTTAATTTTCTATCATTGGGAACCGTTTTTCGGAGTTTCTTTTTTGAAAACATGATATTGTAGTGAATTGAAAAAAATGAACGGTTTGGATTATTGATATTACATTTTGATTTTTAAGGTTAGTACAAATATTACTCGATGTTTATACACTCTCTAGATATTATAGAACATCGAGCAATATTTGCACAAACCTTAATTTTTCAAAGGTGATATCAACGATCTAAACCGTTTATCTTTTTCATTCCATGAAAAGATTATGTTTTGAAAAATGAAACGTCGAAAAAGGGTGCCAGTGATAAAAAATCAAAGCGTACATGTAAATGACAATCCGACGGTCAAGGTTTTTCCTCAAGGTTTTTGGATTCTAGGTTCCTGTTTTCAATTTCGCTCCTTCACAAAATACGTGGCCCTTCTCATTATGAGCATTTCAATATTCTTTTCCACATTTCTTTTTCCATTTATAAATTAATTACTACATTTTTTTTCAATTTCTTGGGCAATCTTTGTAAAAACACTATTCACTACCGTTTCGAATGATTCAAAAATAATAACATGATAAAAGTGTAAAGGATGTGGTCCCAGCATCTCCATAATTTTTTCACACTTATAAATGAATTTTTATAAATATTTTAATATAATTTGATTTTTCCAACAAAATACCAAAGCACTTTAAAAATTCAAAATATTCATTTAAAAGTGCTAAAAATGTGAACAAAAAATGCAAACGCTCGTAATCTCATTGTTTACGATTTGAGGATGATTACATTGTCATTTGGCTTTTTAAAACCATAAAAATTTCTCATGAATACTGTTTTTAGGGGAGTAAAAATATGTAATAATTCATCACAATTAATTTAGAAGTGTGGAAAATGTGAAAAATTTATGCCAACGCTCATGAATACTGTTTTGACGATGGTTACATCATCTTTTGAATTTTTAAAACCATAGAAACCCTGATGAACAATGTTGTTAGGGGGAGTTGAAAATTAATAAAATTCATAATAATTAATATACAAATGCGAAAAATATTCCGTTGATTGATACGTGACCGTAAACGTGGTATTTTCAACGTGGTATGTTCGATATACCATGGTGTCATGAACATATGAACATGGTAGTTGGCCAAGGAGGTGCACTAAAGCATCAAATCATGAAGAGAACAGCATAAGATTACCAAATAACCAAACAAAAAGATTACCGATTAACCGAGAATAACATGGAAAACAATTCATTAATTACTACTACAGCACTACTATATTATAAAAATCAAATATACAATGAAAAAAACCTGAAAATCCTACTAGCACTACCATATGTACAACTTGACAATTGCTCTTGGCTTCTCTGTGCAGGCAGGTCAAGTTGTTGACCCCGTAGAATTGCTTCTGAGGTAAATGCAATCTCTATGTTAATTGCAAGAAATGGACATACTTCGATAATCCCAAATTTTTTAACTTTCTTTAGGCTGAAATGGAGTGGGGTTTCATATATGGTAGAAGCTTTCTCATTCCTTGCAGTAGGAACATCACTAATTGGTACTCTTCTTGTCTTCTCTGAGTTTCATTAATTGGAACTCTTCTTGTCTTCTCTGAGTTTTCACTAATTGGAACATCACTAATTGGTACATTACAAAAACAAAAACCTAATCTGACACACCTCGTCCCAAAATGTCTACCTGGTCTCTAAATCGAGCTGTGTTAGGTGACGAAGAGTCTCTAAATCGAGTTGTGCTAGGTGACGAAGCCATAAAGTGTAGTGATGTGAAAAATGTGAATAAATTTAAACCTAAAAGTGCCTAAATGCAAGAGTGCGCATGTGAGCAGGAATGAACCAATTTCACACGTGATGTCAGAACATAAGCACACTACAGTAAAAGAAGGATAAGAATTATACCATCAAAGGTACTCTCCTATACCCAATTTGCCAAGAATCCTCCCCGACACAAAAGCTATGCTACTAAAACCTGGAGGGGCGAAATACAAGGGTGAGTGGGTCTTAAAATAGAGCTTTATAAAAACTTGTTAAAAAACGTATAACCCCTCGTCGTAAAACTAGTTTATATATATATATATATATATATATATATATATATATATATATAGCATGAAAAAAACTTACCATACACAGTAGTAATTTAGGAATACAATAAGTCACAATACTTCACATGTAAAACATATGACGTCCACTAATCACACTATCTCTCGTAAACGAACATAAATCGGTTGCTCATTAACATATGTTGACACATGAGCTCATGTAGAGGTATTATGACATGAACATGACTGGGTGTAATAATGATTTTACGCTCTAGTACTACAATCACGTGAAGACTAGCGCTATGTGCGTCACATACGAGTCCTAATAGCCTATAGCAATCTAGGACAGGACTGACACCTACAATGGATCCAAAGTGAGTGTACGGTGCGATGTGAACATACACGTGAAGCCTAGCCCTGGCCCGGGCGAGTACTAACACCAGTGTAGCACACGATAAGCATATAACGTAAATGTGATCATACAATCGGTAAATCAATAATTCTAGTCGACATAATACTATTCAATAAAATATTAATCATAACCGTAAATAAAATCCCATAATAGTACGCATACCTGTGCATCCTGTAAGATTTAGCATAATTTCGTAAATTTCAACCATTTCACTAATTCTTAGAAATGTTAGTCTAATCTAAGCATACGTAGAAAAATTCTTTATAAAATATATGAGGAAACTAAATAAATATATAATATTTAAAAGCAAAGACTCACTCACAAATCATGTCGTCGGGTCGAACCCGCCTTGCGGCATCGAAAATCCTTGCAATGCGTTTCACCTAGAAA
This sequence comes from Heteromeles arbutifolia, assembly GCA_024362995.1. Taxonomy (NCBI): domain Eukaryota; kingdom Viridiplantae; phylum Streptophyta; class Magnoliopsida; order Rosales; family Rosaceae; genus Heteromeles; species Heteromeles arbutifolia. Next base: position 22,837,055 of record JANCRC010000011.1, on the reverse strand, counting down.
TGAAACCATTTCCATAAATAAATAACGAACTAACATAAATTCGCATATTCGTACAAAGTATGGCTGATAAAATAACTATTTTAAAACGATTGAGTTTCAGAAAACGGAGAGCGGATCCAGGTTCGGCATGTCAAGAAACCTATGAAAGGACCTCGAGTTCCTCCACGAGCCGCCACAAGATGGCTGCATAGGCAGCCATGCGCTGCACGCGCCGAACCCGAGGTCAAAAGTTTGAAAAGAAGTACGATTGAGTTAAAAAATGTTGATTGTTGAAGAAGGGTCCAAAAATGTGAATCTGACCCTAAAGTGTGTGAACTTCCCTTTGTGTTTAAAGTTTGGTGTTGCAATCAAAAGTTGAATTCTAAATGTTGATTTCATTGCTTTACTTACTATTACTTTAAGAATCTTTGTTTATCCTTAACTTTTCTTTGTTAGCCAAATACCTTAGCCCCATTACAACCCTCAGATTTCTATCTTGATTGTTATGTTATTCAATATGTGGAGTTTGAAATTGGTACGAGCATATGGAATCTCTGGTTCTCGCTTCTAAGTAGTGGTGTTCCGTTCATGAGATCATATACATGTTGTGTTAATAATTCCAGAAAGTGCATTTTTTGTTACAACATATGTGAATGTTAGTCTACATGTTTACATCAATCTTCTCACATATAATTAGTTTAGGGAGTGTAGTCAGAAAATCTGTGTGAAAATAGAGTATATCTGGTGAGGAATTGAGTGAATTCTCTAAGGCATGTTACTACTTTCAAATGTTGTTTTAATTGATTAAATGAGAGCTAGTGAGTGGTTACTGCGGTTAAGTATAAGCTCAAAAGTAGGGATGGCTAAAATCTATGTGAGTAGTGATTTTTAACATGTCATGTTCCATTGGAAATCCCTGAGACAATTGGTGGAAGGTTTAGGTTTTATTTTGTTTTCTTTGTTCGGGGACTAGCAAAAGCTAAGTGTGGGGGAATTTGACTGAAGCATATTTATGTGACTTTGTTATCTTATTTCTTTGCATTTACTTAGTTAATTGCCATTTATTATAGTGATTTAGTTTATTTTCGTATTATTGTAGGTTCAATTGGTGAAGATGAAAATAAATGGCCAAAAGGAGCAATTTGGAGCAGTTTTGGACTTGGAATGGATAGCATACGTGGAGAACAAGTGGGATGGACATTTTTGAGGTTTAGAAGGTGTTTAACATGTGTTAAACATATGCTAAGATCTGGAGAAATCAGAATTGAAGCTTGGAAGACAAGGAAAAACATTATCTTATCTAACCTTATCCTATCTTATCCAGTCTTGTCTTATCTTATCCTATATTATTAAAACATTATCCTATTTAATCCAACATTATCTAAACTTATCTCCAGCTGCAATAGGAGTCCTTATCTTATTCTAAATCCTTCCCATCTGAATTTAGGAGTCCTAATTCATCTAAACACATCAATCTTTTTCCTCCTTGGTTTCAGCCGCACCCTTGCCATATAAATTGAATTGTGCCGCAGCATTCAGGGTGTGTTGTGCCGCAGGTTTTAGGAGCATTCAAATGAGAAATCAAGTTGGCGTGACCTGAAATTAGGAGAAGGAGAGCTTGCGTCGTGCAGAGATAAACCCAAGTCTTGTGCCGCAAATTGCAATCAAGCCTTGGAGATTTCCATAGTTCTTTCTATCCTTTCTTAGTTTCAATGTTTATTTTAGATTGTTTTCAATTATCATGAACATGAGTAGCTAAGTTTCTTTTTAGTTAGAGGTGAATTCGAAGTCATGATCATATGTTTTATATGAATTGATTTCCTCCAGTTATTGTTTCGTAAAACATGAATGCGATTTACTTATCTATTTTATAGAGAACTCATTCTTGTATGTTTATTAAGGAGGCCTACTTAGTATGCATGCAGGGATTTGATGCTAGAGTATAAGGGAATTTCACCTAATTGGTATGAACTTATATTTACAAGTACTAAAAATCACTAGTGATGATTGCGTTAAATAAATTCCTAGCAGGAGTATCATGCTTTTCATAGTTACGAATGCCTTGTCAATACTTATGATTTTCATAGAACTTAATGATCTTGGATATGTATCTCTATCATGCTGTTCATATAGGGAACTTGATAAGAATAATTTGATTGCGTCGCTGAGTCCAATTCAATGAAATTAGGAAAATCTGAGAGTTAATTAGTGTTGTTCACGATTAATTTGGGGCATTGTCATTCATGGTTTATAGGAATAATAACTAGAAATCGATTTGTATGCATATGGTTCATGTGTGGAGGAGAATCCTCTAGCTAGCCTTCACCCAATTTTCATTCACAATTTACTTTGTTTGATGCAATTTACTTTAGTTTCTTAAATTCGTCCAAAAACCCCCTCATCAGTGTTTTAGTGTTAGTTAGTCAGTTTTTAGGTTTTTTAAGTCAAACTTGTGTTGATTAGCATCCCTACTAATCCCCGGATAGAACGATCCCTATTTGCTCATACTACAATTGCATTGAAGGGTTTAGTTTATGTGTTAGTTTCTACCACATCAACAGAGACCACAAATCCTAGTAAATTTCAATTTATAGATCTCTTATATGAATAGCAGTCAAGCGAAAAACCAAAACACAAACTGTCAACAAGTCTTCATAAACCTACATCACGTGAATGATCACACCGTTATGTTAATATATCACAGTACTACATAAAATTTTTGTAAGATTTTGTAAGAATTGCCAAAGAATTCAAATAAATCAAAAGCTCCATGTGGAATTAATTCATTCCTGACAACATACAAACTCCACCGCCAATCCTTTTCTTAATAATCCAAACCACAAGTTAGTTTAGTCTTACGAACAATAATCCAATTCAATATTAGAAACTAATTCAAAAGCTTTCTAAATCATCCCATTCAAACCATTGAAATAGTTTTAGCATCAGACACAATAGCTAATTAAAATGCAGTTTTAAACAAGGACACCTAAGACGTTAACTTAATTGAAGGAAATTGGGATTACCAGCAGACTAGTTCAACAGAGGCCAAGGATTGCATATTTAGGAACCCAAATATGTGAACAAGAACATCTTGTGGTAGCTGGGTCGAACCCGAAACTACGGGAGATGAGGCAAAACAGTTAACAAGGGCTACATTCTTCGATTAACATATTAAAGCAAGTAATTTCATGATCTCCAACTGATTAACTTCGAAAACATAAAAAAAAAAAAAAATTCAGATATGGGCAAACACATAGTAAAATCACGTTACCCTTTTCTTCTTAGTGTGCTTCATTGCGCCCCTTGTGCGAAACCATTGCATTCTTGTATTTTGCGACATCCAAATTCTTCTTTTGCTTCGGCAACTTGGCCTCGACGCTCTGCAGGAGGAGATGGGCTGCCAAAACAGCATTGTGCGTCTGCATTCTAGCTTCCCAGAAGAGCAAACAACTTAACACAATGTAACCAACATTTGAGAACTCCAAATAAATTCCAAAAATTAACAAAATTTCAAACCAACATCGGAACATCACTAGTTGGTACATAACAAAAACAAAAATCATAACCATGCATAATCAAAACCCAAGATCATATCCCAATCAGCAAGCTAAAATTAGTTATGATAAAAAATGAAATCAAACAAAAATTTACAGTTTATTGTCTAGTATTACAATTAGGAAACTAGATCTTCTTCAAAATCAAATTCCACACAGACCACAAATCCTAGCAAATTTCAATTTATACATCTGTTATATGAATATGCCAATGGCGAGACAATTTGATTCTCAGAGATGGATGTCCAGAACATCGGGACGGAAAGGAAGATTGAAACCAAATGAACAAAAATACATAAATTGAATTTTTCCCCCTAAACTACCGAGAGACTGAAAGTCTGCAATTGCAGTGGAGGGTGAGTGGTGGTTTTACCTGGCAGTGGTGGCGTGAAGGTTGACGACGGGAGTCGGGAAAACCCTGCGACGTCGCGTCTCCTATCGCCATGGAAGCCATAGTCGAGGAAGTTGGACTGGGAGATGGAGAGGTATCGAGATAAGCAGAGCGAGAAAGGGAAGAGATGAGAACGAAGAGAGAGGATGACGACGCTGGACTTGAGCTTGCGTCGGTGATGGAGACTGTGAGATCCCAGACCCTGTGGGCTTGTATGTATATTTTCTTTACTACCTAGCGCGAGGTTTTGAGAGTTTATTGGTTTCGGGTCTCATCGAAACTCTGAAGTTAAGCGAGTAGCGCGCAAGAGCACTCCCATGATGGGTGACCCACTGGAAAGTTCTCGTGTGAGTTCCCAGAAACAAAACCGTGAGGGCGTGGTAGGGGCCCAAAGCTGACAATATCGTGCTGTGGCAGAGTCGTGCCCGGATTGTGGTCGGGGCCCGGGCTGAGATGTGACTGACACGACGTTGGTGTGAACGGAATTTGAAATTTCCAGTTGTAAGGGTGCGATGTAGAGCAGAGAGTTAATGGAGAAAGACAAGAGAGGGAGAATCGAGTGAGGAACACGAGGGATTTCCCAAAAATTATGAGGTTTATTATTGAATAATACGGGTTTTTAGGACCCGAAACTCAGATTTATTATGAGATGGTTTCACACTAAGCTTGCGTTGGTGGATTTGTTTTCAACCGTTGAAATCAGATCCAATGGTTCACATTTTGTTCGCACGCAAGGTTCGGAAAAGTACATCCGCACCTTAGAAATTGGCTAAATATATTGTTGGGTTAGAAAAAGAATTTTTATCACAAATGATCCCTGAAATTGACTTTCACTATCAAGATGGTATCTGAAATTGAAAATCAATCAATGCAGTCCCTGAAAATAAGTTTTGCAAATCAATGTGGTCATTCCGTCACAATTCTGTTAAAAAATCTATTAAGTGTTGATGAGGCACATAAATGGGCCCCATAAGTCCTTTTTTCTCACAAATAGTCCTTGAAATTGACTCACGACATCAAAATGGTTCCTGAAATTGACCCACAATATCAAAATAGTCCTTGAAATTGAAATTGATCAATGTAGTCCCGCAAGTAAGTGTCTCACATCAATGTAGTCATTTCTTCACAATTTTGTCAAAAATTCTGTTATGTGTTGATGTTACACATAAATGGGTCACACAAGTCTAATTAAATTTAAACAATTACAAATAGACATAATAATTTAATAGTTAATAAAAAAAAATTGTCAACCCAAAAACCCAGTCGTGCAATCACCTCTGATCTCAGTCCACATTTTTATACCTCTTTCACTCTCTATTCTCTAAAAAAAAAAAAAAAAAAAAAATCTTAATACACCAATCTTTACACATTTTGACACCATTAACCGAATTGAACCTGGATCGAGATCACCTTTGGTGACAGCTTGGCCCATTGGCAACAACTTTTGGGACATCATCGTTAATATTGAGGCGATCAACATCCTCACAACCTTAATCTTGGAGAACTTGTTCGACGCTTCCCTGGTGATCTGGTGATGCAAAGAATGATGAGGTCTGCCTTGAGATAATGAGGTTATAACTGAGGTGCGTCCACTGTTGGTTGAAAACTATTTCCAACCCCCTCTTAGGCCTTGGTTAAGCCTAGTGCCTTTGAGGCCCTACTATAAGAAAAAAAAAATTCCATTATGCAAAAAGGTAATTAGACAACTTTTTAAATTAATTATTAAACCCACATCAGCACATAAGAAATTTTTTTGCAGAATTGTGGTGGAAGTATTATATTGATTTGCAACACCTATTTTCAAGGACTACATTGATTGATTTTCAATTTCAGGGACCATATTGATGGTGTCGATCAATTTCAGAGACTATTTGTGATAAAAACCTGTAAATCTTGTGGGGCCCATTTATGTGCCAGATCAGCATTTAACGGATTTTTAATAGAATTGTGACGGAATGACCACCTTGATTTGCGACACCTATTTTTAGAGACTACATTGATTGAATTTTAATTTCAAGAACTATCTTGATGGTGAGGGTTAATTTTAAGGACCATTTGTGATAAAAACCCTTAGAAAAAAAATCCATTTGCGTTACAAGTCTTAAGCCTGGTACAGTAAGCTAGAAAATTGAGTCCAATTCTAATTTTATAAGAATTAAACTTCTATAGTTGCCAAAAAATTTAAGTTAGTAATTACAATTCTTGAGTTCAATGTACTGAACTCATTATTTTGATTCATATATAACTAGTCTTCATGCACGCACTCACGCGCGTGTGTAAGACATTTTTTGAATCACAGCATGCTATGCGCGACTTACACATTTTACATGTATTTATATGTGTAAATTGACAAAATGAAAGTCAAATATTCATAAACTAATTAAAGCAACTGAATTTACATTATAAAATCGGTCTCTATAGAATTTACATTACGAATAGAGGAAATAATATTTAACAAACAATTTATTGAATGACATTATTGCTAGCCCATTGTGAGGCTAAGCCCACCCCTTCCCATTTCGTGTAGATAACATCGTTTGTTAAAAAAAAAATTATTTGACAACTAATTTAATCACATTATTATCCGCGTGCAAAATACTTTTTTTATAACCGGCATTACACGCCTCTTAAGATGTTTTGAACATGTTTAAAAACAGAGAAAATAATATTTAATAAACAACTGATTGAATCATATTATGGCTAGCCCATTATAAGGCTAAGCCCACCCTCCTCCCCTTAATGTAGATAATATCATTTGTTAAAAAAAAACAGTCATTTGACAACTAATTTAATCACATTATTATCCGCATGCGAAATACATTTTTTTATAACCGGCATTACACGCCTTTTATGATGTTTTGAACGTATTTAAAAATAGAGAAAATAATATTTAATAAACAACTGATTGAATCATATTATTGCTAGCCCATTGTGAGGCTAAGCCCATCCCTTCCCCCTTAGTGTAGATAACATCGTTTGTTAAAAAAAAAAAACAATCATTTGACAACTAATTTAATCACATTATTATCCGTGTGCGAATGACCTTTTTTTTATAACCGGCATTACACGCCTCTTAAGATGTTTTGAACGTGTTTTAAAATAGAGAAATTGAATCACATTATTGCTAGCCTGTTGTGAGGTACTAATTAAAAAAAAGCACAAAAAAAAAAACAAATTAAAATGACGAAGGCATTTTTTGTATCACGGCGTGTTACGCGCGACTTACACATTTTAAATGTATTTATATGCGTAAATTGACAAAAGGAAAGTCAAATGTTTGAAGTAAATGAATAATCTTAGATCATGCTAAAAGAAATCTCTCATAAATCAATTAAAGTAGCTGATTTCACATAATAAAATCGGTCTCCATAGAATTTACATTAAGAATAGAGAAAATAATATTTAATAAACAATTGATTGAATCACATTATTGACAGCCCATTGTGAAGCTAAGCGCACCCGATCCCTTTTAGTGTAGATAATATCGTTTGTTAAAAAAAGAAAAATCATTTGACAACTAATTTAATCACATTATTATCCGTGTCCGAAAAACCTTTTTTATAACCGGCATTATACGTCTCTTAAGATGTTTTGAACGTGTTTAAAAATAGAGAAAATAATATTTAATAAACAACTGATTGAATCACATTGTTGCTAGCCTATTATAAGGCTAAGCTCATCCTTCTCCCCCTTAGTGTAGATAATATCGTTTGTTAAAAAAAAAAACAATCATTTGACAACTAATTTAATATAATTTAATCACATTATTATCCATGTGTGAAAGACCTTTTTTATAACCGACATTACACGCCTCTTAAGATGTTTTGAACGTGTTTAAAAATAGAAAAAATAATATTTAATAATCAACTGATTGAATTCACATTATTACTAGCCCATTGTGAGGCCAAGCCCACCTCATCCTACTTTGTGTAGATAATATCGTTTGTTAAAAAAAAACAATCATTTGACAACTAATTTAATCACATTATTATCCGCGTGTGAAAGACTTTTTTTTATAACCGGCATTACACGTCTCTTAAGATGTTTTGAACATGTTTAAAATAGAGAAAATAATACTTAATAAACAACTGATTGAATCACATTATTGCTAGCCCATTGTGAGGCTAAGTCGACTCTCCTCCCATTAGTGTAGATAATATTGTTTGTTTAAAAAAAAACAATCATTTGACAACTAATTTAATTACATTATTATCCGCATGCGAATGTCCTTTTGTCACATCCCGGGCTCGGCTTTGCCGTAGCACGATATTGTCTGCTTTGGGCTTACCGTTCCCTCACGGTTTTGTTTCTGGGAACTCACACGAGAAATTCCCAGTGGGTCACCCATTCTAGGAATGCTCTCGCCCGAACACGCTTAACTTCGGAGTTTCGATGAAATCCATAGCTAGTGAGTTCCCAAAAGGCCTCGTGCTATAGGGAGGGGAGCATGTACATATAAGGCACATCACCCCCTCTCCGTTGGTCGATGTGGGATCTCATAGTCCTAATAGCGCATAATATGTGTTTATTTGCTTAAGTTCCAATAGGTTCCAAACGCATGCTCATTTATTTTTATTTATGCTGAAAATTGTCCAAATGCAAAACAAATAGAAAAATTGTGTACTTTCGACACTCAGTAAGCTTTTTAAACTTTGAGTACTCCTTACGCTTATTGTTTTTATTACATTTGACATCTAAAAAGCATTTGATCGTTTAAATACTCATTCTTTTGGTCCTAGTACCACATTATATGTGTTTATTTGCTTAAGTTTGAATGGTTGTCAAACACACGCTTGTTTGTTTTTGTTAATGACATAAACAGCCCGGATGCACTGAAAATAAAAACAACTATGTACTTTTGACACCCAATAAGCTTTCTATCTTTTGAGTACTCATTCGTTTGGCCTCAATAGCGCATTATATGTGTTTATTTGCTTAATTTCCAATGGGTGTCAAACGCACGCTCGTTTGTTTTTATTTATGCCGAAAACAGTCCAATTGCACCCGAAATAGAAAAAACTGTTTACTTTTTATACCCAACAAGTCTCTAATCTTTTGAGTACTCATTCTTATGGTCCTAGTAGCATCTTATATGTGTTTATTTGCTTAATTTCCAAGGGCGGCCAAACGCGCGCTCGTTTCATTTTATTAATGCCGAAAACAGTCCAAATGCACTGAATATAGAAAAACTGTGTAGTTATAACATTCAATAAGCATTTGATTGTTTGATTACTCATTCATATGGTCCTAGTAGCGAATTATATGTGTTTATTTTCTTATGGTCCAATGGTTGTCAAACGCATGCTCGTTTATTTTTATTGATGCCGAAAACATCCGATTGCACTAAATATATAAAAACTGTGCTCTTTTGACACTCAATAAGCTTTTGAGTCCTCATTCTTATGGTCCTTGTAGTGCATTATTTATGTTTATTTTCAAAAGTTCCAATGGTTGTCAAATGCACGCTCGTTTGTTTTTATTTGTGGCGAAAATAGTCCAAATGCAATCTAAATAGAAAAGACTGTGTACTTTTGACACCCAGTAAGCTTTCGATCATTTGAGCACTCGTTCTTATGGCCATAGTAATTCCTTATATGTGTTTATTTGCTTAAGTTCCTATGGCTACCACACGCACGCTCCTTTGTTTTTATTAATGTCGAAAATAGTCCAAATGCACGGAAAAGTAAAAAACCGTGTACTTTTGATATTCAATAAGCATTTGATCTTTTGAGTTTTCATTTCTATGTCCCTAGAAGCGCATTATATGTGTCTATTTGGTTAATTTCCAATGGTTATGAAGCGCATGCTCCTTTGTTTTTATTAATGCCAAAAATTGTCCACATGCACTAAAAATAGAAAAAAAAAAGTGTACTTTCGACACCCAATAAGCTTTTGACCTTTTGAGTACTCATTCTTACGGTCCTAGTAGCGTATTATATGTGTTTATTTGCCTAATTTCCAATGGGTGTCTAACACACTGTTGACCCTAAAAACTACCAAGCCTACGTGGCGCGCAGGCTGAGTAACTAATGAGCTAACTACGTCATTCGGTTATGTGCGGGGCGTGCCAACTCGACGGCTGAACTCGGTCGGTGAGTAAAATTTGTTGATGTTGCGTTGGTCGCGCTACTGACTTCTTGATCTTGTGACTGTGGCCGAGGAAAGAGCAATTCTCGGCCTTCAGGTTCTAGAGCCTGAAGACAAGGCTTCTAGTTCTACGAAGTTCACAAATCGTCGACGCCGGATTCGGTCACTGTGATTATATTCATGAGATTATAAGCACGCCGAATCGATACCAAAGTATAGGGGCACAGATACTTAAAACAGATATATGTCTTGATGGTGAATGTGGTTCGGCCGTCAGAATGCCGAACTCTAAAGCCAACTTGTGAGTATCCAATCATAAAACAACTCGGCGTTCAATGTGCCGAGCTTAGTAATTTGTAACACCTTACTTCACCGAGAAAGCTAATGAGATGACCTCTGCCAATAAGGATTCGGAAATCCTTCTCGACCAAGACTTGGATAGATAACCAGTCGGCCTCTTCGCAGTGCTGTTTATCCAAACTGAAGGTGCTCCGCGGTCGGCTGATTCTACGGCGATAGTGCTGTTTATCCAAACTGAAGGTATCACCGGTTGCCTTCACAGTGCAAAAAAAGAAAAGAAAATCTCAAGGTTGTTGAGAGGTTTCGCGTAGAGCGAGGGTTTGCGCATGGCAGATTTGTGTGTTGAGTTGGAGAGGGTTTGAATGATGTACTAAGTCTTGTATTTATAGGGGCAAACCTCTTCATAGCCGAGTTAGAATCCTTCTCGGATTAAGACTCCTTAAAGCTAATCCAATCAGAACTCGGCCAATCCTAAACAACCTAGGACTCTGAATCAAGCCCTTTACCAGGCCACATTCACCTCCAGGACTCCCCATCCTCATTTGGTCGAGCATCTTGGTTGTATCAGGACTCAACCCTCTTATCCTTATCTGAAAGACTTCATTTCTTGATAAGACTCGATCGACCTGGCCTGGCAACCTATGACCCAAAATCTGACGAGAATTCTAGAAGCTTCCAAATTCGGCCCAAATCAATATTTTGGGCCCAAACATTGCCCCCTCGCTTCTGAGGTCTTCGGCCTAGAACTCCTGGCTGAACTTTGACCTTGAAGAAGTGAAATTGCCATTTAATATCCCTGAAAACCATTTCGAGAACTCCAACCATGAGCATTTATGAACCATCATTTCACGCCCTAACCGTTCTGACACGTGTCGATTTCTAGCAGCCTTTAATAATGACTCTCAGATCGTGTAGCTGCCGAAACGTCTCTTCTCCTTGAACCATGAAATATTCGATCTTTTCATCTGGATTCCTTGAATATCCATACTAACCCGATTGGCCCTTTTTACTTTGAAAATCAAACGATTAGTCTTCCCCCCAAAATGCCTATAAATACATATTTTCTTCTTTATTAGAACTTTACTTTTCCGAACCTTCTGAAATTCTCTCGCCCTTGCCTTCGAATCCCCAGAAAACCAAAAGCTCTTCCTTCAAACCCAGAAAAACCCTTGAATCTTTATCAATGGCAAACCCTTGAATCTTTGTCAATGGCAAACCCAGAAAAACCCTTGAATCTTTATCAATGGCCTCCTTCACCACCAAGCTCTCTAAGGAATGTGAAAAATGCGAGAAAATTATCGATCAATGCTCAATCAAGACATTGCACTTTGAGAGCGACAAGAGCACTACTCACCAGATCCTCGGCCCTCTTTCCAAAGATACAGTACCTCCATCCATCACTGAACTTTTCAAGGACCAATGCCTAAAACCCTTGCTGCATGGGTTTGAATGGTCGAAGTGGGATTCAGCAAAACCCCAAAGCTCCTGGGCCTTGACCACTGCAACCTGGGCCGCCTGGGTTACACAAATGGAAATGATCTTCGGCTAACAATGGAAAGCTCTTGGCATTTATGACGCTATCGCCTTTCATCTGTGGAAATTAACATGGACAAAGAGTTTCTCATAGCGGCCTCAAGCTTCTGGTGCTCGGCCACCAACACCATGGTCCTCGAGTTTGGCCCTGTTGGTCCCACTATCTTCGACGTTACCGCTATCTTGGGGACTTCCCCATTTGGAATCCCAGTCGACGCCGCCCTTTCTGGGTATCCATCGAACATTGACTTGAAGTTGCTCTTCGACAAACGGGCCCTCGAAGCGCTGAGCAGAGAAGGCCAAACACCTTCAAAGGAAGAAGTTTAGAAACTACACAAAAACTTCTTCAACTACAACACCCTTTATCTCCACTTTGCCGGCCGAGAAGAAGTGAACTTACGGGAGGGAGAACACGAAGCCTTCCTCTTCTATTGGTATAACAAATTTATTTGTTGTACCAAGTCCAATAAATGTTTGGTCGAAAACATGCCGGTGGCCGAAGCCTTGGCTAGCGGTCAAACCCTGACACTTAGCCTAGCTATTCTTGTCAACCTCCTACGCTGCCTGGTCGAGATGACCCTCCATAAGATTAACCTACACCAGAATGGTCCTCTCTGGGTCTTCCAACTCTGGTTGCAAGTCTACTTTATTACTCTTCGACCAGAAATCGTTAGCTTTTCACCTACAGAAGCGCTCGACCTCCAGCTGGCTTTTCGACCAGTACTTCCTCACCAGGTCGAAGAAGTGTTCAAATACTTCTTCAGCCTCGACGTTTTTTCCGATGATGAGTTCTTGATCCGTCGTCATCGAGAATGCCCTTCGTCGATCAAGCTCCCCACGTCAGTGTGGAGTGCAGATGATGATGCTGATCTTCGTCAATCCTGGGGATCGTTCGTGCTTACTCGGGACCTTTCTCTTGGCTGTGACGCTCGCTGAGCAAGTTGGGAGGTATACCACCCTCACTTTACTGCTCGTCAACTCGGCTACCTCCAGGGTTGTCCGGTACCTCTTCTCACCTCTCGCTCTCTCCTAAACCGAGGGCGCCTATCCGGCTCCTCAGAGAAAGAGTGCATGGACCCCAAGAAGGAGTTTCAAGAATGGTGTCAAAAACTCTGCCTTCGACCAACCGTTCCAGAGTTATTCAGCAGTGACACTTTTGGTGATTGGTGGGAGGAGTATACCTAAAACTTCTTCAGCACGTCGGTCGAAGATGTCATCAATAAAATTTTTGGCGACCGACTAAAAAAAGCTCATGTCCCTCATTCCAAAGAAACAACCCAAGGTATATGGCCCTCTCCACCTTTATTCTTCAAACATTTATTTGACTTTACTGACTTGATATCACTTTTAGGCGGCTGAGTGCCGATACAAGCAGACATGATCGCAGCGGCTGCAGCCAAGAAAAAATTGACCTCCTCTTCCAGGAAGACTAAAACTGCCGCACCAGCCTTACCGAGCAAACGGCCTCGCCAAGAGGTCGAGAAGGCAGGTGAATCTCCCCGTCCCCCAAAACGTGTCAAGAAATTGGCGAAGAAAGGAGAACGGAATATTCACGTTATCTCCAGCCAGACCACAGGAACAGCTACTCCCAGCATATTTTCTCCTGCTCCTGTCGTCCAGGCCCCGGCGAAGAAGCGGCCAACTCCAACTGGTCAAACACTTAAAATTTGATATATTCCTCTAGTTGCGGTCGAATCATCTGTTGCCCCGTCGGTCGAAGAACTTGTAGCTCCACGGTCGACTGCTGCACCTATCTTAGAGGAGGTGCCTCCTTCAGTTGCAAAGAATCCCCCCATAAATCAAAAAAGACCAACGATCGTCCTGGAAGAGGTATAATTCTGTTGTAGTCACCCTCTTCTTTTACTAGATTAGAAAAAATACTGACGTTTTTTTTTTATTTTGCAGAATGACGAGAGCGACGAGATTTCGCTGACCAGTCGCCCTTGATCAACCAAAACTCCTCTCGATTTCCTCTTGTGGTCGAGGCAAATGACCAGGTCGATCCTCCTCCTATGGTCGAGATGGGCGACCAGATTGATTCTCCTGCGGTAGTCGAGACAAGCGACTAAGTCAACCCTCTTGCAACAGTCAAGATAGGCGACCAGGTCGACCCTTCTGCACTAGTCGAGGCGGATGACCAGGTCGATCCTTCAGCCAATCGCAGAAAAATGCCTGCTGTTGAGCCTGAAGCGATGGCGGAAATGCCGATTCACCCCCAAGATCAAGACTTTGGCATCCCTCCTCAGGAAGCCACTTCGGCTTACGTAAGTACTCTAATTGCTTTTCATTGATCCACATTCCGCCTTAGAATTCTAAACCAGGAAAAAATCAACGTCAGGTGCCCACGTTCTCATTTCACCAAAAATTCTATGTGCCGAATGGCGTTATCTGCATCTCTTGGCCACTTCAATGGCCATCGAACATAGATAACCTTCATCGGCCGCGTGAATTAAAAAGCAGTCTTAAACATTGGGCTTGGCCATTAAGCTCTTTAGGTCGAGCAATGAGCCAGCAGACATGGCCGAAGTCTCCTCTCGGTAAGTCTAAAATTCTCCTTCTTCTTTTCCTCTTTGTAACTTGGCTTTTTCTGACAAGTTTCTTTTCTGCGCAGCCTTCATGGGAAGTTGAACTTGAAGCCCTTCTTCTGAATACTTTGGGAATGGCTAGTTCTTCGGCGACTATAACCAGACCATCTGTATCAACAATCGAATCAAATACCTTTACCAAACTGCAGGCGTTCATGTCTCTCTCGGCTTCACAAATCCTTGAAAGTAAGGGTCTTGACTCCGTGAGAGAATGTCTAAATGACCTTTCAGCGGGCGGTCTTCTAAGCAACGAAACCATTACTCGTCTGTCTTCTATCCTAGATCGAGCTCGAGAGCATTTCGATAACATCACGAGAGCCCTCCATGGTAAAGAAAGCTCTACGGCCAGAGGTCGAGGTGGTAAGAGTAAAGAAAGCACAACTGGCCGACTTCGACCTACAAATCGCCGACCTCAACAGGCAAATTACGAAACTCCAACGTCAGCGGTTAGCCGTGGACTCCGATCTTGCTGCTAATTTCGAGTCGAGCAAAACTTGTTTGACCAATTATGCAGCTGGTACGAAGCAAATCGAGTAACTGAAGATGGATAAAAGGACTCGGCAGGCTGAAATCACAATAGGCGACGCACGATGGTTGGAGTTGAAGGCTGCCCTTGAAGCTTTCCTTCCTTCGTCCCCTTGAGTTATCTTTGTAAACCGGTCGACCGACCTCTGCTTGTACACCTTTTACTTAATGAAAATGATCTTTTCATCTTTTATTCTTGCATCTCCCAAGTTACCGGATAATATTTTTTTTAAAAATTTTCCGTTGATTGGTAGTTTATGAATCGAACCAGTTCGATCCCTGAGGTGGTATGCCCCCTTGCCGAGAACCTTGTGTACAACGAATGGTCTTTCCCAATTCGGCGACCATTTGCCGAACCTAGGGTCCTTAATTCCTACGGCTAGCATGGTTTGCCAAACCAAACCTCATTCGCTGAACGTTTTCTGTCTAACTCATTGATTATAAGCTCGCTCGACGATCTTTTTTTGTGCCACCAGTAAGTTATAAGCATTAAGTCGAGCTTCTTCTAAATCTTCTAATTCTTGTCTCTTGGCCTGATTGTACTCGGGACTGAACAAACTACTTTGTTTAATTATTCACAACAAGTTTATACTCAACTCGATTGGCAATAGCGCATCATGTCCATAGGTTAATGCGTATGGAGTTGTTATAGTGGCTGATCGGAGTGTCGTTCGATAGGCCCATAATGCTTCATTTAGCTTTAGATGCCACATACCAGGCTTCTCCCTTACCATTTTTCCAAGAATGCCAATCAGAACCTTATTACTTGCTTCGGCCTGTCCATTCGCCTGCGGGTAATACGGCGTAGACTGCTTTAGTCAAATTCCTAGATTCGCCGTATACTCCTTAAACCTGTCGGATGTGAAGATCGTACCATTATCTGTTACAATTGTTTCTGGTATGCCGAATGTAGTTACAAACTTCTTTAGACATTATCTCGGCATATGACTTTGCTTCGACCCATTTGGTGAAGTGGTCCGTTGCGACCAGTAACCGCGCATGCTTCGCTGACCCATAGGATGGTGTAATTTTGCAGATTACGTCCATGGCCCATCTTCTAAACAGCCATGGTTTGGTGACCGATTGTAATGATTCGGTCAGGACTCTTTGTATGAGATCGTGAATTTGACACTGTACACATCCTCGTGCGAACTCAATACAATCCTTTAGTATACTCGGCCAGAAATAGCTGTGTCGACGAAGTAACCATCGCATCTTTCAACCAGACTGATGTGCCCTGCAAATTCCTTCATGAACTTCTGTGACTACTTGAGCAGCTTTTCGGGGGCTGAGGCACAACAGTAATAAACCGTCTTCACCCTTTCGGTATAATTCCTTATGCGACGTAGTTTGTTGCATGAACCTTTGTTTTGCGCTTGTGTTTAGCATTGGGGTTGTCAAGGTACTGCATGATTGGCTTTCTCCAGTCATCTGGTATCGCCTCGACCATGTAGATGTCTATGGGATCCTTTCATTCTAATAACGAAGGTAGGGACATGACTTATGTACGGATTACGATGTCGCGTTGGAGAGCTTGTTGATTAACCATGGCCGGGTATGAACGTCGTAACATAGTTATTGCTTGGCCTAGCTTGCCCTCCAGGTGTTGTGCTCTAGAGGCTATTTGAGCCAGTTTATCTACGTCGGTGTTTCAAACTCGAGAGATGTGTGCGAATGTAATGTCGTCGAAAGATTCAGCCAAATAGCTAGCAACCATGTGATAGGGCGCCAGAGTGCAACTCATGCAACGAAAAGTACCATTGAGCTGGTTAATCACAAGTTTGGAATCACTGAGGATGAGGGCACGGGTGCTCGTAAGTCGTGAAGGACACCAAGACCGATGACAAGAGCTTCGTATTCGGCTTGATTATTTGTACAATCGAAATCCAGTTTGAGAGATAAATACCAACGGTAGTGATCAGGGGATTGAATAACGATCCCAACCCCAGCTGAAGCTGAAGTACTAAAGCCATCAAAGTACATCATCCAGTGATTATCACGTGTCTCTACTATACCAATTTCAACATCATTGCCTTTAGAAACGTAAGGGGAAGGATGTTGAGCCAAGAAATCGGCCAAGGCTTGACCTTTGACGACTTTCTGGGGCATGTATTGTAAACTAAATTCTGATAGTGCCATCGTCCATTTCCCAATTCGGCCTTTCAAGATTGGCCGAGTGAGCATGTAACGAATAACGTCAGTCTGGGTGATGACTTGAGTGACCGATGGAAGCATGTAATGCTTGAGTTTTGATGCAGCGAAGAATAAGGTGAGGCAAAGCTTCTCAACGACGGGATAATTGATTTATGGTTCGTTGAGATTCCGACTGAGATAAAAAATGGCGCCAGCGTCATTGTCCTGTGCGAGGAGGCAACCGATGGACTCTTCGGCCGCGGAGATGTATAACTTGAGAGGTTTTCCGCATCGTGGTGGAACAAAGACGGGTGGAGTCGTGAGGGAGACTTTGATCTGTGTAAACGCCTCTTGGTGTTCCAGACGCCATTCGAAGGCACCGCAATCCTTGAGTTTCAGAAGCATAGAAAAGGCTTTCATTTTTCCTGAATTAGCGATGAATCGACGGAGGAAGTTGATCTTGCCAAGCAACTACTGTAGTTGTTTTTTGGTCACAGAGGGTGGAGAATTGATGATCGCGCAAGCCTTGTGTTCATCGACTTCAATACCACGATGATGTACAAGGAATCCTGAAAAGTTACCGGTGGTGACGCCGAAAGCACATTTGGCAGGATTCATTTTCAGATTGTGCTGGTGCATACGTAAGAAAGCTTGTCGAAGATCATCCAAATGTGTCTGCTGGCGTTTGGATTTTATCACGACATCATCAATGTAGACTTCGATGATGGTTCCAATTAGATCATGAAATATAGTATTCATCGCTCATTGGTATGTGGCCCCGGTATTTTTGAGGCCGAACGGCATGACGACCCATTCATATGTGCCGAGTGCCCCCGGGCAACGAAAAGTAGTTTTATGGACATTGGCCTCGGTAATGAAAATCTGGTTGTAGCCGGCATGTCCATCCATAAAGGATAGAATTTCGTGGTTTGCTGCTGCTTCGATTAGCAAATTTGAGATCGGCATGGTATACTCATCTTTTGGGGGTTGCCAGGTTTAGATTTCAAAAGTTGATGCAGGTTTGTAACGCACCACTCTTCTTTAATACTGAGACGATATTTGCCAACCATTCGACGTATCAAGCTGTCCAAATGAAACCGGCTTTTAAAAGTCGAACGAGTTCATCCTTTATGCCGAGTTGAACTTCGGTTGAGAATCGTCGTGGTGATGGGCGAAACAGTTTACACCCAGGTTTAATTCATAACTCATGCTCGACGAGCGTTCGATCTAAACCTGGAATCTTATGGTAGTTCCAAGCAAAACAATCTTTAAACTCGTGAAGTAAATTACAAAGCTCGGCTTTCATATGTTGGGGTAACAAAGCACTAATAAATAAAGGCCGTGGGTTGTCGGCCGTCCCAACATTTATTTCCTCCAAAGGGTCTTTGACTTGGGGTAGACTATCTTCAAGCTTAGATGGAGAAGTTGGAACTTTATCTAACGAAAGAAAATGACCGTTATCTCATTCGGCAAGAAACTCGACTAAGATTATGTCTGAATTTGGTTATTTGGAAATGGCGTACCAATGGGTCAGCAATCGCTTCATGGTTGATGAAACTGCGGCCCGATGCCTATCTTGTATGGTTTCAGACATCGGTGTTAGCAATCAGAATGGCCAACCCAAGTCTCGCCGAATCCTGGTGTACAGTCTCGGCGTCTACCTCGATGGTCTTTTGTACTGATATCCGAGTCGGCCGACCTTCCTCATTAAAGCCTTGTAAGGTGATATAGCTGACGTGATCATCATAAGAGCGAGCTTGAATCATGTTTGCCTCAAACGGCTGATTATCCACCAGGTGAAACAAAACTGATTCGCCGTCCCAGAAGACAAGGACTTGGTATAGCGACGAGGGAATGCAGCCCGTTTGATGAATCCAATCACGGCCGAGCAATGCATTATACTCGGTTTTTGAATCAACAATAAAGAATGCGGTCATGTGATTGTGACCAGCAACGTTTACGTCCAGAGGAAGCACTCCTTTTGTCTAAGACTTATCACCAACAAAGCTACTCATGGTTACCTCCGACAGGATGAGTTCGTCGTTAGACCGTCGTAGCGTTCTTATAATGGACACGGGCATAATGTTGACCGTGGCTCCATAATCGACGAACACCTTAGAGACCGGATACTCTTCAATACGAGTCGTAACATTCAGCGGCTTCAGATGCTGAAGATTAGTAGTAGAAGAATGGGGACTACATCACCGTGACAAAGTCAACTTGTATGGCTTCTTCGGCGACTACATCATCATCCATGGAACTTGGTTGAGATGTGGTTGGCTGAAACTCGGCGAGTAGAACGTGGACCATGCTAATCTCCATATTCTCGAGGACTGAAGGGCCTATTGGGTCATGGTCATCGTCTTCTAAGCGACTGACCAAGGTATCTTGCTCTTGAGCATCTATGGCTGGGTTATCTGTGATTGTAGTTAGTGGTTGCTGCGGTACATCCTCCGGTTCGCCGTTGTCCTGGTTGTCATCTTGGGCCTCGTGCGATGTTGGGAGGTGGTCTTGTGCATGTGCCGTTTTGCAGGCTTGCTCTTGGTAGGCGATTTAAGTGTTCCTTATGTCGAGGTACGCGTCCAAATGCGCCATGCGTTCTTTCTCATCGGTTGTTAGGCCTAAAAGGGCCACTACCGAAAAGACTTCGAAGTGGTACCGTAAATGTTCAAGGTCTTCAAGAGAAAAAGTAAGTTCGGCAGTGTCTATATCGGTATACGGATCGACCTCAAAATTGAGAACTCGGGCTTCACGTATATGCTGGAACCTAGCCTTTATTGCTGGATTGGTGGTCTTTAGGATAACTTGTTCGGCATCAGGGCCAGTTAAAGCCAGGGCGAGGGCTTCTTGACACTCTTTTGGTAGACTGTATAAGTCATTAGCGGAATATTTCTTATGAAACTCCCGTATGTACTCTAAGGCCTCACCGATAAATGTAGGGTTTAAATTCCGCCCTATCTTAATTAGTGGCTCTGGTGAAGGCAACGGGGGAAGTTTGCTTTCCGCCTCTCTTCTGAATTCCTCGAAACGAGCCTTCATTTCCCCTGGTCGAAGAAGGAGTTTGATGCGTTTCTCAGAGTCCTTGATTGTAGTTTCGAAGTTGCATTCAGTCGCCTTCTTTCCCTGAATTAATTCGGTCGTGATGGCAGGGGTTTGCCGATAGTCCTCATTGTCGGTCACTTCTTTCGGTTGCCATTTAGTAGTAAGGGAGACTGCATGGCTTGTTAGCAGGCCATGCAGTCTATTCGCTGACGTCGATGCTTATGAGATTTAGATAATGCAGTGTACACACCTTTAGGGGAATGATAAGTGTACCAACGTTGATCGCGCGGTTCAAGAGGTTTGAAGGTTTTCTGCTTTGCAGAAGAGTTCGAGCTGCTAGAACTTCGTGCATAATAATCCTCGTTATAAAAAGGTACATCGAAGTTAAGGCGCCGTCTGATTGGGGGCAGTTCGGTCGGTCTGCACTGAGCATCTTCTGATGTGTTGTGGCCATGGAAGGTGGTTGATTTATTGTAGCCTGAATCAGCCTTTTGTTTGGCTTGGTGGTGACGTTTGTCTTACACCGATTACATAGAATCGCCGATCTATCTACTTCCTCGATGCTGGAGTCTGTCATAGACTCGATGCTGGAGTCTGTGAAAGAACTTTGGGTGGCTCGTTCGAAAATAAATCAATCTTGAGCCGTGGCCGAGAATTCTGCTTTGGGATGTGTTGTTCTAGAACGAACTCGGCCTTCCCTTTCTCTTTGTCCCTAGGTAGATGGGCATCTACTATATTAACCGTCCCCGTAGGAAACGGGTCAATGTCAACGCTCATTTTCTTTTCTGGGAACTTAAGTTTAACGCTATCTATCCAGCTTTGGACGACGTCTCGAAATACGACACAATTGTTTGTTGTATGTTTATTCGAGTTATGGTACTTGCAATATGTTCTTTCTTTCAATTCTTCGGCCATAGGAATATTATGCCCAGGCCGAAGTTTGATGATCTTGGCAAGTAGTAGTTGGTCGAAGACGGCGTCGACCTTAGTAATGTCAAAAGTATAAACTTTTGATGTTTTGGTGATAGATTCTTCGATGGCTGAGCGAGTTTTGACATGTTTGGGATTGGCGTAAGTCAATGCCTTGCAAATATATGATTTATCGATTATTATCTCGACCGCATCAATACTGGCATATTCTTTAGGTTCAGCCGAGGCATAGCTAACCGTGGGGTTTTTGTAAATGGTTCCTCGGGATGGAGACTTCGAGACTTTTTCTTCTTGGAGTAGGTAGTCATATTGCTCAACATGTTGAGCTAGTTCATACATGTCTCAGAAGTTTGTCCCCAGGAATTTCTTTTTGTACTCGACGTCCAACCCATTCAAAGTGAGTCTAACAAATTTGACTTCAGGAAGGGGTACTCGACACCAATTTCTAGCCAACTTAAACCTGGTAAGATAATCCATTGGTGACTCATCTGATGCTTGAGCCACTTGGCTAGCGATGAAACTGACATTTCCATCCCCGGCTGATAGAATTGCTCATGAAATTTTTCGGCCAACTCTTCCCAACTCTTGATGGAGTTCGGTGGGAGATTGATGTACCAAGCGAATGCCGAGCCTGTCAATGAGAAGTTAAATAGTCGCAGTTTATGGAGATCGCTATTAACATCTCCACATTGCACAGTGAACTGAGCCACATGTTCTAACGAGGATAAAGATGATTCTCCAGCAAACAAACTGAAATCTGGTATTTTAAAGCCTTTAGGATATTCAAATTTCTCCACGTAAGTAGGGTATGGGTGGATGAATTTTTGGGAATTTCGGCCCTTTTTCAAGGCCGAATCGATCATCCTCTGGATATCGGTCATATCGATGGATGTCGTTTCTACCTTCTGGTCAGATCCATCCGATCTACTGCTTGATCCTCCTTTCTTTTCCAAGTTAATTGGCTTGAGTCAAGTAGGCATTGGCTCAGCCTGTTCTAAAGGATTATTCTTTGGTGGCAATTGCCAAGAATGATCGGAGGGCCTTTCTTCACAGATTTTATGAACCAGCATTTCAAGCAATCTGGTGTGTGTCTCATTGGTACTGCATATTACTTCGCGTAGACTGTCTATTCCTCGGCTGAATGTCTGTTCAACTTGCTGAGATTATTCGTCCAGTCGTCTTCGGAGAAACGACCTTGTTGGTGGATCAGCGCCTTCACCACCATCTTCATCACAATCCTCTGCTACCACCTCATTGAAAATGTATACGGTTCTGTTAGGGACTTCTGCACTGCGAGGCTGACTGCCGAGACCAGCTTCCTTTTCTCAGCGTGTTGCGCTCGTGGACTCCTATGTCGCGGTAATAAGGGGATTTTGTTTCTGCATTAAATTTTGTCCTATGTTCTGAATTTACAAATCAGTCGTTGATTTTCCCATAACTGCTTTCTTCTTGACCGATCGGGTCTCGATTGGCATGAACTTCGTAGTTTTAGCACTGGGTCCCACTGGGCGTGCCAAAATGTTGACCCTAAAAACTACCAAGCTTACGTGGCGTTCAGGCCGAGTAACTAATGAGCTAACTACGTCCTTCGGTTGTGTGCGGGGCGTGCCAACTCGACGGTCGAACTCGGCCGGTGAATAAAATTTGTTGATGTTGCGTTGGTCGTGCTGCTGACTTCTTGACCTTACGACTGCGGCCGAGGAAGGAACAATTCTTGGCCTTCAGGTTCTAGAGCCTGAAGAAAAGGCTGCCAGTTCTGCGAAGTTCACAAATTGTTGGCCCCAGATTCGGTCACTGTGATTATATTCGTGGGAGTATAAGCACGCCGAATCGACACCAAAGTATAGGGGCACAGATACTCAAAACAGATATATGTCTTAATGGTGAATGTGGTTCGGCCGTCAGAATGCCGAACTTTAAGGCCAACTTGTGAGTATCCATTCATAAAATAACTCGGCGTTCAATGTGCCGAGCTCAGTAATTTGTAACACCTCACTTCGCCGAGAAAGCTAATGAGATGACCTCTGCCAATAAGGATTCGAAAATCCTTCTCAACCGAGACTTGGATAGATAACCAGTCGGCCTCTTCGCAGTGCTGTTTATCCAAACCGAAAGTGCTCCAGGATCAGCTGATTCTAAGGCGATAGTGCTGTTTATCCAAACTGAAGGTATTATCGGTTGCCTTCACAGTGCTGTTTATCCAAACTGAAGATGTGTCGGTGAAAAAAGAAAAGAAAATCTCAAGGTTGTTGAGAGGTTTTGCGTAGAGTGAGGGTTTGCGCAGGGCAGATTTGTGTGTTGAGTTGGAGGGGGTTTGAATGATGTACTGAGTCTTGTATTTATAGGGGCAAGCCTCTTCATAGCCGAGTTAGAATCCTTCTCGGATTAGGACTCCTTAAAGCTAATCCAATCAGAACTCACCCAATCCTAAACAACCAAGGACTCTGAATCAAGCCATTTACCAGGCCACATTCACCTCCAGGACTTCGCATCCTCATTTGGTTGAGCATCCTGGTTGTACCAGGACTCAACTCCCTTATCCTTTTCTGAAAGACTCCACTTCTTGATAGGACTTGGCCGACCTGGCCTGGCAGCCTATGAACCAAAATTGGACGAGAATTCTAGAAGCCTCCAAATTCGGCCCAGATCAATATTTTGGGCCTAAACACACATGCTCGTTTGTTTTTATTTATGCCAGAAAAGTCCACATGCGCCAGAGATAGAAAAACTGTATAGTTTTGACATCCAACAAGAATTTGATCTTTCGAGTACTCATTCTTGTGGTCTTAGTAGTGCATTATATGAATTTATTTTCATAAGTTCCAATGGTTGTCAACCTCACACTCATTTGTTTTTATTAATGCCGAAATCAGTCCGAATGCACTGAAAATAGAAACATTGTGTATTTATTTCATTAAATTCCAATGGTTTTCATACGCAAGCTTGTTTGTTTTTCCAAACCTCCAATGTTTGTTTTCATACGCAACCGTACACTCATTCTTATGGTCCTAGTCGCGCCTTATGTGTGTGTATTTCCAAACCTCTAATGGTTGCCAAATGCGCGCTTGTTTGTGTTTATTAATTCCGAATACAGTTCGAATGCACTGAAAAAATAAAAACTGTGTACTTTTGACACCCAATAAGCTTTTGATCTTTTGAGTAATCATTGTTATGGTCCTTGTTGCGCATTTTATGTGTTTATTTTCTTAAGTTCCAATGGTTGTCAAACATACCCTCGTTTGTTTTTATTAATACCGAAAACAGTCCAAATGCACTGAAAATAGAAAAAACTGTGTAGTTTTGTCATCCAATAAGCATTTGATATTTTGAGCACTCATTCTTATGGTCCAAGTAGCGCAATATATGTGTTTCTTTTCTTAAGTTCGAATTGTTGTCCAACGCACGCTCGTTTGTTTTTATTATTGCCGAAAATAGTCCAAATGCACTGAAAATATAAAAATTGTGTAGGATTGACATCCAAGAAGCATTTGATCTTTTGAGTACTTATTGTTATACTCCTAGCAGCACATTATACGTATTTAATTTCTTAAATTCCAATGGGTGTCAAACACATGCTCGTTTGTTTTTATTACGCCAAAAACAGCCCAAATACACTGAAAATAGAAAAACTATGTAGCTTTGGCATCCAATAAGCTTTTGTTCTTTACCGTACTCATTCTTATGATCCTAGTAGTGCAGAATATGTGTTTATTTTCTTAAGTTCCAATGGCTGTTAAACTCACGCTTTTTGGTTTTTATTAATGCCAAAACTGTCCAAATGTACTGAAAATAGAAAAACTTTGTAGTTTTGACATCCAATAAGCTTTTGATCTTTTGGTTACTCATCCTTATAGTCCTAGTAGTGCATTATATGTGTTTGTTTTCTTAAGTTCCAACGGTTGCCAAACACTTGCTCTTTCATTTTTAATAATGCTGAAAACAGACCGAATGCACTGTAAATAGAAAAATTGTGTACTTTTGACATCCGATAAGCATTTAATCTTTTGAATACTCCTTCTTATGGTCCTAGTAGCGCCTTATAGGTGTTTATGTGCTTAAGTTCCAATGGCTGTCAAGCGCACGCTCATTTGTTTTTATTAATGCCGAAAACAATCCGAATGCATACAAAATAGAAAAACTGTGTACTTTTTACATCCAATAAGGATTTGGTCTTCTGAATACTAATTCTTATGATTCTAGAAGTGCATTATATGTGTTTATTTTCTTAAGTTCCAATGATTGTCAAACGCATGCTCGTTTGTTTTTATTAATGCCAAAAATAGTTTGAATGCACTGAAAATAGAAAAACTATGTAATTTTGACAGCCAATAAGCATTTGATCTTTTGTGTACTCATTCTTAAGGTCCTAGTAGCATATTATATATGTTGATTTTCTCAAGTTCCCATGGGTGTCAAACGCACGCTCGTGTGTTTTTATTAACCCCGAAAACTGTCATAATGCATTGAAAATAGAAAAAAACTGCGTAGTTTTGATATCCAGTAAGAATTTGATCTTTTGAGAACTCATTCTTATGGTCCAAGTAGCGATTATATGTGTTTATTTGCTCAAGTTCCATTGGGAGTGAAACGCACGGTCGTTTGTTTTTGTTAATGTCGAAAACAGTCCAAATGCGCTTAAAATAGAAAAACTGTGTAGTTTGGCATCCAATAAGCATTCGATCTTTTGAGTACTCATTCTTATGGTCCTAGTAGTGCATTATATGTGTTTATTTGCTCAAGTTCCAATGGGTGTTAAATGCACGCTCGTTTGTTTTGATTTATGCCGTAGACAATCCTAATGCACAAAAAATAGAAATCGTGTAGTTTTGACATCCAATAAGCTTTTGATCTTTGGAGTACTTATTCTTATGGTCTAAGTAGCGCATTATATGTGCTTATTTTCTTAAGTTTCAATGGTTGTCAAGGGCGCGCTCGTTTGCTTTTTTTCAAAGCTAAAAACTGTCCAAATGCACACAAAAAAATAGAAAAAGGGTTAATTACATTTTCATACCTCAGGTTTGGGTTATATTTCAATTTCTTACAACATCTTCAAAACATTTCACTTTCATACCTTAAGTACTATTTTATTTCAAAATAATACCTCCGTTACATTTTCCATCCATTGATCCGTTAAGTGCTGATGTGGCTGCCACATATATGCCAAATGTCTGCCACGTGGCAAAAAAAAAGCTTTTAATTTTATTTTTAAAAAACATGAATTTTCTCAGAAGAAGGAGGAGGAGGGGGAAAAAAAAACCCAAACCCACCCCTCACCAAAAAAACCTGCAGCCTGCAACCTAGAAGACGAAGAAGAAGAGGAAGAGGAAGAGGAAGGCAAAAAAAAAAAAAATCCCAGAAATTGTCTTGGACGGGGAAGGGAGGCGGGTCGCTGCCCGATGGGTGGGGGGGGGGAAGGAGGTTGGGGGGGGGACGCAGGTGGGTCTTGTTGGGTTTGGGGTTCTGGGCCCTTTTTTTTTTTTTTTCCTTCTCCTCATCCTCCTCCTCCTCCTCCTTCTCCTTCTTCTTCTTGCAGGTTTAGGGATGTGGGGGGTTGCAGGGAAATGAGATGGGTTTCATTTTTTTTTTCTTCTTCCTTCTTCTTCTTCTTCTTGCAGTTTTAGGGATCCGATGGGTTTCTTTTTTTTGTTTTTGAGAAAATTCATGTTTTAAAAAAAAAATATTAAAAAAATATTTTTTTTTGCCACGTGGCAGACATTTGGTAGCCACGTCAGCACTTAACAGATCAATGGATGAAAAATTTAACAGAGGTATTATTTTGAAATAAAATGGTACTTAAGGTATGAAAGTGAAATGTTTTGAAGATGTTGTAAGAAATTGAAATAGAGCCCAAACATGAGGTATGAAAATGTAATTAACCCATAGAAAAACTATGTTGTTTTGACATCAAACACACATTTGATTGTTTGGGTACTCATTCTTATGGTCCTAGTGGAGCATTATATGTATTTATTTGCTCATGTTCCAAAGGGTTTCAAACACATGCTCGTTTGTTTTTATTAAAGCCGAAAACAGTCCAAATGCAATGAAAATAGAAAACCTGTGTACTTTTGCCATCCAATTTGCATTTGATCTTTTGAGTACTCATTCTTCTGGCCCTAGTAGTGCATAATATGTGTTTTTTTTTCTTACAGATGTCAAGCGCATGCTCGTTGGTTTTTATAAATACTGAAGACATTCCAAATGTAGCTAAATTAAAGAAACAGTGTAGTTTTAACGTCCAATAAGCATTTGATTTGTTGAGTGCTCATTTTTATGGTCCGAGTAGCGCATTTTATGTGTTATTTTATAGTTTTGACATCGAATAAGCATTTGATCTTCTTAGTACACATTCTTATGATCCTAGTAATACATTATATGTGTTTGTTTTCTTAAGTTCCAACGGTTGTCAAATGCACAATCGTTTATTTTTATTAATGCCGAAAACCGTTCGAATGGACTGATAATAGAAAAATTGTGTAGTTTTAACATCCAATAAGCAGTTGATATTTTGAGTACTCATTCTTATGGTCCTAGTAGCGTATTATTTGTGTTCATTTTCTCAATTTCCAAAGGGTGTCAAACGCACGCTCGTTTGATTTTATTAATGACAAAAACAATCCGAATGCACTGAAAATAGAAAAACTGTGTACTTTTCATAGCCAATAAGTTTTTGATGTTTTGAGTACTTATTCTTAGGGTCGTAGTAGCAGATTATATATGTTTACTTGCTTAAGTTCCAATGGGTGTCAAGGGCACACTCGCTTGTTTTTAATTATTCCTAAAACAGTCCAAGTGCGCTCAAATATAAAAGTTGTTTACTTTTGACACCCAATATGGTTTTGATGTTTTGAGTACTCATTCTTATGGTTCCAGTACTGTATTATATGTTTTTATTTCTTTTGAGTTCCAATGGTTGTCAAATGTACGGCCGTTGGTATTCATTGATGCCGAAAACAATCCAAAGGCACTCCAAATTGAAAAACTATGCCCTTTTGACACCTAACAAACTTTTGACCTTTTGAGTACTCATTCTAATGGTCCAACGACACTCGTTTGTTTTTATAAATGCCGAAAACAATTGAATTGAACTTCAAATAGAAAAACCGTGTACTTTTGAGTACTCATTCTTGTGGTCCTAGTAGCACATTATATGTGTTTATTTGCATAAGTTCCAGTGGGTGTCAAACGCACGCTCAGTTGTTTTCATTAAAGTCGAAAACAGTCCAAATACACTGAAAATAGAAAAAGTGTGTAGTTTTGATCCAATAAGCATTTGATCTTTTGGGAACTCATTCTTATGGTCCTAGTAGCCCACTATATGTTTTTATTTGATTAAGTTCCAATGGTTGTCTACCGCATGCTCGTTTGTTTTTATTAATATCGAAAATTGTCCAATTGCACAGAAAATAGGTAACTGTGTTGTTTTGACATCAAATCAGTATTTAATCTTTTGACTACTCATTCTTATGGTCCTAGCAGTAAATAATATGTGTGTATTTTCTTACATTCCAATGGCTAGCAAACGCACCATCGTTGGTTTTTATTAATGCCGTAAATAGTCCAAATGCATTGAAAAAAGAAAAAAACTGTGTAGTGTTGGCATCCAATATGCATTTGATATTTTCAGTACTCATTGTTATGGTCCTTGTAGCGCATCATATGTGTTTATTTTCTCAAGTTCCAAAGGATATCAAACGCATGCTAGTTTGTTTTTATTAATGTCGAAAATAGTGCGAATGAACTGAAAATAGAAAAATTGTGTACTTTTGTGATCCAATAAGCATTTGATCTTGGGATTAATCATTCTTATGGTCCTAGTAGCGCATAATATGTGTTTATTTTCTTAAGTTCAAATGGCTGTCAAAAACACTCTCGTTGGTTTTTTCTTAAAGCCGAAAACAGTCTCAATGGGTGTCAAACGCACGTTCGTTTTTTTTTTATTTATGCAAAAAACAATCCAATGCACTTAAAATTGAAAAACTGTGTACTTTTGAGACCCAACAAGCATTTGACCTTGTGAATACTCATTCTTATGGTCCTAGTAGTGCCTCATATGTGTTTTTTCGTAAGTTCCAATCGTTGTCAAACTCAAGTTAATTTGTTTTTATTGATGCTGAAAATAGTCTGAATGCACTAAAAATATAAAAACTGTGTACTTTTGACACCCAATAAGCTTTTGATATTTTGAGTACTCATTCTTATGGTCCTAGGAGCGCTTTATATTTGTTTATTTGCTTAAGTTCCAATGGGTGTGAAACGCATGCTCCTTTGTCTATATTAATACCGAAAACAGTCTAAATACACAGAAAATATAAAAACTGTGTACTTTTGACATCCAATAAGCTTTTGATATTTTGAGTACTCATTCTTATAGTCCTACTAGCGCATTATGTGTGTTTATTTGCTCAAGTTCCAATAGGTGTCAAATGTACACTCGTTGGTTTTTATCAATGCAGAAAACCGTCCAATTGTACTGAAAATAGAAAAACTGCGTAGTTTTGATATCCAACAAGCATTTGATCTTTTGACTACTCATTCTTATGGTCCTAATAACGCATTACACATATTTTTTTTCTCAAGTTCCAATGGGTGTAAAACGTACGCTCGTTTGTTTTTACTTATGTTGAAAATAGTCCAAATGCAGTCCAAATATAAAAACTGTTGACTTTTAACACCCACTATGTTTCTGATCTTTTGAGTGCTCATTCTTATGATCCTAGTAGCATGCAATATGTGTATATTTTCTTAAGTTGCAATGGTTATCAAACGCATGTTCGTTGGTTTTTATTAATGCCGAAAACAGTCCAAATGTAGTGAAAATAGAAAAGTGTGTAGTTTGACTTCCAATAGGCATTTGATCTTTTGAGTACTCATTCTTGTGGTCCTACTAGCATATTGTATGTGTTTATGTTCTTAAGTTCCAATGGTTGTCAAACGCATGCTCGTTTGTTTTTATTAATGCCGAAAAGAGTCCGAAAGGACTGAAAATAGAAAACCAGTGTACTTTTGACACTGACTAAGATTTTCATCTTTTGAGTAGTCATTCTTATTGTACTAGTAGCGCATTCTATGTTTTTATTTGCTAAAGTTCCAATGGGTGTTAAACGTACGTTCTTTTGTTTTTATTATTGCCGAAAATAGTCCAAATGCACTAAAAATAGAAAAACTGTGTAGTTTTGACATCCAACAAGTTTTTGATCTTTTGAGTACTCATTCTTATGGTCCAAGTAGCGCATGATATGTGTTTACTTTCTTATGTTCCAATGGTTGTCAAACGCATGCTCGTTTGTTTTTCTTAATGCGGAAAACAATCTAAATGCAATGAAAATAGAAAAAATGTGTAATTTTGACATCCAATAAGCATTTAATGTTTTGGGTACTCATTCTTACGATCATAGTAGCGCATTATATGTGTTTATTTTCTTAAGTTCCAATGGCTATCAAACGCACGCTCGGTTGTTTTTATTAATGCTGAAAACTGTTTGAATGCACTGAAAATAGAAAAATTGTGTTGTTTTGACATAAATTAGCTTTTGATCTTTTGAGTACTCATTCTGATGGTCCTAGTAGCCCGTTATATGTGTTTATTTTCTTAATTTCCAATGGTTGTCAAACGCGTCGTCGTTTGTTTTTATTACTGCCGAAAACTGTCTAAACGCATAGAAAATAGAAAAACTGTGTAGTTTTGACATCAAATAAGCGTTTAATTTTTTAAGTACTCATTCTTATGGTTCTTTTAGCACATTATGTGTGTTTATATGTGTAACAGCCCATCCTTAATTTTACAATTTTATTAATTTTAAGTTCGTGAATTGACGAAAATGCCCCTAAAGGCAAGATTCTTGACCTTCGTTGACCAGCGTATAGTGAGACGTACAAAATATCCTTTCGTTGATCGTCATTTCATGATGTGTACAAACTATTAATGTACCGTATTCTCAAAGTACTCGACGGTACGAACTCATAGGCGTATGGTGGGACCCACCCACGTGGGTCTTCTATTCCCTTAGTCCCCGTGTCACTTTCTTTTCCCCTTTCCCGGATGCCCTCCTCATTCTCTCTCGTTTTCAAACTCTCTTTATCTCTCACTAAAACTCTCTCTCCCATCTTCCGATCACCATCATCTCTCTCAGTCACTCGCACCACCTCAACTTTCTCTTTGTCACTTGTCCTGCACCTAGTTCCCTCGACCTCTGTTATGTTTTCACCTTGGCAAACATGGTACAGCCGTGAGACTGAGATCTACGAGCTTTCCAGCCCAAAAAACTTGGACTTTGAGCTACGAATTCAACCCAGCCATAGGACACATCACGACATTGTTGCATCGTCACTGTTCAAGGAGTTTTTCTAGTGAGTTTCGTCGTTTCTGACATATGTAAGACTCCAGACTCTCTTAAACGTTCATATAGATCGATCAAAACCCAGTTATGAATGTTGTTTTGGTGAAGCATAGAGCAACATAGACTTGGGAAGCATTTTCCCGGAATTGTGGCAAAGAGTTGGACCGTGGCTATCTGGCCACTTTTACACCATTTTCCCAACCAACACCGGCCACGATTGGGCTTCAAATAGGTATATTCTTGTTCCCTACATTCCTAGCTTCAAATTGGCTTTTGAATCACTAAATTTGGTTGAGAATTGAGCTCGAAATGAGCTCTGGAAGTTGGCTGTTCAACCTGCAAAACCTGGACCTTCATGAGGAAGGTGAGTATGATGGTATTCGCAGGCGCGTGAGCGCGCATGAGGGGCCATCGCGAGTGGCGAGTGCAGCGCTTAGCTACGAGTGCAGCCATCTTGTGGCAATGCGTGAAGAAATCTGAGGTCCCTTCTTAGGTTTCTCGACGCGCGGAACCCGAATCTGTAGTTCGTTTTTCAAAATTTGATCATTTTAAAATAGTTAATTTATTAGCCAAACTTTGTAGGAAAATGCATATTTACGTTAGTACATTATTTAGTTACGTAAATAGTTTCATTTCTAGGTGCAACGCATCGCAAGGATCTTCAAAGCCTGCGAGGACATGGTTTGTGAGTGGGTCTTTTCTTTTAAATATTATATATTTATTTAGTTTCCATTTCTATATTTGATAAAGAATTTTCAACGTTACGCTTAGATTAGACTAATAATTTTAAGAATTAGCGTATTGACGGAATTGATGAAATTCTCATAAATTCTACGGGATACACGTTTATGCATATTTTGATGTGATGCCATGAATATATTTATGGTCACAAATATTATTATTTTATTGTGGTCAATTATGAAGTTTCCGTAGTATGACCATATTTGTATTACTGCTCATCATGCATGCTACACTTGTGTTTGTACTCGTCCGGGCCAAGGCCAAACTTCACGTGTATGTTCACATCGCACTGTACACTCACTTTGGATCCATTGTAGGTGCTAGTCTTGTCCTAGATTGCTATAGGTAATTAGGACTCGTATATGACGCGCATAGCGCCATTCTTCACGTGATTGTAGTACTAGAGCGTAAATTATTATTACATCCAGTCCTGTTCATGTCAGAATACCTTTGCATGAACTCTTGTGTCAACATATATCGATTAGCACTCGATATGATATGTTTGTTTGTGTGACGTTATATGATTGCCTAACGTTAGGCATTTATTTACGAAATATTGTGACGTATTAAAAGTTTGAGATATTGCTGGCTATGGTAAGTATTTTCACACTATACGTAGTATGTATATTTGGAAACTATACTTGTGTTACAGCGAGGGGTTATTATCTTTCGAAAAGGTTTTGGCAAAGCTTTATTTTTAGCACACTCACCTTTGTTTTTTGCCCCATCAAGTTTTAGTAGCTGAGCTTTCATGTCGACGAGGATTCTTGGCAAATCTTGGTATTGGTGATTACCTTTGATGGTGTCATTCTTATCCTACCTTTATTGTACTTTACTTATGCTCTGACATCACGTGTGAACTGGTTTCAATCCCGCTCACATGCGCACTCTTCCATTTAGGCACTTTTAGGTTTAAATTTATTCACATTTTCCACCTCACTACATATTACGACGTCATCACATTACGACGTCATCACCTTCTGGGTGTCAGCCAAGCACGACTCGATTTGGAGTCCAGTTGGACATTTGGGATTAGGGTTTATGAGAGCATAAGTTTGGGCAGTATTGCATTCATCACACGTGTGATGTAGGCATTCTTGGTTTTTGAACCTAATGTCGAATCTTGCCACCTCATCGAGAGTGAAAAATGTATTAGCTTTTTCTAAGTTATGGGTTAGACGGCTTATCGACCTCCTAGAATAACATTTTGGTGACCGCCTCTAGACTTAAACAAAAAACCTCCATGCCAAGGAAAAGTCCCGATTTGGAATGAGTTGATGGCCTTGGCACAGGGCTAATGTATTAGTAGTTGCGCACCACCAGAGATTTACCCATAAATCCCATTACTCTTATCTCGTAATCATTACCAAATCTTTCGAGTTAGGAAACCATAATTAGTTTTGATTCCTTGGTAGTACCTATTAGTATACCACCTATTAAAAATTCCTATGAAGATTTACTTTCGTCGAAATCCCTAAAAATGTCTCGAGTGATGATGTGGTGCTAAAGTGGTAGCACTCGACAGAAGAACTTCGGGGGGACAGTCACTTTGGTCCCCGACAATACTAATTTTTTCAAACGTAGTAATAATTCTGAATCTTCAGGAGGAAGATCGATTTCCATTTAAATCCATTCCAAAGTAGATTATTAGCGAATTCATTTTCCCAACCTTAGAACATTCAAACCAACACTAATTCTTAGAATTTCTTTCGATGTTGTACCCGTCATTACGATGAGTATAGGCATGGAAGTATGAGTTATTATACCTTTGGTTAGAAAAGATCTTTTATGTAGTAAGTAATTTTCCCTAGAATCAACGAAACCAACTCCCAACACCATTTCCTTACCAACCATCCGAAACCATCCACCCGAGCGGGCTTTAACCTGTAATTAGCCTATGGTGGCGCTACTAATTGACGATACTATCTGATATCCAGAAGCTATCAACCAATATTCAGGCGGTATGATTTATGATACTGGACACATGTACTGGTATCTGGGAGTGACACCATTGTGCCAGAACGCTGGTTCACAGTTTCAGGGTAACGAACAATATCAAAATATCATATATGCGTTAATTAACAATGCGACTGGTAAACTGATTAATAGTGACAACTTGAGCCGAAGAAATTAAATCGTGGAAACTTAGGAGCAAGCCTTTTAGGAAGACAATAACTTATAGTTATGTTGACCCTACCACTGACATAGGTAACCAGAATATTCCTAACTAGTTGTAGTACAAATTTAGGACACCTTCGTTCGGACCTTGTTTAATCTGGGTATCATTCAATTCGTCGCATCATCTTTAACAATTTAAATATTTCAATCACCTGGTACCCTAGTCGGGTAAGTTTTGGGAATCCTAATGCCACGAGGCAAAATTTGTCGTGTCCTGCGCGAATATGGTGGATGCATCGTTCTTTTTACCAATCTGACAATGCCAGTTAATCCATTTTGTTGGATAGCGTGGATTTTCACGTCATCCAATATATGAATTTACTACGTCGTAATTATCTCTTTGGTGATGCATTGACCAAAAATTGTCATTTTTCGATTACTAGTGTGTGCCGTGGAGAAAGAGGGTAGTATAGTATGATTCGAGGACGTACATCTTGGTGTCACTTCTCAAAATTTATCTAGGATACTGCTGATGCAGAAAGTAGAGTACACCGTCGATCCACCTTTCTACTACTACACCAATTTCCCTTGATCTTCTTGAACTACTTTGACGTCATTGATAAACTTAGTTACAAAAGCTTACTGGTTAAGAAATTTACCCAACCAAACACTTTATCTAGGGAACCTCAAACCTATTCGCAAAGGCGAAAAACTGAATCTTAGGATCTTACCTGGATTTTAGCAACTAAATCGGGGAACGATTAAAATCGTTAACCTATACTTTGAATTGATGGTCTACCCAACCAACTTTTATAGCCCGAGTATTCTAGCGTAGCCTGACGAATTCGTAGTAGTTTTATTGACCACTTTCTCATCTACTTAAGTAATGAGACCAATTTCTCTAAACACTGACAGTCAACTTTATACCAAATTTCTCAAAAGTTACCTTTGTTTAGATTGGTACTTTTCTTAGGGAACGTGATCTCAGTAGACAATATTCTTTTCTTTTCCCCGAAAAGGTTGTAGCGAAAAAAAGTTGAAATCCTCACAAAGTGTTGTAAAATTCGAGATATCCTTGGTTTTTTCGATTTTATCGGCCGTTTGTTAGCAATTTTTTGGCAATGAGGTTTTTCTTCACCTGTCAACCCAGGAAAGTTAGTTTAGTTGTGATATTGAAGATGAATAAAGTTTCTAACAACTGAGCTCTTATCTCACTTCACCTTTGTGTTACACCTTTCGACGACATTGGTCATTTTAAAATCTACTGTGATGTTCCACCAAATGATTTGGTTGCGTACCGATGTAGTGTGACAGAGTATCGCTTATGCTTCCTGACGGGTGGGCACCATACAAAATGAACAATCTTATTCATGACCTAGAGTCAACAGCTATCATCTTCATTTGAAAATTGGATAACACTGCTCTGTGGAGAAACGTGTCCAAATTTTTACCAACCTTAGACTTCGAAAAATACATCTTCATTTGAAAACAGCTAAATTTCTGATAGCGATGATGGAAAAACCAATCAATGTCTACGATTACACTATCGTTTATTACCCTGGTTGTGCAAACGTGACTACTGTTCAACGCAACAAAAGACATATCTACCCTTGAATACCTTCAGTCTATCCTATCCCATTTCAGATAGAAGTCACGAGTATTGATACGATGTTACTTACAAATCCTCAAGAAATCGTTCGAGTGGTTATAATCACTTCATGTATCCAAATGGGGATGAGGAAATATCACCATAAGCTCTCGGTACGAGGTATCTTGTACATGTGGATATTACGATGATGTTTCAGTGATTATCAACTGACTTGACAAGTCAGCTCACTTTTCGTTGGTCCAGAGGGACTTCATTCAAATCACTTAGTAAAAATGCTCATTCTTGAATTTTTTTAGATTTCTGACGTTTGGATTGACATCTACTGTGACCATTAATTCCTTAATCGACCAACAGCTACTCTGTTAAATGAATCTTTACCGTTGGTGATTGAACATTTTGAAAGCTACCGTTGTGGTGAGATGTTACGCATTCAATCCAGTTATCTTGTACTCTAGATTTGATGGACTCATTTTGACCCTCAAATTCTTTAGTGTTATTTTGACCCTCAGATAGGCCTGTCTACGTTAGCATTTGTATCTATTTATTTAAGTAGTTATTTATTATTTGGGCTTGACCCAAAGATACTACATGGATATTCTCGGAGTACGTGACCCTAGGAGTGCGTCGGTGAAATTTTTTCTATTTTTAGTTTTAATTTCATTACAATATTTTAATCTTACGTTGTTATATATGTATTTTTGCCTTTATGTTTTTCTAAAGGTATTATATTATAGTATTGTACTAAAGGAGAAGGAAAGTTTGAGTTTGGTGGCATGAAAGAGAAATCATTGCAATCTAATCACAACGGAATGGCATTCTCTTTTACGCAACTGCTCTAGTTGATTTCTTCTTTATATATATATTTTTCTTTCTATCTTGAGTATTTTATGTATAACAAGTGATTTCAAATTTCGGGGAATTTTTTTTTTAAGGTGGGTAGATTGTAACAACCCTTTCCTAATTTTATGATTTTATTTATTTTAAAAAAAAGTGAATTGATGAAAATGCCCCTAGAGACGAGAATGTTGACATTCGTTGATCATCATTTCGTGATGCGTACAAACTATTAATGTATCGTATTCTCAAAGTACTCGACGGTGAACGCGTACGCGCAAGCAAAATCAAATTTGGAGCTACGATAGAGATTTTACGGACTTACGAAGTCCAAGAGCATTTTGGTAAATTCATTATTCTAGATAAATTACCCTTTTATTATTTTAATATTTACTTGTAAGATTTTTCTGCATGGTGGGACCCACCCATGTGGGTCTCCTATTCCCTTTGTCCCTGTGCCACTTTCTCTTCCCCTCTCTCGGATGCCCTCCCCATTCTCTCCCATTTTCAAACTCTCTTTATCTCTCACTAAAACTCCCACTCCTTTGCAAACCGAAGCCATCACCGAACCTTTGCCATTCCAGCAAACTTCAGACCACTACCTCATCTTTCTCTATCACTCGCCACTACCTCAACTCTCTCTCTATTTGCAACTAGCTCCCTCGACCTCTGTTATGTTTTCACCTCGGCAAACATGGTACGACCTTGAACGCGAGATCACCACCATGATCGTCACTATACTTTTTTCTGGCGAGTTTCGCCGTTCTTGACATAGGTCAAGACTCTCTCAAAACTTCATTATATATCGATCAAAATCCAATTATGATCTTGAATGTATTTTTGGTGAAGCTTAGGGCGACATACACTCAGGAAGCATTTTCCCAAAATTTTGGAAAAGAGTTGGACCATGGCTATCCGGCCACTTTCAAACCATTTTCCTGGCCAACACCAGCCACGATTGGGCTTCCAATAAGTGTAGTCTTGTTCCACACATTCCTAACTTCGAATTGGTTTTTGAATCGTTGAATTTCTAAGAATCGAGCTCGAAATGAGCTCCGCAAGCGGGTGGGTGCACATGAGGGGCCACCGCAATTGGCACTTGCAGCGTGTGGAGGAACCTGAGATCCCTTCTTAGGTTTCTCGAAGTGCCGAACTAGAATCCGCCCTCCGTTTTCCAAAATTTGATCGTTTTAAAATAGTTATTTTATTTGCCGAACTTTGTACGAAAACACATACTTACGTTAGTACGTTATATATTTATGTAAATGGTTTCGTTTCTAGGTGAAACGCATTGCATGGATCTTCAATGTCTGCGAGGCGGGTTTAGTTGATGCACATTCTCCAACCTGTTTGGACATGTGTGGGCACAAGTTCATTTTCTGCATTATTCACCACAGTGACCCCAGATTTCTTTGGAACACATTAAACCGGTGAAACCCAACGACTATCCGAGATTGGATAAATCACTCCACAATCAAGAAGCTTGATAATCTCTTTCTTCACAACTTCCATCATTGGAAGGTTGAGTCGGTGTTGAGCCCCTCGAGTTGGTTTAGCCCTCTCTTCTAGAAGTATACGATGCATGCATGTTGTAGGGCTAATTCCCTTGATGTCGGCCAAGGTCCATTTAATGGCCGTTTTGTGCTCTTCCAACACCCGAATCAACTTTTCCTCCTCCATTG
Source organism: Heteromeles arbutifolia (assembly GCA_024362995.1). NCBI lineage: Eukaryota > Viridiplantae > Streptophyta > Magnoliopsida > Rosales > Rosaceae > Heteromeles > Heteromeles arbutifolia. The sequence continues at coordinate 22,798,672 of JANCRC010000011.1, read as the reverse complement.
CCGTGAGTGATAAGGAGACAATGACGGGCAACGTCTCGTTCTTTCCCAAAAAGACGTACTTTAAATGATTCGGCAATGGTTTAAGCTCAAGTACGGGTGCCTGAATCACTGAGGGTAACAACTTATTAGTAGAAACGGGAATTGAAATTAGTTTTGAAGGCTTACCATAGTG